>VZDJ01007754.1:11199470-11215124 GCA_008694505.1 Cyanoderma ruficeps
TATAGCTGTGTCTAAGGACAGCAGCCGCCTGCCCTGGCCCTCTCCTAAGCTCCTGCTGGCTGTGTCCTAGCGGGCTGCTCCCCTCGGCCTTCACCAGCCTACGAACAGTCGTAAAAGGCTTACTCTGGGTGAGCAGCTTCAGACAGAATGTACACATACAGCTGTTCCTCTGAGAGGGAGGTATTTAATTTCCCCTTCTTCTAAGTTTTCCAAATCGACTTTTGAGATGTGTTTTGTTTCTTATCTGCATACTGTTTTTCCCCTAAGAAGCATGAGCTTCACAGGAGCCATGCCTCTACCGTCTGCCTAACTCATCTTTGAATTTTCAGACTTGTGTTCTCTAATTTCTAATTTTTTTTCTCTGTTTAAAATCTCCATAGGTAATTCCATTTCCTCAACAAAGCCAATATATTCCCTCAGTTTTCCAGACTTAAGAGAGGCTGGTGCTGCTGGAGCTGTTTTGTGGGATGCCAATACAGAGCAGCTCTGCACAGTTGTTCATTGGAGGAAGAACCCTCCAGCTATATTAAAAACAGAGGGTATTGCCCTTTCCAAAATGTGACTCATGGAACTCGAAGCTGAAACTTGAAACATCTTACTGCTCCGTACACATTAATTTTTTTGCGCACAGTCATCTCCTGACTGCTCAAAGTTGTTTTGTGGGTGGTGGAGGCCAGTGAAGGCATAACTCCAGGGAGCAGGCTATGCATTTTATAGTTTAAGTGGTTGGTGCTCATCTCAAACAATGGTACAGAAACTTGCCTTCACAGAATGCCTGTACTTAACATGCTTCTGGGTCTTTATAATATCAAAGTATGAAAAATACATCCTGAGGGTCATTCATATCTAAATTCAGCCTGGAGCCTTTGTGGCAGATCTTTTTTGGGCTTGTTCACACAAATTTGTGCTGTTATAAGACCTCAGATAATTTCCAGCTACCACTGTGTCACATCAGTGATGCCAACTTTAATGTTAATAGGTTAAGTAAATCTTACCTAAAACTTGTAGTGCAGCCTTAATATACCTCTGCAGAAATAAGGAAAACCACAGGAATATTTCTCTTGGTTTATGTGTAAGGCCATTAGAAAAAACAAAATTCAGCCCCTTTTCTGTGGAAAAAGGCTGTGATATACTTAATTTCTTTAATACTGACAGTTCAGGAGTTGCTGCCGCTAACAGGGATTGTATGGCCAGAGTACTGTATGGATGAGTAAGTTTGGAGCCCCTTGTCTTTCTATGCTAATAACCCAGGTATGGGGCCAAACTCTTCCATCGTAGGAAGTAAGTACACATGTGATGAGCTCATAAAACACACTTCCACCACTCCCTAGCAAAGTTCAAACCACTTTTGATGAACTAAGAAGAGCTCATGCTATGCTTGTTCTCCACAGAATGGGCCATAGCTGGTCTATATTGGCCATCTACCAGATAACCCAGTAATCCTGGGTTAAATGCCAGCCCAAGTAATCCTATGGTTAAAGGAGTTACAAGTTGCTTTTTTGATGTTTCTTCAAGCAAAACTGAGATGTAAATAGCACATCCCCCATGTGTATACATTTACCATGTATTTTTCATATCTCCATGTGATACAATGTGATGATGGATGCACTCACCTTACCCTAATCTATCAGTTTCTTTTTTATATAAAGTTGCTCTGTTACAATTTGTTTTGTATTGATATTGAATAGTCTGCTATTGTTGCTTAAATGTGAACACCTAAACTTGTATTTGTTTCATCTTGAGTTGTGACAATTTATGATTTGCCATAAATAAGAAGATAAATAAAATCTGTTGGCACTGGCTATGGAAATATAACTAGCTTTGAATTCAGTGGCAAGATAAAGTGGTAGCCCTGAATCAAAGGTCAGATCATTAGTCTGTGGTCAGCTACAGAAAATAGCTAGTCCAGTAGTTTTCTTGAGAAAAAATCCTTTCTGCTTAAATTTAGAGGTCTCTGTTAGAAAGTCTCTGCTGAGATACTTCTCTCTCACATTTAGGGTTATTGTTTTCTTAGGGGCCTTAAATTCATGATCACAGATGGGTGAAATGGTGTTGGAAGGGACCTCAGGAGGCCTCTAGTGCAGCCCAGGTCAGAACAAGGTTAGGTCTGAGGTCCAGTCAAGTGTTGAAAAAAATCCAAGGCTGGCACATGTTGCTTGGGCTGCTGTCCTTACACATTTGGGGTCACCAGATGTTGCAGACTGAAGCTGGGCGTGTCCCAATTTCTGGAACACTCAAATGAAACACACTACGGCTGGTTTAGAAAACTTCTCTTTTAATTTAATTTGACTCCAGTATTTATACATATGTACAGAGGTCAAGAGATTGGCTGGACAGGTCACCACCTCTTCAACCTGGATGGTGGATATCACCATCAATCGTTTCTTCTCTCACAGGAGAAGTATGTAAACATTCTAAGAATAGATACTGTTTTCAGAAAGCTGTGTGAGAAAGTTCTACAGAAAAACAAAAAAACAGAGAACTCAAGGCAACAGGCACCTGCACAACCTTTCTGGGCAACCTAATCCATTGCTTAAGATGCAGTTTGGATTGCTCCTTGTAAAGAAATACAGTGTTGTAAGAGAACATTACATTCCTCATATAAGCTTTTGCATATTTATCAGTTTTTCTTTTGTTTTGGTACCTTAACTACATTCTAGCCACAAAGAGCCAGTACACACTTAAAAAAAATCTGGTTTTGTATATTTGAGAAAGGCAGATTTTAATCTGTTAAGGAAAATGCAACCCTAGTAGATGGAGAGCAGACTTAATCTTCATTTCTACAGCAGAATTTTATGTAATTAAGTATTTTAAATAACACTTGGCCATTCTTATACATACATTCCATATATATATAACTCTGTATGTGTGAAAAAAACCCTTAGTTCTCTGAAGCCATTTTTCAGCAGAACAGAAAAACAATTAGAGCCAAAATTTAAAATTATTCATATCACAGCTGTGCAAATAGGAATTGATTATCATAGTAGTTTCAGTGTGAATAGAGGGAGTGATTAATGAATGCTTCTCAGTAAGATGCAAATGTTTTGTAAGTCACAGTAAACTATGTCTATTTTATAGAAACTGTAGCAATAAGTGAAAATAAGTTAAGCTTCATCAGCATATTCAGTTAGCTGAAAATAGAACTTTATTTTCTTAACAGATTGAAAACAATTTCCATGGTGAAGGTCTCCCTTTCTCCCTTACTTGGAGGTAATGTAAATGTTTAACACTAATCAAAAGATATTCCTGTTAGGTGGTTATTAATCGGTGGCCCCCTGAGCAGCAGCTGCTCGCATCCTTTTATCTTGTGTGAGATTGGAGGCCAATCTGTTCAGAACCTGTCAAAGTCACTACTATAACAGGCATTTGAGGTGTTTCCTTGGAAAGACTCAGGATGCTGTACTGCATCGCTTTTTGTCCATTCCATTATAGACAAATCATAGTTATTTGATTAGCATATCTCAATATAGTGTTATTCTGGAGCAGACCATACAAAATATGTTTCATAGTCTGTTAACTTTTCATTTTGATTTACAGGGATGAGACACTGGAAATAAAAATTATGCAGAAGTAACATAAGCCTGGTTTCAACAGCTCACAGAATCTGCTCAGTGGCAACTTTCTAGCAATGAGAATTTATGTTGCTTTGCCATGCCCATGCATACAGTTGCAGCAATAGTAAATTATTTGCTGCCAGGATGCTTCTCTTTCCAACTTCTACTGAAAATNAAGAGGAAAAAAAAAGAGGAAAAAAAAAGAGAAAAAAGCGCAACATTTTGCTTTGTGAAATAAACATAGTACTTACAGCCTCTTATTTAAAATTATCCACCTCAGAGATCTGGAGAATATACTTTTTGCATCAGGTCAACAAACTTCTTACAAAACTCTGGGCATGTCTGTACTGTAGTGGAGAACAGTAAAATATGGTCATAATGGGGAATGCAGCTCCATTTGGATGCATCTGCTCAAGTTCATAAGCAACGCCACTGCTCTGCTGTGCCAACAAACAGTGTGGTTGTATTGATTTTTTTTTATTGCCCTGCCTTCTACCATGCCAAATCTGAAAAACTAACTGCCCCAGTGGATAAAAACAGGGCTTATCTACAGTGTTGCAGGGTTTTTCTGAGTTTGTCTATGCTAAATCTTAGCTTATTATTCCTGGGTCAAGCTTATCATGTAGCATGAGTCGGCACTTCTGATGCCAACTAACAATCTTGGTTGTTAGCTGACCTGTGCTCATAATTAATCTCTTATTTACAGCACATTGTGAGGTTCTTGGGTGTTGAAAAAAAGCACATTTTTCCTTCTTTCTCTCATTGTAAGTTGTGAATCTGTGTACTCAGTGGAAGGAATGCAGGTGATATGTAATTAAGCCTAAAATGTACAATGAGGTTATTAAATCACCACTATTGATGATTCAAATAATAGCCACATACTTGTATTTTAGACATGATTTGTCACATGCAACTGTTTGGGAGACTGTAACTTCAGAAGATGAAATATTTATAAACAAAATGCACAAAGTTGAGTATTTTTGCATTAATTGATAAGATGGTGTGTGCAATGAAATGCCTCAGGACATTCTGGCCACATAGTGCCACACCAGCATCCAAAGAGACTTTAGTGTGAAGGTACAGGTGTATTCACTGAGGAAATACACTATTTCCCAGAACAGGGTAGTAGGATTTGAACTGTAGGCCTATCATGTAGGGATCAAAAAGTGCTATTGCTACATGCAAGGTGGAAAATATAAAATGTACCTGTATGACAAAGTATATCAGTGGTTTTTCTTTTTTAGTCAGATAACTGAGCAGAGTTCTGAGTCCTTTTCAGAATTCCTAAAAAAATGTGAGTTGGGAAATTAGCCAGTGAGTCCTGAATGTGCAGTCAACCGAGTCACCTTTGACAGAAGCGCGGACTGCAGAACCATGACGTACTGTCTACTTAAAACCAAGTGCAGTTTTTCTTTGAACAAACTCTTCTATCCTTTTTAAACTGGCTCAGATTTGCAATTGCATTTCCACCTGTGCAGACTGCACCATCCAGAGTGCTGGGAGGTGACAGCATATGCTGGGAGGTGGGGCTCTTTGACAGCAGCTCCTGGCTCAGGCTGAATTACAGACTCAGCAGAAACTATTGTCTTGCAAGGCAGCATGGGCTCTTGAAGAGGGAACTTGTGCAGTAACTCCCTGTTCCTGGTTCTGCATGGAGCAGCATTTGGGTCACAGCAGAGCTGGGTGCCAGGACCAGCTGGCTTGCAGGTTTTGTGTGACTGAGCAGCTGGCAGGACAAATCGTGTGTTTATTCCTCACTTCCCATTGAATGTCTTGCTAGCACACCTCTAATTCAGGAACAAAAACTATAATGCACTTCTGGGAAGAATCACAGAATCATAGAATAGTTTGGTTGGGAGGGAACACCAAAGATATCTAGTCCAATCCCGCCTGCCATGGGCAGGACCACCTTCCACTGGATCAGGTTATTCAGATCCGCATCCCTGTTGCGGGCCGAAGCTGGGCGTGTCCCAATTTCAGGAACACTCAAATGAAGCTCACACCACGGTAGTGAGGGAAAAACTCTTTTTTAATTCAAATCTGACTCCAGTACTTAGAGATATGTACAGAGGTCAAGAGATTGGCTACACAGGTCGCCACCTCTTCAACCTGGATGGTGGACATCACCATCAATCATTTCTTATCTCAGAGGAGAAGTATGTAAACATTCTAAGAATAGATATTGTTTTCATGAAGCTGCGTGAGAAAGTTCTACAGAAAGACAAAAAGACAGAAAGCTCAGGGCAACACATCCCCACAGACCTTGAATATTTGCAGGGATGGAGCAACCACCATCTATTGTCCAACCTTTTCTAATGTTTCACCAAACAAAAATTGCTTTTCAAACCGTGTGCATTGTGTTATTTTAATTTCAGAGTGGTGATATGGAATTACATCTGTCTTTGGAGCTGGTCCTTCTTTATGCATGAATAGAACAAGCTGGCCTCCGGTGCAGTGATCCAGCCTAAACTATGTGGCGCAATTTAGTGTTCTACTTATACAGAACTTGCTTTGCACAACTTGCTTAGCGTTAGTAGCTGAAGTTGCTGAAGTTGTAGGCTGCAAGCTGTGAACTTTCACCTCAATATTTTGAACATATGTTATGGTTAAGTAAAAGAATGCCCCAGAGCCAGTTCAAGTCAGACGATAAGGAAATTGCAATCCTCATCAGAAGCTGCAACCTTAGAGAGAAAAAGAGAAATGGCCCATGTAGAGACAGTGAAGGGACCTAAGGAAGAATGGGAAGACTCTAGTCAGAATCACAGAATCATGGAATGACTGGAGTTGGAAAAGACCTCTGGAGATCATGTAGTCTAAACCCCTGCTAAAGCAAGTTCACCTAGACCAGGTGCCCAGGTTCATGTCCAGGTGGGTTTTGAGTATCTCCATGACCTCTTTGGACAGCCATGTCAGTGCTCTGTCACCCGCACAGTAAAGAAGCCTTTCCTCATATTTAGATGGATCCCACTGTGCTTCATGTTGTGCCCATCAGGAGCTGAATATTACTACTGGTCCAATCAGTTGCATGAGGGGTGAGAAACTTGTAAGGGTGTAATTGCCCAGCAATTTCTTTGCTCGGGGTCCTTTTTTAGAGGCACCCAGCTTAAGCTGTAGCACTATTTATAAAAAGGACTTCATAGAAGAGTCTCTTTTTGGCTTATTGATTTAGCAAAAACCTTGTTGAACGCTGTTACAGTTGCTGGCGTGCGTAATACCCGCAACAACTATTCTGTGACTCTTAAGTGTAATTTACTTTAATTAAAAATTTGTGTAGCTAAAGCGAAACAGAACAAGCGTCTGCTTTATTGTGTGAAATATGATGGATTTGTTTCCAGTGAAACAAATTTCAGTGCTGCTTTTCTCATTTTGCTGTGTCCCTCCTATTGCTCTGTACTTTTGGTAATGTTAGAACCAGGTAGGTAGATGAGTCTGTTTCTTGTCTGTCAGAGGTCATTTCAACTCACTTCCCAAAGTGAAAAAGAATGCGTATGGGCAGGTAATCTAAAGCTATTCCTTCCAGTAATTTATGCTAATTATCTTTAGGGGGAAAATAGAAATATTACTTTTGAATTACGCAAATTAGTATTTTATGTCCTTTTTAGTTAATCTGAGTATATAGAATTTTCAGTTTTTATGATTTACCCACAAAGATAATTGCAATCCATTTTGTGAAGGCAGCTTTAAAAATCAATGTAAAAAATAACAGCTACATGTAAATCAAGGAGAAGCAAAAAGTACAACCACGAGCTATTACAAATATAATGGAAGTGAATTTATTGCTCAAGATTTTTATGACATTCTGTTTTTAAACCATTAAGAAGTTCCTTCAAGTTTAATCCAAACTGGAGAAGATGCATTTCCACGCACATATACATGATTTTCTGGGCAAGTTCATATTAAAGGAACACTGCGAGAATTAAATCTCCCAGAAGAAAAATAAAAATTATGATTCCTGTATCTCTGAAGTCAGCATGCTGTATCCATCAATAAATTATAAAATGTGTGCTTTAAAATGTTCATAAACCATGGAAAAGTAAGGAATTACAGGGTTTTTTAACACTGGAACATACACATATAAATTAAATTCCAGATTTGTAGTAGCCTAGTATATTTCTTTCTCTGGCACTAGCCAGTCCAAAATCTAGGGAAGTATAGTCCCAGGAAAATAAGGAGTCACTGAACACTTAAATAAAAAGTTGTGGTTTATATCCATATACAAGGTGATTAAAATATGCATATTTCTGGAGCTTTGCACCTGTGTATTGAAGTGATTGCACATAATTAGCAATGTGATTATCAAATATGTTTTCGCATGCCGCATATAATTAGACTTACAGAAACACACTACATTTAGAATATTTTAATGTAGATAAACTTTGAGGGCAAAAATGAAGTGTTGTTAAAGAAAAGCAAATTGTTTAACCCCTGATGTGTCAGCTGCTGCTACCTCTATCTCCTGTATCTTCTGCTGGGAAGAGCAGTGGGATGAGCTTTTCCCTGTCACTAGTGCTGCTGAAGGAGAAATGTGCAGCTCCAGATTAATGGGACGCTGATGACACAGAAAGGAAGAAAAAAAGAAGGCAACAGGATTAGTGCTGGATGAATGCTATCATGATACATTCTCTTTTGAATACCTTTGTCTCTGAAATAAAATGATCATTATAAATTAAATAAAATGGTCACAATCCTATGTGATTACCATACGGTAATCACACAGAATTAACACCTCAAACTAAGGGAAAGTTATAATTGTGATAAAGATAGGTTTCTGTCTGGAAAATGTGGCTTTATTTTGATTTCCTGTTATTCTTTGATCCTGACTTCCTACATTAAATGAAATTGAATCAGAAATCCACTGCTTGCAGTGGTTATTCACATTTGATATACTGCTGTTCATACTATAATTTTGATAACTGGCACTTGTCAACAAGAACTTACTATAGTGTATTAGGTTGATAAACTTGGGCCTTCTGAAGGGATTAAGGTTAAATGATAGGTCTACTCTGTGATACTAAAAAATGGAAAGTGAGATCCTGCCTGCTGGAAGCCCCAGCAAATTTTTTCAAAATAATCTTTCGAAGAGTCTTCCTTTCAAAAGAAAGTGTAAGCTCCTATTTTCCCCACAGTTTTGCTATAAATTTGGGGTTCCCAACCACTTTATTAAAGGAATGCAATTATAAAATGTCTGAACAACTTGCATCCTACTATTTCTTAGCAGTTGGGAGTAATGATGATAATTGTGCTGAAAACATCTGTATTTAAATAAAATACATTTATAGCATGTGAATTTATATGTTATAAGCATCAATTCAAATATTTAAATGCTTGTCAATTCTAATTTATGCTTGCACAAAGCCATGGAAAAGGGTACAGGATTACTAATTATTTTACAGATCAGATTCTGCTATTTCATTCACCACCAATGGTCTGCAAGCCACAGTGTGACCACACTGCGGTGGACCATCTCTGTCTTCTCTTAGCAGTGCAATTCTTACTATATTCCAGCTTTCTTTTTGCCACAAGATGACACACAGTGTTGGTAGTTTGTGGGTACATGCTTCTCACTGAACCACTTCAATGTGAGGTGCCCTTAGACTCCTTGGCCAAACAAGTGGCTTTGACCAATCCGTGTTTTGATCTCCTTCTTCTGACAGCTGAAGAATTATTCCCTTATTTTTTGCCAATTCTTAATCTGAACACTTCAGCAATCTTCACCTCAACTCTCCCTCTGAATTTACAGTTTGTTCATCTGAAACGTGTCACAATGATGAACAATTTTTCTTCCCTCTCATATTTCTTACGTAGTCACTGGTCTGTTGCAAATGGACTGCAAGGCCAACAGATCCTTCCCTCTGCTGAGGCTTAGGAGAACTATTTTTGTGTTGACATTTGCTGCCACAGGTTGCCATTATAGGTGAAAATTCCCAGTTCTCATGGTAATTACAGTTCCAAACATACCTTAATCCAAGATTATAAGATAAATTAGTGCCAGAGACGGATGTCTCAAACTGAGACTTTAAACTGAATATGAGATTCTAACCTCTCACCTACAGTGCTAATGACTTTTCTGTGCTGTGACTGTTGTAGGTTGGCCAGATTTGAGGTAATAGGAGTAATTCTGCTGCAGCCTCAGCTGTGAAATAACTTAGCTCCCTTCAGCATTAAACCAGAATTCCTCTCAGCCTTTTCCAGAAGTCTACCTGAACTTTTAACTGATGATGGGACCACTATTTCACTGATCTTGGGAGGATAATTTAAAGAATAAATATTACCATTCCTATATATTATGAATTGACCACCTGAAACCATTAAGTCTTTGTATGGCTGTAGGGAAGAACCACTGATTACATGCTTTTACATGCTTGCAGAATTATAGTTAAATAAGAAAGAGTTAAGAAAAATCCCCAAAGAAAAGGACTGATTTGTTCTAAAAATTCTCATAGCAACACATTAAAAGTGCAGTTCTTGAATTTAAACTTCAAAGGGTCCAGGTTGGCTTTCTGAAAGGAATCCAAGAAAGGTCTTGTATGAAGTAGCAGCAACTCAGAAAGTGATAGCAGTTCTCAGCTTGCTGTGATTTTCACTAAGGAGTTGGAGGTCAGTTATAAAAGAAAGGTTCAGACTTGCAGACGGCTGTGAAAGCCAGATAGGGGTGCTAGAAGCTGAGCCTGATAGACCACTTGCCATGTTTTTTCTTCCTTTTTCACCTGTATCCCACAGAGATCAGATGAAGGACTCAGAGATCATGTACTACAGAAATGGGGTTTTTTCCATCTTGAAGAGGGAAACTTCTTGGATTTTTTTTTTTTTTTTGNTTTTTTTTTTTTGGTTTGTTTTGTTTCTAGTTGGGCTTTTTGGATTTTTTTGGTAATTATTTATTTTTTATTTTTACATTACACCCCGAAGACTGAAAAGATTTAAAAAAAAAAAAATTGAGAGAGGGAAGGTCTAGTGGATCATTTCTAGTATTATTTCAGATTTTTTTCTCTGAAGACACTCAAGTTTCCAGACTTCATATAGAGTTGTGATGGGGATTTGGATCAAGGTGAGTCTATTTCTGTCCATGGCATATCTAGAAATCTGTTTTGAAGGAAAAGACAAGATATGGCCTTCATAACTTTGAAAACCTCAGTAATTTCACTTCTAAGCATAAGCAGAGGTGCTCAAGATAAAGTGATAGCTGGATAAGTGGCGTTTGATGGGCCCGTGCACATTCAGAACGCCTGAAAAGAAGCAAAAGGCTTCTGTGTGAAGCCAGGAGTAGGAAAATGCTTCTGTGACGCTTATCACCAGGTGGCAGTATTACACAGTCCTGCAATTCCTATACATTGCCGTGTGAGCCGTTTTGGGGTCTTGGTGGGAATGTTGATAGGGATATTTATTAGTTTTTGTTAGGCAGAAGGAAGCACCAATTTCAGAAGAGCTGTATCTCTCTGTGCATTGACCTCCCTGATCAGAGAGGAAGCTGCAATATGAAAACTTGGGTGTTGACTTCTTGGACACCCTTATCTTTAAACAAGGGGGTTTATCACATGCTGCTAGACTATTCCTTACTAGGAAAACCAAAAGACCATACGAAAACGCAGTACCAATATCTTTCACATGGTTATCAGAGTGACTGAGTCTGAAGCATCTCTGTTTGGATCCAAATGTGGAAAAATACGTGTGGATGCGGTGCTGGTGACATGTCTTTCATGTGTAATAGGTACCCCAAAGCTTCTCTGCACTCTAGAGTTTTCATCATAAATATTGCACGTTTCAGAAGGCTGAGGGCTGGAAGGAATATGTGAGAGTACACTTAAGTTTTTCTATGCACAGGGCAGAAATGAGAGAACAATTTCCTTTGTCCTGTGAAATGCTTTCCTCATGCTATCTTCATGTTGCAGATTCTGATTGTAGATAGCATACACAAACACCCCATGTTTAGGGTTTGGGATTACAAAAAACCACCCTGCATTTCATATGCTTTGCTTTCCCCCTTTGGCTGCTTGTCATTTGATATTGCATCTTGCAATAATTGGAATATTTCTCACTTCACTCAAAAGTATCTTCCCACTCACTGACTCTATCTGGCCACATCCTGAAGCCAGATACATCTTTTGAATGGCAAGCAGAGCAGCCAGAGGTCCTTTGTCTAATTTACTTAGCATCATCCTTGTTTCAGTTGGGATTATAGTTGGATACCAGCAAGGGTCCCTGAGTGCCACCCCATTGTCTGGGCAGCGGACTCCAGTAAGCCCGTATTTTGTCTTACCTGCCAGAGATTTTCTTTGTCACCTAACACACTCTAACTTCAAGCTGAGTATTCTAAGTGTAACTTGGTTATGCCACAGTAAAAAATGCAAGAGAGTGAACACAAATTTTTCTTGCTTAAACTGAAACCTGCAAATGCTCAGCAGTGTTGTCTCCATTAGTAAATTAAACATGTTCAGAAACTGTCTTGGGTACTGAGGCCAAATAGCATGATATGGTCTGACCTACACTGAAGCTGTAATTTGGTAGTGCTGGTTGGAAATGCTTTCTGGAATGGTTGACTCCCAGATCATATCCAGGATTTGTTTGAGAGAGTGCTAGTTAGCACATGCCCAAACATGGTTAGAACTTTGTCATTCTTTATTCTGCTAGATGTCCCTGTTGCATAGCCTAGGAGTGAAAGAACAGAAGATGACCAAGTTTACCTGGGTAGAAAGGAAATCTGCCTTTAAATATCTTGTTTTGGCATTATCTAAAAAAAATGTAGCTCAAAGTTTTCAGATATGTTCCTTTACTGGGAAACTACCTTTACAAGCATTGTAACCTAAATAAAGGTACTGAAAGGTGTTGCATTAGTTCTATGAGGAGTTATATGGTTGTAAACAAACAAAAAAAAGAAAAATACTAAAATGTTGGAAGCAATTTAGGATGTTCCAGTTGTCCAAGGTCAGCATCTTATGGAGGTGGAATTATGACTACTCAAAGCATAATATAGCTGATCATTTCTCTTGTAAGGAAAACACACAGCAATGTGGTGTAAGAAATGACTTGCAGAAGCTCCTGCATATGGACTGGCACATATGAGACATTGACTGAAAACATTGTTTCTGTAGTGGTTGCATTCTGAGTAAAGGATATTAAAGGTGGTCATAGATTTAATATAATTATTACATCCAGGAAAAAATGGCAAGCAAGAGAATTGTGAAGTAACAAGCCTTTATGCTGAATTGCAACTTTACCAGAAGAAGGACTGCTGGCAGTATGATGCATAATATGCTTTACAAGAAGAATAAGGCACTCAATGTGCCATGGAAATGAAGGTTTGATAAGTGCACATAGTAGAATTTAATCTGATGAAAAATAAGGGAGGTTCACATTTTAAACATTGAAACAAATTAATCCCAGAGAAATTACTGAAGTTAGCATTCATTTATTAATTTAACAATTTCTAGCCTCGTGACAAGGGAAACACCTGGGACTTGCTACATGATGAAAAATTGGTTTATTGGAAATCTGAACTGGCTACAAGTATTGAAACAGCTCAGGTCAAGCAGTGATAAATAATTTAAAGAAACCAGTGTGAGGTAGGTGTCACTTTAATTTTACATTTACAGATCTATTAGATGTTAACCTTGTCAGACACGTAATTGCTAAATGAAATCATGTTTTTGTACCTTTGCTTCATAAAATATCACTTGTTTACTCATGCATTTTGTACAAACCTTGATGTTGGCACTGACAATGTTTCACATGCCCACTGCTTCAGACTAGCAAGTACCATATTATCCTTTAAAATATATTGTAAGTATGCCAATTTTTATTTTTAGCAACTTGGAAAATGTCTTGAGTGTTACCTGGGAATTGGCAAGGACAAGATTCTAAAATATTTTTCTCTGCAGCACTTTCACATATTAGCCTGTTTCTGGTAGAAATTACAGTAGATTTAGCACATAAATTTTAACAGGCAAAAGTATTCTACTGAAATTGTCACAGTCATTTCAGTATTATTTTGTTTGAATGCTTGGTGGGTGAACTCTGAGATACCTGCTGTGAGCATAGGATCTTAGAGAATTATGAAGAAAAAACCCCCTAAATCTTACATGTAACTGTTTTATTGTGAAATCCACATGAACTACATTGATTTTGTAAGATTATCTCAAAATTAGCTTTTAACTGACTTTGGATTTTCCTTGTAGTTAAAGTCTCAGTGGAGATTTATAGATGAGTTATGTTTGGAAGGGAAAATGTTGTGATTGAGCAGTGTTTGCAACTTTTAGGGCTTCATTTTGAACCCAGTCATGATCCCATTAAATCAATGGGAACACAACTGTTTTCAAAATTACCCTTTTCATTGCTTCATTGATGCTAAGGAGTTACAGCCACGGACTTGCAAAGAAGCTAAATGATTTTATTAGAATTTAATCCCACAGGGACTTGCACAGTAACGTGGGCCTCTATAAAGAGAACATAAAATACTACCAAATGAAAACTCTGTGTTGTTGGTTGTGCCATGGTTTGTGACTCTACATAAAGTGTAGTCCACACACCGTCATTAAAATTTGTAAGTAAAAGCCTGCCTTTGAAAGCTCCATAAACACATTGATTCATGTGGCACTGCAAGTAATAACTTCTAGTTTGAGAAAAAGGAGAACCTTTTAAAAGTCAAGTTTTTCAGCTAAACATCATTATAAATATTTTTACTTCTATTGTACATCTTTTTCATTATTTTTACTGGTCTTCATGAATCAGTAACTATCTTGGGTAAGTTTAAATAAGTAAGAACTTGAAATTCTACTGAAATTGAGGGTTTCTCTGTTTAGAAACTTTATTTTTGAGCTCCTATTCATGGAGATGAAGGTACAATGTTAACAATCTGGTATTTAATGAGAAAATCTTAAATTATGATATTTAAGTATCATGCTAAAAGCATCAGAAGAGATACTTGAGTCTAAATCCTTTAGCAGCACTTCTATTTCAAATTAATTTTGCCATATTTCTTGTTAAGTAAGGAATAGGCTGAGATGAGAACAAAATGCTTCTGTATCTTACA
The DNA here is from genome assembly GCA_008694505.1 of Cyanoderma ruficeps. NCBI lineage: Eukaryota > Metazoa > Chordata > Aves > Passeriformes > Timaliidae > Cyanoderma > Cyanoderma ruficeps. The sequence goes on from VZDJ01007754.1 coordinate 11,214,048, forward strand.
CATATAAATGTTTAAATTTCTCTAGGGCAGGCTTTGTGTCACCTAGTATAAGCAAGAGGCTAAAGACAACCTCAATAAGTCCACACGGTGGAGGGACAGGGAGTCTAAAAGCAGGTGAGCACAGTGGTGGCCAAAGCAGAGAAGAGAGTCTGGTCTCCCTAGAGAGATGGGTGCTCTGCTGCTCATGTTAGCAAAGAACATGGTGATTTTTCAAGGTGAAAATGCTGTTTTCTACTTCAATAAGAGTCAGTGAAAGCACATCTCTTGTCATTAGAGGAAGAAGACTAAATAAGTTTGTTTGACACCAGACTCTGAATTCTTCTTCCGAAGGATGAAAGGACTTCCACAGTGCATGGCTGTACAAGGGTCAATTTCACCAAGTAACCCATGGCATTTTCCTTAAAAAAATTCACTGAAGGTAGAAGTGCATCATCTCTTTTCATGTTTTGGCAAGACCCAAAAATTTGCCACTGTCAGACTTTTACTGGTGTAATACCACAACACTACTATGGGACCCTGGGAGTGTGCATGCATGTGTGGTAGATGTGTGGAGGTGAGTGGTGTATGCTGCTGTTCTTGTGGACGCCAAAATTTGCAGTTTGAGCTTCTTCTCTTTAGTCTATTTTAGGTAATTTTTATTATTTCTGGCAAGTTTTATTAGGAGCAGATACTCCACACCAAAAAATCCAAGTACTCTTGGTTTCTGTATAAAAATCTTCAGTTTAAAATACATTTGTCTATTTTTATAAGTTCTAAAGTTAAGTGGTCCCATGGGAAGGCACTGCTCTTCTGTTATCAGTCTTGCAGAGGTGAAGCAATCTTTAGAGTTGAGCAAAAAAGTTGCTTTAGCACTGTCAAATATCTAATTAATCCCTCAGTAAATAAAGGCATTCTGTAATTAAATAAGCGAGATGTGCAATCAGTTCTAAGACAAAATGCTTTGCATATTAATATATTGTAATCCAGGAGCCATATGAGGCTTGGTTTTAGATGTGAAGTGCTTGTAACAGACTTTTAACATTATGAGGAGCACACTGCAGGCACACATAGTGCTGGGTGGATTGTTTTGGGTTTTTT
>VZDJ01007754.1:11215133-11284662 GCA_008694505.1 Cyanoderma ruficeps
AAACTCAGCTGAGTGTGATCTGCGGGCTAAAGATTTGAATGTCTATTTAAAAAAAGGATAACTCACTAGGGAAAACAACACAATTTGAGGATGTGAATTTTTGTAAATACATGAGAGAGGTTGAAAAGTAACCTTTTGACATTTAAATGGAGTAGCTGCACTGCGGGAGAAACGATGTTATTGCCTCGGGGAGGTAAAAGTGTTCTCGAAAGGGGGTTCATGATTAGGGATTTTGTGCTTTGGAGACTGCAAGAACCAGCAGCGCCGCGTACCAGCTAACCTACAATTAGTTAATTTGTGGGGAGGTCAGTGCTGTCCGACCTCCTTGTATGAAGCACTTGGGGTTATAATCACGGGCATAACACCGCGAACAGAGCCAGACACGCATCCCGTAATGGAAAGTGATGGGAAATGAGGGATTTAACGGAGCCCCGCTCACCTGGCTGCGCCTCCGGCCCGTCCCATTGGCTGCCCGACGCCCCGCCCCGCCCTCTCATTGGCTGCCACCGTCTCCCGCCCCCGCCCCGCGCGCTGCCGGTCCCGGTCCGGTACCTGGAGGGGAGCGTGGGGCGGCTCCCCCCGCCCCCGCCGGGCCGCCGCGCTCACCCATTGGCGGCAGGGCCGGCGTGCTGGGCCCGCCCATTGGTTGGCTGGGCGGCCGGCCCGGCCGCGATTGGCCGGCGGGCGGGGGCGGGGCGCGCCCCGCCGGGAGCCGGGCGCTGTGTTTGGGCTGGAGTTGCGGCGGTGCGGGATCGGGAGCGGAGCTGTGCGGCCGCCGCCGGGCAGCGCGTTCCGGGCACGGCGCTCGGCGCTCAGCCCCAGCCGCGGGCAGTGGGCCCGGGATGGCCGCCTCGGGCGGGGTGCGGTGCGGCGCGCTGGGCTGAGCGGAGCGAGCCGCAGCCGCCCGCCTGCCAGGACCATGCCGTCGGGGAGGGAGCCGGGCGCCCCTCGGCTGCGGGATCCGAGCGGGGCGGCCGCCCCGGCAGCGGCCGGCAGCGCCTGATCCCGCGCCGCGCTGCCCCCGCGCACCGCCATGGACGAGCGCTTCAACAGGTGGCTGCTGCCGCCGCTACTGGCGCTGCTCTTCCTGCTCATCGTCTACCAGTACGTGTCGCCCGCCTGCCCCGGCGCCGCCTGCCCCCGCCGCCCGCCGGCCTCCGCCGCCCGCCGCGGGGGGGGCCCGGAGGAGCGGGAGGAGGAGGAGGAGGCGGCGGCGATGCCGCGGCTGGCGGCCAAGTTCCCGTTCGCCCGGGGGGAGTTGTGCCGGCGGGTGCGGTTCGACATGCGGGGCCGCGACGTGATCGTCTTCCTCCACATCCAGAAGACGGGGGGCACCACCTTCGGGCGGCACCTGGTGCGCAACATCCACCTGGAGCAGCCCTGCTACTGCCGGGCCGGGCAGAAGAAGTGCGCCTGCCACCGCCCGGGCGGCGACAAGGACACCTGGCTCTTCTCCCGCTTCTCCACCGGCTGGAGCTGCGGGCTGCACGCCGACTGGACCGAGCTCACCAGCTGCGTGCCCGCCGCCATGGAGCGCCGCGGCTGCGCCGGCAACCGCACCCTCAGGTCAGTCCCTGCTTTCCAGATGCTCCGAATCACATCCCGCCTTTCCCAGTGCCGTGGGAAGGCACCCTGGCAGCAGGTCCCGCTTCCCTGCCCCTGGGCGAGAATTGTCCGCTGCCGTTCTCAATAAGAAACAAGCGGCGGGACAAGGCTGTGTTCCGGGGGAGGTTCTGCTGTGGGCTCTTGCTTTCCCGGTGTTGTCTCTGATGCTTTCGCTTTGCCTCAAAATCGTGCCGATCCCACGTAGCGCGCATGCAGCTGTCTTTGGTACGGGTTAGCTCGAGAGAAACTCCGCTCGTGTCCCGCAACTTTCTCCTATCTGTTTGTCCTTTCGAAACTTGTCTTTAACAAATCACTACGCTCTTCTGCAGCAAAAAGAGTGCCACTGCAGAATCTGATGGATCGTTGCAGCTGCCCAATGCTGTAACTAGCCGAGTTCGAAATATCCAGAAGCCTTAAACTCTCTTTCAGCCGTGTTTCGTGTTGGCAGATCGGCAGGTTCCGTGCTTCCCGTGCTGTGCTGACCGCTCGCTCCCTGTGCAAGCTCTAAGTCGGGCGACCATGCGCGGCAGGCTCTGTGCAGGGAACGCTGTACTGGCAAAAATCGCACTATGAATGTCCCTTTGATGATCTGATGAGAGTGGAAAAGGGATTTCTGTGTGCATGCTGCGTCTCTGCATGTTATAGTGTGGTTTTGTTGGGTCTTGTGAAAGGTCTTGTCTGTTCTAAACATGGAATAATTGTCAGATGGGTGATTTCTCTTGATAAGAGATACCTCTTGGTGATTCAGTAAGTTTTGGTCTTTGTTCTGATTTATTTACCATTCGAACAGATTATTCAGGCTAGCATTAGAACCTGGTTTTATTTGATTGATTTTGGACATGTATATTAAGAAGTTATGAGCTTAATTCACTCTTAAACCTCTGCACTTTAATAATTGTAAAACTTCAACTCTAAAATATTTAGGAAAATGTAGGAAGAATACCTTTTAAAAAAGTTATATAGTTTGGCAGCTAACTTAGGTTCTTTCAATTTAGTATCCATCTTGATTTTACGATTCCACAAACTTTAAATTTTCAGTAGAATCATTTCCATGTCGTGGTTTGTGTCTTGTCACTTAAGAACATGAATAGTCCATGACAATGGGCACATTTTCACGGGGTTTATTAATCAAGACAATAGAGTTGATTATTGTCATTGTTGAACAATTTGAAGGTTATTTGATGTGAACATCAAAGGCTCTCCCATATGCCAAAGCTAGCGGCATTTGGAAAGACTCCAGTCAGGAGTCTAATTTGAATTTATTGTGGATGCTTGTGGACTTGCAGAATACTTGGACTGTACTTGCAGAATACTGTTCAGGTAATTAATAGAATTTTATGAAAAAAAGTTTAGCTGGAGATGAAGTGTATGTATTTGCTGATGGAAAAGAAATGCTGTGAATGTCTTCAAGGACAAAATAACTTGGTAGTAGCTGTAGAGCTTTAAGGAATATTCAAGAAACTTTCAATGTAAAAGGGAGGGGAAGAGGAAGAGTAATTCTTGTAAAAATGTCAGAAAATACACAGTCTGCCAGTGAAGTCCACTTTTTCTCTCATCAAGAATATTAGTAGGTAAACAACTGAGTGGTAAACTCAATTGCAAAGATTACAAATGGGCAATAAAATAGGAGTAGTGGCTTCAGTACTATTACAGAAAACCATTCTTGCATTAGGTAAATTTAAAACTTCAAGTTGAACTACAGAGCCACTCGTAGTGGTTATTCAGTGCGTAGTTAGAAGTTACTTTGATTGAAAAAAGACATGTAGTGATAGTTTGCTATTATAGGTGAATACTGTTTTCTGAATTTTTTGTTTACTGATTTTGTTTAATTAGTGGATTTTTTGGCTGGTGTAAGATCGCACTTCTTGATTTGTCTTTACATAAATGAGGAAAGTGCTGTGAATAAAAATTTATTGCATCCTTTTAATACGTGTTCATTCTTGTATTATAACCTGTGCTAGGAGACACCTTTACATTTTTCCCTTTGTTTTATCATTATAACCATGTAGCTTAACTCCCGCTTCTCAAGGAGCTCTAAAAGGAATCAAATAACCCTGAAGTATGGATTATCTCTGCTGTGAATGTCTTTGCTCCTGGTGAAATTGGAATCAAGCCCAAACTACTTTTCTGTACTATTAGAGGCATGCATCTAAGTCTTTTTTAAATGTCTGAATGGAGAATCGAGGACACTGTATAACTAAAATAGGCAAGAAACTAGCATACGAGTCTAATGTAAAGCGTGCTGAATATTTTTAAGTCTTCCTTTAAAGCTTTTGAATGCATTTGAAGCACTACACTTCCTTGAATAGCTCAACTTTTCTGCCTTCCAGCTCTCGTGTCAAAAAATTAGGCTAAATTGGTTAAATATCTGACAATGGATTTTGTTTGCGGCTGGCAGGACAAACTCTTATGGATTTGGTTCCAAGGTGTTTGATATCCTGTGCCAGATAGTTAATGCAGTAAAGATGTTATGTGTATTTCAGATTTTTTTTTCTTGTTTCTCCACATAGCAGCTGTTAACATGATCTGTTCTTTCAGATCCTTGTATATGTGGTCTGTCTTTTACTACAGGGAGGGAATAAAGGATTTATAGTGTATGATAGTGAAAATTTGTTTCTTAGAGGGCTAAAAATAGTTTCAGTTAGATTAAGTTCTACCTTTTAATACAGATTTTCAGAAGATTTCATGAAGAAACTATAATTAGAGTTCATGGGGGAGGGGGCTAGCTGACAAGGAGTGGATAATCATGGTAAAGATCCTAGAAGGTCTGTGAAGCACAACCTCTCCTCAGTCTTTGTCTTTCATGGACAGTGTGTTTAAATCACGTTAGGGTTTTGAAGAGAATTTGTCTTAATTTGTCCTCTTTCTAATGTTGGAGTTTTGAAGTCTCAGGACCTAGGACAGAACATGGGGCAAAAACTGATGCTGTGCTCCAGAAATCTGAACTTTTTTAAGCTCAGGTGCCAGCATGGACTTCTACCTCTGTGGGACTTAATGGTATGGTGTGCCTTGTCCCAGCTTCAATATGAAAAGTTGTTTGTTATTGACATTTGGATGCTACTGTGGAATTGTAGAACTACCTCTTTTGTTAGAAAGCAAAGTAATTCTTTTGAATGACACTACTTTAAAAAACAACCAAACCAAGACAAAACCTGTAGACTATATTTTTTCAAACATTTGCATATGTTTTCATTTTCAGGACGTGAGATTTTCTGCTAAAATACCTGTTTAAGTGTCTACAGAGCTAGGCTATTAGTTTTTCATACTAATGTGTAGCTTTCACTTTTACAAAAGTTGGTATCTGGATAGTGCCTTTTATCTTTATTTTTTAATATTTTATTTTTTAAAGAAACAGTCTTTTATGTATTTGCATTGCCCTCTCTGGAAGCCATTGAAGTTGGTGATTCTCGTGTTCACCTCCCCCCCCAGAACTTGGCTTTCCTTCAGAGTTGCCAAGAAGCTGAGACTGTGGAATCTTAGCCAACACTGCTTGAGGAAAGAATGGGAAGAGAAATGTTGTGAGATGTCTAACCTGATATGCCAGGGAAGAGTTGGTGTCAAGTCTGAGTGACATTAGGCTGCCTCTGCAGACACTGGAGGGAAATAGAATACCACAGGCAGCCCTTTTGAGGATCTCAGACGTGTCTGGGACCCTGCTGAATTGTCTTCTCGAGGGTCTGTTCTTCCATTCACTTGTAAGAAAGGAAAGACTAGAATTATGAATTCTAGTCCTAATTTGTGTCTAGAACTAGAGAAGAAGAGTTCCACATCTAATATTGCAGAGACATTGTCCAAACCAATTGTCTGCCTCTGTTAGGTTACCAGGTAGTCCTTGGGGTGTGAGGTAGGGCTTGCTTTGCCTCTCTGCTCTGTGGAGGAGGGGTTGAGAGAACCTGAGAAGTCCTTATCAAGGCACATTTCATCCCCAGCTGATGATGCCTGCAATATAATTAATAATTATTCATTATTGTTTGTTTGAAGGTTGATTAAACTAGGAACGCAATCTTTTGAACTACACACTTGAAAGAACACTTTATTGAAAGTTTTGTCTGATTTTGTAATGTGAAACATTGAAATCACTTGAGTTGTGTAAACCCCATAAGCTTTATTGTCAATACACTTTAGTCTTCAAAACTATTGATTTTCATTAATTCACTTCCATTATACTCTCTGTTTCCTTGTCCTGTTTAACTTACAAATGTTACATTTTTCTATGGAAGTGTAAATCAGCTGTAAACCCATGAGTCCTGGAATGGGGAGAGTTGAATAGAAGATATTAGTAGGATTCCTTTTCCTTCTTTTGCATTCTTTTGTTTGACTATTTTGTGGTTTCTTAAGCTCTAGCTATAATAGAACATAAGACAGACTCTGATCATTGCAGCCGTGGTAACTGATCATCACGAAAATGTAAGTGTTAATTGAAAAGCAAGACTATGCTGAAGATGGTGGAGAGAACAGAATAAAAAGTCACAAATGTTTAAACTAAAAAAAAAAAAAGCACAAACTTTCTGTTGTATCTTAGTATCTTCTACTGAAATGAGTCCTGGAGCCAGTAAATTCTATATAGTTTTTTTAATAAATGTAAGGAACCACAAAGACTAAATAATTTCCTGTTGTCCTGCTACTGACTGTGGGACTTTTTACTTCCTTACCTGTCTCCAGTGTAATCTGCTCAAGGGTTTCATTGTCTTTAAAATTGAAAAGTGGTGTTGTCTTCCCCAGGTGCCTAGTGGGAATCTTGTTAACTTCAATTTTAAGCCCATTGCATCTCCTGTCTTTTGAGAACCTGAGAACAAATCGATCCCGTTTTCTCTGCAATAGCCTTCTGGGTACTTTGGTTCTTAGGAAGCCCTCTTTCAAGCCTCCCTGCTTAAATAGTAACCAAATCCAATTCGCTCTGTCTTTGTTGGAGGAACACAAAGAATGACCTATTCTTTGGGTTCTTGTCAGTTGTTTTCTTGAAAAGTGGTGTTTCAGTTGGAGTACAGTATTTCGTCTCTTAAATGCAGTACAAAATGGGCCAGAAAAGATTACTTGGCTTATTCTGAAAACTGTGCTTGTACACTTCACTGGTATTAACCATCTTGCAGTTGCCTGACATGGACTGTCAGCTTGGGATTTAGACATTATTCATTTTATTAAAGACTATTGCATATATTTTCCATTGTCTTTTTGTAGGAGTTTTGTGCTCATCCCCAGTGGATTTCATTCCCCTTCTGTCAATTTCTTTCATTTGCAATATTGATTTAAGTTTTTTGTCCTTCCTAGCTTTTCATCATTGGCACATTTAGTAAAAATGGTTTTGTTTTCAGCATCCATGTTACTGATGCAAACATTGAATGAAATGAATGAAATAGAATGAAATCCCTTTGTAATAAGTATTTTGTCTGGTAACTCAGAATTGCTTTCCAGGGAGAGAGTTTTGCCCTTGTCACATCTTTTTTTTTTTCTAGACTGTGGGGTTTTTTTGCTTATTGGAGTAATTGGTGATGTTGTTTAAAGTTGTCCTTTTTTTTTTATATTTTAAAAACATTTCCTTGTTAATGTTCCTACTTGAAGTCAGTTACTGTATGTTAGAGGGAAATTAAACTGTTTCGATCCAAATTGATCGAGATAGTAATGCTGTCTGCTATTTTTTCTATTCATTTACAGACAACTTGTCTAGAACTTGTGGCAACAACTAGCAACTATCCTTAACTACTTTTGCACTGTATGTGTCACCTGTGAGGTTTTCCCTGTCAGAAAGCAGACATATGATTGATGTACCAGAACTTTTCTGCATCAAGGTTGTCACAACCCTGAAAAATCTTTCACCCAAAGATAAGTCTTGTCTTCAGACTTTTGAAGGTACTGCTATAAATCTCAGCAGGTTGCCTACAAAAAATGACTAGAACTCATGTTTACTGTTAATTGCCAGGAATGATAAAAGAGTGGTCAGCACTATATCAAATGGGAATGGAAGTTCTTATTCATCCATCATTGTAATTTATGGATTACTGGAACAGAGTAAGTTTTGAGCCAGGAAGGTGCATGCTATGAAAATGATCTGAACTGCAGTTCTGGTTGTCTGGAAGAGAATTTAGTTATTTATTCAAGCAAATTTGGCTTTTTCTGGATTTCTTTCTGGAAAATAGGCTGCCTATTAAGGTTTTCTGTACAATGCAGGAGCTGTCCTCTTTTTTGTGCAGGAGCCAGGCAGAGATGCCCTGTGGGAAAAGAAAAGAGTGGAAGTGTCAGGAGCATCCCCAAGGGCTGTACAGTGTTATAAGACATAGCAGCTGTTTTAACTTTCTCATATTATGATGCTTTTTTGATTTCTATTAACCAGTTGCCTAATTTAGAATAGTTTCCAATCCTCTTGAGTAGGGCATTGCTTAAAATCTTACACAGCATTACGATATATATGGGTTTGAGGCAGAGTGGGAAAGGTTACTTTGTGAATGGGAAAAGCTGCTGTGTAATACTATTAGACTGAGAGAGATCAGATCTGTAGACCCAGCCAGTGGCAAAAATAGGGATAAAATTGTAAGCTTGCTTGTGGAGTTGTGTGGTGGGTTTTTTTTGGTTTTTTTTTTGAGGACTCTCTGTGGAGAACATAATCTCTGCCAGCTCAGCTCTAGTGATCACAGGGAAGCTGAATGGAAAGTGTCAAGATCTGATTGAACTGCATGATTTCTACCTTCAAGTGTGCTGACAGTTTTCAATGTTTTAATTTCTAAGTAAACAAGAGTAAAGCATCTTCTCCCAGAGTTTGGTGAAGCCATGGAAGTGAATTGAGCTTACATATAATGTAAAGACTCTGTTGCTGTTTGTGCAGAATGAGACCCAGTGAGAGCAAGAGAAAGCCTGTATTCATTAGTATTTTTAGTATTGCATTCAACTTGCTGCCTGTTCTCTGGAAGTATTTATAACCCAAATTTCTGTGCAGCAGTGGATGTCATAATGTTTCCAGTTGCCTCAGAAGATAACTTTTAAGTTCCTTAAAAGCTCAATTATTGCTGAGCAAGGTTTTAAACACTCTGTAGGAGACTAATGGCATGAATTAAGAGTCTTCTTTGGACATCCGGTAGGTTACAATTACTCAGCCCTGAAACAACTACTATTTTAAGGGGAAAAACTTAACAGAAGTATTTTGGGATTTTGTTTGAGATGGCATGAATCTTCTTTCAGATAAATTGCTAGAGTAGCAAAATCAATAACTCTTGAAGTACTTATGGTCTGTTACATGATGAGCGCTTGAGATCTCAATACGTATTGACTGAAAAGGTATAAAATGGGTTCTTGTAAGGGTAGGGCCTATTAGGATTTTGATTCTGCTATGAAGCTTACCCTTAGGTGGTCTTATGTGTATTTCTAAAAAGATCTGGAGTGTGGCCCACAGCTTAAAGTCATCTTAAAAAAAAAAAAAGATATTTAAATCAATGGCTTAACCTGCATTTTTTCTTTAATAATTGGTAATCTGTTGGAAAAAGCTTGATATAATCGTGGTTTTCAGACACATTAGAAGTGTTTCATTAATACAGTTATATGCCAGTTGTGAAAATGACCGGGTCATGCAGAGTGGACTGTGGCTCTGAGTGTTTACAAACTGATAGAAATGACAAACATACTAGCACAGTAGTGGATAAACTTTGAATGCCATCAGAAGAATAATGTTGGGATGGGTGAAGCAATGAGCAGATGCTCAGTTTCCAAAGGATGGAACAAACTATGATATTCGTATTGACTTGAGAGTATATTTCCCGTTCTGTGAAGTAGCTTGGTGTTGATGAGAAGTCTTGCCACATGGTGCACTTTGGTCCTGGAAGGAAATGGCCCCTTCAGGATGTATGTGGAGGAGCTGACATCTCTGAGACCAGTTACTTTCTGCAAATAAATTAACTTGAAAGTGAGGTCAGTGGAATAAAGCTCTTCACAAAGCACTGATAAAAAATACCAACTTTTTTTATTTCTCATCTAAGTTCTAGTGATAAAGAACTTGCTGACTTAGAGAATTCCATTTGATTTGTGAGCTGGCTTTTGTTTAAATAGCAAATAGATTTGTATCTCAATGATTGTGTATTTGCATACTTAAAAGTGTCTATTTGCAATTTTTGACTTTAATTCCATGTATCTTTGCACACAGGCTCTGTCTGAGAACGTGGGGATAGGAGGAATAGCAACTGATAGTGTTTGCCTGAGGAGCTCCCTGAGGAAGAGGAGAAAGAGGAGAAGCAGTGTAGGTGTAAGCTGTGAGCCTCAAGTGAGAGTGAAGTCTGGAAGAGAGAAGGAGAGAGCAGGGAGCAGAAATAACTTTGCAGTCTTGTGAGGTCGAGGAAGGATCAAAATGATGCAATTTGAAAGTTGTTTTTTTTTTTTTTTCCCAATACAAATGGTTTAGGGTTTAAAGCTCTCCATATGTTCCTTCTATACTTTCTGGAAGAGAAAGATACAGAGGTAATGAAAAACTTCAAGTACTAGGTAGTTTGAGCTCTTGTTCTACACAGGTATTTTATTTTTCTGATATAGGTTTTCTCAAGTTAGAGAAGTGTTGTAGTAACAGAGCCAAATAGTAAATTAAGCATCTTCAGCTCCAGCAGTGTAAATCTCTAATAGCAGAACTGTCAGGTGTTGTTTTCATCCTTTAACTAGACCTTAATTTTTAGTGATAGGAGTAGGACCATTATTTTTCAAGAAGTTCCCAGTGTGAGTGAAGAATAACTTCTATAACTGCAAAACCTTTATTTTCGTGCCAGAAATGCCTTTGTCAGGCTAAAGCTATGTCATTTCCATTGCTGACTTAACAAAGTTCAGATGAGAAGAGTGACTGAATGAAATATTTTATATTGTTTTCTACTACAAGTAATTTGGATTTGTTATAGAATTATTATTATAAATAATAATTTATATTATTATTTATAATAATAATTATAAATCATTCACTGCTCCAGGGAAGTTTGTTTGATCACCTTTCCAGGGATGGAGAAGAGACTCATCAGCCTGTAGCTCCTTGAATCCTTCTTGAAGCTAAGTGTGCAGTTTGGTTTTTATTTATGGAAATTGGGAAGAAAGATTACAATGGAGAAGATGCTGCAACATCAGAAAGTGTTGAAGTAGGTATTTTAACTGCTCGTTGTTCCTCAATTTGAGAATTCCTGTAGCAGGCTCAGAAGATATATTAAATAAATAGAGGATGTATGCAACGATTTTTTTTCCATTGTGGACATTGCATTAGTTTGTTGGAAGAAGCAACTTGTTAAAGCAATAAGTTTTTAAATGGGCTCTGATGCTTCCGTGATATCCAGTGTAAAGTTGGCATTGAGAATGTATTACAAAAAATATGTTCCTTTGTACATTTCATGTAAGAATGGGATGATATGTTTCTCTGGTGCCTGGGAGGGTACATATTTTCTTATTAAATTGATTTTAGTAGGTAAATTAGAACTTCACTAGCAGTTCAGTATATAAGAAGCAGTCACATATTTGCCTTTTTAATTTTTTTTTATTTCAGGGTATATTGAGTCAAGCATTTATATTCAAAGTATTTTTATCCATAAAGCTAACATTTTTATAGTTTCCATATTCATATTGCAGATGGCGTTTTTCAGAGCTCTAACTTCCATTTACAGTGTTAATGCTATTAAACTGTTCACAGTTAAATGATAGTGTAAAACTTTCTCATGTATTAGCATGAGATAACTTCCCAGAGTTTGTAATAAAATAATGTAACTGTTTTGCCTTTTTTTCCCCTGAGTTATTGGATTGAACTTGTGCAAGTTTCAAAGCTTCTGTAGGCAAATACAGAATCCAGAAAAAAGTAGCAAATATACAGGCAAAAAACTTTACATTTATTTAAAGTGGATTATAAAAGCTTTAAAGTGCCAAGCAGAAAAAATTCAGATGTGATCTCAGTAATTAGTTTGTGTGTGCATCTTTATTTTTTACTGCTTAATACTTTGCTTCTATGAAGTAAAGATTTAAAGTCCCTGTTTTCAAGACAGACTTGTGTCACAAGCTTCAGCTCAACTGTGTTAAAGTGGTCATGCCTTTTTGTCAGGCTTTTAAAGCCTGAAAACACCCACTGAAATGATTTCCTCCAAACAGAGAATTTAGCTGCCTAAATGAAAGGTGTAACTGAAATTACTTTTCCTAAACAGCTCAGGCCCTCTTTAACACATTTCTTTCTTCAGCAAAGTCTTTGTTTTGCTCTCCAGGACCATGTAAATGTATGTTGAGTTTTGAAGCACTGCCTCTAACTCGTGCAGATTATTTTTTATCAGGCTATACCTCTTTTCATTTTGACTAAATTGCCAGACACCTGATAATGGGATAAAGAATCCCGCTGTGATATGGGTCAGTACCAGCCATCTAAATGGCTGCTGGGCCTTGCAGTAGAGTAATAGGAAAACTGATGGACTGCATCTGACTTACAGGTTGACTGGGAAGCTTAAGTGTGGCCACACAAAACTGTGGGTTTGATTAGGAGAGCAGTGTGGATGCTAGAACTTCATCATTCTTGTTTCATCCTCTGCTACTTGTATTCCAGAACGTTATCAGGTAGTTTCAATGAAATATTAAGGATAAACTCAAAACAAAATACAAAAAATGGTGAATTGGGAAGTCTTCATAGCAAGAAGGTAATTGGAGTTGCATTGATATTTTAAGCCAAATTGCAAGTTGTGTATCCTTTCAGGAGGTAAATTTATAATATATGCTTAAAGGATTTTCACTTTGTACTGTAAATATGGATAGCAGAAGAACTTAAAAGGACATGGAGAATATTAGAGATTTCTTTTTCACAATCACTTTATATTTTTGTGTTTTTTTTCTGTAAAGATACCTACTACTTCTTGTAGGTCACATTCTGCACTTCTGATTTATCTTCTTGGCAGCCTGATGTTGCCCACTCTCCCGCACTGCTGTCCTTTCTATCTTGCCAGCTTTTTTGCCTTTGTTTTATATGTTTTTCTTGTGTGACTCACATTCCCTTTGCATTGTACCTGCTTGCTTTGCATACAGAATGAGGTGGTTGGAGTAGGGCTCCTCTCTGCTCAGCGTGTTTGGCAAGCTGCAGGCTGGAATGGGCTCTTGGGCTTGTCTGCCCTGTCGAAGTTCAAATGGGCTTTTAGCTGTTCAGCTTTGCAAGACCTACCAGAACTGACCAGTTTAATCTGTCCTAAATTCTTTCTTTTATTCTTCTATTTCTATTGTTCTTCTGTTCCTAGCAGTACACAGAAACAGATAAGGAAAAATAACAGTCTTTTCCCCCTACCTGAAATGGCAGGGGATGGAAAAGATGCATTTTTGTGTAACTCTGTGTTTCTGTCTTTTCTCTTAAGCTGCTGCCCAAAGGGCTTTTATAATTGCTTCCTTTTGATTTGTGTTCGGTTTGTCCTAGGATAAAGTATTAAACAATTGCCAGCTGTCTCAATAGCACATGCCTCATTCTTTTACTTTTGCAGTGACTTGGAGAAGAAGGTATTTAAAGTGACTGTTGACAGTGTTGGCAGAAAAATATTGTTTTACCATTAACTGTCCGATGGAAACCCAGTATGGAAACCCAGCTCTGCAGTGTGAGACATCAGTTTCATCCTGAGGCAGGAGCAGGGGAGTCCTTCCCAGCAGGTGAAGGAAGGCAGATGGACCCTGGCTTTGTCCTCCTGCCACAGAGGCAAAGGAGGGAGGCATTAATGCTTCTGTAACCTGGGGAGAAAAGGTAATGGTTTGATGGGACTGGAAATGTATGAAGTAAAGAGGAGAACTTAGGTACAAGTAGAGGGGGAGATACCACTGCTTTCAACAGAGGAAAAAAGGATTTCATGAGAGAAGCAAGAAAATCCAAATAGAACATGTTTGCAACAAGACAGGAATGCACACAGTTTTTATCGAGTCAGTTTTCAGCAGGTGTATTGGCTCTGCAGTGGCTCATTCAATCTCAGTTGTCAGATTTTAGTTTTGAATTTTTGAGAGCTAATTTTAAGCAGTTAGCATATGCTTTCTCATTATCTTTTAATAGAGATTTGTTCACCTTCTACTTCTTGAATTCACATCTAGTATCTGAATTCTTATTTAATTTCTCTATAATCACGGGTTAGAAATCAAGAGAAACAGCAGCTGATGAAAAATAATAAATATGTTATTCCAAGTCCTGGAGCCCCATGAGCAATGTGGTGTGTAAATGCACACAAGCTGTCTTTATTATGTGGTTGTTCTCTTCCCCTTCTTTGTCTTTGGAGCCCTTTCATTCTCTTCTAACCTCTTAGTTGTATTGCTCCCTGGTCAGCCTGGTGCCTGCATGGCAACAGCACTGGCTGAGACAATGATTGATGTGGAGACTAAATTGCTAGACACAGTCAGTGAGTGTTTCATGGAGCAGTTAGTCTGGAAACCAGAAGAGGGAGAACCAGTTTTGTATGTGCTTCTGACCATTCTGTGCAGGATCTGGTTCAAAGTTCTGTTACTGTCATTCTGTAAAATGTATTTATATTTCTTGCAGGATCATCTACCTCCATCTCTGAAAATCTCCTGCTTTGGGGGTTATGTTTTTTGAAGAAAATAACTTAAAAACCACATTAAAGACAATTTATCAAATTAAAATCCTTGTAAGTGGCATGGAAACTACTTGAAGATGCCATGTGGGAGTGTTAGAGAAAATGCATGCACCTATCAAAGATAGTAAGTCCAAAAAGAAACTGGCATGGCATGGTTAAACAAGAGGGTAAAAGGTGGTTACACAAAGCAATTTTCACCATTTTTTAAAAGTTTTGTCTGCAAGAGCAAAATACAAAACTGCGTAAATTTCTGGCAGTATAAGGTAAGAATGCCTATGTTCAGCTAAGAAAGGTGTTTGAGGAACAATTTGCAGGAGGTATAAAATTAATCTTTTTGAAACACACTGTGAACAAGAAGCCCACTGGAGAATGCACAGGGCTAATAGATGATCTCTCCTTCTATCCTCTAGAAATAAAGCTCTATCAAAAAAGCAGCTGTTGTCTCACCTCTTGTATCCAAGTTCATTTTTGAGCTCAAAGAAGTTCTGAGCTGGAACCTTTCATTATGAAGGATGTATTAAAGGATCTCTCTTCAAATTTAAGTGTTGGTAGAAGCAATTATAGAACAAGCTTAAAAATAAAAAGGAGGGATGAAAAAAAAGACATAAACCAGATAATATTTAAAAGTGCCATTTTCCAGAACTAGATGATATTGAAAAGAGTTCAGGAATTAAGCAACCAAACTAGTAAATATATGTGACCCTCTGCTTAAATCTTGGCATTTGAACAATTTGAAAGTAATTTTTTAAGACTCCTACTGCTTAACAATAAGTTTAGCATCTACAATGGGAAAACTAGGAGAAATTATTACAGGAAGTAGAATTAGCAGATAGTTGCCTAGTACAGCACAGTGGGAGGCCCATGTGGCTTCTGTAATATAAAATCATGCCTGAATAATATTGTAGTATCTAGAAAGCGGTCAAAAACATGTCTGCAAGGGAAGTTGAGTGGTTGTAGTATGCTTCAGATAAAAATGGTAACCATATTTATCTTTGTATGTTTTTTTCTGCTCTCCTATCTTTTTTCTGGTCACAATCTTAAGAAAAGATTCCAAATGAAGAACTAAAAATTGATTCTTAGATCTTTTGATACACTTTTTTTTGCAACACTTAAGATTAGTCTTCTAGATCTGAAATGCCTTTGTGAGAAGAATAATCTCTTAAATGAAAAATTCAGCAACAGCATTTTGTTACTGAAAAGCTATTAGAGCAGGCTTAGCCTTTTTTTTCCATTTTATTCAGAACTGATTAATGGCGTGTGCACTTCTCCAACAATAAAATGCTCTCTGTCATTGTTCATACTTTGAGACACTGTGTTGCAAAGATGTAACTGAAAGTTCTGCAGAAATTCATGCTGTTAAAATAGCTAGTGCAGCAATGCTATTAAGCCAAAGGTCTCATTTGGGGCTTTTCAGTGTGGATCTTAGTCTAGTTGTATTAAAAAAAAAAAAGTTTCATATGTGAACTGAGTGTTGTTTGTCCTGCTGCTCTCGCTTTAACTATTTTTTTTCTTTTTTTGTTGTTTGGTTTGGGGTTNTGTTTTTGTTTTGCTATTGCTGGCAATGAGGCTGTAAGTGTTGATATTGTACACTGCAGATGCTAGACTTGATAGTCCAAAATCTAAGTGAAATTCAGTCTTCAAGAATTGAACCTTGGGTGACAAATGGTTGATTTATTTATTGGCTTATTTGTTTATGATGACTTTGTTTACTATGACAAATTCAATTGAAGAAGTTGATCATCAGACACACATAGGTTAATAAAAGTTTGGAGAAAAAGTTAAGGAGAGTGGCAGGGTTAGAAATATGGGAAACCTCGAGACGAATTCTGAATTTGACATGGGAATTAAAAGATTTGGAAGGCATAGAGGAGGCATCCTTTTTTTTTAGGCTTGTGTGAGGGAGGACTGGTGGGGGAAAAGAAAGGATGTGAGATGCACTGTGTTGTAACCTTAAGTGGATTGCAGTGGTGAAGTCAGAGCAAATGTAAATAAGGCTGTGGGTATTCTGAGAGGCTGGGGCCTTTCAGAACTCATTGTGAGTGGAGAGAAGAAACAGACGGATATCTGTAGTTTGGCAGTGAGGTGTAATGGAGGCTGTTGGAACTGCTCTTCCCACCTTTTGAAACTTACAATAGGTGAGCCTAATATTTTTTCCCTGGTTTTGGAAATAACTCAAATCCTTGAACTCTTAGCAGTTGCCTATCCAAAACTTGTACATTAAGGGACTCCTTGTACAGTGCTCATTTTGAGAATCATTGATAGAGAAACAGTTTCTAAATAATAGAAGTGAAATCCTTGTAACTTTCCTGAATAAAATGCAAACTTTTGAGGTAAGAAGACAAGAAGTTTCTGCATGCCCCAGTTTTTTCATGCCTCTACAGGTACTTGGTTTGTCACATCAGCTTCAAGTTCCTTGGTTGTAATTGCCCATATAGCACTCAGACTCAGACTCATGCAGACACTTACACTGCAGTAGATGGATTAAAAATCCGTTGAATCAAAATAATCATCATGGAGAACAGCAAACTTCGTGTGAAGTTTCTGTGAGCTGCATGTATATGCACCTTTTAATCTTTTCCGTAATGAAAAGGCATTTTTGGCTTGATGAGATGTCGGTATGAAAAGTACTTGCACATAAAAAGGTGTGCTTAGATACATCTGCTGTGGTAAATCCTTTTCAACTCAAGTTCTGAATCTGCAAATTCTGACAGCTTTTTATTTAGTGATACAGCTGTTAGCACAGGTACATATGGTAGCAATGCTTAGAAATACTACCTGTGAGTTCTTAAATATGTATAAAGCAAAGAAATCCTTTACCTTCATTTGGCATTTTTAAGATAAACCACTCTGGCTCTTGAAAATGTAATTTTAAATCTTCAGCTACAAGGCTTTTTAAAAAATGATGGATTTTTTTTTCTTAGGACCCTGAATCAGACAGTGCATTTAGTTGGAATTACTTCCTGTATGCATCCACATCCCATTTTTATATTGAGCATAGGGACTGAACTTTTCAATCCCTGAATCTAAAGACTTTATTTAAACAAATACAGCAAACCTGACCAAATAAACCCAGGAAAACCTCAGGTGAAGGAGAGTCAGTTACAAGGCTGGAAAACAAATGACTGCTTGCTTCATGTCATTCGAGTGTGCTGGCTTTTCCTCAGTCTTTCTTTCAAACCCTGTTCATTCCCTTGCAGTGGTTGCCCAGCTTGAGACAATCTGCATTTTCCATATTGAGATTTTTCCTCAGTGTCCCTGAGAAAATAACCTTACTCAGTCACCTTTTGATGCTTTTCTGTGGTTCTGCTTTCTGAAGCTGTCAAGAGCACTGTCAATCTTAGCTGCCCTGTAGCTTTCCTACTTGCCATCTGTCCCTATCTGTCACATGTGTGCTTCTTTACTATATTTTTAATGGCTGAGTGCTCAGTGTTTAGGGAAGACATCTCCTTTCTTTACCATCTCATTCCTGAAAACTGCTGGTTTAGTCTTTCCCACATGGCATTTTATGAATTGCAGAGAGTTTTATAGTGTACTGTAAACTGTAACCTCATGAAATAGTGAAAACATCAAATTCTGTAAAGGATGAACATGAATTTGTATCTTTTTAGCATAATATTAAGTGTGAGTTTGCCATGCTTCTGTTTTCCTGTGTGCTTGCCACAGAGGCTTGTACTCATCCATTTATATCAGTTACAGGCAGGAAAATAATGTTTGTTTACTCTCAGTATTCCCCCAATGACAGTGATTTCACATTCTTTACAGCTATTAAATGACCTTTTTATTTTCTTTGTAACTTTGGTCAGAGCAATCAAGGTGGTATTTTATTCCAGTTATGTCAGCTCATATTCCTTTGCACTCTTTATGTTTTTCCTGTATATATATGTGGATGTATTTTAGAGAGAAGAGGTAAGAAGTGCATTGTGGAGAAGAACTTGTTACAAAGAAATGTCCTTAATATTTTGGAAGTACATATGGAGAAATTTCAAACTAATGACGGCTCATTCAGTTTTTTTTCTGTTGAAACTAGGTCATGACTGATTTTGGCCCTATTAAAATCAGAGTAGATTATTATTTTCTTATATAACAGTGACTGGCAACTGAATGTAGAGGAGGGAGTGGGAAGAAAGGGACAAGGTACTTCTCTACTTTCCCTCTCTAGACACAGGATTTGATAGTATTGTTCAAATATTGTTTGGTACTGTGTGCCTCTCAAGCTGAAGTGCCTATGGGGAGAGCAGCAAAGGAGAGGCAGGTGGAGAAGCAGCTCCAGAGCTGCAGTGATAGTACAGGGCTTCCTTGTGCTTCTTAGGAGCTCAGGTGAGGAGTCTGTTGCTTTATTTTCTTTTCTCCACTGCAGTGTAAGTACCACCATCATTAATGACTGCTTTGGATGTAAATAACAATGGCGTAATGGCACTGTAAAGCTTTTTTATTTGACATGATTAGAAGCAAATTTTGTACCTGCAGCTGATGGTATGAACGTCTAATGTTTCTTCAACAACTGCTTTTCTCTTAAATTTCATGAGAAATTGATAAAATTTGCAATTAACTGATAAGCTTAGCAGATGTAAACTTAATTATATCATACTCTACTTATGCAAAACCTACATGCAGATTTTATTGTGAGACCTGAGACTTCATTTTGTTTAAGTTTGAGAATGATTCTGTTCTTGCAGATTAGCCTTCCTGCAGGTTATTTCTGCTGATGTTCATTTTTGAAGATGCACCTAGGCATATCATCTTGGTGGAAAGAGGACTGCAATTACCAAGGTATTTTAGCATAAGTATCTTAACACAGTTGCTTTCTGTTCAAAGAATAGTTTTCCAATGCTGACAAGTTGAAAAAAACAAAAATTCTGATTTATATGGATTTAAGAGCCCTTTATGTTTATAGACATGGGTAAATGAAACTCTGAAGTTCATCTGTTCTAATTTAGGAAATGCTAAATGTGTCTTTTTGTTATTGCCTAGCCTGTAGGCAAACGGTTCCCCCAGCGCACACAGAGTTTTATTTACAATTGCATAAGTGTCCCTGGTGCATGCTTTGGCAATTCAGTCACATATGTTGGGCAGTCCTATCAAATAATATATCCTGCATTTGCAGTTTCTGCCTATTGGATGAAAGGGAAGGGGGGAAATGATTTCCTTCAAAGAGAGTGGTTTTATTGATTTGTTTGTTTTTATTTTAGATACTTCTCACAGTAGCAGAGAATGCTAATGGCCGTAGTTGGATAAGATTTAAAGTCATGATGTCATGAGCATTCTTCTTTCAGAAGATGGAATGAATGCTTATCTATAGCTTCCCATATTCATGTGCTGCTGTTGAGAAAGAGTAATAGGGAGGTCAGCTCACTGAGCAGTCTTAAATAGATTATTGCTTCTTTCCACTGAGCTCAGTATTTCAGACTGCTTGACTCAAATGCTTCATCTGCAACCAATCCCACTAACTAAACTTAAGAGTTCGTGTTATGAAGATTCAGAGGCCACCCTGAGATCTCCACAAGTGATACCAGTGAAAGAAAACTTTTCTCAAATAAAGAAATGTGGAGATTTCCTTAATACAATGAGGTACACTCACTTTGTAGTAGAAATCGTCATCAAGTGATCCAGAAATAATTTGGCAGCTAATCAAAATGACTTGCTTACTTTTAAGACAAGATCTTTATCCCTCCTTTCTTACAAAAATCAGCTAACTACTTCAGAGATACCACAGAACCACAGACTTCAGATTATTTGATAAATCTTCCAGAACTTTATCCTTTCAAATAGGATCTAAAATAACCAGCTAATTTGATATTTACAATTTTTTGTAAATAAGGCAGTGTTGAAATTACGGATTTACAGAAATCTGTCGTTTAAGATGTTTTGTTGAGTTGCTAAGTGTTAAACTCCTTTCAGCATTTCACTAAAATGGGTAGTGGCTCAGATTTCTCTGACTTTCAGGTGATATTAACAGCAAAATAATCTTTATCAAATAAGGGTGTGGCATACAAGGGTCTTATGGCCTCAATACCACTGTTTGATATCTTCCTTATCTGAAATTGTGAGTGCTTCAATCTACCCAGAATGGGGTTTTTTTAAGACTGGCACCTAAATCTTCTGCCATCCCCCAATACAGTAATTTCTATAAGTGACAAACATGGTGAAAAGCAAGGGAGCTTAGTCCATCTTTCATCTGCATTGGGAAGTATGGATAATGGCATTTTGTTTGAGTCCTACAGATTTCAGATAGTTTTTTTCAATATTTACTATAATACTCCCGGTTGAATTTTTTTTTAATCTCATAATTGTAAAACATGGAACAGTATTCTAGAATACTAGAATGTGCTAGAATGGCACAGGTGGAAGTCCATATGAAATGTTGTATCCTTCTACATAATATTTTATATTTGAATCAGTAATTTTTCAGAGGAAGGTTTGCATCTACTACTCAAAGGTCTAGTTGATTTATAATAGCAGTAATTATTTTCTTCTTGTAGATAATTGTATAAAATGTGTTTGATTAATTTTTTAAACTAGTTGTCAGATCACTTTTTTCTCTGTGGTTGGACATTATTTATGGAATACAGCAGGAAATAAATCACTGCTGAGCTATTAGCTAATGAGATAGCTCTTCTGAAATTTTAAGGATTATAAAAAGCAAAATATTGAGCAGTAGTTTGTTTTCCTTTTTTTTTTTTAATGGAAGGTGAAATAATGTTCATGGTAATCTACTCTTTTGACCACAAAGAATAGCGTTATGAATAGCATTATGATTTCAAGAGCTAAAAATTTTCAGTACAAATGTTTATGGAAATGAGCAGACATCTTCAGATTTGCATTAACGGTCAGGAAGATTATTTTGTTGAAGATTGGAAGTGAGGGTGAATAGTTATTGTCCTTAAAATCAGTACTGATTTTCCCAGTTGCTGTAATGTTTAACCTTTTTAAAAATTACTTAGTTGTTGTTGTGTTGCATTACTAAGAGCCAGTTTTACAATATACATGTGCTTTGACGACTGTAAGCAGCAATTATGCTTTGAATGTGTAGGTTTAAAAAGTGTTATGTATTTTTGTATGTGGAATGAATCAGGTATACTTGCTCACTGATAGTGGTCTGTTATGCATAACTTTTTGTAAGTATAAAGGCAGTTGAGGGATTGAGAGGGAACAACAGAATGTACTTCAGGGGAAAACAGAGTCAATCACTTAAGGGAAGAGAATAAACTGAATAATGGAAGCACCAAGCAAGGAAGGAGACCTGACTGTATGAAATCGAAACCAAATAGCTTGAAGAATAAGTGAGGATAATACTGGAGTTACTAACTTGTTCAAACCAACATTCTTTCAAAGTGGCTAAAAGTTTTGGTGCCGAACTTCAAGGAGGAACTCCATTTTCAGAGCTGAAGGCAGACATCAGCTGTATAAACATTGTGGAGAGGCTTTTTGTTTAAGATATTCCCCTAGTTCCCTAACTGATAGTTCTAGTTCCCTTAGGGTACAGTAGGCACTTAGAACTGGCTGGAAGGCGAGATGAAGATGGCTCTAGAAAAATAGAAGTTTTGTCTAAACCTGCTGTATTTCCAAGCAAAACTCCTGAGGAAGAGGGGGATGTTACCTGAGGATGCCTGAAACAGAACTGTTTTCCTGCGTTTTAAATTACTGTATCTTATTTGACCCTAAATGTCTTCTAAGAACCACTGGATTGAGTAAAAATGACTTTACATGCCCAGTTACACTTTTGAAGTTGTCTTAAATATTAATAGTAGTATATATGTAGGCAGAGAAATGACTGTTACTCTCTTCCATCCTGAAATGTTCAACTTGGTGTATTTTCTAGGACTGTATTCATTCCTATTTGTACAAGATGTATATTACTGATGCCTCATGATTTGAAGGTCACATTACATATCCAAGATGTGTGATTTAACTACAGACATGAAATTCAGAATTCCATGTCTTTTGTGGCATCTGCATTTAATTTCAGGGGTTTTTTACATATTACTAACTTAAATATCTTTGATATATTTTATAAAAGTTGAAATACGGCCAGAAGGAAAGAAACTGCCTAAGAAGCAGTACTGTGTTTCAACATTTTGGAATCAGTGTATCTGTTTATACCCTAAGCGCCTTACCAGTGGAGGCTGCATCTGTCTCTGTGGAGAAACATAGGCACTTTGAGTTTAGTTTTGTACACATCTGTAAGTACATAAATGTTCCTCAGGCAAAATGCTTGCTTTCCTTTAATGCTGGATCGTTACAGTAGTGTGAATGTTTGCATATACAAATTAATTGAAGCCTAATGCATTCAAACAGGAACTCTTTATAATAAAACACTGGTTTTTATAGGTAACATTTGAGGAGTTTTTAAATGAAAGAATAAAATGTTGATAAAAGTGAAGTGGAATAATACAATGATCAGTATTTTGATGTCTTCTACTTACTTGAATAGTAATATAATGAATTATATGAGATGATTCAAGATGTTTCTAAATTCATTGTTAATCTGCTTTGATGACAGAAAGACTGCAGTGCTAATTATAAACATTTATAAATTGACATAATGCTTAAGAAATACCATAATTTAGGTGGTGTTTTTTAATTTATCCCTTTGTCCCCCTGTGCATAGGCAGTATGATACAATCCCTGGCTGCATTATCACTTGTACATTTCTCTCCACCCCTTCGACACCCCTCCCCTGCAGTCCCGCCTCGTTCAGTGAAGAGGATAGATGATATTCGCTTCCTGAGACATTAATCAATATTTTATTCTAGCCTGGTTGTTCATTTTGAGCCCCAGCCTCTGTTTACTGGAGGCTGTTAATTTCTGTGTGGATTTTCCTGTGGTTCTCATTGCCGCAATGTTTGTGTACCTCACAAAAAAAAAAAAATCAACAGCCTTTTAAGGTCAGGAGATGATCTGGCAAGTGTAAGGATAGAGAATAACAGAACCATGAAATGTTTTGGGTTAGAATGGATTTTGAGAGATCACCTAGTCCAACCCCCTGCCATGGACAGGGTCACCTTCTAGATGAGGTTCCTCAAAGCTCCATCCAACCTGACCTTGTTGGATGGACCTGATTGTTTCAAGGGATGGACCTTCCACCTCTCTGAGCAGCCTGTTCCCTTGTGACTCCTGTGGTATCTCACCACCCTCATTATGTCAAATCCAATCTAAATCTATCCTCTTTTAGTTTAAAACTGTTATCTATTGTTCTGTTGCTACTGCTGGAGAAAAGGCTCTCTCCACTTTTCTTATAAGCTCCTGTTAAAGTTTGAAAGCCTGCAGGAAGGTCTCCCTGGAGCCTGCTCTTCTCCAGGCTGAACAACCCCAATTCCCTCAGCCTTTCCTCACAGAAGAGGTGCTCTAGCCCTCTGATCACTTTTGTGGTCCTCCTTTGGAGTCACCCCAACAGGTCCACATCCTTATGTTGAGAGCCCCAAAGCTGGCTGCAGTACCCAGGTGGGGTCTCACAAGGAAGAGAATCACTTCTCTCCATCTATTGGACAGGTTTCTTTTTATGAACTGCCTTTCTGGGCTGCAGGTGCACAGTGCTGGCTGTTCTCCAGTTTTTCATCTACCAGTATCTCCAAGTCCTTCTCTGCAGGGCTGCTTACAATCCAATTGGAAGATTAAAAGGATAAGATCCTGTGTTTTAGTATTTGACCCCTTACTTTGCAGCTTCTGGCTTAGGTTGGCATAGAAAAGTGTTTTATTAGCCACTTGGAGAACTGCCAAACTGATGACTGCAGCATCTGTCTTTTTAAGATGCTGTTTCTGATTGCCTCTGTAGTTGCAGATCCACAGGAGAAGATTTAGTCTTTTACTCCAGTTAAATCACAGACAAACGTAAAAGAAGAAAAGGTGGGTAAGGAAAAGAACTTAGGAAAAGGAAGGCAAGAGAAATAAAAAGCACCACCTTCCACATCGAGGATCTCTGGCCTAATTCAACTGATTTATCCCTGGGATGCATGCTTCTTAATCAATGACTAGGGAAAGGATTCTTTGAAAATCATGGAAAATGTTCTTAAAGTATGGGTGCACTCAGATTTAGGTGTGTACAAGAAAACTTACTGGCAGAAATAAAATCTTAAAAACCTTAATAAAGTTCCTTGTTAATTTTATACTTAAGCAAACTTCCTTTGTCCAGTTTTTGTCCCTAGTCAGAGCACTTCTTCCATAAGCCGGCTGGTAAAAAGTCGTGAGCTCAATATGTGAATGTGCTTTGGCCTCTGTACATCTGGGAGCTACAATTACAGTAGAAATGATGTGAAGAGGAATTATATGATGGAATTCCCCTTTCCTATCAGTAGGGTGAGAAACCTGTGATAGGTGGAGTTTTGTGACTTTGTGTTGCGTTGGTCACAAGGCCAGCACTGTAAGCAGTGCACCCTGTGTTTCTCTGGTTGTGAGTGATGCTGGA
The DNA here is from genome assembly GCA_008694505.1 of Cyanoderma ruficeps. Taxonomy (NCBI): domain Eukaryota; kingdom Metazoa; phylum Chordata; class Aves; order Passeriformes; family Timaliidae; genus Cyanoderma; species Cyanoderma ruficeps. Next base: position 11,239,671 of record VZDJ01007754.1, read on the forward strand.
TCGACAGCTCTGCAGGGGGAGCTGATGTGACAGCTACAAAAAAAAAANCCTGTTAAGCCAGAGTATACTCATGGGTACTTTGTTTCAATACATCTTTTGTATAATTGAAAATTAAAGCTGCTGCTAAATTCTAGATGCCTCAAGGGACTGTTCACATCTATCAGCTCTGATTTTTCAAACTTTATCATGTTTGCATGAGTTCTCATAGGCAAATTCCTGACATCCAAGTGATCTTCTGTGAAAGGTCCCATTTAATATCTTAAAGATTTCAAGCATTTCAATTACAAGCAGAGTTTTAAAATTAATCTTTCTCTTGGAATAAAACTCAATTGATTTCACAGAAATTTTTCCCTTACACTACTTCCTATATACCTAGGTCTCATTTTGTTGATCTACTGTTGTTCTTCTTCAGAATATCTCCTAAGCCTTATACAGACAGTAAACAAGAAAAGTTTTAGCCTTATTGGCAAAAGCTTGACAAAACTTATTAACCAACGATAATGGTGTATGATAGGAGTCATTGAGCCATACTCTGTAACCAATTTGTCCTCTCATAATAAAATACTGAAGTATTTAGTGGTTTGAAGAAGCTTGGCTTTAAACTCTTTAGGTCCAATTTATTACAACCTGGAGTTAAAAGAGGTTCCTTTCAATGTTTCATTTTCAAACCAGAAGTGTGAACCACCTGTTCTAGACTTAACTTGTATGCTCCTTGCCAGGTTTTATTGTATGCTATTAAAAATACTGCTACTTATTACTTAAAGGAACAAAAGTAATCAATATTGGAATAAATGAGTAACCCTTACAAATGGAGACTCTAGTAAATATCTGATCTGTATCTTGCCTGAGAGACTCTTCTGTGTATATTTCATTCTTGGTTATGGATTTAAGTCTAGCTGGGATGTTCTTCTCAAGGTAATGTTGGATCAAAGTAGGTTTTCTTCCAAAAATGGTTGGAAGTTCTATGTTTGTGTGCTGTCAGCAGCTGAAGCAAGTTGTATATACAAGTTTAATCAAAATGTCATTTACCTTACCTCATGCACAACTGGGAAATATGAAAAAAAGAGGTTGATAGCCTTAAGTGTTCTAAAAAGTAAGAGAAATACTTCTTAGACATATGGATCTGTTAAATGTGTTTAACAATTTAGCCAGTTTAGCAGTTGTAAATTAACTTTTGTGGTGGTTCTTTGCTTCCAAATACTAGGTTGAACCAGTTTCTCTGGGTCAGACAGAGCTGGATGTAATGAGTCTTTGTCCTGTTCAAAGGACAATTACTGTTTCAAAATTTTATTTATGTTTTCAAAAAGTTGTTCTGTTGCTTCCCTTTTCTTCATGCTGTGGTATGTAGCAGTTAGTTCTCTCTCCCTTTCTTCACTCTTTAGGTTTTAGCCCCTTGGTGCCTGTTGTGGTTCAGAGGTACTGAGAGTATGCTGTTGGAAGGAGTGAAGAAAATTGCAAAAATTAACACACTCCCCACAGCCTTTCCCAAGGCGGTATAGTATGTCTCTCTTGAGGGCTTTGTTGTTCTTGAAAAATAATATGTTGTCATATATAATGAATAGAAAATCTTCATCTCCTGGCTCTTTTGCATTTTAAAGAGTTGTGTTGTATTTCTTAGTTTTGTACTTCACCAGCTCTAGAGTGTTTTCTTTTTGTCAGTTTTCAAGAGATTCTTGTCTTTGATTAGAAGTTGTGTGAATAAGAGCATACAGTTTATTTCTTGTCTGATGGAGATGTTGTTAGTAATCACTTAGAACATTGTTATCTTGTATTTGTAACTTCTTATTATTCCCATGAGAATATATAATTATTATGGAAAGGCTGATTCAGAGATAAAAACAATTTCAAATTTGTGTTGCAGAAAATACTTTCAGTGTTATCACAACACTTCAAGTTGTGTGTATTCTACAAGTACATCTGACAGAGCACTAACCCTTAGCTTCTTGAAAACAAATTCTCCAGCTGTAAACTTCCCTGGAGTTTGCATGGAGACTTCCGTGGAACTTAAAAAGATAGAGATACCTCTTTCAGTGTTCTTAGTATGCTTTCTGTGGCTTAAAAAATTACTTGGTATTGTGAAAAAAAGAAAAGGAGTAAATTATTTACCTTAGGCATTGCTCCTTTTGAAACCAGCCTCTTGAATAACAGCTAGACAGAGTCATGGAAAGAAAATTCATTTAGAGCCATTTGAAGATGCCAGAAGTACTTAAGGCACTTGTCTGGCAGAGTCATTGAATGCTGAGTCTTTGGAAAGGCATTATTATTCACAACCTACACTTGCCTTGTTTTCTACTCACCTGTATAGCCCAAGCTGTGTTTCCAATTATTGAGTCTCCAATAAGACCACCAATTATTATATTATCATCATCATCATTTTTAAAATTTGATCTAAATTAAATTGAGTTTAAATACATAAAGCTTTTTAAGAGGCACTTTCTTTCCATAAACTGCATGGGAAAGCAATTTGACAAAATAATCTTCTGGTATGTCTTTTGCCTTTAGTACATTTTAGACTGCTTTGTTATAAATTAAAATGAAAATGGGAGATTACTGTATTAGCAGTCAGCTTTGTATTAATATTGAAGTCTGTTTCTGGTGGAATGGACATTACCGAATGGAATAGTTCTTTTTAAAAAAATAATCTTGGTGGGAAGTGAATTGACTCAGTGAGAAATAAAGTGGGAACAGTTTAATATTTAAGAAATGCTTTTGGAATTAAAACTTAGAAGGTATTCCCAATGTTCTGTCTGTTTTATCTGTTTTATGTAACGGTTGTATTTCTGTCGCTTAGGTAGCCTGCTGAAGGCTGAAACAAAATTGGAGCTAGTGGTGTTTTTGAATGCTTTTGATTCCCTGTAATATTAATCAAAATGTCTTGGCAACTCTTTAGATGTTACCAGTACAAAAAGCAGATTCTGGTTGCCAGTGTTGTGAATGGTTGGTCAATACTTTTTCTTACCTTAAAGCATATAAGTAATTGAAATTATTATACAAAATTGATCCTTCTGTGAATCTCTTGTTAAAATATTAGCCAAACTTTAAAGTTATCTGTGTACATTGAAATAATGGAGAAAGTTGCAGAAGAACCTTCACATTGGTCTATACTGTCTCTTTTAAAATTTTGACTTTTATTTTGGATAGGTGAATGTTTAAGTATGCATAAGCATGTGACTGTACTCTGCAATTCTGTCTGCTCTACACTGTGTAATTTTCTTATGTTTCTTCATTCTGTAGTTTGCTTTTTGAGACCTTATCATGTGTGTGTTTCATTGTATCACAGAATGATCTTGGGCTCTGAGCAACCCTGTCTAGGGAGAAATGTCCTGCCTGTGGCAGGAAGGGTGGGTTAGCTGACCCTCAAGGATCCTTTCCAACCCAAACCATTCAGTGATTGTGTGGTCTAGATTGGGAGGGTCATCTTTAGATCATCAGTGTAAGAGGTCCCAGTAAAATCTTCTTGTTACAAGTTTAGATTTTATTGTATTTCTTGAGAGTAACCTGTTCCCTTGAGTTGTTCTGGTGCCCATGTCTACCTCTGAACCTTTTTGGTGTGCAGTGAATGATAACATTCCCTTATGTACAAAGATGAGTTCCGTGGGGATTTTTCATATCTAGTCACGTGTGATACATGTGCCTGTTTGTGTGAATGCCTGTGTGCTTCTGTGCCCAGTTTAGTATTATATCTTGAAAAATTGCACAGAATGGTAAGAAAGTGGGAGGAATTGCCTACCAAAACATAATAAAACAAAACAACCCCTCAAATGAACCTAAACCACCTATCTGCCTTATTGATAAAAAATTAGAACCTTTAACCTCCCCAGACTAATAAAGTATTTTTTTGCATGCGAATTACAGCGTTGCTTTCTTAAGGCAGAGTAGTAAAAAAAGGTACATTTTAGAATACCGAAGATTTGTTTGAATCATATAGTAAGAATTCCTTATGTATAGCAGAACTGTAAAGGTTATTCTTTGTGATAAAATGGTTTAATGTCTGCTCTGAATCTGCCATGTGTAGCTTCTGAAAAAAATATATGCCATTTAAAAGTTTCTAGTTGGAAGATTATTGAAATGTGGCAGGCTTTTATTTGAAGGATATTACAAATTAATGTTATGTATAAGCATATGGAGAATAAGATTAATCAAAGCCCTTCATGCCCACAGCAATTTATTGTAGTAGTCAATGTCTCTCAAACTGTTGTGTAATTAATACTTTAGTTCTACAAGGTGTTAATTCAGATCCTTGAAATGTTAAGGATGCTGTTAGAGGAGTCTTTGGGAAGATCTCATTGAATGGCCTGTTCTATAATAAAACACCACTTACAGGAGAAGCTTTTCTCTTCTTAACCTGCAGTATCTTCATATATTGATTGGTATTCTAGATGAAATATAACTTCTTGGCATAAATTCAAGGCGCTGGTAAATGTGGAAAGGAAGAGCTGATTTGTCCAAACCCCTTAGTCATACAGCTGTGGGGGAACAGCCCACTTCATGGCAATGTGGAGAGTTCAATAGTGACTGGAGTGCAGGACCAATACGGCCATTTCTGGACATGTGGTCTTGCAAAAGAAAGGTTGTTCCTTTGTTTCTAAAATGTCTAAAATTAAGGAAACTGATAAGGGGGTAATTACGGGACTAGGTACCTGGTACCAGATGTCTCCCTATTTTAATCTCTAAAAAGTAATTGTGCTGTGGTTAAGGACATTCTGTCTTTACAGTCTTTAAGGAGATCTTGTAGGCATTCACATGGATGGTAGTCCTGTGAGCTGCTTTAAAATGGGTATGAAACTACAGCTGAAAACTTCTAGCTAGGATAGACGGGCGCTTCCTCAACGTCACTTCTCTCTTGTCTCAGTTACTGTTCCAAGGCTTGTTTTTCCTTGCCCAGCCTTCCTCAACCCCAAAGCTCATGTGGCCATAAATTGAATTGTTTGTGCAATCTGTCTCAATTAAAATTAGCTATGTTTACGTTTGTGCAGCTGCATATAAGGGAAAGAAGACAGTTTGAGGATAACAACTGGGGCTAGGAGGGCTGAGACTGTTGATTCTTCTGCCAGCTCAATTAGTGCTGTGGGTTACAATCAAACAGTTGAGCTTAGCAGCTGTAGAAATATCACACACAGTTGCAGCTTTAGGTTATGCTCAGATCATATTTGATGTGAAATTTTGCCCCTGTCATGGTTCACCATTTGCTGTCACAATCTGCAGTTAGGGTTCACCAGTTTTCACAGGTGATATTTTCCAGAAGGGAAGAAGTCTGCATATGGAAACACCAGGTATACAGTCCTAAGGAGTCAAAAAGCATTAGAGGAATCACCCATCCTTGAAAATTTTTGACTAATCTTTTTCTTCATCAGGAAGAAACAGACTCAAAATACCAATTTTTTTTTTTAAAAAAAAGCTCACACTCTTTTAACCCAGAGAATATAAAGGCTCTGTTGGCTTTGGAGCATTAAGTTTAATGGGTGGCAATATAAATCAACTTTGGAACCAGAAAAAAGTCTAATTTACTTTATACCCAAAGATATTTTGCTGTTTCTTCTTTGTTGTTTTGTGGGATTTTTTTTCTCTACTTTTCTCTACTTTTTTCCCCATCTCTTTTTCCTTTGTGGTTGTGATTTGCAGAGCATATTCCCTGATTTTCTGCGCTCCTATTTTGCTATTCTTACTGTTTTTTTCCCCCTGTTGTTCTGTGTCATGTTCCTACCTCACTCTTGTTTCCTGTTTTAGTTCAGTTATTTCCTTGCTCCTTCTGTTTCCATGTATCTCCCACCCACCCAAGCATCAATCCTACCACCTGGTCATGGGATTTGAAAAGCCTACCAGACTGAAGGCTGGTAGTTGATATTTGAAATAGAAAGCCATGCTGTCTAGAGGCAATGCCTGAGTGAGACACCAAAAAAACCCAAGTCTTGTTGTCTTAGCCATCAGAAAAGGGATGATCCTGTGGACTTTTGGACCCTCCTGCTAAGAAAATGGTCTGATGAAATATATGCTTGTAAGTAATATATCTCTTGTAAGCAAGAAGAGCTTTTTATTTCTGTTGGCTCTTCATGCAGTGTTGGAGAACATCTCATATTCCTGACATGTTCATCCCCTCTGTGTTCTTGCCTGGGCCATTGTTAGTGAATACATTTTGTCTTCTCTGTTAGCTTTTCTGGACAACTTGAGGTTTTCTGTAGGTTTCATTTCTGCCAGTAGAGTTCTGAAGATAGGAGATGCTTCTCAGCTGTATTACACATATGTTGCTGTTACTAATGTGTGCATTCTTTATAGTTCACGATTGCTGCCTCAGAGAAAAAGAAAATATTTCCAGGATGCGTGTGAAGCAGTTGGGTGTGCCAGGCAGTGGGTGTGAGGTGCTGGGTTGGCCTCATGGTGGATATGTAAGTGCCTGAGTGGTGGCAAGTCAAGTAGGTAGCCAGACTTTTGGGTAGGCCCGTAGGCTGGCAAGAAGGGAAGGGGGGTCAGGTTGACAAGATGGGGAAGCAGGAGCTGAGAGGCGTCTAAGGCAGCAGTGTGGTTCCAGGACAGCCGCAGCCATGATGCTGCCTGCTGGTGAGGTCACCTTGTCCACTGGGGTGCCTCCCTATGGGCAACTAGTGTGGGGGGCTTGGCAACCTCCGGAAGAGCTTGACAGCTAGAGGAACATATGAAGTGGTGTGTCTGGGGAATAGAAATCTTCGGGTTTGGGTTTTTTTTAACCTCATGGATGGTCAAAATACCGGGCTGAGATATCTCATTCATTGTTGGATTCTCTGTGCTTGAAGATATTCACGAGTGGACACTGCCCAGTGCCATCTGATCAGACTGGCTTTGGGCAGGTGTTTGGATATAGGAGACCTCCAGAATCCTGTCCAACCAAAATTATTTTCTGATTTGGTGATGTGCAGACTTGTACATCAAAGCAGACTTGCTGGATAGCTTATAGTTTTTGTGGCCTTTTTTCTGATTTGAAGCTTTCTAGTGTCTCATATGCAGTTTGGTTTATTGATGTTTGCAAATTGTCATTGTTGGCAAGATGCACACTAGCATAGAGAAAAGCATATGGAAAAAATAAGATTTGTCATGCTGGGTGAAATTCTCTGGTCTGTCTAGATGTCTTCACTACCAAACCTTTAAAAGAAAGAAAGGGCAAACAACCAAGCAGCAAAGTCAAGAAAACAAAGCAAAACAAACCCCAGAAGATTCTGTAGGATCAGTGTGCAATAATATTATGTTCTCTCTCTTTTCCTCAACTCTTTTGCCAGAAGCAGTTGGGCATCTCTATTTCATTAATTGTTACAAGTCCATTAATATCAGTCCCTTCTGAGTTTTGGTGTAGACGAACTCTGGCAATCATTGCTGAGGACTTACACAGAATGTGATGTTTTTTACTGACTGCCACTTACTTTGTTGACTTTTTATTGGCTTATTTTACTGACTGCCCTCTTCAGCATGGAGGATAGATGAGTATCTAACTACCCACAGACATGCCACAGAGACTTACAATTTTTTAATAACATAAAAGCAAACAACAACAATCTATTATTTATCTTTTATGGAAGCCATTCCATTTCCTTTAAGTCTCTCTGTATTAGATCTTCTGTGTGGCATTTAAGTTCATGCTGATGCCAGGATTTTAGAGATTTGCAGTATGTAGTATTATAAAGGAGGCCAAACTGACAAATTACATAATGATACATATACTGCCTGTTTTTCTCCAGTCCCTTATTTTTGTTTGCTTAGCTCAAGTTTTTCTTAAACAGCAATTCCAATTTCAGTTTCATTGAGCCATTCGTATGGCAACTGAAGACGCTTTCCTTATTTGATAACTGTGAATTTATAATCTTTAATAGACTATAAAAACCTTAAATTGTCACTCCAAGAAGCCTTCAGTACTGTCAGAAATAATTAAGGAACAGGAATGCCTTGCCCATTTGAATGTCATTTGTCTTGATAGTTGCTTTCTGGAGATATTTAAGATGAATATGAATGCTGGTATAGTGTGCATATATTTCTATATTCATAATTCATTTCTGGACAGTGATTCTCCTAAATACATTACCATGTGTTTATTGTTGACTTTCATTGTATGCCCTGTATATAGCATAAACAACCAAAACTCAGGAAATTCATAGCAAAAAAGGAGATCCATATTGGATTCTTTAATAATGAAAGTTTAATGTCATAAAGCATGACAATTCTGAAGTAGTTTGAGTTTTAATTCAGTATAGTTACCACTTGGAATCTAGACACTCTCCCACAGGGATGCCTCCTTCCTTTCCAGATATGCTAATCACTGTAGGGGGTGGTAGGTAGGATGGAAAGTGGCAGGAACAAGTTTGTGTATCTAAATGTGGCAATAAGAAAGTACAGACTTCTTTTATCATAGTAACTCTGAACTTTTTGTTCAGCAGTCATGAACATTGTTTCCTTGGGTTTTGTTTAGGGATTTTGCTTAAGTAGGACTTGGAGTACCAAAAATAGAATACAATATTTATTTCAAAAAAAGAGCAAAAGTAATAAATCCAACCAGATATCGACCATGATGTAAGATAATGCTAATGGCTTATTCTGGATAATGGATTCCACTTTTTTCCCACCTCTTACTTCTGCTAGAATATTTGAAAATGTTCTTCATCTTGATCCTGATCCTGGAAGAGTAAGGCAAGGTATTTGTCAGGTATAGTTTAAAAATAGTTTGCAACCAGATGACAAAAATGAGCCAGCAAGGGATGTAATATTGCCATGTAGTTGATCAAAAGGCTTTTATTTGATTCAAGTAAAATGATATTTAGATTTTTTTTATGATGTTGGAAAATACTTGCATATGGTTTGATTTTCCTAGAAGGTTGTTTGTATGTTACCTAGCATTTGGAGTTATTCTACTATTCTGAAAGTATAATTTATTTAATTGCATGCCCATCAGATCCTGTATCTGTGCCTGAAAGTGCTTTTCAACAAATTAGGCTTTAATTGTATTTCTCAGATAGCAGTCAAAGTAACAGATCTTGTCTTTACATCCATATTAGAACCTAATATAGATTTATTAAATTGAGAAGCTTCTGTAAAATTACTTTGTCTTATTAATTGTACTGTTCACTTGGATGTGAAATATATGCAGTGCTCATCAGAGCTAAATGGTGGTGTGAACTTAAATAGAAATATGTTGAGATACAAAATTATACATAGGCTTTTTATTAGTGAATGAAACCAAGCCCTCATTTGTTTACCCTTGTAGAAAAAGATAACAAATGGAGAAGTGCATTTCGATCCATCTTATTAGGGTATGTCATGTATCATTCCTCCTACATAAACCTGTCTTCTCTTTTTTTGCCTCATATTAAGCTGCATATGTTTTTTAAAAGAAAGTTAGCCTTCTACTTTCCTGTATTCATGCTTGGTAAACCTTTTACTTTTAAAAATCAATTTTCTTGTATGATGCCTGTAATGCTGCCTGCTAATAGTACTGTAGGATGTCTGCAGTTTTTTCCTCTATTTGTTGGTGAAATTGCCTTTACCTTATCTTTCAAAAGGCTCTTTGAAACTACACTGTGGTAATCCCATTGTTTCTCATTGGACATATGTTTTCATACTGCTGTATGTGTGGAATCTATGTGTAGGTGTTGTCATTCCACCTCAAAATGCTCATTCTTCATGTGAAAGTGCATTAAGTTTTCCTGCCTCTTTAGCTCCGAGTCAGATTCTTAACTACAAAAGATCTGTGTAATGAGTGGAACCAGTTGAACAAAATAAAATGAAAAAAATCTGCCTCCGATCCTGCAGAAGAGGATGGTGCCGGCAAAACTGGGTTACCACTTTGGGAATTTGTAGTTCCACATGTTAGACACTGGTGCAACTTCATAATTTTATTAGAGGACATGCTGCATTTTAAACAGCAAGATTTTAGCTTTGCAGAACAGATTTTAATTGGGTTAGTCTCTAACATAGATTTTAATATATTTAAATGTAATTTTAGATTGGATAGTTGAAATTAATGTTATAAATAAATTTTAGGTACAAATTTATTTCCCTCGGCTTTTTCCAGATTGGGCAGTACAAGCATTTTAATACAGCATCAAGGATGCTGATGTAAACTCTAGGAAGAAATACCTAAGAAAAACATAAATTTGTTTATGAAGCAAATTAGCTGATCATGGAATAGTGATGTTAGGTTTTTGCTTAATAACTGTCAAGGTATATATGCAGGAAGGTATTAAATGCCTTTGATATGAGTCTGGGCAGTACCTTGTGCTGCTGATATTGCAGCTAAAGGGAAGTATGACTGTTTCTGAACAAGCTCCACGATCTTCATCTTGTGCAGAGCATGAACACAATAGAATAATCAAAGGTTTCAGTTCAGTGATTTGAATGTTGTAGGTAAAGTACTTGCAGGCAGTGGGTGTAGGGGATAAAAGTTGATTGGGATGTCCCTAGACTAATTGAGAGTTTTGGAGGTTTTTGTGGCCCAACAATGCTGTGTTGAAACAATATTTGTTAATTGGCTGGTGTGTTTGAGGAGAAAAAAATCTGCCTAGTTTTAGCATGGTTAATTTTTCTTTCATTTGCAATTGGTGACTAAAAGAGAGCTCATTATTCTGCTTTAACTGCTACTCTATTGGGTTTGCATGGGGCTGCTAGAGGGATGGCTTCTGTAAGAAGCTGCCAGAAACTTCTTCCATGTCCAGCAGAGCCAATGCCAGCTGGCTCCAGGGCAGACATGCTGCTGGCCAAGGCTGGGCCAATAAGAAATGATAGTAATGCCTCTGTGATAGCATGTTTAAGAAGAAGGAAAAACCCCCAAAGTTTTATTATGTAGTGGTATTTGCAGCCAGAGAAGAGCAGGGTGAGAATATGTGAGAGGAAGAGCTCTGCAGACCCCAAGGTAAACACAGAAGGAGGCAGAGGAGATATTCCAGGTGCTGGAGCTGGGGTTCCTCTGCTGACCATGATGAGGCAGCTGTGTCCCTGCAGCCCATGGAGGTCCTTGGGGGTGCAAAGATCCACCTGCAGCCCATGGAGGACACCCACACCAGAGCAGGTGGGTGCCTGAGAGGAGGCTGTGACCCCATGGGAGATGCATGCTGGAGCAGGGTCCTGGCAGGGACCTGCAGACCTATGGAGAGAGAAGCCCATACTGGAGCAGGGGAGTGACTCTTCCTGAGCAGCGGCAGAAACAGTTCGTGATGAACTGACCATGACCCCTATTCCCTGTCTCCCTGAACCACTGGGGGGAGGAAGTAGAGCGTGGAAAGCATGGAAGGATGGGGAAAGGGTGTTTTCTAAGCTTTATTTTCTCATTATCCTGCTCTGATTTTGTTAGCAATAAATTCAGCTAACATCCCAAAATCCATGTCTGTTTTGCCCATGACAGTAATTGGTGAGTGATCCGTCCCCATCCTTGTCTCAACCCATGAACCCTTCTCTGTATTTGTCTCTCCTGTCCAGCTGTATAGGGGAGTGAGAGAGTGGCTTTGGTGGGTGCCTGGTATCTGGCCAGCATCAAACCACTACAGCCAGTAAATTGCTTTGATGGCTTTAAGTGTTGCTGAATCAGTATTAGTACACTTGAAGTTATTTACACAGATTTACTGTGTTAGTAACTTTTCAAAGAACAGCTATGCTATTTAAACCTAGCCTGTTAAGGGGTCTTCTTTCATATCATCGGTAGTGAGGATACTCCTTTTCCCTTTTGTGATTTTTTAAAGTGCTTTTCTGTATTTATACCAGTATTTACTTAATTTGCTACTGTAGAATAGAAAAACTGTCTAGTTTCAGTAAAGTGGTCTTTATAACAGCTTGTGCATAAATATTTTGATGGCTAATGGTTTTCAAGGAGATGAGAATGTTTTAGATTCACTGCTAGGAATGAGCTAATAGCTCTCTGCTCTTGGAAAGTTAATACTCTATTGATATTTTGTAAAGTTTTTTTAAAAGTGGTTTTATCGAACAATACTAAACAATGTAGTTTGTTGTTTAGATGCAAAGCCTTCATGCCTGCCAAATATTAACTGTTTGAATATTCATTAATAGTCATCAAAACCTCATTTTTCTAAGACTCTATCAACTGATCTAGTGAAGTGTTCACTGGTTTTTGTTCATTCTCTGCCCTATATAGTAAAATAGCTGTATTCCCTTTAACAACTCCATGTACTTTACATTCTGTTTACTTTCAAGAGCAGTATTAAGATGTTTATAAATGTGGCAGTAAGACCTCTGCTTGTCTTTCTTTTTTTCAGTTTGGCCTAAGAATGCTGGAAAATAATAAAAATGCTAGAGTGGTTTTGAAAATGTGTTCATGCTCATGTATACCCATGTGCATGCTCATGTATATTCATGTTCATGCACCTGTATGAAAATTGTCCTTCCCTCCTTGACAAGCACAAGAATTTCTAGAAGGGGATATAACCACTCTAGTCAGTGCCTGTGGCTATTTGCAAATGCCTTCTGGTTTTCTCAATGAAGTGAATATAAAAGGAGCTGTTGTGCATTAAGTTTTTTCAACTGGTATTGAAAAATATACTTTGACTTGACTGGCAAAGGTGTGAGGTGGTACAGATTGTCATGTTCTTTGCCTGAACTTTGTCAGGGTTTTGTTGCATTTGTAATGTACAGCTGTCTGTAGGGACCATAGTCAAGGGAAGGGTAATCCAGAGTTAAGTAACTGAGATAACAAGGCGGTATGATTGTGGATGTTTAAAACTTGCTGCACAGCCAAATAAACACTCAAAACCAAAGAAATTTCATAATTTTCTGCCCTCTGTTGTAACCTGACTAAGGGAATGAGACAGATAGCTTTCCATGGTATGATTGGAATCCTAAAAGCAGTGCAGAGGTCTTGTCAACACCTGACAATAATGCTGTGGATCATTCTTGTTGTGGCTGCTACTATTAACCACAAGATGGTGCAGTGAAATGAATTGCAACTTTTACATATTGCTTCCAAGTCATCGATGCAGGGAGATTTAGCTATCTGTGGTAAGGAAAAAAATTCAAAAGAAAGTTTAGTCTCGAGGGAGTAATATGCTATTTTTAGAAATTTTCTGAGTGGTGCTTAGTGCACAGATGCTTCTTTCATTACAAAGTGATTAAACAGTATAGCAAAATTAGTAAACTAAATAATGGATTATTTAAGCATTGGATGTTATTGGTATTGAATTCTGTCCCTTTTATATGCTCAGTGTGTGTAAATGAATATTTAAAATTAAGATTGAAAAGGTTTATCCATGATTAAGGTGTGATTGTGATACAGAAGCTTTTTTCTTCTAGATCTTTATGGCCTTAGTAATTTTAATTTTTGTAGTGAAAAACCCCAGTTTTTTACTACCTATTTCCCTTAGGATTTGCACTTTATTATAAATGGATATATGCCAACCTGAAATCGAAACAGCTGATTCTGGGCTCAGCTGAGATTCAGGGATATCCTCTTGCATTACCTGAGGACAAATACACGGTAGTGAGTGATCCCAGTCTTCAATAGTTTTACTACTAGAATAATGTTAGGAAGTATCCCTACCACCTTTTTTTTTTTCCCCCACCTTCCTTGAGCTGAAGATGTATTCCCTTTCACTCTTTCTCTTTGTTAGCTAGGTTGTGACCAGAGCAATGTATCAGACCCTTCATTGCTACTGATGTTTAAGACACTGTTTTAACTCCTCTAAATACAGCCACAGAAGGTTGCATGCATTTTCTTTATTGGGCTCTATGTCTGTCTTGGGCTTTCTTAGTGAAGACAGAGAAGTTCAGAGACAGATATCAGCACCTGTGTTTTTTGCATAGTTCACAAGAGAGTTTGTAACTCTGACTTGGGTGGGTCAGTTTGGAGGAGGAAAATACTATTCATCTGAAGTTTTGGCCAAATTGTATCTGCAAAACTCATGGCAACTATGCCAGTAAAATATCCTTGGCACTGAGCAGAGAATAAACACTCCTGCTTCCCCCCTGCCAGATCACCACTCCAGCACTGCAGACTGGCACTGTCTCTGTATCAGAGCCAGGCAAAAGGTGTGTGTCAGGTGACTCTGGAGCCTGATACTGGTGAGAGAAGAAGTGAAGGTATTTATCCTGTGAACAGTTAGAAGTCTCTTCTTGTGAGAGTGGTTGGTAGAGTTGGTGCAGTCTCCAGATCAGCTCCTGCATGACATGATCCCCTCAAACTGTGTTTGTACACTCAAGCTAGCTTGCTGACCAACTGGGTGCTGCAGTTCATGGTGATAATTGTTTAATTTTCTGCATCAGCAGCGGAGTCTTACCACTGGCAGAACCTGGTTGTTCCTTCTTGCAGGAAACAACCCTACAACCACGATCAGTCCCTCTAAGAAGAGCTTCAAGAAATATCTTTGATGCCTAGGAAAAATCAGCTGTCTCAAAGTACATTTTTTTCTTCAGAGATGTTGACAGGGAGAGTCACCTTTGTAAATGAGACTCTCAACTCTTTGAAATCTTTTTATCTATCATTATTATACCAACACTGCAAGTAACTGTATGGGGCACCACCTGCAAAGCTTTGGGGCTGTTAACAAAGCTTCATCTATTGTTTTTCTTTGTAGTTCCCTATTTTATAGAAAGATGAGCATGCACAGATCTGTAAAGAGTGGATACGAGTCCACAGAGCACTTTGTCATTTGCTGCTTATGTTCTGGTGAGAGTTAACCTCTTTGGCTCTAGTACTAGTGCTTAATGATCTTAAAGCATTAAGACTTATTTGACTGCCTTACATGATCTGTCCACACTGGAACAATTCTTGTGAGGTAAGAGAAATGACTAACTCCTAGTATTCCTTATCAATCCAGCAAGATCTTATGGTGGTGTTAGATACCTTTTTGGCAAAATTTGAAGAAAATTAAAACTTGCCTTTTTAAAATAATGCTTAAAAGTGATGTCTTCTTGGTATTCTCTTGGTTGTTTTGTGGATATAAATATTTTTTCTTTATTTAATAGTGGTAATGCTAGTAATGATATGGTTTTATCAATGAAATAGGTGTATAATTTGCCCTGTTTTCTATAATGATGCCTAAATATTCAATTCTGTTGTGACCAGAGAAAAGTATTCTACTGCTGTAGCCAACTGAATTTACTGAATTTGTACTGAATTTGTTATTTTATTACCCTTTTTCCCTGTTTTTATTACCATATAGAAGTATGTATTTTTCTTCGGTGTGCAGTTTTTTATTCATTTTTGTGTTTGTATTGAGGTATCTGAGTTTGACAGAGGCATGGTTGCCTGAAGTAATTTTCATCTGTTGTCATGCCTATGGTACATCCATTTCTAGGCTGTCTTAGTTGATGTGTCAGCCTGAAGGATCTTACAACCATGGTGACTGATCCCCCCTGCCTCATGGTCTGCAACATGAAAGTAGACTGATCTAATGTCAAGGTTATTTCTTTGGGGTAAACACCTGTGGAGACTATCCTGATTTTTGACAGGTGGATTTTAAGAACAGAATCTTTTTCTCCAGAGGATACCTTTCTGTGGATCTGAGAAAAATATGAAAAACCACTTCTTTCAGCTGTCTTTCTAGAGGAAACCCCTGAGGAGATGGGTAATTGGATATAAGAAACCTCAGAAGGTATTTTCAGCCTTACATGCTTGTTTTTAGCAGGCCAAACTTGATAAAAGAAGGGAAGACAACTTCCAAAGGGCTGAAGGTTTGAGTAGCTGTAGAGCTGTGGCATGGTTCTTCAAACTCCTTTGAAACCTGCTGCAGGTAGGAAGCACTTGGTCCTTTTCAGTCTCTATGCTTCTGGAAGTGTTTCCAAGGAGATGTGTTTCAGAGTGGGAAGGGACCTTTGAGTTCAACCACTGCTGGCTGCACAGCAGGGCAGCAGCTCCCTGTTGATTCCAGAAGTGGATGTGTAGCCCTGTGGTGTCTGAGGAGGAAGCTGTTACCTCAGACGTCAGCTCCAGCCTGTGTCCCACAAACTCGCAGTGACGGAGTTGCATGGCAGCCCCCCGGTGCTTGTGGCTACCTGCCTAGCTACATCATACTTGCTTGTCCTACCTAGGTAAAAAGGCTGCTCCCTTACTGCAAGAGAGTTGGCTTTTACTAGAAAATATAGCTGCAAGTCTGTACAATTTGGTAAGCACAATAAATTGATTTAGAGCTGCAGAGGACTCAGTAGAAAAAAGGAGAAAATGTAAGACTGCTTTGACTTCAGAGCAGATGATTAGTGTTTATTTCATCTGTTACAATTGCTAAATGGAAACTAAACTTGTATTTGCCAACCATGAGGCACAGATCAAAGACTTGCACAGCATAAGAAAGTAATGCATAAACAGATGATGTCTTTTGGCTTTAACAAGACATCTTGTAGTTAGATTTATGTAAATGTATGATGTCTTTTAGCCTTAATGGGACATTTGGTAATTAGGTTTATGTAAATGTATGATGTCTTTTAGCCTTAACAGGACACTCAGTAATTGGATTTATGTAAAAGAGAAGAAACACAGGTTTTGTCTTCTGGTGTTTGAGCAAGGTTTTCTAAACAATTGTGCAGCCAGTATACTAATTAATCATTTCCATGCTGGAGAGGAATCATCAAGGAATGACCTATAGCTTTGAAACTTCCTGGGACTACAACTTGTGCATGTTGCTGAATAATTAAAACTTAAAATCAGCATTTTCTTTTCAATTGCTGAGTTGTGTGGCTTTGATCAAACTTTGTGAATGCAGACTGAGTGACTTGCAAAGTTAATAATGTACTGCTGCTGCTTTATTGCAACATCTGTACTTGTCTGACTATAACTAGAGAGATGCCAGCACATTAACTCAATACACTTTCTACCTGAAATATCAACTTAATTAGGATCATTTATCAAAATGACACTTGTTTCATAAGGCCAAATCAAATTGATTACTGTTGTTTCTGCTGCACTTGTGCCAGCGTTAAGAGCAATACTTTCAGAAACAAAGGTGTACAAATATATATCTTGCATTGCATGAAAAGATACTGCTAGAGGAAAAACATTTTAAGAGTATTGAAATCTATAAAAGAAAATACAAAAATCTAACCAATGTAGTTGCTTAGTCTTTGCAATCATCTTATCTGATGATAGCTTTCCCTCGTACAGTGTGGAATAGCAAAGAAAAGTTGTTGCAATTTTATAGAAGGGGTTTTGAGAATCAGAGACACCAAGGATCAGACTTCAAAATGTGTTTACCACCTTAAAGGCTTTTGATGAGACCAGGAGTTAAGCATATATTTATCTTCCAAGTTTCTGGATTTAAGTGATTTGAAGATCAACTGAAGTCAAAGTAAGTATTTCATGTTTTGGGAAAGTGCTACTCAGACCCCCAAACCATTTACAAATCAAAGAGCTAAAACACTAATTTATTTTACAACAGGGTACTTTTCTAGTGTTTTAATGAAGGCTGTACTCAGTAGATGTATTTCTTAAAATGGAATTATGTTTGGATCCTCTTCTAGATGTTCTGATGTCATGTACTCTGTCCTCAAAACCTTATGATGGTGTCATCTGACACCATCTTTGACCTGACTTACATACCATTTGATTTGCGTATTTAAGGTTATGAAGTTGGTCTTACCAGCCCTCCAGTTCCCTTTGTGACTCAGAATTTGAACTGTAAAAAGTGGATAGGGTCAGCTGGGGGAATCTGAGTGTTTAAGCAAATCTAATAAAAACTCAGCTAACGGGAAACAGAGAATTGCCATTCTGAGTAAGGTAGTGTTTTCTCTTTGAAAATGAGAAGTTCAAAGGTGGGATTGGGTCACCTGACTTTTGCATATCAAATTTTGGTGAAGGTATGGAAAGAAACATTAGGTGCCATCACCTCAAGTGAGCTCCTGAAATGGAATATTCACAAGTTAGACAGGGAAAGAATTGCTCAGAGAAGAAGAATGCAAGTTGGGTCCAAAATTTGTTTGCAAACTATTTGCAGAACAGATTTCAGTACTCCACTTTTGCAGGGAATTACTCTGTAGAACTGAGGCTCATCTGTCTGAAGACATCAGTAGTTAGTTTGGTAATTTTATGGATGTTTGTGACAGAAGTAAGAGAGCATCTGCTGTGATGTTGAAGGGATGGTTTGAGAACTTCAAGGGAGCTTGACAGTTTGGAGAAGTGGTCCTGTGCACCCACAACTTCCTTGCCTGCGTGGCAGTAGGAAAAGCAGAAAAGGCCTTGGCTTTGTGTAAGCTCACCAATAACAAAAACATCTCTATATTATTAACTCTGTGTTCAGCACAAATCCAAAACAGCCCTTACCAGCCACTGTGAGGAAAATTAACTCTACCCCAGCTGCAATCAACACAAGCTGCCACTAATCACTATTTGATGATGTCAAGCTCTTTCATCTTTTGATGAAAGTCAAGTTATATTGGTCTGCATAAAAAGGATCATCGTCTGCGGGCCTGCGGCATAAGCAGTTAAGTTTTTGTTCTGTTCACCCTTGCTAAACCCTCTGAGTTATTCTGCCCCATGTTGGGCACTGTAAGAGAGAAGAACACAATACAGGTAAGCACAATACAGGAGAAAGAAATAAGAATACTCAGGATCTGGAGTATGTGATTTCCAGAGGAGAAACCAAGAGACAGGATAATTTATTCTAATGTATAATAATTAGTATCTTTGTAGAAATCTTAGTACGTACTTTTATACACTTTTTTTCCTCTAAGCCATTTTTTAAATGCTTAGCTGCTGTGTATCTAATTTCAACAGTTTATGGAGCTGATGTTGATGACATTGATAAGGAAAAGTTAGGAGTCTCAAGTCCCGCCTCTGAAACATAGTCATTCATATCACTGAACTCCTCATCTTTAAAGAGGAAACATTATTCAGAAAAATGTGTAAAGTATGTGACTTCCAGAGGAGAAGAGAAAAATAGAGGTAGCTTATTACAGCATGAAAAAATACAACTGAGAACTGATGTGTTAGTATTGCAGTGGAGAGAGGAAAAAACTCCATTTGTCTTTAATAGACCTGGCAAGGAGCAAAACCAGGAAATGGCAGTAAAGTTATGTTTCTTTTTCTCTTAAGGGTTGCAGACCCATAACAGCAATAGAAGTCAACCCTTAGGTTGTTTTGCCCAAAGGTTTGTTTCCAGTGTCTGAGGTCTTCAGGAACAAAATGAAAAATGCATTTATTATGGTCAGTAGATCTGTTTGTCTGATATTTGAATTTTGATTTGACCTTCATGACCTGGGCTACTGCTTTTTGGGGCATACGCGCAGTCACTTTGGAACAAGTGGTAAACTGTGTGTAAATAAAATCATACTAAAAGCAAGAGAAGCCAGCAGCCTTATTTTTGAGACATCTTTAAGTTTTCGGTTAGTTGTGAAGATTGTTTTCTTTTATTTAAGTGGAAACTCAAATCTAGAGATTGAGCATATCAGATTTACACGCTGGTTTTCTACTTTCATGTTACTACGCATAAAGAAACTTCTCAGTAGAGCAGTTTTCTCTTGAAATGATAAAAAAGCAAGCACCAAACACCCTTATGTGCAGTCTTTGTTTTATGTTGGTGACATTGCAATATGCCATAATTATTTTTCATACTAAAAGAAGAGAAAGTTGTTGCTACATTGGTTTTGCAACTGAAATTGAAAATACGCTTCGTTCTGGCCTATTTATTTTTAATTCTTTCTCTTCAGTTCTTTTTGCCTCTAGCAAAATACCACTTCACTCTAGCAAACTATTAAAAGAAGCAATATCCATGTTGCTTGTTTGGGCCATTCCATCAATGTGCAAAACTGCAACAAAACCATCAGAAGAGACTTTTCTATTGCACTCACATCACTTACTGAATTGCTCTGTTGATAATTTTTCTGCACTGATGTCTTGTTTACCAACTGGTTTTTTGCCTTATTATGGAGAAGCTTAGCCCATTGTTTGTTGTACTTTTTTCACATTTGGTGGCTGAAGAATCCCTTGTATCAATTACTGGAACATATTCAAAGAAGGGCAACAAAGCTGGTGAAGGATCTAGAGCAGGAGTCCTATGAGGAGCAGCTGAGGAGCTGGAATTGTTTGGCCTGGAGAAAAGGAGGCTCAGAGGAGACCTTACTGCACTTTAAAACCACCTGAATGGAGGTTGTTGCAAGGTGGGGGTTGATCTCTTCTCCCAGGTAACAATTTACGGAGTGGGTAGAGAGAAGAGAGACCCTAGCTTGTCAAAATAAGCACTGCCCACTAAAACCTGAGTTAACAAGAATGCCAGCATGGTACTAGATCTTTCTTTTATTACTAAGTCATTATACACATCTGTAGTAAATATTTTACCTTGCAAGGTAGGAGTATGGGCCCTTCCCTGATGTTGCAAAGGTTGTGGAGAATAGGCAGGGTTGTTATGAGTATATATGAGATTAATAAAAGTTCAAATTTGTCTGACGGAGATGCTGCTTTATGTGGGAGGGAGTGAAATGGCAACCACTTCATTTTGATAAAAGATTAAAACAGTTTAATCATATCAAGAACACCCTGAAACAGAAAATCTGGTGGCATGTGTTTATTGTAATATCCCATTAAAGGAAGTAATTTCTATTGTAAGTAAAGCCATCATGCCTGAAATGATAGATATTGGGATAATTCGCTTCCTGTGACTGTAATTGCTGTACTAAAATTTCCAAGTGAAGTTCATGCAGTAGAAAAGTAGCTATGATGATATTCATTACTGCTATGAAAGAAAGTTCATTTTGATTTTATGTAGATGAAACTTGCCTGATGTTACTGGAACAGAAAGATAAAAGTTTGGCTTTGAGTGGACTCTAATTTGAGAAGAACCCTGGGCCTGCTCTGGTAGACCTATCTACAGAATGTGTTTCACTAGAAGAAACTGGATTGAAAGCATAAGGAAATCTTTGCTCTAAACGAGTGAAAATTGAAGAAGTATCACTGTGGTCCCCAGTGTGACTCATTCTGTGATCAAGTCAGCTTGAAGGAAGATGAACAGCGCATGCTCTTTGCTGGTTTGTGCCTAAGTGTGATAGTCCAGACCTTTGGTTCTGCTTGCAAATCCATCACTATCTTTTGGTGGGTATGTAGTCAATGAACTCAAAAGCAAGTTTGAAAACAGTGTGGGGTTTTTTTAAAAACAAAAACAACAACAACGAAAGGAAAGCAAAAAGGAGGAGGTGGGATACAAGTCAAGATTTATAGTTGCAAAGTAGAACTGAGTTGACACAGGTTGTTAAGGAACAGCGAAGTGGTCTTGTGTCTCTAAAATTCTCTGGTGGCACCAAAAGAACTTGTTATTAACTTTGGGAACAAACTACCTAAGCTTCTTAATCTAATAAGGCAGCCCTATATATAAAATATTTTTTAATAATTAAAAGTATTTTTACTTTGAGTAATTAGTTAAGTTTTCCCTTAAATATGAGCCTTCTCTCTGGATTGTTGTTGCACGAATGAAGTAGCTGATGGAACTTGCACAACAGACGCTGTTGCCCAATACTTGTTTTTCCTTTTTTTTAATTTNGGTTTCCATGCCTCTAACTGTTGCCATGCCATAGCCACCTAAAAGGAGAGAAGGCAACAGGAGTTAGTTGCAAGTTAAAGGTGTTTCATACAGAAACTTTTGAAAAGTGCGCCTATTGCCAATGAAAGATATTGCTGTTCTGCTGAAAGCTGATCTCTTTATCCCTTTCAGTGTTTCCTAATGCTTCATTCTTGTCTTCTGCAGGAGATGTCAGTTAATGGCTGAATGTGGGTATTGAGGGTGTTCTGAACTGGATTTAAGACAACTTATTAAACAAGTGTTTTGAGCATTTCTGCTTCAGCAATGTGGTTATTTGTTCCAATTTGGAATTCATCTGGGGACTTGCCCTCCCTCAACTCAAAATTGCTCTAGATTGTAACTGAATAGGATTGAATGAGTTTCTTTCGTTTTTTTTAAATACTGTATTTCTATCCCTTAATGATCTACTCAAGAATATTTTGGGTTTTTAAGTGTAGGCAGAAATAGCAAAGCTCAAGGTAAAGTTTAATAAAGTTGTCTTTGCCTTTTGTTAACCTTTTGGTTATCTAATTTATGACTGGATATACTGTCAAGCTGAACACCTCATAATGGCCAAGCCATTAGTTCCGGTTATTGTTTTGTGTCTTGTTACAGCACAGCAACACTTAGGAACTTGAAAATGATCAGTGCTCAAAACAGCAGTGTAATTAACTCCAGTAGACCACCAGGAACAGCACTGGAGAATGAGTTGCTATTAAAAGGCTATGAAAAGTGGCTGAACATAACGCTTGATTAAAACTAAAACATTGTTTGTGGCTGGGGCTTACAAATGAAGGGATGCAGGCTGAGGCTGTGTCAGATGGCTTTGGAGCCAAGGAGAAAAGTAGCTGAGGTAAGCTTAAAAGGGTGAACAATGTGAAGAAGTGCAGAATTCCAAGCTCTGGTGTGGGGAAGTCAGAAGAGGGGTTTTTGTAATTGCTTTGCAATAATAGTGGATTTCTTTCGGCTATCAAGTTTGTTTCTGAATAGGAGGAAAAAAAGATTTGTTTTAGGGCTATTTCCAAATGTTGTACAGAAGTCTTTTGAGAAAAACGTTGAAATTACTGAATATTTTAATACTTCCTTTGCTGAACAGTTATTCTAGTAAAGTCTGTGCAGAATATCTTCTGTTAACCAGACTAGTTGATGTTTGGGATTTGTGTTGGTGGTTAACAATGTAATGACTGCTGGTGAAAGTTCCACTGATATAAACTTCTCATTTAAAGAAAATAGTAGCAACTTTGAAAAAAGTTTAAAAAAAAAGTGTCCTCTGCATCTGAAGTTATTGATGATTAAGGATTTTGTAATGCTAGGAGTAATTGCTTTAATTAGCTATTAAACAGGTTTCAGGGTCAATGTAAGAACAAGTTTCACTCTTTCATTTGATTTAGTCGGAGCAGGTAATGATTATTTTTTTATTATTATCTTTACTCTCTTCTTTAGAATTATTTACTTAGCACATGGAAGGCAACAGATATTTGCTATTATAAAATCAATTTCATGCCTGACTAAACTATCTCTTCCACCTCTGTCATTACTCTTGGTGCCCGGGGCGTTATCTTAGGCTTATTTGTGTTTATACAACTGGATTGCAGTGGGCCTTTGCAATAATTATTTGGGGATTTTGGACCCTGCAGCAACAAACAAAAAAATGTTCAAAATAACAGATGTGCAAGTTGCTTGCACATGCTTGTTGTATTCCTTCTCTATAGGAAAATGACTACTTAATTTTGTGTAGTGTATAGAACACATAGATGCTGAATAATTTCAGCTGTAAGTTTCCTTTTAAATATAGGGAAAAACAGCTCAGAAGAGACAGGAAAAATATTTTTCTAGAAACGCCTATTTAGTCAAGTGAAATTTGAAAGTAAACATCTGCAAAGCAAGATCTGACAACTAAAGTGTTGACATTTAGTGGTTACCATGTTCCATATATCTGTAATCTGTATCTTCTGTGTTCATATTGAGCTGATGAGTCCAGTCATTGAAGAGATTACAGAGCAGCTTTTGAATTCAAAATAACTTCTCAAAAGAGTATGTACAAAGTTAGTTGTCAGAATGAAATCATGTTTCCTTATCATTTCTTGGGGGGTGTCCAGCATCTGTAAGTCAATTAAAACACTGTGGTGTATGAAGGAAAAAAAGAGAGATACTGTAAAGGCAAAGGATGTATACCCGGTTCCCACAATGACAGTCTCTGTGTGTATGTGATTTTGATGTTGATAAGCTGAATTAGTTTGTTTCAAGTGACTCCAATGACATTCAAGTGTATATCCTGAATGACATGGATTTGGAGAGCTGCAGTCTTCAAATGTTAGATCACCTTGTGCAGCATCGTAGAAGACGAGGTTTTTCTTTCCGTCAAGGTAATGGTTATGTTTTAGAATCTTTGTTTTCTTGATGGTCTGAGTGCCTCAGAAATGAACTACTTCTACTTGCTGTGTTTTTTTAATAATTTCTTAAGGGACAAAGGAAAGGAGTAGCTTGTGTGTGTAGGGTTGTGCTGGACCTGGATTATAGCTGCCATTAACATGTAGGTTGTCTCTGGTGAATAAGAAAGGAGATGCAAACCAGATCACTGTATCTTTCATAGCTGTGAAAGAGGAGGCTCTCCTGCTCTGTTTTGTTTTTGTTCCCAGTTTGTGTCCTTGATAATATTTTTATCCTATTATTTTTCTCCTGTGAAATACTCAGCATTGCCACTATTTTCCTGTTGATGTAAAAAGCACTTGTCCAGGGTGCACCTGCGATACATAGATATATGGGAGACAAACTGTCCTAGGAAATACATAAATGAAGATCTCTTTCAACTCTCAAGTCTGCCACTCACCCTGCCCTCTGCAGTGGCAGATGGGCACTGCGCAAGGCATATCCTGTGGCAGTGTGGACAGTGCCAAGCCAGTATGCTTGAGATTTCTCATCTGTCCTTGTGTTAAGAAGAAAGGAGAAGGGAACAGGGACAGGGTTACAATTGACACGTAGTCCACAGTTGTATTCCTACTCACAGTTATAATCACAAGCCAACGCCTTTTCCCTGAGATCTCTTGTTTCTTACGCCTTTCAGTGCTTTCACAGCAACCAAGATGCTGAGTCTCTCCAAGTGGCTTATCATTTTTCATGGCTGTGTTTCTCTGGTGTGCTGTGTGCATCAGCAAAGCTGTTAAAATGAAGCTGAGAAAAATGCTGCTTCTTGCAAGCTATTGAAACCCAGTTATAATAAGGAGATGTTAGATTTGAGCTGTGCATTGAGCATTTCTGAACATTAGAAATGTGAAAAATTGAAAAATGAAGTTTGAATTGCCTCAGTTGAGTTGGTTGTTACAACTGAGAAACCAATAGCTTTTTTAAAATATTGTTTCATATCTTTTGCTCTATCTTGATCAAAGTCTTAGAGTAACTCAACTATAAATAAATGAGCATAAATTTTGATTTTTAGTCTGCTGTGATGTTTCTAACTGTTCTTATGTAGAAAGCATGTCTAAATGACTTACAGATATTAAAAGGAATATTTTTGAGAACTTATAATTTAAAAAAAACCACTCTATCCTGCATTGTAAAGGAATGAGTCTATATGAGACTCCTTTCACTACCACATATATGCTTTAGAGGGTTGTCATAGGAGCAAAGCACTGTTTCAAAAAATAAATCTCATTATTTCTTTTTAATGTTGGTTTCATTTGGTTTTCTTACCTGCTTGGGAGAAAAGATATCCAGGTTGGCTGGTGTTTGTGTGTTTATTTGTTTGGGTCTTTGTTTTGTTTGTTTTGGGTTTTTTTTTTCTTCATGAAGGAATTACAGTGGCCACTCTCCCACATAGTTGATGGATATAGCACTTGTTACTAAGTTCAGGCCAGCACCTGTGTTTGAGGAGATTTGAGTGGGCTATGGCAGTCTAGCAGTAAATGGAGGTTGTGTTATATGACAGTGCTCTTTAAGAAATTGTGGTGGGACACACTTTTCCAGTGCAGCCAGAAGTGATGGTGTTCTAAAGCAGTGGATGTTTGGGGGCTGCTGTTTCCTTTTGAGTGACTTTATATGTTTATTTATACATGCTCAAGTTGGGAGGAAGCAGCAGTGGGAATAGCTGTAAATTGCCTCATTTCCTACCAAATTACTTTACTTTCTGAATTGAGCATTAAATGGAAGGAATCTGAGATTAAGTAGTGTAACTTGGTACTGAGATTAGGGGGCAAAAAAAAAACCTGAAAAGGAAGAATAAAGAATTTATGAAGCCCAAATAGATGGCGTTTCTACTGACTGTTATTTGGCTTTCTATTTTCCAGATTGAGCCTGCTGCTTTCATCATTGTGGGAAACCACCAAAGAGAGACAGTCATGTAGCGCTTAAGAACTAACTGTTAAGAGTCACCTTCTATAAACTTTGGAGTTCCTGAATGTGCCTAAAGGCCTCTGGATTTTTTTATTATTTCATTCTTGGGCTTGGGGCGTCATGTTTGCATTTGGTTCTGGAGCTCAGTCTTTGTGCAACAGGCTGTACTTGACGAGTCAGTTTAGGTTTCATGGTTGAAAAGACTGAGAGAGACTATGTAGTCTGAAGCTTCTGGGGTGGACACCCAACTGTGAAGAAAAGTTTAATTGGATCACTCTTACTATGATAACCTTGCAACATGGTGCTTATTGTGGTGAAAGTTTGCCTTGCCTTTGAGTGCTTAATACAAAATCTGTGTTTGATATCTGGTTTTGGCTTCATGTAATAGATGATGACACTTCAATACTGTTCTGTATGTTATTTTTGTAATAACTTGGGTCTGGAGAGTACTTTTTTAGTTAAAATTGTGATTGTGAGGACAAGTGATATGTCCTCTTGTTCAAGAGCTCTTCCCTAGGAAGTGTTGATGTGTGTTCAGCATGGTTTCTTAAGAGTCCTGCTGTTTGTATGGCTTCCCCTTTCTCTTGCAGATTCACTTTTTAAGCAGTGTGTGGCAGAGGAGAAATCCTGGTTTCCACTCTGGTTAAAATTATTTTAATAGGGAGAAGTAATTAAGTTTCTGGGTGTTATTCAGTGATTCGTTAGTTGACAATGAAATAGGTTATTGATTTTTTTTTTTTTTTTTTTTTTGTGTTAAAGACTATGACTTGAATTACAAGATGTAATTTCACCCTATCTGAGTAATAGCATTTGCTGCCTATATTTCCACACCAGCTGTTCAGTGGTAGAACTGAAATAGCAAGGCAGATCTACTGTCAGCTCTTCATTATCTGGGGCAAAGTCTGGAACACAACAAAAGAGACTGGAAAAATCCAGACAATTTGCTTATATAAGATGTCCTAGAAATGCTGCCAAGAGAAGTGTCTACTATCAGCCTGTAGTTTTTGAGCTGTGGTTAAGTACCACTGAAGGTTGCTTCTGAAGATCAAGAAAGCTGTCTCCATTGTGCACTTTAATATCCTGGATTGGTGAATATATAGCACCCTTTTCCTTGTACCTCTGCAGGACTAGTACTTAGGTAAGAGATAGCTTGGTGTTGGAGACCAGTGGTATCCGAGATGGGATGGGTGCACAATCCATTGGGGTGTACAAAAAACCAATTTTGTACCACTAGTAAAGAAAAGAAAAGAATGGGTAATCTCCTGTCCAGTTCTCCTGCATGTACTCCTTCAGTCCTCTTTGGTGTTCTACCTTTTGGTGGAACTTGAGGCCTGAATGTGAAGATAAGTTGACTAGAACAGTACTAGTTATGTGTTTGCTTTCTTCATTGCCACATTAAATTTAACGGAAGTATTGTCTTCCCTTTCTATCATCCTCTTCTCAGAGATTTGACTAGTTCATGTGATGGCTGAAATTTGGAGCCACGTCTTTTGACCTTGTGTGCCAAGATAGCATTGTCAAAATCCTTATTTGAAAGAATGCAGTCATTAATACAATTAATGACACATTTTAAAGTGTGTGAGGTTACCCAGGCTGGGGCTTTTACATGTTTTTCAGTGCAAATCTTTTTATCATGTGTCAATTATTAATGAATTTTGTTGGTAACTACATATTACCTGTAATAGGCAAAAACAAACCCCAAACAGAATGTGGAATACACTCAACTGTTTTAATGCTTGATTTGAACTTTTATCAATTATGTCTCATATCTTTTTGTGTGTGATAAGAGCTCTTTGTTTGTGAGCATTCTTTTGTGTTACTCCCTCTTTACTGTGGCTGTTTATTCCTGCCGTTTTGTTATCCCCAAAAGTTAAGGCATACATAACTTCTGTCATGCTGATTTTCTTTTGTGTAATTCAATACTGTCTTCGGCAGGTACTAAGTACCTGACAGTGTTTCTGTAAAAGTTTCGAAAGACTGTTGCTTGTGTGTATTATTAGATAAAAGGAGAGGAGAAGTGAAGACATGATAAGTTACGACTGTGCATTCCAAAGAGAATCAGGTCACTAAAAACTGATGTCAGGCAAAACTGGGGTTTTTTTATGACTTTTTTTTCCCCTAAGAGTTTCAGCATAGATGTTCTTTGTAAAATGGTACGTCTTTTCCTTTCACTCTTCCTTTTTTTGTTCCTGACTTCTCGCACAATTACTGTGCTGCCTTTGCTATTGTTAGGAACAAGTGAAAGCTTGTTTTATCTGTGGCTAGAACTAAAATTGGTTTCATTTTTAAAGGAGGTGGTGATGTAAAGCATCAGGTTATCTCCAAGCACAAGTCAGAATTAAGAGGGTTTTATGACCTCAATAAAATCTTCACATACAAAAATTACTCCAAAATGAATACATTAACTGATGTTGCATGAGTCCTAGAAGTCTCGAGCATTTATTCAGGTGGGTAAAGTTGATCTGACTGGTGATGGAGATTATGTAGTCCAAAAGCTTATTTATTTGTTCCCCATGATCCTAGTTTTTAGGCCATCTAAGTAAATTCCACAAGATCCTTGCCATCTTGTATATTATGCATTCTTGTTTAAATCAGGTTATAACCAAATGGTTACAGAATACAAACAGTGTGTGGGTAGTGTACATGGACTAAAGCTCAATACAGAAATAGTTGTGAGAATTTTAGTAAAATTAGTAACTGTTGTTGCTTACACTGCATGAAGCTCAGTTGTGTATTTTCATTAAGAGTTTCTTATTGTAATAAACAGACCCTCTTTCCCTCAAAGTTGTTTCCATGGGTTTTTTTTTGTGAACGACATGATGTACATGAATAACAAAGTCTCTTTAACGCTGAGTATGTTTAACACAGTTAATTTTTAAAGGTGTTCATGTGTGTCACCACAATTTTGCAACAAATTACATTAATTTAATTTGTGAAGTTCTTGGTGTGAAACTGATGTTGGAAGACAACATTTTCTAAACTGTTACCTGAATCAAAATAATGGAACTCACCCATTATGTTGGGCTGTTTTTCAAAGGCCTGCTAAAAATTCCTGTGTTGGCTCTGGATTGGTGGGCATGGTTGTTCCCAGGAGCTGTCATGTCTCATGATTCTTGCTTGGAAACTAGAAACTAGAGATGGCAGCCTTTGCAGAGGAAAGGAAAGTTAAGTTCCCTTTTAAGTCAAATCAAAGGGCAAGGTGATGCCTCTGCTAATGGGGGAATGGTGGCTGCAGCAGCATCTCCGTACAGTGCCTGCTGTGTCACTGGCAGCAGCTGGAAGAATGGGGATGTGATGTACCTGGTTCTCCCTTGGGACTGTAGTAATTTGGAGTTTCTCATTCTTTAGCCTGCCTTTAGAATATGTGAAGTCTCTTAATGCTTTCAAGCTCTAATGTGACAGATTTTCTGGGACTGATTTTCTGAGGGGAAAAAATAAAGCTTCTAGGAGTGGTTATATGTGCCCCCATTCTAGCCAGAGGTGATTATGTGCCATCAAAACCCATCCTAAGGAGTTATGAGGCCTTGTCTGAGTAGCAGGTCTGAGGGCTAAAAAAAAACTGCTAGAAGATCTATCAGCTGAAAATCAAAAGGTTTGCCTAACATGCTACGTTTGCAAGATAATATGCAAATCAGTAAGGCTTGAAAGCTGTCTTTTGGTTACTTGTGTAGATATGTATGTCTGCATGTATTGTAAGGTGGATACACAGTGTGTACCTGCTAATAAAATACTGGAGTGTGCACAGCTTGGGAACGGTGAAATGATTATGTAGATATGCTCATACATGATATGTGACACTGATCTGGATATGTTAAGGATGCTACAGAAGTCTCTATTGCATAGCTTTGAGAAGTCCAAATACTGCTTAAAGTTTTTTTGTCTGTCCCAGAAATGGGTTTACTAAACATTTTAAAGGAAATTCTGGTTGTTGGCATTGTTACAATATTAAAGGTAGTTACTTTCTGTGTATTTTATCTGGGGGGTTGTTTCTAAAGGTATTCTGTAAAAGTAACTGGAGTTTCTCAGCTATCACCATGGAACTCAAGAGGTAGCCTACAGATCTTGGGATGGTGAACAATCTATATTGTCCAACAGCTTCACTGCAAGGCTAAATTTTGTATAACATATTTTCAATACATGTTTCTCTGTAGCAGTGGGATCTGTTCAAAGATTTTGTTCATTCTTCTAAGTGCTGAGCAGGGAATCCCAGATACTCTTCAAATTCTATTTTTCTTGTTGTTCTGTATTGGAGAGAAGCTATTAAATTAACGTCTTCAAAAAAAATGGAAATAAATGTGAGTTCTGTTATAGATACTGTTTCACTCTGTAGGAAGATTTTGGTTCATGTTCTTGAAAGAGTTATTTTGATTCAGAAGCTCTTCCTGATGAAAAGCTTTTTTTAAAATAGCAATGTCTGTATCTTCCCAAAAGATAATTCTGAAATCTTTTCAGTGTTTTCTCATCCTGTAAAACATGTATTATGTTAACTTTTCATGAACTTTGGTTAACCTATTATGGCATATTGCAAAGCAGCCACTTTGTCTCTGTTTTAGTAGCATTCCCCCTTCTGCCCCAAGGGAAACTTTGGATATGCTGTTTCTGTGGAATAAATTCCCTTTCTATTTGATGGAAAATAAAAATAATATAAATTACTGTTTCATTTTAGGTTTTTTTCCTCCTTTGAGAAGCCTTAATAAGGGTCATGTTTTTATTGTTCTTGCACAAAAATATATGAAAGTGTTGCTACTGTTGACAGCTTATCAGCATACAGTGATAAATGAAATTCAGAGCTGGGGAAAAAGGCTATATGAAGATTAAGTGCAAACAAAAATTATTCATGTCACTGGGGATATATAATACTATCATATCTTGCTTCCCCCTGCTGCTCTCTTCTCTTTGCCTCTAGCTAGCTTTACTATATTGGACTTTCATTTAACTGCCTTACTTTGTTAATGTAGAATGTATGAAGGTTTTAAAGTATGGTTTCCTGGGATATTATGTCTAGGTTGCATATGTGACAGAAAAAGGTGCAAACTTGGGTTGCTGTGCATATATTACTACTTAGACTCTTTCCTACCTAGCCCGAAAGTTAAGGCCGAGGAGATTGAATTGAAGCATCGCTTCACTCTGAAGAGCTGAGATTAGTTCCTTTGATGCCTTCTGAAGTCGATAACACAGCTTGGTTATGTAACAGAAACTTCTTATAAAGATTTATTTGTAATCTGCAGATTTTCATGAAAATCTGGGATGATATAAATATTCACTGTAGGTTTGTCTTCTGAATTAGTCATATATGAAAGCCAAGTTTTCTTTGTATCTTTGCTAGGCAAAACCCTTTCTTAAATCTTATTCTGAATATGATGAGTATAGCTTTGATGGTTAGGACAAAATTAAGGGATCTTGCCTTGTCAGAGTGTCTGAAAATGGCCATTACCTCAATGCTTTTTAGTTGAAATATGCCAGTAAAATATACAAATGGGGACACTGACTTAAACTAAAGTCTCCTCTTGGCAGTAGGATACTGACTTTCATTTTTACTGGACAAAGACCCCAGAATACTCCCCTAGCCTATGGTGGATTTTGCTTTTTATTGCTTGAAGAAGTTTTAGTCCAAAAAAATACATCCATTTGCTTTTTAAATATATGAAACTTCTCATGTCTGTTGCAGGTACTTGAAGAAGAATAATGGTGAGGAATGCCCCCTGTGAACTTGACACACATTAACTTCATTTAATGTTTCTAGGTTATTAAATGGGAAGGTTCACTGAACAGTTGTTCTATCTCTATTTTCATGTTATTCATTATCTTATAAATTACTGTTGCATCTCAGTTACCTCATCTTCTGGACTGAGGAGTCCGGTGTCTTAGTGTTCCTCAGGTTAGTATATTCCACATTTCCAAGAAAGGTGCTTGCTGTCCCTCTCAGTAACATTCCCATTTACATCCTTTTTGTGCTAAGAGGAATCAGAAGTGCCCAGACTATTGCAGATGCAATTGGCCTGTGAATTTATATCCAGCCATGATGTTCTCTGCTCCTGCTGCTGAATAATTAGTTTGTCTATAGATAACAGAGTAGAGTGGATCTGAAGAGATTCCCACAAAAGAATTCTAGACACTGTGCTTCCAGGAGGAGTCCAGACCATTTATTTTTCTTTGATTTTTCTGGCCTTCATAAAGTTGTATATCCAAGCAACAACATTACTCTTACCCTGTGGCTGCTTTGTGTCTTTAAGAGCTTTTTGTGAAGGATGCTGATAGTGCTCTATGGGATTTCTAATTTGCTTTTCTTGCATGTGGCATCTTCCTTAAGGGTTTACCAGTCATGATACCAATTTACAAAAGCTTTAAGCCTTTTGCAAGATGTCCTGTTTGTCTGTGTAGTCAGTAACAATGTATTCTGGAATAGTTCCTCTGACTTTCTCTGGAGTAATTTACCCGGCTTACTGCTTTGTAGTTACCCAGGTCTTATCAAAGATTGATGTCCATTAGTCATATTAGTCTTCTGGTGTGATGGAACTTATAGTTGAAAAGCGGCATTACTAGTTTTTGTGTCTTTTCCAGACTGTTCCTTAAATATTTTTGGGCGTGATTTATTGTCTTTAATTTGTTGGCCTGTCAGAATTATAATTTTGTAATTTCAATAAGCGCAATTTTTTTTTTCATCTGACAGCCTGTTATTATTTTGCTCAGCCGTATGATTTTTGCTTGTGTTTTCTCAAATACTTTGATAGTGTGCATTTTACCTTTTATTACAGGGCTGTTAAATAGTGTTGGGATTACACAAAGCTTTTCTTTTTTGTGATATTTTCATGCTGTTTTCTTTTTTAAAATGAAGCACAGTGCTAGTGTACCCTTCAACTTTTGATACTCCTGCAGGAGTGCTGAATCTAAATACACTATGCCAGACTAACCCTTCAGCAGTTTTAGGAACTTGGTGTGCAAATCTGAACCATATCAAGTTTGCTTTTCCTTAAACTCTTTCAAATTTTAACTCAATCATATTTCTTTGTTTGGATCCTGGGCCCCATCCAAGCACTCATCTCTGTGTGGTTTGCATGATTTCCATTGTTCTCCATGTTTTCCAAGAGTGGTGCTTTTTCTTAGCCTTGCAGCTTCTGATTCCTGCAGCCTGTCACTGCCATTGTCAGCATCCAGACAGCTCTGTGAGCTTGCCTAGAACACAGATTTTCAGTCTAATCTTTCCTAGGCTTCAGAAGCCCTCTTCTACCCCTTTTGTTGGTGTGGTCAAGTTATGTGATTAGAATAGGGTGGGGTTGTTCCAGTCCTCATGAATTAATGGATTTGATGGCCCGCTGTTTCTAGGAGGAGTTTGGGTGACAAACTTGCTTGCAGCTGCCTCCTTTTGCATGTCCACAGTAGGGGCTGATCTTGCTCCTGTGATCTGTCACTTTTCACTCGTTACCAAGCTTCCACCCTGAATCTGCTGTTGGCTACACAGCACCTTAGTCTTCTTCTCACGGGAGAGTATACACTTCATCCAGGAAATGTGCATATGGGTGGTCTGCTGGTGGGGAGGACCCAGCCATGGATCCCCCAGACCCCACTCTTACTCTCTTTTGCTTGTACAACACTCTTGGAGCATTCAGTTAGGCTGGAAGCCTCCAAATTCCCCGTTTGCTGTAGTTTACTGGTTCTCACTATTTCTCCCTGGTAGTTCTTTCAAAATTTTTTCTCAAGTACTCTGCTTCACCAAAATGATGGGTCTAAGCCTCATCTCTACATTTTTGTATTTATTTCTTCATTTAATAAGGAGTATGTGTTTTCAAAAGCTACGCAACTCCTCATATGGGTGCATTCACATCAGTGTAAAAGGTTAAAGGAATGGTCTTTGCTATCAAAACTGTTTTACACTACTGTGATGACATTTGTGTAGCTTGTAACCTTAGAGATTATTTCCAAAATGATTCTACTAATAGCACATGAAGAGTGAAGTGACAAGTCTTAGTGAAATTCTGAAGGTCACTGAAGAAAAAAGGACCATTAATAGCATAATGGCTAAAACTCAATTGCCTTTGGATTTATTTCCTTCACCTTTCAATGAAGTCTTCTTCCTCTTCCCATTGAGATCCTTTTCTAGCATCCCTGTTTGATATCACTTGGTGTGCCTTCTCTGAAACTACACATATGACCTCCTNAAGCAGGGTTATCTAGAGCAGATTGTCCCCTAAGGTTTTGAATATATATGGTGAATATGTATAATCAAATATGCATAAACACAGTGTATACTCAAATACAACACATGCTGAGTGTTCTTATTTCATTAATGTGGTGGTGTATAATAGATTAGTTAAAAGTTCTTTGCCTTCACCTATTAGCATTTTGTAGATGTTCCTTTTGTACTCAGCTTCTAGTTTTTGGAGAATTTGCGGGAACTTAATTATTTTTGAGTATCCAAACTCTTTATCAAATTTAGTTGAAGTTGGCCAGCAAATTTAAATGTGACAAGCGAACAGATGAGGGACTACTTAAGCCTCATTTCCCTGGAGACTTAGACAGTCCAAGTTAAAAATGTCTCTATTTTTTGGTTCTTTTTGCATTACCACAGTAATGTAGCATGAAGCTGCTCAACTGTGCTGGGGAGTTAAGAGCTGGAGTTTGCTGTTCAGTGTGTGTTGTGAGTGGTGCTGTTCCTTGCCAGTGATGAAAGCAGTGTATGTAAAGTCTGTCCTGAAAATTATTAAAATACATCTTTATTAAGTGATGATAGTAATAATATTAAAAGACAGTATACTTTCTAAAACTCATTGCTGAAGCGGGAATTCTTTTCCACTGTCAAAGAAGCATTTGTATTTAAATGAAATGTGTTGAGTTTCTTTGTCACTTGTGAACCTTATTTTTCTGTTTTAGCCTTGTAAGAGCTCACTGCAGTCAGTGAGTGTGTTTCCTATCAGATTCAATTTCCTAAGAGCCCATCTGTTACATCTCAGAGGAGAGCAGAAGAGGTAGAAGTAACTTCCTAGCAAGTACATCAACGTCAGCTCAATAGAACAGCAACTCCACAAGGGTTTGTGTCTTATACAGTAAATTAAGTTGTTAGGTACAGCAAAAAGATTAATGTTGCGACTGCTAATCATCTTGTTCTTGGCTTCTCTTAACTCTTAATTAAAAAAAGTCACAAACCTTTCTGCAATTAAGGCAGCTTCAAAGAAAACTTCGTAAATCCAGAGACTTCATGAAGCATCTGAGTACATTTAAGCAAAGAGTGGTTGGTACTCTGTAGGATGTTAAAAGTAGCACTTGTGGTAGACTGTGTCATGAAAGGAAATCTTTTCCAGAAGATGAGAAATGTTTCTATATGTACAGCAAATAGCAGCATAGTATGCATGTAAATGGTTATTCTGACAACCAGCAGTTTAGTATCTGATGATTCGTTCTTCCTAAATGGTTTAAGCTTTGGATGCTGAGCTGTGCTTGGGTGGAGAAGGATGTTTCCCTCACGTGAGCAGTACAAGGTGAACTGCAATTAAAAGTTCCTGATTTCAGAAGTAAAAGTCTATTTGCCACTGGACTTACAGCCAGACTATGAAACGCTGTCTTGCCGTGTTATGGAGAGGTAGGGGTCTGTTACAGTACTGCACCTTTTTAGTTCTCCACTCTCCCTTTTTTGTCTGTCTCTTCTTCCCCTTGTACCCTGCTGCCCGTGACAGATGAGTGCAGAGGGATAAGGTATTAAACTGGTAATTTGAAATATATGTAATGACAGGAATGCTGCGTGGATGGAATTAGGTGATTTGCTTGTTTCTGCTTAATATTTTAAACTAGTGAGATCCAATTAGAAATGCTATTCAACAATTAATGGGAAAAACAAATGAGAATGTGGTAATTGCATGGTGGCTTAACTGTGCCTTGAATTAAGTTTAAAAATGTATATCAGGTACCAGAGAGAATGTAGGTATCACACAGTGGAATAGGTAAGCCTGCATTAAGCTTTCACGTCCAGATGTCTCATAGCAGCCGAGACTTCTTAAAATCCACCTTTAGCAACTACTTTATTCTTCATTGTGCAGATGGTTTGGATATATCCATCCTGGAAGAGACACTGCTCTTAGTGAATGAAAAATGAGGATTGAATAGAACAAATTCACCCTTGGATTATGTGGATTTTACTCACACGGACATTTCATCCTGGTTTCCAGGCATGGAGACACGGTGGAGGTCAAAGGTTTGCTTTCTGTCTGTCACCTGACTTGTCAAATGCATCCTCCTTTCCCTGTAATAATTTCTGAAGCTCTTGGCCAATTGTAAGATTGGCAAGAAAAATAAGGTTCCCAAAGGTGCTAGATTTCCTGTTCTTTGACTGCTGAAGCTAGGAAATGAAACAGTACTTTCTCCCTGTTGGGAAGGGAACCTCTGCCTGTCTCTAATATCTCCCCTCTATCTTGTTCCCTGTAGTGTCAGCCAGCTGGCTGGTCATCATACAGCTGCTAGATCCTGTGTGGGATGTGTAGGTGTCAGACTGTACTGTCCAGTGGGGCTGTCACAGGCCGTGTGACAAGTGTGCTTACATTCTAAATGCTTGGCTTATAATGTGAATTGGGTGGAAAACATCGTGTTATCTGATACAACACACTTTTTCCTGTAATATGCAACAATATATTTATTTCAGGTAAGATTTTATTTTTAAGAGGACTGGTTGTGTACTTAAGGCACAGGACACTGAATAGATGTCTTCTATTTGTCTGCATATATATATATGTATATATATATATAAAAATAGTGTTTCATTATTAATACGGATTATATTAGATGTTCTGTGATGTAAACAGTAAAGTCTGTTGGGGTGAAGCAAATGCTTTCTGTGGAGGATTACTGCATAGGAAAAATACCGTACTAAAGGTAATTGATAAACTGTTCATAATTGTTCATCCTCAGGTATGTTGCATTTTGGCTGTTCAGTGTGCTGAAGATGGATTCCATTACTATACCCCCAAATGTATTTTTTTTTCTTTTTGAACTAAAGCAATATCCCACGTCTTGTTTTTTTAGGTAGTAAATCCTTCAAAAGTGATACTCTGTCATGTTTTGGTAGGGATTTTTTTTTTCTTGTTAGGCTGTGAAGGTTTTTTCTGTCTGCAGCCTGCTTTTTCCTGTTTGCCTTTCTGAGACAATATTGTTCTGTTCCAGATTTTGTCAATAAAATAGGTTCACAGTTACACATATAGTAGAACAAAGAGGACTATTTAACCACATCAGAAAGCACCAATATGGTTATCAATAGATCCAATATTAAGAGGGTAAAGTAAACATCAGGGTATTGAATATTAACTCTCATCCTTTAGATCCCTTGCTGGGATGTAATTTTCTTGCTCCTGTTTGCTTAGGGGACAGTAATAGCAAAGGACTTTTCAGCAGTTGTCAACAATTAATAAAATAACTGAAGTCTTACCAGCTTACTCCATGTGGGAGTTATTCACAGAATTAGTCGTTCTTCTTTATCATTGTGAAGGATTTTTGTACATTTTTGCTGAAAAAGAATTGTTTAGGATTCTAGATTATCTGCTATCTCCTTTTAAAATACGTGATAGGATCTGTGAAGATACTCTATATATTCTTACAAGCATGATATTGCTGTTACTCTGTGGGTTTTTTTGGTCAAAGTAATTGGATTATCTATGAGGGTTTGAAGTAATTTTGTAATATTTTGTAATATTTTTTCTTTTCCCTTAGGGCATGTATGTAATGTTAAGATATATTCAGTGGATATCTTTAACTCATTTAACAAAGTTTGACTTAAACCTTAATAAAAATTTGTGTTCAGATTAAGTATCATATGTCATATATAATATGCTTTAATTTGCACTTAGCAATTACAGCTCTGGCTGAAAAGAGAAGGTTGATTTGATTAATCACACTTAAAGACTGTTACAGTGAATGAAAAATGTAAATGGTTTGACTTAATTTCTGACATAGTTGCATCATTTGGATTGACATAACCTTCCACCAGTTGTTGAGAAAGGGGGACTAATTTCATGTTAAAGAATTGTGAAAGTGATTAACCAGTGCTGAAGCTGATAACATTTAAATAAAGCTTTATATGAAGATCAGTGAAAAGAGGAGAAAAAATTCACTTTACATTACCATTACCGTAGTGCATTCTTTTTTTAATCTTAACTCCTGAACTATTACTGTAATTTCAATAAGCGTATCACTATTTTTGTCCATTGCGTACATAATAGAAATAAAATAAATTATGCTGGGCGGAAGGGGGAAGGGGAAAGTAATTTTTTGAAATCCTTTGGACATTTTAGAACAGCTGCTTTTTGCTGGTCTGTATCAGTTTCTTCTTCATAGCTCCTGAATAAAATTAGAGTTATCCAACTGTGGGATTTGTGGGAAAGAGTCCCAATCTGAAGTCTCTCTTCCCTTCAGAGCTGTCTGACAACTTTATCTCCTCAGCTTCTGTCTTCTTTTCTTCCCTTGGTGCTTGAATAAGTTCCTTGATGCTCACAGCTGTATGTTTAACCTCTTGCTTGGCAAGTGAGAGTGCCCTGTTCCAGTGCTAACCAAGTAATACTTCTAATTGTGTTGAAATATTGTCTTCTAATTTCATTTTGGCTTTAAATGAAAGCAGCTTTATGTTTTTGAATTAGTGAAATAATTGCAATCCCAATGTCTGTAAGCTTCTTGGAAGTATTAATTTTGGGGGCTTTTCTGTATCCTTGCTTACAAAAAAGAGAAAGAGCCTTCTTATGTTTAGATATCAGCTCATTTTGCTGTGTAATCCCAAGTTCTTCCTCATTGCTGCAGGTATTCCCACAACTGGGGAGCACTGGTCTTGCAGGTGTGCTCTGCAGGCAGGCAGCTTTGGAATGAGTCCTTTGCTCACAACCTACCAGTAAAAACCAAATTGGCAGAGTTCTGGCGTCCCAGGCGCCCAAAATCCATGCTGCAAGTACTTTTGAGTACTCTGTCTCACTGCTTAGGCTTCCTTCTCAGTAATAAACCCCTCAACTATGTTAATTCTGTTCAGATGCACTTCTGGTTGCTTACGCTCTTCTCTGCATCCAACAACCACTTCCGCTTTTTAAAGTGAGAGATAGTAACTTTTCAGTTTGAACCTTAATGTGGATTTTCTGAACTGTATTGCATTTTTGTTGGTCTCCTGGATAATGTGAACAACATCTGTTATCTTTTCTCTATTTTCCACCTCTTCTTATTTCAACAGTAATTTTCACGTGTAGGCGACATCAGTGCCAGAGTCATTCTCTTGTAATAACTTTTGGAACAGCTGCACAGTCAGCTGGCAGTTTCAGAATGGGATATGAAAACAGCACAGGACCTGCTTTTAAGGCCACTGCCCTGTGGCCTGAGGGTCATCTGAATTTCTATTGCTTTGTGGGAGAAATTCCTATTGCTGTTCTATTTCTGACTTCATAGAGAAAGGATTGAATCCTGGGTGGGTGTTTTTTCTTTCTTCTTCTCATGACATCACCCTTTTTTTTTTCCAAATCTTCAAATTCTTCTGCCCAGCAAAGGAAACTTCACACTTTGTTGCCACTTCTTGACCACCTGTGGCCTCTGCCAGGCTATGAACTGTCACCTTTGGATGACAAATAACCATATTTGTGAACTCGTTAGGACTGCTATTTTTTTTTGGCTTGGGCATGGATGTGTTAACATGCTGTGTGCTGGCATTTGTGGCATAATCGTGGCAGGTGTTCACCAAAAACCACAGCAGATGTATTGATGGTGGTCTCCCTTCTCCATGTATGCATTCATAAGGTAGGAATTCTTCTCACCTCTATCAAAGCAAGACCATGAGCTGTCATAGATATGGCACAGTCACATCTTGTGTATTTTTGCTCTGCTACCAGGTGTAGGTTGGACAGTAGCTGTAGGGCAGTTCATATTATGAATACTATAAGCACTTTGTTTCTTTGTACTGTATCCTTCAGCATCTTTAAAATGCGGACTAATTAACTATAATATAAGAAGTGTTTCAGTGTGGCTACCACAAAACCCAAAGCTAGAAGTCAAGATGCTGTTCCTAATTTTACGCTTGTGTTCCAGGTTTTATAGCCTTGACAAAGATGTAGTGAACTTGGGAGTGGGGACGAGATTGAAAAAGAATCTTTGGCAATAGAAACTCTTTCTCATGAAGGGAGAAAGAGAAATAAGCCACAGGACACTTGTTTCAATTTTACCACTTTGACATCAGTACCTGTGGTCCAGTTGATCTTTCTCAATGTATTTGACCTTGCAGACAAGAGGTCTAATTGCTTCTAAGGAGGAAGTTTTGCCATTCAGTGGATGGATTGTCAACTTCATTTTCAATGAAAAAAAGAGATTGATTTATGTCCTATCTCTGCAAAGGATTTAAATTATTCATTATTGGATAGCTTAGGCATGCTGTATGTCTTTCAAGTCTTGTCAACCAGTATTTTTGGCTGAGACTGAAGTGGTGGAGTGTATGTCAGTTCCTAGTAATAACTGTGAGCTTTGTAATGCATGATAGCTGTCAGCAA
This sequence comes from Cyanoderma ruficeps, assembly GCA_008694505.1. Lineage (NCBI taxonomy): Eukaryota > Metazoa > Chordata > Aves > Passeriformes > Timaliidae > Cyanoderma > Cyanoderma ruficeps. The sequence continues at coordinate 11,279,917 of VZDJ01007754.1, forward strand.
AGACAGTGATATATGGTGTACATTGCTAATGAATGTGCTTTCTGAATATTTGTAATGGTTTACCTTGCCCTCCCAACAAACCTGTGCACGGTTATCTTTTGGAGTAGTGTCTCCTGAGTGTTGGGAGAAAGCCTTAAAGTCCAGTGTGATTAAGTAGTTTGTAATAATGGTTTGTTTATTTAGAAAGCAACAGACCAAAACACATCCACCCCATAAAAACAAAGCCCACCCCACCAAAAAAAAAACAAACCCAAAACCCCACCAACCAAACAACAAAAAAATGTATGCAGTTTACAGCAGAGTAGAGATGTTGATTAGGAGATTCTAATTTGTTCCTGCCAAGTATAGGCATCGTATGAGCCAGCCAGAATAGGAGTTTCACTTCACTTGCTTCTGGCATTTCTGTGTCTTTGTAAAAAAACAGCCTTATAATGAAGAGCTGTTAATTGTCAATTTGCATCAGCATTTAACACAAATAAAAATGTTTTATCAAACTATTAAAAATTGTAAGTTTTAGGTTCATGCCTGAGGAGTTTGTGGCTCGAGGCAATCAAAAGAAAGTGGAACCAGCCCTACCAGAGCCCTAGGTGTTTTTAAAGAGGTTGTTAGTTTTCTCTCATAACAATTTCCATCTGTTTATTTGCCTTATTCTCTCTACTGTAAATACTGAAGAATTAAGTAGAAACCTCAGAAGGTGCTTGCAATATCCTTTACCCTACTGATATCCTTCCTTTCCAGATACAGTCTAAATAAGTGTGTAATAGAATTATGGCTTAATCACTGAATTGAAGGTAACATGAAGTTTTGATATACTGGTTGAATTTAATTTTAGGTAGCTTTCAGATTTGGTTAGAATGAGTGGGTTGGATAATTAGGTTTCTAAATAGCATAAATAGAAGTGTGATTAATGTTAAATGTGAAGGCTATGTCAGCTGGCAATGAAATTACATGTCTAAATTCCTTGAAAAGACTATCTTGCACCGCCTTTGAAATTTAAATGTTACTTGCAATGTCATGTTGGTCAGTCTGTGCTGGGAGTTGGCAGCTTCTGGAACAGTTATGGTATGCTCTATTCTTCATATTAGAGCTGTGTGGAAAGGGCACATCAGAGGCCACTCTTAGGTATCATCAATAGCATGAACTGCTGCTCAGGCTCAATACTGAAGTCTTCTCAGTCATTGTATTTTGCCTGGCTTTTTGGTTGCTTTAAATCAGTTTACATTGAAATTGTGTATGAAAACAATTTCATACAGATTCTGGGAGGCAGTTGTAACTGCCAGTGTCTATAGTTGGTTGTTGAATAAGATAAATAGTAGTTGTACTGAAAATTGGTCTATTGTCAAATATTTTTTAATTTAAAAACTTTGCAGCCTTGCTGTATTCCTGAATAATCAATAATCATCTCATGGGAAGCTAGTTTTGGGGCAATTTCATACAAAGCTACTTCAGTTTTACATTTTTGTGAAATGAGGAACAAACTCACATATTTTGAAACATTTGGAATGTGGAAAACACTGGGATACTTTTTCTTTATTATTGGCATATTTTTTATGATTTTGAACTTATCTCTAAACTCTTTAAAGCTAAATGCATAATCCTTATTTACACTTACCATTACATAAAAATGTGAGCTGTTTAATTCCTACCTCATTGCATGGTGACCATTTGAAAGGATGGCCCTACGTAGCTTGTTCTGTGAATTATTGCTTGTATAGTAAAAATGCAAAGACATTCCTGTGTTAGGAGTGAAAAGTGTTGAACCTGTAAATATTCATGCAAACACTACCTGTCTATCACTGCCATGGTCACTAATGGGTAACAGACATAAATTCCCCAAGAGTTTTCTTCTTTACAGAATTAAACCAAATTGTTTTCACTTACATGTGGTAAAACACGCATGTGGGCCTGAAAATGTTTGGGTTTGTTTTCTTCCACCTAAAAGTATTGAAATTCGGATTATTTCTGTGTATTACTCAAACATCCATATTTAACCTACAGCCCTGTGTAATGGCCCTGTGTTTGGTCATTCTTGGTTTGAATGAGACAGAGAAGGTAACCTACTGTACTGAAGTCTTTCAGCTGCCCAGATCCTGCTGTTTTCATTTATTTAAAGGACAAATTAATGCCAAAAATTTCAACACATGTGAACAAAATAGTTTTCAGTGAAGCAGACTTTCTGGATATTTAAAGAATCCTGTGAAAATTTCCTCCTTACTCACTTCTCCCCCACAGGGATCAGCAAGTAACATACAGATGCTAATCAAAAGGGGCACAGCTTTGTAAATTGGGTGTTAGGATATGTAAGAATGTGAAAACTGTTGATTTTTATCAGCAGAAGCCTTGGAAATGGAGTATCATAACTACTGTAGGGGAAAAGATGAAGAGCTAGTTCACCATTATCCTTTGAATATAAGTTACCCAGTTATCTCATTTACTTAATTGCATGTATCATTGGCCCATCTTTACAGTCAGATATTTTGAAAAATAGTTTGCACATAGCCAAAGAGAAACTATGTGAAGTTATGTGCTTTTGGGTTGAGCAAACTTAATATGTTAATCTTGGCTTAATTTAATTTGTTCTAATGGCAGTGGTGAATTTTTAAATGGTTCATTTGGTGCTTAATTATTGTTTAAGGGATTTAGTGTACTTTCAGAACACTCATTTTGTTGTCAAGTGCAAAACCCTTTCATCTGGATGCCTTTCTTGTCTTTCCACTATGTAGAAGAAGCACTAGGAGGTGGAACGTGGTGGTTTGATTGCTTAGGGACAGTAAAGGGTTCTTCAAAAAAGGCTTTTAATGTCATGATATATTTTATTTCCTTTGATGTAGTGTGAGAGGCATAGTTTCTGTTTATGGATGCCTCAAGCTGGTAGTCTTCTATTGACCTCTTGGGAGGTTGTAGGAGATGCTGAACCAATGTCAGAGAAGGAGCTCAGAGGAGGTCATCTGTTCACACGAAACTCACAGGTTTCGTGATCGCTTGCATTTATCTGTTTAATAACAGGAATATTTGTATTTTTCTTTATGGAAAAGCTTTCCAGCCTAAATGAGTTCAGTGAGTTTTGGGCGGCAGAGTTTATGGAGTTCTTTTTTGTTTACAGAACAAATATTGTGCAGAAGTTGATACACTGCCTATGTTATGATGTTAAAAGCAGATGAAAAGTAATGTGTTAACATGGTAAATTACTGTGCGAAGTGATACATGTATAGAATTACACAGTTGATCAGAAATCACATTCGCCACGCTTCTTTGAGAACCTCACATTCAGTGTTCCCATTAATCCATTTTTCCAGGGAATTGTTCTGAACGTAGACTGCTTAGTCGGTTCAAATAGTTGTTCTTGGGGGAAGGGGAATGAATCGTTCATCCACAGTAAATGCTTTTTGGTCTATACTTTATAAATATCAACACTTCACAATTTGATTTACTATTTGAACATTTAATACGTAGAACCCTAAGACACTGTGAGTTGTCATGAGTTGCACTACAACTTGCAGAGGTGGGGGACATAATTAATTGGTTTAAACATTAATTCGACTGCATCTTGTGCAAAAATGATTCTTATAACTCTTTTATCCCATCCTAAGCCAACATATCTGCTCTCCCTTCCCCCATATTCTGTCGTTACTCAGGGTCACCTAGTGTATCAGAGTGATGCACGTGGTGCAATTGAAATGCCATCTCCACAGTGAACCTCAGAACATTTTATACTTGTTTGTACCTAGGAAAACACTCAGTTCATTTGGTGGCTCTCAGTTGGAAACGCTGTGCCTCCAGGTGTAAATAGTAAGGTCTTGGTGGGGAGTTGATTCTTGTGGAGTGAAGATGAGATTTGAATGCAAACAGTAGGAGATGGGTTTGTATTTTCTACTGAAATTACCCTAAGTTTACACTGTGGCAGGACTACAAACTGAAAAGCATCAGACCTGTTCAGCCACACACTCCTGCAATGTGGAGTAAGCATACCTCATTAGTAAGGCTTGTTGCTGAGTTAGAGTGGAATGAATTCAGCTCTCATTGTCTTTCATGGTGTGGTTTAAGTTTTATCTCCATTATATGCTTGAGTCTTGGGATCTGAGGGCATTAGCAGTTGCAATTATCACACTAGGAACAGCTACATTACAGTTTGGCACAGCCAGCTGGGAGTCAGCACTGGAAGTTTTTATCAATAGCTTTATACCTCACAGATAAATAAGTCCTCAGTACTGTTTCCAGTGTTGCCTTTCTGTTGGTGCCTCCCTTTTTTCATCTTCTTCTGAAAACATGGTTAAAATCTCTTTTGTTTGTAAAAGAAATGAAAGCAAAACCTGCCTCTTCAATCCTTTTTTTCCGCCTTGTATGCTACCAGTTCCTGCCCATAAGATTAATATATCTCTATTTGTTTTCTCAAGATGGTTCTCATTAAATGAAGTCATGGATCCTTACAGTTTTCAGTGAGAAATAGTTTTCTTTTCCCCGTTAGATCTAGTAGGGCCAATAGGCCATATTTACTCTTCATTCTTCTTCAGTGTTTTTTGATATAGGCAAGAGTCACTGGTGCATCTCTTGTATGATTTTACATAACCACCATTTTAAAAAATCAATTTTCCCATTTCCCCCCCCTCCAATAACTTGCTTTGAGCTTGGAATGAGCAATATTTCAAACTGTATGTAAGTTTCTGGATTTAATTTTAGTTGATGTTGCTGGTGTATAGTCTTCTGAAAATCAGTAGGTAAAGTAGTGCTCACGAAAAAAAAAAAAAA
>VZDJ01007754.1:11284675-11387027 GCA_008694505.1 Cyanoderma ruficeps
AAAAAAAAAAAAAAAGGAAAAAATCAGTAGTGATCACAACACCTGTGCAAGAGACATTTCAATTTCCTTATTGTCCACCTGTCCATCTCTGCAGAACCCTCTTGCGTTACCATTGAAAGCTGAATCAACTGTAATAGTGCTTTTGTGTTCCAATTAATATTTTGTCCCCAAAATACTTCTTCACTAAGATACTTTAGGCAGAGACATGCCTGGTTGGGCAAGATGTTGGCTGATGTTAGCCTGTGACCCACTTAAACTTGTACTTCTGTGAGCACATTATTCCTGTTTTGTGGAGAGTCGTTCCTGTCAGATGTGAAAGGAGCCTTTTTATTTGTGCTTTCTTAGTTATTTTTCCCCCCTGGAAACTTGTCAGGAAAGCTGAGATGCTGGCTATTGCTTCAGCTGACCTTCTTGACATCTCTGAGTACTGTCTTGGACACTGGGCTTTGAGTAAAAGTTTCTGGTCTTCACTCTGCTCCTGAAGTGGGATACAGAAGCATGATATGAAAGCAAAATTCATAATGTTGTGAGAAGTGAGTGCAACTGGGAACTGGCCCTTTACAGTGATAAAACTCAAGAATCACAAACTGGAATCTGAGAAACTGTAGAGCTCAGTCACAGGAGTGATCATGCATAAAATTGAAGAACTTTAAGAAGTAGTTGGATGGTGATGCTAGAGAGAAAACCATTGGTTTCACTACTGAAAACAAAAATTCCAGACAACCCTCCTCCTCCATTTCCAGTCTAGAAGTTGACTTTTAGTGTGTAATTTCTCTGTCCCATTCAATTAGAAAGTGACAGAGCAGTTACTGTAGTCAGTCTATGGGAATACATGGCTCTACAGAATCAGAGATGGTCAAGTAGAGCCTTTAATTGAGCATTCTGGATCTTCATTTCCAAAACTATTTCAAATTTCAAATACTGCTTCATGCTCTTACATGCTTGGTCTCCACGGTTTCATCTCACACAATTAATGCAACCACAGATGATAGTGTTTCAAAGACAAAATGTCAGTTAATTTAGCTTCTTATGTATTAGGTTAGGAAAGAGCGAATTCTTCAATTTTATCCTGATGAAATGCTGATATTATAGACTGTTATTATTTCAGCTGTGGTAAATCTCTGCAGTTGAGGAATTTGTAAAAATTAGAATAAGCGATTGATCCAGAAATCAGCAATGTTAGATCTTAAAATTCGCCACAGCGACTGTTTCTTTGCTCTTCAAATCTGATGGCAGTGGAGTGTGTAAACATTAAGATTTTTGAACTTTGGGAATGAAACAAGATACAGGTCAATAGTTTGCCTGTTTCTGCTAGTCCTCTGCATAGTTGAGCAGAAACTATAATTACTAAAATACACAAATTCTTGGAGTATTGTTAGTAGCTGCCTTACTGCTGCTGAAAGTCATGTTTATCCCTGCAGTTGTAGTGTTAAGGGGCATGGAGTTGATCTCTAGAGCATTTCCTGAGGCCTAAACATATTCCAAGCTTTAGAGATGAAGCTATTTTTTTCGGGAATGATGAAAAAAAAAAAGTTACTCCGTTTTATTTTCTACTCTGTGCCCATTCTAGTTATTTGTGCCTATTTGTTTCCTCCTTACTGTGGCCTCTGTCCTTCCTGCAACAGCAATGCAAAAAAAGATTGGAGAATGGAGAGGTTTTGAGCAAAATGGTTTCATGTTGCTTCATTGCACTTGATTGAGAATGAAATGAAGGGAGGACAAGAGGGATCACTAAGTCCTTTTTGAAGTGAAAAATGTGGTATGGACTTTTCAGAATGTGAAAGTTGTTCTTGGAAACCTCTTCCAAGAGTTATCTCTAATGCTTTTTACTATTTAGGACTAAAAATAGTATGTGTAATCTTACTGAGTGGAGATCCAGTATGTCTATAAAAAGAAATAATCTGAATTTATTTTAAAATTTATAGTAGTATTTACTGTGTAAAAAGTGGGTTAAGTTCCATAATATGCAAACACCACAAAAAGTATGCTTGTATTGCTGTAAATATCTCACAACAGCAGACTAGTCAGCACAAATAATTTTGATTTCCAAACAGTAACAACACTGGCTTGTATTTGAGTCCATCAGCTATTTGGTAACAGCAAAAAGCCCAGCAAGATGGTTAATTGGTTTCAAATTTACTAAGAACTAATATTATCCTGTAAAAAAAAAGGACTTTAAAGGAGGAAATGCCGTTAAACAAGGTGTTAGGACTGAATAAAGGGAGCAGACTATTGAGAACTGTCCAATCATTATATCTGTCAATATACTAGTATCTAGTGCTGTGTAAAACATGAGATGTCTGTTACAACCCAAAATCTTAGTAACAAGTCTGCCTTTGGATGTGTTCCTCTAAAATAAGAAATCTGCTGTATAAAGTAAGAAATCTGTTGTGTAAAAACGAGACATTCTGCTGCTTGCTTCTTTTTCACCATGTTGCCAGTGTTCTGGCAGGGGGAAAGGGACAAATGGTGTTTGCTTGGAAAAAAAAAAAGCGGGAGTTGAGAGATGGAAAAGTGGGAAAGCTGAAATGATTCCTGCTCTTGGGGGCTGGGACTGAGGGACTGCCTTCATCCCTGTGAATGTCATTTTGCTTCCAGCTGGTATTTGTGTGTGGGGCAGAATCGCCTGGCAGCAGTTGATATTTTTAAGGTGATGTGTCTAGGTGTGGTGGCAATAATGTCATTCTTCACTATGCTCATTTGGTCTTATAATAATTGTCTGTTCATGCAAAGCAGGACTTTATTTTAAAGAATAAGAAATAGATGTTCAATGCTTCTAAAAAATGTTTTTCATGATCGTGTACACATTAGAAATCTAAAGACTCAGACATTTCTGTCTGGTCCTGGCATTTTTTTCCCCTTGCTCCTCTCTGCTCTGTTTCTAAAATACTTATTGCAAGATAAAATGCTGTAAAACAGAGTTATTCAAGCACATATGCATTAATGGCTTATTGCTTTAAAAAATGGTAATGGTCCTTATGGTCATTATTCCTAAATATTATATGTAGGAGTGTTGATGAACCAAAGTATTACTTTACACTAACCCTAAATACTGTGACATTTCACTAACCAAGGGAGGGAAGTATAAAAAATACCAGTTCACTTTGCTCAAGTAATTGTAACATTATCAAGATGTGAAAACAGTGTTATTGATTATCTGGTAAGGTAAAGCAGCTTGTACTGCAGCCTTTCACTGCTAACTCATACTGGTTTTATTTGTCTTTTTCTTCTTCTCAGAGCGTTGTTTCTATATTTCACTTGCAGTGTGAAAAGATTATCTATGAAAGCCTGTAGTAATCAAACTGACTTCAACCTGGATGAGATTGGATTCTTTGGGAGTAGGAGGTGTAACCACTCTTGTTAGATCAAATAGAGATCAAGCAACATGGGAAGATTTTATGTAAAAATTAAGAAGGGTCTAAATAACATTATTTATTTTTACATAGGCTTCGTTGGTGCATCTAAGTTCATGACAATATGATAATAACTGCATTCATTTAGAAAACTGAAAAATAAATGTTGGCATATTGTGCTATTAGATTGATCTTTTCCTTAAAGAGCTATATTTAACTGGAATATTACTCAGTTATCAGGTGTTTTCAATGCCCCTGCTGAGAAGACCAAAAAGGTCTTAAGTCTAACTCTTCTGTCCTCATAGGCAGTGTTGGCAGAGGATATTCTGTGGGAAGAAGTAGGTGCTGGTTAAGGGTCTGTTGCTTTATGCAACTGGTTGAAGATAAATACAATAAAGTGTTTTGTTGTATGCTTCTGTGTCTATTTATGGCATTTGTCATTTATGCGGTATTACAGAGAGATGAGTAAGTTGGAACAGAGGTATTATAGTTTGGACTGCCTTGAGAAACAGAGGAGAAGGAAGTTGAGCACTGCTGTTACTACAGCCACAAACATTTTAAGCACCAGCCATATCTAACCCACATAGGACACTGCTGAAGTCATTAACATCTTCATTTAATTATGTCATACATGTCACCTGTATTTCTTGTGTGCCCCATAAAGTAGCTTACATTGCACTACTTAAGTTAATTAACTTAATTTAGTGTATATTTATAAAACCTGTGAATTACAAGCTTTCTACTTTAAAATTACTGCTCTCAAGCAGGAAGTTCATGTTTTCAATATAGGGTTTGACTTTTCTGTTCTAAAATTTTCTCAGCCTACTTGTGGGTTAGCTAGTTCCTTGTTTTAGGGACAAAATCATAATTTCTAAGTGTCGGTGAGAAATATCTGTATTAATCTAGTGTGAACATACGCTGAAATAGAGGGAAGGGCCTTAGCTAAGTTGCTTCATTAGGCCTTAATGTATTATTAGGCTATTTTCACAACCTAAAAGTATATTATTCTGTGACTTTAGTAATCAATAGTTATAGTATTAAAATGTGTGACATTTCCACATTTTGGATGTATTACAGCAGCAATAAAAGACCTGTCAGGCAGTTGGAAGCTGGCCCAAATTCTACAACTGCTGCTCTTAAAAGATTGTCTTTCTGGAATAGGTGCTGAAGGCTATTAAACATTGCTCATACTTCAGCACCAATATGGGGAACAGTATAAAGATTAAAACTTTGGATTAAAACTTTCAAGTAGATCTAATTTTTGTACTGTAGTAAGACTGAAAACTTGGAGTCACAAGGATGTTATCTACCTTTATATTATGCAGGTTTGGTAACACTGACCCCACTTCACACCCACATTTGCTCAGCAAACAGTGTGTCTGACTTGATCCAATACGTGAGTCAGCCAGAACCAGCAGAGCCTGGTCTGATCTAGAACCCTCAGCTGTAGCATGAACTGCTTGAGTTCTTCTGAGGTGGTGTCTCAAGAATCAGATGCACTGTTTTGGTTTTTAAAGCCTGACTGTCCATACCAAGTTGAGGGTCTGCATGAAAGCACCTGTAATTTAGTTATTTATCCAGTAATTTAGGTGTCTATCCTCGAGCATGCCTTTCCTGTCCAAGGATATAAAATCACTACAGTGATAGAGCCTTAAGAGTGAATTAGCTGACCAGTCTTAGGTGTCTGTCACAGGAGAGCCAAATTGCTCCTTTGGGGTTCTCTGAATGTAGCAATTCAATCTCTGCTGAGTAGAAGAGCAAGTCACCAATGGTTAGGTATATCTACCTAGAGCCAAATCATACTTAGACATGCTCCGTGATATATAAAGAAAGAATGTTTCTGCTCAAAGTTTTAAAGGATACATTTTAAATTAAATCAATATTTGTTCTGTTCATCCATTCTTTCTTTTTGGCTGACTGTCTTTTACTGAGTAGTCTGAGATAAATGTCATGGTGGGAACGAAAAGGCTTCTGGTAGAACTTTTAAAGAAAGCAAGGAACAAAGGAGCAAGGTAAAAAGGAAAAGCAAGAAAATTCCAGACAAAACTCAGAATGCAAACACTTGGCCAAAAAGGCCACAGTCACACCCAAGGACATGTTGAAGTGTTCAGGTGGCACTGGTGGCCCATGTTCTTGAAAGTGAAGAGAGGGCCAGCCTCAACGTTGAATATGGAAAATGAATCATGAAGCTGATGGACTCAACTGATTTATCTGTTCTGAGGGCCGTGTTTTTATAACTCACTATGCTAAAATGTGTGTCAAAGCATAGAGCGGGAGGGCTTTTTCTCCAGCACTTGGGATTAGTTTTCATTGATAATTTTGGTGCTTTTGATCCACCTGCTAGCCCCATGAGTGTCTCTATTGCCTTTGTACAGGAACAGTATCTACAGAGTCCTGAGTTTTGGTTTTGTGTCCTCCAATACCCTGTAGAAGTGAGTGGTTAATAATTCAGCCCCATAAATTTGTCTTCTTTGCCTAAGTACAAATCAGCTTTTGTTTTTCAATAGGAAAAGTTAAGGGTTTTTTTTCTTCTGTGTTCTGCACAAAGCATAGGCTCTTAGGCTTTCATGTGAAATTAACTCTCAAATTCCTTGCCAGATGTAGTTCTTAATATTCAAAGAAGCTTTGGCCAGGAGTCCAAACAGTTCATGCTTGTTTTATCCAAATAGAGTTAAAACCTTTGAATGTTCTTTTTCATCATCTTACTCTTTGATCAGCGACACAAGAAGTTGTGAGAATTTCTATGTGTCCAGGTGTTCTGTGCTTCGATTATGAGGCAACAAGGGATTTTGACAGGTTTAGTTAAGCATTTAAAGCTTGGAGTGAGCATCAAAACCGAACCCTTGAGAGTCTGTCTTGCTGCCTAAACATCTGTGATGTGTGATTTCCATTGTCTTTTAAAGCAGAGTGAAGAGCAAAGGAAAACAGATATTTGGCATTTGGGCTATGCAAAGATGATTTGCTTCATGTGGATTGCAGTGTAAGATTTTGAGAAGGATGACATGTAGGTTTCTGATGCAAGATCCTCTGCTGCCTTAAATTTTCATAGCTTCATTGGTGTTGATGGAAGTAGGGCAGCACAGACCTACTGAAGGTTTGCCTGTATTTGGTTTGCAAATTTGCCAGAGTTATTAAGAAGAGATTGTGCAAAAGATGGTTCTGTATTATGTGGCTTCTGCACATTTTTGCTGAAGTTTGTACTGAAGTTTGTACATGTAGGGATCCACCGGCTCTGGTGACCTGGTGACAGGACTGAACATTTGTTCAGAGGGTGTCACTGTTCTTATGGAGGTTATGGTTGCTGGTGGGGTAGTAGAAGACATCCTGTGGGAGAGACCACTTTGTGTCCAGGTTTGACCCATTATGGAGTGTGCTTTTTGATCAAATCCTAGAAATAACTGAAGTCCCTCTTAAGTTGAGCAGTATGTGTAGGTGGTTTCATGAATGAAAGCATGGGCTCACTGATGGACTAAATTAAATCATGTTGAACAGAAAGACATAGAAACTCTATCTATCTACCTCTCTGTCTTTTTCTCTCTCTATCTTTTTTTTTCCCTATCTCTAGCTATATGTCTGTTTGAAAGGGATAAAGAGGGAGATGAGACCAGACTACATGCAGATTGTACAAAGCACTTGGAGCTTTGAGTTATAAGCCCTGTGTTGGATTACCATCAGGCTGAGACTCAACAGCTGGAGGCATTAGTCCTGTGTCTCTGTTTTGGCAAAGGACAGGTTTATCTGAGAAGGTTTCAGATGCCTTCCTGAAAATGTTACGGATATTTCTCCTGTCTTTTGAATGAATGTACAAACTTATATTGTAAATATTTTAAATTAACTCTTCTGTAAATTATGAAGTTTGACATGATAACTGCAGCTTCTGTCACTCCAAAATCTGTGTCACAAGTTACTTTGCTAGCTGTAAGGGCTCATTTTATGATTCTTAGGACCTGCCTTCCAGCTCTAGAAGAGAGGCAGACCAACATCTGACACTCAGTTGTAGGCTTTGCCTTTAGGTCATGTTATCCCACTTTCAGGAAACAGAGGAAGTGTTTTACTAGTGCACCTTTCCTTTTTCCGAGGTCAGCCTGGTCTTCCGTGCAGATATAAGGGCTGCTAAGTGTTTTGAGGGACATTCTGTTCTCACCTCCCCAGACTGAGTGTGACAGCTTTTCTCTTAAAGAACTCATCCTTCAAGAATATTGACTTTATTAAGGCTCAGGGCACTCTGAAGCACACGATTGCAGGTTTCCACGGGTTCAGTTTTACATCAACTGACATAGTGGTGCAAGATCCCTTCTTTTCTCTCACGGAATTTGACTTCTGGAAGAGCAATAATCTGTATCCAATATACTTGATTTTGGTACATCTCATGGATTTGCCAAACATTTTGGCAGATTGTCTTGGTAGCTTTTCTCCTGGATCAAAATTAGGAAAGAGATCTTTCTGGTGGTTATCACCTTTACAAAAAGAATGAGGGATTTCTGTCTTTTTTCCCGTGTTCTCTGCCCCTATATCACTGGGGGTAGATTTTCTCTGTGTCTCTCTGGAGTCCCTTCCTGATGTTGCGCACGACTCTTGGGGTTTTTTTGGAGTCACAAAATTCATCTGTCTCTGCTTTTTCCCAAGCCTCCTCCTGTGGAACCAGGGGATTCTACATGCTGGTCACACGTGCTGTGTGTGGGAGGCAGTCCTATTTGCTCAGGATCACACCTTTCAGGTGGCCTTTCTGTAAATGTGAAATAACTAAAAAGCCAAAAATTTTAGCAGTGTCATTTCAGCAGATATTCAGTGAGATAGCAGCTTTGTCCAAGACTGTGCAGAGCCAGCTAACCTGGAGTTACCTCTGGGATTGTTCTTCACAGGAGGTCAGGGCATATCAGTGTCTTTATTAAAAAAACCCTTGTCATTCCTGGTAAGTACAAAGCAGTCCTTTCTCATAATCCTAGCCATTTGTAATGGAAACGAGTTCTAGTTGCCCTGGAAGTGTGCTAGTGTACTGAGGAGTGTTCCACTTGAATAAATTTCTTCAGTCACTGTTTTGCCAAAAAATATTGAGATTTATATCCCAGTCTGAGAGTTTGAATGTGTCACACTTGAAGTCTCCTGTACAGAAAATGTGCACAGAAACAAGAAGGTAAGGGACAGTAAATAATGGAAATGAGTTTAAGTTGACTGAGTACACTTCCAAGGCTTACTGATAGTCCTGATAGCACCCTGCTAAGAGAGGATCAAGGGGGAAATGACATATTGCTTTTGCTGCATGTGTAGAGCAAAAGGAAGAGCCTGGTACATCCCTTCACACACTATAGATACTGTAAAGACAAGTTTCCTCCACAAGTGTCTGCAGTATCTGGATCTGTTGTATGGCCAGGTACATGGAGAATGCCTCCTAAGCTATGTGGTGGAGTGAATATCTTCCTTTATTATCCCCTGGTTTCATTGGCTGTGTAAGGGCTTATTCAAAGCTGAGACAACCTGCAGTTCACTCTGTGGATCAGATGTGTATTTTACTGAAATGTAGTTATGCTGCATATATATTCTACTTCTACAAAAAATTAATGCAGGCATGAGCACAGCTTCAGCAAATAATCTTTGTGAATAAAATGCCTGAAGCATGATCCTGTTGAGAGGATTTGTGCTGTGTTGTGGTGCTCTGTCTAAAGCTGTTATGGCAGAATATCAAAAAAGGAAAACTCAGAATAAAGAATTAGTTTTTAAGACATAAAGAATGCCATGAAAATTGGATTGACTTTGTGTGCAGTTTCACTGTAGCCATGAAATAGGCACAATGTTGTTTCCTAGACATTTATAAAAGATGTGTGTTCTCATGCAGATACACCTTCCAACAATGCAAAGGTTCGTCAGGTCTCTTTGGTACAGAAATTGCTATGGCTGTGTCAGACTCTATTTTTTAACATGCCTTCATTGGAGAATGTTTGGAAGGTGGTATGCTGCTCTTAATCCCTTCTTCATATGATTCCAGCAATTCTGTAGGTTATCATGGGCAAAGTGCTTGGCCCTTTGTCTGCAGTACTCCGTTGCTCTAATAGTTATCTTTTTTTATAGGGGAAAAAAGATGGAATGCAGATTAGATTTGTCATATAACCCTTATGTAGATTGAGCTCTCTGGTTTATAGTAAGCAGTAAGATGTTGTGCTGAATTTGAGATGCATATTTGCCGTTTGAACTTGTGAATGAGAAGTGAAATAACTCAATAGTTACTGTGAGTTATGTAGCTTACATATCTTATGTAATTGTGCCATAGATTGTCACTGGTAACAATCCCATTATCATATAGTCACACTTTAAATAGTATGGCTTAAATAGTCTCTCACTTATTTTATTTAGTCTTGTAAAGAAAAATTAACTACCTTTTCACAATGATTAGTTTGCTAAAAATAAATCCCTTGGGTTGGCTTTCCTCACTGTAGTGAGGAAATGTTACAAGGGAGAAGTGAATGCTTTCTTTACTGCAAATTTCACAAATGACAGCTCAGAAATGTTAATACATGCTAAGACCGCATTTATTAATGGAACTAAAGCAGGTATGGGGACAAAGTTGTCTCATATTCTGTGACCATAAGGCATGTTAACCTCTTGAGTTGATGGATTCTTAAATGAACAGATTGGGTGAATAATTGCTCTCTTAATCCTTAGTTAAAATATGAATGAGAATTCTTTGATATTTATTTGCGTAAGATGGACTGTCTTCTAATTGACTTGTTTAACACCTTTGTACTGAGAATTATTTAGTGTTCTTGTTCCTTATGCTTTTGAAAAAAAATTATAGAAATAGAGGCTTGCAGTTTTGCTGTTCCTCACGCAACTTTCAGCTGCCTAGTAAGCAGCTGGGGAGGCAAACAGTACTTAGGTGAAATTGGAATATTTCCATTTTTGCTAGCTGTCATGTTTCTTGTGTGAAAGCCTGCAGCTATTGCCTGACTTTGTTGCTGGGGAAAAATATACACAGAGATGTCAAACTTACCTTTCTGATTGCCCTTTTACACTTGTGTTCATGCAGTCCTCTTACAGTTGTTTATGTTATAAAATTCCTAACATGAGATGTTTGTTGATTTTTGCTATGGTAAGCAGGCATAGAGTGGAGACTGCAGACTGGACAGGGAACTGCAAGTTTGATACTACCTTCCATGTTTTTCTGTAGTCTTGCTGGAACTATGTATTTTAAGATGTCAACAGTTCCTTTTTCCTTCTTATGTGTTTTGTTTACGGTGTTTATTTTTTTTCAAAAGAGGCATTGTCAGGGTCTGATTATCCATAATATATGAAAATCATGTAAAATTTATAGTGTTAAAATAATTGGTGATCATATGCGTAGGATGAGACTTCTCACTCTATTATCAAAATATAAAGGTTAGTACTCCGGCTCACTAGTGGATTTTTCTGAGTTTAACGTTTGCACAAGCAGTGTTTAGCATGTGAGAACATAATTCTGTCACCTTTCATGCTGGTCTTAGGGCAACTTAGTATTTAAGTTAATCCAGTTCCTGTGTAATCAGCCCTTCTGCTGTTTGTTTTCTGTGTCTGGTAGTTTTGGCTTTATTTTCTTTTGTCCATTTTTGGCAACATTTCATTAATTCATTCAGACTGTCTTATTCAGCTCCTTGCTTCTTGGAGTTCATAGTTTTCACAGTGTGAAAGATTGTGCTCTTGTGTGAGGGTTGGTCTTGTTTTTGGATTTCCAGTTTCTAGTTTCAGTCTCAGAACAGCTCTTAAGTCCTTTGTATTTGCTGTAAAATGGTAGATTTTGTAGACCTTGAGCTATAGAAGTGGGGAAAGGATGAAACATGTTATGGGAAAAGGGACTTTGTGCACTTATTACAGCCTCTTCTCCTATTATTGCCTGGATAGACTGATACCAGTTGCTGTCAAGTCTTTCCTCTGTGTGTTGCACTTTTATTAGGTTCTTCCTCAGAATCTGTCCCCTGTCAAAATTATCTACGTCCATTTTTGTTTTCCTTTAGATATGGATAAGAATGATCAGTAAAATCCAGTGTAATGCTTATACCATTGCACTTGAATATGATTTTTTTCATAATTCATAAGGGCAGGATTTCTTTTGATTTTTTACTACAGTGGATTTATAAATTCATAATACCATAAGCTATTCCAGTTTGTTCTGTATCCTCTGGGATACCAAATATTTAAGATTTTTTTTTTCCCCCCCCTGGAGTTGCTACCATCCTAGTATTCCTCAGTTGATAATGCTTTCCTGGTAATTAGTCACCTCTTCTGTGGGGTTGTGAGGTTTTTTAATTTTTTTTTCCTTCAGTCAGCCAGATGTTTAGTTTTGTTTCATCTCCTTTTTTATTATTCATGATTGTTGGTGCTTATTAGCACAGTTTCTCTTGGTTATCTATGTTCTGTGAGAAGGAAACAAGGCATAACATGCTGTATTCCAAGAGTGGCCATGATCATCTGTGCAACCATCATATTGTCTTTGTAAAATAAACCCAGAGTTGATATCATGGTCTTTTGTGCAGTGGGGGGGAATTACCGAGAAGCATTTAAGTTGCTTTCTACTGGGTTAGTAATGCGGGTATTTATGCACTGCAGGGCCAGCACACACTGCCTGTGTGCTCTCCCAGTTTGGCAGGGGGCAGCTGTGGCACTGGAGCACAGTTCTTCCAACGAAATTGCTCCACCAAGGCAGGAGCTATCACCAGTCTCTTGGCCTGACCATTACATGAGTCTCTGAAACTTGCACTGCTTTGAATAATTTCATCTCATGTCCCATTTTTGTTCTTTTTGGTTATTTCGTCATGCTGCTTTTGGGCATTGGTCTTTAGGGTTATTTCTTCATATTACTTGTGGGATGCTGTAATTTCCAGGCAAATGTTTACTCCCCTTCAATCAGTCATGCACATACTCTATCTTAGTTCCCCCTTCTCACAGCCCAGAGCTATAAAGACTGCTATATATAATTTGTCTGTGACAAGGTCATGGTGCAGAGAAGGTCTGCGAGATGCATCCACAGTTATTCAGGTGTTTGGGGATTTGGAAAGGCTTCCTGGGGTAATGTTACATACTATATTTTCAGCAGATTGAGTGAAGGAAGAGGAAGGAGCAAGTAGTAGAAGTGGTGTTGCAAGGTTTTGAAGATTTATTGCTGTGTAGCAGTGAAAGCCTTCCAACTTTTCAGGTCTGTCCAGACGGGACCAGACTATCACAGGTTCCTCTGATTAGGTTTAGACTCATTAAGCAGGCTGTGCAGACTCATGTCTGTTATAACCAGTATAATTTAATTTCATTAGTAAAGTGGCTATATACTTTTCAATGTCATGGGCAATGGTGTCACAGCATGTTTGCACTATAATAGATATTTTTATTGGTTTATTTTCATTAGTAGTATATTTTCCACTTCTTGCTCTTGAAGAGATTAGCCACTCTGATTTTAGCATTTTCCAGCATGTCTCAGGCTCTCGGCTTACCCTTTGGGCTTAATTATGAATGCATGTCATGTTTGCAATTACATTAAACATAAGCAACAAAATGTTACATGAGTTGAGATGGACAATAGCCAGCTTCCTTTCAGAGAACGCCGAAGTCAAGGAGATAAAAGCTGAGAATCAAGCTAGATATTTTCTTACTAAAACTGGGGACAACTGTATTTTGAACTTTTAAAAAATCCATAACACTAGTTAATAAGAATTAGGATTACGAAACAATTTATATTGGGCAGTATTTAAGTTCAATTTTAAAATAAAACCATGTAATGGAGTTTGTATAGAAGGAGGGATTTGTTTGCATGTGAACATTCAGTTTAAATATAGGGGAAGACTAAATTATCAAAAAACCCCGTGCCTTTTAATGAACATCTGTATTATGACTTGATTTTGAACTGTCTTTTTAAATAAGCATGACCTATTTGTTTTAGGAGAAAAGAGTATTGCTGATCTTTTGTCACTGATGTTTAATGAAGTCAAAGGTATGCACCAAGCATGCTCTTAATTGTTCCCAAAGGGATTGTCCTAGGAAGACAAATGTATGATTTTTATTAAAAAATAATAAAAAAAGAAAAAATACCAAAATCATTCCTGTGAGTTTAAGATATTGTTTGGGAGCCTTTATGCATTCCCTCTTTTGTGTACTCCAGAAAGTTCTGGAGGTTAAGCAGGAGGTACTTCTGGGGACGTTAAGCTGAAAGTCTGTCTCTGTGGAAATCCATGTTGCGTCTATAGTCAGAAAAGCCACAGAAACAAGGTGATCTGCAGTTTGCTGGAAGATCAATGACCTTGATTGAAAAATTCATACAAATAGCTAGGAGAGTTTTCAGTTACCATTTTTATATGCAGTTGGTAAGGAAGGCAAATACATACAGGCTGCAACTTGGTGCATCTAAGAAAGTTACTGTGAAGCTTCAAATAATACAGAGAATATATCTTTTGGTTCCTTGTTCAATGGTGGTAGCTATCTTAAGAAGCAAAAGGTGTGATAAGAAGTTTTATATAACCATCAGGATCATTTGAACTGAATTAGAGTCACTGTATGAAGGATAGAGAGAATAACATGTCAGGTAGCACTCTGTTTTTTAAGGACTTCATTACCTTTCTGAGTGTTACTGAGAAAGTAACTGCGAGGGGTTGAATGTGTGTGGATCGATATGCTGCCAGAGGGATCTGTACCAACCATCAAATGATACTAGAGAAAAGTTACTTTAAGTACCTCTGTAATTCACAGTTAATAAAATGCTGGTCTTATGGGGGAACTTCAATTTAAGAGACATTTAGTGGAAGATCGGTGCAGTTGGACATAAAACAAGCTATTGTTGCTAGAAAATAGAGGATAATTCACTAAAGCAAAAAGGTATTGCACTGAATATATGATAAGTCAATTTTGGGTTTCATTTTGATGGATAAAGACGAAATAACCACTGGATTAGAAGGTGATGGTTGCCTAGGGACCAGTAATTCTGATCTGATTATATTTAGTGTAGGAAACTAGAGCACAAGTCCAATCACAAGCTTATATCAAAAAGGCTAATTTCCCAGAACTGAGGGAAGCTGTATTTGAAATTGTCTGGGAGGAAGATATAGACAGAAAATTGGGAGTTCCTTTAGAAAGAGTAAGGGAAAGGGCACCAAGGAAAGTATCTATAGCTAGGAAGTGGAGGGAAGCAGTGAGATTTTTATTCTAAAAAACATTCCAATCAAGACATATTAGTAGTGCGTTACAGGCTTATTACTAGAAAGACGTAGAAAAATCTTAATGTTGATTTAGGGGAAAAAAGGCAAAAATGATAAATAATTTTCTTTCTGCATTCTAAAGTGTGTATCACAGGTTGTACCAATGAGATTGTAGAAATCCCTCATCTTTTCAGATCTTTTAAGAACAAAGGACAGCAGTGATAAATAACACAGACTTATGGAATGAGAACTGCTGTTATGCCTGCACCACAAGAGATTGAGCAAACCTACAAAAAATTGTTGCAGTTGGTTATTGGACTTGTGAAGAAGCATTTAATCACTCAAAAGGTTGCACCTTAGTATCTTACCTGTCTTTACAAACTACACTGTTTTTTGAGGAAAATATTGCAAAGGCAACAGTTTGTTGAAAGCTTTTATGGGACTCACAGGACTCCCATGTTGAAGGTCTGTAGCTATGCTATGGATTAAAAAATTGATATTAGCATAAAATGAATCGCTGCTGGTATTTTGTTGAATCAGTACAGCTTAGCCAGCTGTGAACAAATACAGACTGTTGAGCTTTTGCTCCATCAAAGCGAATCCTTAAATGACTATATTCACCCAGAAAGCAACTCAGAATAACTGCCCTATAATGCAGTTATCGTCTGTAGGTATCTTCCAAGCATAATACATTCTGTAATCGTAAATGCTGGAATCTTTTTCTTTTACTTTTTTTTAGGCTGGGTAATGCAGGCCCATCTCTAATGTCACAGTAGCTGAAGGTGGTGGTCCCTTCAACAGAAGGATTAAGAAGTGCCAAGAACCTTCTTGTAAGATGTTAATGACAGCTCTAATGGGGGCAATAAGATGATCAGTCTGATACGGTGGTTACAAACTAAATTACAATGAGTGTTTCTTAGAAAAATAGAGAACAACTTTCCTGCAGTTTTGCAAACCATGTAGTCAGCTGTTATAAGAAAGTATTGGGAGGATTACTTACTGTTAATCCATCTCAGACCTGCTGCTTGTGCTATTTTAAATAATCTATTTTTTGTTCAAATAAAATTATGTCAGATCTGTTTGCATGTGATTACCAATGCTAATTTTTCTTATTCTTTTCAACCTTCAAAATTAATGCAAGGGAAGAGTACATATCTTTTTATGTGAAGTTTAATCCAACTTGTTCAAATAAAATAAACCCCAAAACTGCAAGAGAGCTGCATCACTGGTCATTGTTTCCAAGTGATCCTGTAAATGAGTGCTTGATTCACCTCATGTATATTTAAATTTTGCTGGTCTACAATACTGTCAGTGCATTTGAAGCCCTGTCATGTTCTTACGACTATCTGGTTCAGAATATGATAATGCAATGATAGGACAATCACTTTAGTGATATGAATTTTACCATGCTAAACTTACCAACAAGATAAATAAAGTTTCTCTGGCTCAAGCTTCCCCTTTCCTTCTGCAACAGGGAAGATCTTCTTTGCTATGTATAAAACTTTTTTTTTTCTCTGGGTGGGTTATCTAAGGATGGAAGCCAGTTAGAGTACTTTTATTTTTGAGGGACAGCATTTTTCAAAGGTTTTCTGAGAAGTATGATGTGTACACAGTGATCACTTAGTTCTTACACAGTCTGAATGCAACATATTTACGAAAGTAGCTGTGACATTTCTAATCAGAAAGGTTTAATTCTGTGAGTGGTGGTTCATACTCTCTTTTTAGGTTCTCACATGTTGTTGACTAATACAAAGCATGGAGGTTAAAAGGTAACACATAGGCTTATCTTACTGCTTTGTGAAACAAACCTTACTTGTTCATGATGTTTTTTTTGGAAAATAGAATCCAAACTTCAGGCTGGACACTGACTTGTAGGATTCCTAATATCAAAAGCGAATAACAACTGCTGTTCAATAAATGCTTGATTGAACTGTGATGGAAGTTTGGATTAAACTCTTCTTTATTCAATGCTTACAGGTCATATATTTGCCCCTGATGGAAACAAGTAAAAGTGGCAAAAAGTTGAAGGGAGGATCCGAAAGAATTGTAGTTTTGGCATGATTTCATAACCTTTCAAGATGATTTTGGATACTTTTCAGTTTCATGCAGGATCATTGCAGTTGGATTCAATCTTAAAGGTCTTTCTCAGCCTAAATAATATTACAGTTCTATTCTAGGTAAAGTTTCAGTTTTGCTTTCTGATTATTTTTTTCTGTTAGAGCAGTAGGGTAGATTTGGCTCAGTACTGTTGATTTAGTGACCATAAAGACATGATCTCTAGGCCCTAGGGATCTTTCTACTTCCTTGGTCTCAGTGTCGTTGCAGGCTTCATGAACTCTTTGTCTTGGTTCTGGAAATGCATTTATAGGAGTTGTCCTGTTGGGCATGGGCAGTTCACTGTAGAGATTTCTTCGTTCACTGTAGTTGAGTATGAAAATAGTACTGAACACTTACTTAAGCCCCAGCATTTGCTGGTTCCTGTGACATCTGTTTGCTACCATTTCTGCATTAGTTACACTGCAGAGACACCAGGGAGAAATAGTTAATTACTTACATCAAGTGCATTTTACTGGTTTATCAGCAAGAGAGATACTTGGAAATGTCTGCCAAGCAAACTGTAGAGCTGAGTATTCTTCCCCACAGTCCAGTGTGTGTAATGGTTCTAGGTCACTCTCAAGCCTCAGGCAGGAGGTGGGACAGATGCTGTAGTGCCACTTCAAATGGCAGGGAGCATCTTTATTAATTCATGTATATTTAACTACACACCTGTTGTGCATACATCTAAATCTCTATTAGGGAGTGTGTCAGGCGAAGATGATCTGATTTTACTCTCTTACTGCTCTTCCAAAGCCCTCCTGATTTTATCAGGCCACTAGTCCTCCTGATTTTATTTTTTCTTCCTGCAGTCTGCCCTTGGATGTGACCACGTTTGTTGGCCTTCTGCCAAGTTTCCTATCCGTTGAAACCTTTGGCCATCTACCCTTGGCAGTTATTACATACAAGCCTTCGAGTTATGGACTGGTTCATTATGAGAGCAGAAAAGCAGTTTTATCTCTTTCAGTCTCAACTACAAGGCAAATTACTTGCTGATCTTGCTAATATGAACAACAGGATGCTGCATTTGCATGTCAGAGATTGTTGCAACTCAGTAGAGAGTACAAATGGGTGCAATTCCTGTTCTGGTTTAGGTCTGGATGAGATGATCCTGGTTCATGTAAGCCCAGGCTTTAAAATTACTCTGCTGTCCATGCCACCCCATCAAATCCCTTCCTGGGACGTGTAGGAGGAGGAAGCAAGGCAGTTGAGACTTATTTTCATTGTTTTCTGGGAGAGGGAGGCCAGTTATTCAGTACCTACAGATACTTGTTCTCCTCTTGCCTTCCTTATATTCCGTGGAATAGCAGCTGTGTAGGTTTCCATTTTGATCTCCTAGAAAAACAAACAAAAACCCAAACAAACAAACAAACAANAAAATTGTATTTTTCTTTACTCTTTCACCCCTAGTTTTTCTGTTGAAGGACTTTGAGATCTATGTAGTTGTCCAAAACTGAGCTTGGGCATGTTATTGTCATCTTCTGGTTGAGTGGGGCACAGTCTGTTTACATGGTTTGAGTTTCCAGCATCACAGCTCATGATGAGAGATAAAGGAGACTGTTGTGGTCTCTCCAGTGTCAGTGCGGCTCAGTTGTTGACCATACCTGCCGAAGGATGAAACAGTCATTAGAAAACATCAGGAGAACAGCCTCCATGTCCTCCTTCCTCTATGCAAGAGAAATGGGGAACAAAGTCTGTTTCTAGTAGAGTTCACTTAACCGCGTCGTACCACGTACGGCTTCAGATCCCTAAAAGAGATGTCACAACTGGAGTAATGGTGGCCTTCCTAAGATGTTGCGTCATTCCTTAGGTTCCTCTTTTTATTTTAAAGATTCTCGTATAACAGTGTTGGTAACACAAAATGACGGCATAATTCAAGGAGGTAGGTCATAAACCAAGTTTAATATTAATGTGGTTAATAATATTTTGTCATTTTATAGGTGAAGCAGGGAGTTATTTTTCCTTCATACAGTCCCTAATGTCTGTTGCAGGGATTTGGGAATTTTTTTACTCTTTTTCTGTAAAAATTTGGTAGAAATTAGGTAAGTGTCAAAGTACTGCATTTCTGTAACTTTTTTACTTATATAGGTGAACACAATATAGGGAACCAAGTGTTATCACCAGATTAAATGAGTCCTAATACCCTGATGATCAGATGCAGTGAGGTGGTAAAAGCTACCTCCTGCTACTTTAAAGGCTGTAGAAAAAAAGGAAACAATTCCTACTTCCAGCAAATGTGCATATGCACAGATGAGAGACAACTTAATGTGCTTCAGCAGTTATATCATTTTTATTTTGAACACTACTGCCTGTTGTGGACAAAACAGTTGTAGGCATTTGAGGGATGTACTTTAACTCCCTACAAAGTGGATTGAATAATGTGTGCACTAAGTTTTGTAACATTGAGGAAGGTAAGTTCCATGTAGCTAAGAGCATGAAAAGCTGAATTAGATGCCATTTACCCTACATGGAACAGTTCAGGAAATGTGTAATTTGGAAATGTCAACTACTAAGTAACAGTCTCAGATACCTTAGAAAATACTTATAAATGGCTTACAGGCATTATACTTTAAGATGAAATTACTACTGTGCACCTAAATGAGATGCTTATTTCAGTCCCTGAGCAGCTTAATTTCAAGATAGCAAAGGTCAGGCAGGCTCTACTAATAATCTAATAACAATTGACTGCACGTTTCTGGGAGATTTAGCTGCACCAGTGCCTGGTTGCTGAGAGCAGGATGAATTAGTGGTTACTTAACTCACACACCTTGGAGCAATATCAGCCACTGAATGTGACTAAAATAATGTCATGGGGTAGCAGAAGGCAGCTAATGCTTGGGCAGCTGCACAAGAAAGTTGGAGCACAGTCACTCTGGTTTTGAGCAGATTTGTCTGTGTTCCACCTGATAAGGATGCAATGAAGTTGGGACTGGGGTATCTAATACCATGGTTTTAGCTGATAAGCATCAGGTAATGGTTCTGGAGAGAAATTAGATGTTGATTGCATTCACTCAAGTGAAAAAATTACTTCTAGCAACCTTAATCACTCTAAATTTTGCCTCCATCTAACTCTTACTATGATCAGATTGTATGATGACTATGAATTCTCTTTGAAATGCCCAGATCTTAGGCACTAGGTAATGGCCAAGAATTGTTATAATATAGAAAAATAATATTCTGATCACAGTACCTTGTGAGAGTTCTCCTGGAACACTGATTGGACATTTCAGTCTCAAGACCACAGGCTTGTTTACAGATTAATTAAAGTAAATGCACATTAGTAGTAATATTATAAGTATTTGGTGTCTTTGGGAATTTGTGGGAAATTAATCTTAGTATTTCCTAGAGGAATAAATGATAATTTGGTGATGACAAATTTGATGTAGTAGTTCTAGATATGATCTTGAAATTTGTTAGCATCATTTAAAAAAAACATTTCTTATTTACTTTCTGGTAATCCAGTGGAGATTCAGTTTAAAAAGGAAACTTTTGGGTTGAGTGAGTGTGTTTGTCTCTTAAGTTGGAGGCAAAATCTAATATGTCATGGGAGGGGGAGAGAGAGCCTTGCTCTTGTGACTTGCTCTGTGCCCTGCCCTGATGGTGTGGGGCTGTGTGGGATGGGAAGAATTCATCTCAAAGGGAAGTAGGGTTGTGTTCCTGCCCAGTGTCTCTGATGTTCACCACAGTGCTTTGCCTAAGAGTTAAACTCAGCAGCTTGGAAAGAAACTAGGCTAGTAAAATGAATAAAACTTCTTTCTGGTAGTGAGTTCAATCAGTGTATGAAAAGACAAGCTGGAGCTGACGCCAGAGGATTGTGTGAGTAGGAGTAGAGGAAAATTATTGCTCTTGCTGCTGGGTTAGATGCTAGTCATGGTATTCGAGTTTAACCCAAGTATTTCAGCATGAAGATTTCTCAAAGCAATACCCAGTTGTTCACATTGGTGCTGTCTGGAGTTTTAACTCCTCTTTGAGAAAGCACTTTGAGAAAGCAGGAGGATCAACTGAAAAGCTCTGTGAAGTCATGGCGATCCCAGGAATACAGTCATCCCTTGTTTTCCCTCATCTTTTAGACACTCTGATTTCCATTTTTCCACTTACTAATTTCTTTGAGGCTTTGGGATGTTGGAGATAGCATCATTATTTCACTAAGTAGGAGTATTTTGAGCTAAGTTTTGTTAGTAAACTCAGTTTGGCAGTGAGACAGTGTATGGAGTTAACATGATTATTTCTTTGTTGGGGGAGGTTGCCACAAATCTGGCAGCAGATTATGGTTGGGATCTAACTGGAATCTCATTGAATATATACTATTCAATATATTTCTGAATCTGGAAAAGTGACAGAGAGTCATAAAAAAGACATAATTCTGTAGCATCAAATAATTAAAGCATTAAATTAAAACCAAAGAATTACTGAAGAATCTCATGATACTCAGTGACTGTGCAATAATGCAAGAAATAAAATTGTAGCGATAAATTCAAAGTAGCATAAAGAGGATAAAAATATTGCTGCTAACACAGTGATGGGCTGTAAATTATCCGTTAGCACTCAGAAAAGAGATCTGGAAATCATTGTGATAGGAGCCTGAAAATGCTGGTGCTGTGCTTCGTACCAGTCAGAACAATGTTAAAAATGGTTAGGAGAAGGGGTGAGTTTAATCTCCAGCCGCTCTACTCAAATACATTGTAAAAGAAAGTTTGTGGAAAATAAAGCTTAAAAAATGGCATAGAGGAAATGTAGAAGTGGAATACTTGTGGAAAAAAACACATGGAAAGGAACACAGTGCTTGTTATTTGATAGAAATGTTAAACCAGGAGGTGGAGAACTTTGGACTTTCATTATACTGAATTCATATTTTTTAACTTGCCTTGAAAGGATAAAATTGGAAGACCAGCTGTGGAGAACTGTAGCTGAGTCGAAAATTTTGTTTATAACATGTTTTGTGGAAGGTTATGGATCCCTGTGGTTCCTTATGGATCTTAAATGGAGATTCACTTTGTGCCCAGAAGCCTCAGGAATTGATATCCTCAGTACCTTTCCATGTAACAGCACAGTAAATTCCTCTGCTGTGGTTCCACAGGCTGGTTGCTGTATTTCTCACTATCGAAAAGTATGTAATTTATATGAAGAAACTTACAAGACTATCTAAATTAATTCAAAAATGGATGGCACTTTTAGCAGTAATTTGGTGTTCTGACTCCATAACCTAATGCGATCCATCAAAGCTTTGAAAAAAAGCTTTCTTCTCATCTCACTTGTTCATACAATTCTGCAAGCACAGAAGCTGAACATCCTCCAAGGTGCAGATGAACACACTAAAGGAGAGCCTTTGCCTCCTCATCATGAGCAAAACCAGTCATGAAGTGGAAAATTGTTGCTGATTTATATTAACTTGTAATTTCTGATTCCAGTATCATGAAATAAGATGAATAGTTATGGTAGGTGATGGGTCTGTTTTGTCAGCTGCTGATGTGGTTGTGACCAGCACAGGGCAGTCCCTGACCTTCCCTTTCACAAGTCAGTCTTGCAGGACCTACCCTGCCCCAGCCTGTTATGCCCAAAACACCCCCTTCTCCCCTAGTTCTTGGCTTTGTTAGCCAAGTTTCAAGAGTACTCGGAAAACTTGGCCTTTTCAGTCTAACCTGGTGATGTGCAGAGCTGTTCAGAGCAGTAAGTGCATGGGTTTCAATTCTGCAGCCTGTGGGTGGGTGAGCATGGGAGGCTTGTAAGTGAGGGAACTTTTCTCCTAGCAGCTCAGTTTTGAAAAGAAAATTATTAGTTCATGGTAATGTGAATTTGGTACTTAGGATGTTGTGACTGACTTCTCAGGGAGCTCTTGCATTGCTTCCTGTAGTTTCCTGGCTTCAAATCTGGTGTAATCAGATTGTAGCCAGTTGCTCAGTTCTGGAAACAACCGGGCCCATGCACAACATACCCTAGAGATACTTAGGAAACTGGTGGGTTGAAAGACCATAGGAATAGTGAATTTGGGAACTGTGTGTCATGTAGAGCATGAGGATGAAGGTGGCATCACACTCTTGATTTGTGCGCCAAAGTCCACTAAGTGCTTCTTTGGACCTACCTGCTGCAGAATTTCTGATTATTTTCCTGATCTGTGTATGTTGCATTTAGTGTTCATAGAATCATAGAATATGCTGAGTTGGAAGGGACCTGTCAGGATCATCAAGCCCAACTCCTGGCCTTTTGCCAGACACCCCAAGAATCACCCCATATCTGGGAGCACGTTCTTGAACTCAGCCAGGCTTGGTGCTGTGACCACTTCCCTGGGGATCCTGTTCCAGTGCTCAACAACTTTTTGGGTGAAAAACTTTCTCCTGATATCCAAGATGAACGTCCCCTAGCTCAGCTTGATGCTGTCTCCTTGAGTCCTGTCACTGCTCATCACAGAGAAGACATCAATGTCTGCCCCTCCTCTTCCCCTCATGAAGATGTTGAAGATGATGGTGAAGACCACTTTCCCCTCAGGCTTTTCTTCTCCAGGCTGAACAGACCAAATGGCCTCAGCCGGTCCTCATACTGCTTTCCCTCCAGCCCCTTCACCATCCTCATTGCCCTCTTCTGGATGTTCTCTGATAGCTTCATGTCTTTCTAATATTGTGACATCCAAAACTGTCCCCAGCACTCAAGGTGAGACTGCTCCAGTGCAGAGCAGAGTGGGACAATCCCCTCCCTTGCCTGGCTGGTGATGCTGTGCCTGATACCCCCCAGGACATGGTTGGCCCTCCTGGCTGCCAGGGCACTGCTGGCTCATTATTCTCAAAGAAACAGACTTGCATGTAAAAGCAAAAGTGTATTAACAATTGCATGAATACCAGAATACAGGAAATGCTAATGCTTCAGGTTTTCCATCCTTTATTTTCTTTTGCTTATGAAGTTTGTCCCAGTGGTATTATTCACTGATATTTAGTGCTAATTTATCTAGACAGTAGTATAGAAGATGCCATCTTCAAATTATTTTAGTAACTTATGTGCATAACTACCTTATGGAAGTAATTGAATAGATTAAGTGGAAGTGGGCACACTAAAAATCAGCTCAAATTTTGTATTGAAATCTTTTACGTGGGTATCAACATTTCATCTTTACATCCCAGTGTCCCTGAGATTCTATGCCACTTCTGAAAAAAAAAATATATTTAAAATTAGTAAAAAAGATATGAATGAGACTGATTTTTTGTGTAATATGTGTTAGTAGACTAAAGGAAAAAATGTTAGATTCCAATAAGTTGCACCCTAATTCTCCTTAAACAGAGCCCAATAGTAGTATGCTTAAGCAGAAATCAGGATATCTTCAGCAGGAAGATCTAAAAATAGATCCATCAAATAAGAATAAATGAAGAAATGGGTAATGTTCTGGGTAGGTGCTGGGCTCAAATTTCTTTATGTATTCAAAGTGAGTTACTGTGCTTTAGTGATGGCAGATGGTATAGTACATATTGAAAAGAAATAGATTAAGGAATAAAAGTCTGGAAAGCCTATTTTTCTAGTCTTCAGGATGATTCTCTGCTGTGAAGTGCTGAACCAGGATCACCTGATATGTACAGGGGAATTAGTCAGCATCACTGGTACATTCTTTATGGCATAAAACAAATTGTCCATGACATTGAGTAAAATATTTTAAAGTAAAATTAACAAGATAGTTTTGAATAGGAGAGAATACTTCTCAAGGTTTTCTGCGGTTACTTTTCCTTTACAGTCATTTATCGCAAATATTTCTGGTGCCTTTCACAATCCCAGTGGTAAATTTGTGAGTTATTCTGTCCAAATCAACATACAAGCCATGACTAAGATTATCTTTTAAGAGAGTCCCAGGAGTAACACTGAATCACTCTACATCATCCAGCTATTAGAGAAAGTGGTTGGGATTCTTGGGTGAGAATTTATCATCTTGTTCTGTATGTCTTAGAATTTATTCAGGTCAGTAATCTGAGGCAGAATTTAATCATAACCGACCGTCTGACCTAGCTACATGTGGCACGAGTGCTTTGAGTCACTCTTACTTCCATATGGAGCGGTGGAGGCGATGCGCACTTTCAAATGAGAAGCGTGATTTGGAAGCTGGGGAGTGTATTCTCCCCCTCCTCCATGCAAACGCTGTGTAGCCCAGGTTTGAGAAAGATCATGACACTCCTCAGGAAGCAATAGTAGAGAAAACCATCTTCAGATAATCTGTTTTTCAAGTACAGTTTGTTATTTGTAAAGTTACACAGCACTCAACGCACACATGATGTTTAAGGTCTCTCTTTTTGGATTTGTCATTGATTACACTCTTGCTGCCCTAATAAACACAAATTTATGTGACTGTTTCTGTATCCTAGTCATAGCATTGAAATTATTAATGTCTTTCAAAATACAGTGTACAGGCTTCTGTGATCACCTGCTTGCAGACACTTGGGAAACAACTTTTGGAAAAAAACCAGAAAACTGGACACACATTTGTAGAACTCAAAATCACGAAAATTTATTAACAGAATGTATTCCTTTGATGTTTCTAGCATTAATGACTCAGACATTTCATTAGACTTAATTTATAAAGTAACCTTGAGGAATTAAATGGAACTAATTTGTTTCTCAGATGACTCACTGTGTTGCGTATTCACTTCTATGGAGTTTTGTATCTGTAGATTTCAGAAAGTAATAAAAAGTCTGCAATCACTAAAGGAATTATTTATTTTTCACAATATGTAAGTGCTTAAGCCATGCAGCATTCTATTTAAAGAGCCATTCATAGGGCATTTGGTTTTGTGGCAGACTTTTTTTGACTTGTGGATGACCTCTGTGGGTTAGGGAGATACAAAATCAGTCTGAATGGCTCGTGTTTATAAATCCGTTTTGGTTTTTTTTCTCCCCTCTTCAAGTAGGTAAGGAATTATATTTTACTTCATCTCAGAAATGATATACTGGTAATTTTTTTTTACTTTTTACCTTGTTTATAGTGGGTATTTAGAAGCACAGATATGAATCTTTATCATTCTTTTTAATGGAAAAGAAGTTTTAAAACATTTTAGGAAATCGTTCTTGAAAATATGAAGACTCCCCAAACATCTTGTCAAAAGCAAAAACTCTCATCTCATTTATGCCAGGGGATTAGTCATGTTGAGTGAACAGGCATTTGCTGTATGCTCATGTTCATTGTGCATTCTTGTGCGTCATTTATGTACAACAGATGCATCCTACAGCAGATACAATCTTTTCATTTCCCTGAGCTGTTCTTTGTAGCCCTCGCTGTAAGATGTCAGGTTATCAAAGGCACATTAGAAAAAACACCATCTCCTCCCTGGTTACAGCAACCTCTTAGATCTTTGCAAACAATCTTTAGAGCACCCCTGTGCAGTGAAGTGGTGCTGTAATCACTGCACACATATGAGGAAATAAGGCACAGAGATTTTAGTAAATAATTTTGGCTAGAGGAATTTGGGAACTCTGGAGCTGAACATTTTTATTTAGTAATATCTTGCTGTGTTTTTGTATCAATGGCAGTTATAGCTATCTGGATTTATTAAATAATTCATCAGACCTCAAGTGGTCATACTGGGTGTAGTAAAGATGTAGAAAGGCATCTCATGGAGACTACTGGATCATCTGATGTAGAAACCTGACTTAACTGGTAGAGGAGAACTTAGATCTTCATGGTTATCTTTAAAGAGGAGCCTTGATCAACGTCATACAGGGATTGCACACCAATGCTAGAGATCATAAACAGTTTGCCAGTTCTGGAGAGTATAAATCGCCCTGAATCTGCTTTTCTTTTCAAGTCTTCTGTTTCAGTCATTACTCACTATCTAGCTTCTGTGACAGCAGAAATAAAGAGATCCATATGGCTGATTTTGTAGACAAGTATCACTGACATTCTCAGATTCATCTATCCTTTATGTAATTTAATGGAAAAGAAGAGCACATGATCATGTAATTACATAGTGCATTTAGCAAAGAGATGACATTACTTAAGTAGGGTTTCTTTTCTCATATTTGATCTTTGAATGGTGAACTTGAAACTTTAGCATCCTTTTTCTGTTTTAGCATTCTAGATGTATGAATTCAAAAGTCTAAATATGCTGATTTTCTGTGGATTCTTCTTTCCTTCCCCTTGATGGATCATCTAGGATGTTTCAGGGTTTTTTTGCAGCAGGCATGTCTATCAGGATGAAGAGAATGCCATGTCTAAATTTAGACTTTCTCCTAGAAGATGGTAGAGAGCTAAACTGACAATAGAGTGATGTTTACAGTGACTTCACTCAGGCATTTACTTACTGTAGCCAAGTCAGGAGAATCTCCCTTATTTAGATACCATTGGTGGAAAATGATGAACCATCCCAGAGAGATCAAAGAAGAATGCAAACCTCCTGGTAGAACAGAGCTGACTTCATGAAGAATTACTGTCCAGTCAGCATAATCCCACTCATAACCCTTTTCTGAGAGCCAGTGATAGCTTTCTTTCTTCTCTCTGATGTTATACTCTGAACTATAAATGTTCTTATTTATATAGGGTTTTTGGAAGCTCGTCATCTTGTATCCCACCTTCTCTGCTCTAGTTCTCTTCATACTCTCTTTCCACTGCCATTTTGCATTCCCTTCCATCCTGTTTTTTTTTTCTTTCTGTCCTGTGTGTTTATTTTATTCACATTTTTCATTCTTCAGAATTCTTGTCTGAAGTGCTTACTTGTCCTTTTTCCTAGTGTCTGAAGGGGCAGTACTTCTTTCTGTGGTTTGAGGAAAGGAGAATTCTGGAGACTCCAAAGAAGCAGGAGGAGTGCTTGCGAAATACACTGCTCTATCTTAGCATAGAACTCACTTAATTCTGGCCAGATGGTGATTGCAGTGTGCCATGAGCTCACAGGAGTTCTGGGAGACAGCACACATGAGATGTGTCAAGGATGGAACTGCTCAGATCATCATCTCTGGACCAGGCTTGAAAAAGTTCAGGAGGAATTTTTCTGTGACCAGTAGTGAAGCCATCTGGAGCAAGTGGCTAAAGAAATATCCATAGAGGTGAAACATAACTGCCTGCTAGAGAGATTCATTCCAAAACATGAGGGCTGTGCACTTTGGTGCAGCAGAGAAAGACTGAAGCCTTCAAGAAAAGAAAAATCCTTCTAAAACTCACAGCCCAAGTTTATCCGCAGAACATGATACTCCACAGAAGAATACTGATGGAATAATACTCCCATGCTTTAGTTGTAGTGTCTGTTGTTGCAGTGCTAATTTTGTCATCCAGATAACAGTTTCTTTGTGTGTGGCACATGGGCGAAGTCAAGAGACTAAGGAAAACTAGGCTTGTGTGTGGCAAGGCTAATGGCTGGCTAATGGTGCCAGCACACCATTTAATGGTAATAAATGGTCCAGTACAAGCATGTTTCTTCGAGGTGCTTTGACTTTTTATTAGCTTCTATGATCTTTCTGGCTGGTATTTGTCAGAGGAACGTCTTCAGTCTGTTTTGAGGTTTGTTTAAAAAGCTGTCTATGGATTGAAATTCAAATATTTTCTCTCTCTCTTGGTCTGGGCTGTTTCTCATAACAGTTTTCTACCTTCATGTAGAAAAAATTTAGATTTTAAAATCTATGATAAAAGTTAGGATTGTTCAGGTAGCGTCAGCTTTTGAAAAACTAAAATGCCATTGTGTTACAGTGCATGACTTTTACCTGGATGCAGGTCTTGTCTTCCACCCTCAAGAAGGATGTAATAGCATTATATTAAAGGATGGAACAGATTCTGCACACAGAAAGAGTAAATTGCATTCTTCAGCTTGAAAAGGAGGAAATGTAGGAGGGTTTTGGTAATGTTAGGAAATGATCATGAGAGGAGAAGAAAGCATAAGTGGAAAGCATCATGTTTTTGTGTAAGTCCAAGGGGTCTTGCATCAGAGAGAAGGAACCATTTCTGTGTAAAGAGAATTTAAAGAATTTTTCAGTTTAGAAAAAGAATGACTCAGAAGAATTAAGAGTGAAGCATATAAAATCATTAATATCATGGAGAAGGGGAAGAAGGAGTTATTATTTGATTTTTCTCATAGTACAAAAGCAAGGCCATATCCAGTGAAATGATCAAGCAGTAGCTTTAAGACAAATGAAGGGAAGTAGTTCATCATTATGTGCATAATTATATTGCAGGGTTCATTGCTGCAAGAGTGTTGTGGAGGCTTAAATTTTAAAGTGAATGGGTTCAAAAGCAATTAGACAAATTCATGATGGATACTTCCTTCCAAGGCTATTAAGCATGATGATGGGAACTGGGAATCCCTGAACCACAATCTACAGGAAGATGAAAGGTTGCTGGAGGGTTGGGCAGAGGGAAAGAAATGCTCTCTGAAAGAGGATGGTACATTCTTTTGCTAAGCATCCAGTGCCAACCACTAATAGGGATGGAAGTAGCAGGGAAGGGAATGATGGCTCCCTCCTATTTGTACCTTCCCCTTACTTATACGCATTGATGAGATCTCCAGACTTTCCAAGCCTTCTCTTCTCTAGAGCTGAACAGTCCCAGCTTTCACAGCCTCTCATCAGAGAAGAGCTGCTCCAGGCCTTTCATCTTGTCAGTGGCCCGTTTCTGGTCTCCCTCCAGTACTGGAACCAGTGCTGCAGGTGTGTCTGTGCCAGTGCTGAGTGGGTAGGTTCTAACTGCTTTAATTTTCCCAATATGAATTTGAGAAATCTAGAC
Source organism: Cyanoderma ruficeps (assembly GCA_008694505.1). Taxonomy (NCBI): domain Eukaryota; kingdom Metazoa; phylum Chordata; class Aves; order Passeriformes; family Timaliidae; genus Cyanoderma; species Cyanoderma ruficeps. Next base: position 11,313,937 of record VZDJ01007754.1, read on the forward strand.
AGTGCTGTTTTTCCTCCTGTAAAAGAAACACGGACATTTGCATATGTGCAGTATGATTGTGTAAGATACTTTTGTGATGCTGCAATAGATGTTCCATTGTGCTGGATTAATTAACGCTTTGCCACAATCATATAGAAAAGATACTGTTCAAAGAGGAATGTTTAATCTAAATGTGTTTGAGAAATGAATTGCTTTACTTGTACTCGTTTTTAGTTGCTGAAGTATCTAAAAGGATTCTTGACATTTTGAAATGTTGCAAAAGTCTGCCATTTGTATACATTTTATTGTTGAGGAAGTCTCATGGGTGTATTTCCCTGTGGGTTTTGTGTTTTTACATTTTTTATCAAGTGATGAAAAATGCTTAATATTTCTGGGAAAAAAAGAAAAATAAGAAAGCTATGATTCGCATTTGAGAACTTTGAAGCTGTCAGAAATTGGAGTCTAAGATATTCCACTACAGAGAGAATGGGTATGTTATTTTACATAACATTTTTATGACCTTTTTTGTGTTTGTTATAGAGAGAGAACTAAAAAGCAAGTTGTCATATGAAATTGTAAACGGAAAACTACTTGATCATGTTAACTACTTAACACTGGGCTATGGTTTTACAATAGCACAGAGTGTACGGTCTCTGACAAATGCTATTTTTGTAGCCTTTCAAAATTTGGAAAAGGAATATAAAGATATCACAGAACTAACCTGACAACTTCAACAAATGCTCTGACTTCATAAAGGCTGTATTTTCTGTCTTAAAAAAGAAAGTCTCACAAGTTACTGTAAATATAAATGCTGTTCAAGCAGGGAAACTTAATAAGCTTTTTGCTTGTACAGGAAGAATTAAAAATTATCTGGTGGCATCTATGGCATGCTGTTTCTCCTTTCCTGCAGTCTCCCCATGATCATTATCTCTCTGATGGGAGTTTTGGGGCTGCTCGTGCTGTCCTGTCCTTTCCTGTTCATGAAGTCATGGATGTCTTATCATTTTTGTTTATTGCTTGCAGAATGATATACCTGGTATAGTAGTATAGAATTAAGATGTGGCCAATATATGTGTAGGTCTTAGCATGACTCTGAACACAGTATACAAGAAACACTTAAGATTGTGTTCCAAGCAATCACTTAGAATAAGGCACAAGAAGGAAATCAGTATATTAAAAATTCTACTGTTACTTGTCTTGCACTGTTTTTTTTGTCTAGGTTTTCAAGACAAAGGAATCGTGTGGGCATTTGTAAAACCATGTTCCAGCTGAATAATGTTTTATATGAGGCATGATTGTCATTAACTTTTGTAATATAAGATCTTGGAGTTATTAAATGTCAGCAGGTGACAGGTTCAACATAAACACATTAAGACAGTTTTTCACATTAATTAATGAAATATTGATTTATTTTTTTTTTTTGCAAGAGACTGTTTCTGTAATGCTAAAAGTTTTCATGTGTTGAAAAAAAATAAAAGGTAAAGGAAGAGAAAAACTGTTGAGGGTTATTAAACACAAAGATACCATCTCTGTATCAGGAAATCCCTGAACTGAAATCTCCACTGTGCTAAGAAAAAAGCATTACAAGCTTGGCCTATTTTTATGATCTTTCAGTCTTCATTACTGGACACTGTCAGGAACAGAAAAGCAGATTAAAAGATCTTTGGTCTTACAGAGTATCTTTCTTTAGTTGAAGAATAGCTGCATTAGATTTCAGAAGGGCAAGGTTGGCATTATGGTTGCTAAAAAAATTATTTACGTGGATTTTTCATATTGATTTATTGCTTTGTTTTTCCACATCAGAAAGTTATGCATGGAACATTCTCAGTGTAGGGTCCTTGGTTCTGCCTCACATACTTGCTTCAAAAGTTTCATCGTTGCTATTTCAGTTTCCTTTTACTTGTTTCAAACAGAGAGTTTAAAGGGGAAAGCAAAATCCACCTTGTTCTAAGGATATCTGTTTTATTCTTTGTTACCTTTATCCAGTTCTTTATGATGTTTTGGTCTACTGGGTTACTCTAAAAATATTTCCCTTTCTTGAATGCAAGTAGTTCATGGATTATCTTCCCCAGGACTCTGTAGCATCTTCCTATGTTGAGTAAAGGGTTCTGTTTCATTCCTAAGTTATCCTGCTAAGCTTGCAATAAGAATTGCCTCTTATTCCATACAGCCATTGGGTTCTAATCCTAACCTGATTTTCAGTTGATTCTCTTCTCTTTAAAAAGCTAGGAGCTCAATCCAAATGAAGCTGAAAGATGTGAAGTTGCGCCTGTAAAGAATTTTAGTGTTAGGCTCTCCTTGTGTCATCCTAACCTTTCCCAAATTTTCATCAAGCCCCAAATATACAAGCTCTTTTAACTGATGTGACTCCTATTAAATTTCTTTATTGCCTGAAAGTCTATTTGTACATACTTCTAGCAGTACAAGCAATCTTATCAGAGAGATGTCTGTACATCATACACAAATTTTGAATGTTTCTGAGTATCCCACTCTTTGAGGAACCTCTGAAGTGTGTACAGATCACTCTGTGTACAAGTGACAGAATGAATGATGTGCCCAATACATTCCCCATGACTCTTGAGCAGCACAGACTGCCTGTCTCAGCACAATAGTCTCACTGGGGACTATAGTGTTTAGGATCACTAAAACAGGACAGGACAATTGTGCATTCCCATATTCTGGTCCAAATTGTTTTGTCCCTTCTCTAATAAGGTAGCTGCAGGGTGACAAATCAGGCCAGTTCAGGAGCAAGAGCTCCATTAACTTTTCCTCACAGTGCTGCTTCCTGGACTTACTCCTCTGTTTTTTAAGCTTGGCATACCTTTCTGCCTTAGAAGCAGAAGGCACTTTGTTTTCTCTCCTGTGCCTGTGCATACCTGAGGGGTTTCTGTAGGGTGTGTGTGTGTATGTTTTGGAGATAGGTACTGGTGGTCCTCTGTTCAACCATATTTGGAATGCAGGGAAGAGGAAGTCAGATCCTCTAATGCATCTTCATTAACATGCACATCATCAGCTCCAAGCAGGCTCTACCTAATCTTGACCCAAGTTTCTCATCCTGTATTCCTTTATAAAGCAAGTATTAAAACAAGAAGGGAACCAAGCTTACAAAGTGTTTTTCCTTAAGATTGATGTCTTCGATATTATCTGGAAATTACAGCAATGTATACACTCTTAGTCTAAAAATCTCATTTTGTATTGTGCTATTCCTCACATTGCATCAATTCCTAGACAAATCATAGTATTAAATGATCGTTAGGCCTTGTATAAACCATAAATACTGCATTAGGTTTATTTGTGTCTAATCACTGCTTTAGTTTAGTGTTACTTTGCTGAGGGTCTGCCCTGGAGCTGATTGAATACTGATCGAGGACACTGGTCACATAAAATGCTCTCTGAACTTGGAGGAACTTTGTCTTCTGTTCTGATCTCTAACTAATGTTTGCTTTGCCTGTTTTATCTTGCCTGGTAAGTGGTAAACATCTCAATCTCACAGGTCTCATATGATTTCATTATGTTCAATCTTCTTTGTTAAAAAACATTTCCACAGTTTACCCTTTCTGTCTTGCAGTTGAAATAACTTTTAATGCACCATCTAACCTGAGCAATTGCTTTTTACCTGAAACCCCTTTCCTTTTTATAAAGTTGATGATGTTCCATGAAGGAGCTGCAGGACTTCAGGAACCACACATTATTCAAATGCTTGCTGAGAAGCAGTGGGTCTGCAGGGCATTGAAGTAGTATGAATAAAAAGGCAAAATTACAGTGCTTCATTTCTTCCAAGCTGCTGTGCTCTATTACTCATTCTGAAAAGTCCTTTCTATGCATCCTTCCAGGGTGTGAGATACACAACAGAAATACATCAGGTTTATAGGTAAATTTATCCTCTAAAATACATATTTTTTTTAATTTATCTAATATTTTGAAAAGAGCTTCTCAGTAAGGAGCACACAAGCCAAAAATGATTTGCAAATCATTTGCCAGTTACTGTTAGAAATTAAACCATTTAATTACTAGAATTACTAAATAATTAATAGTCTTTGCCAAGACAGGTGGTAATTCTGTTAAATAGCTCATGTGAGCAAACTTGTTGGATTCAAACATTTGTCATGGATTTGTCAAGTGTTTTCAAGCACTTTATATCATTTTACCTTTCTATTTAGCATTGTTTACCTGTTTAGCTGAACATCATTATAACTTACTTATATTCTACTATAATGCTTATTTCTTATAAAATGACTTGTAACTTCAAATTCCTATAAATTTAGAGCCAGCTTATAGAACAATTCATGTTTCATAGGGATAAACTAGATCTGAAACAAGCAAAAAACCCCAAACAAACAAACAAAGGAAAAAAAATTACAACAAAAAAAGGAGAAAACCTGTGTTGAGGTGTTTCAATTAATTAACTCCCTTTTAGAAATTCAAGATAAACATTTTGATTCTTCTTTTGGTTAGTAGCCATTTCTACATCTTATTGTAATTTAAAGTTCAGGAGGGTTTTTTTTGTTGTTTTGTTTTGGTTTTTTTAATTCTTATGAATTCTGAGCAGGGAATAAAGCTGTTTCCCTCCTTGATATAAATAGAGGAAGAGTGAGGAGGTAGAAAAAGGCCAAGCACACGCACAACGTTCAGCAAACCTCAGGTCTGGGGAAGGAGGTCTGTGTTGGAACCATGGATTAAACAGGTGCATTGTAACAATGTGTCACAGTTACTGATGTGAAGAAATTAGTGAATATGCTTTTGGAATGTGTTGAGACATCATCTCTCAGGCCAAAATATTGCAGTGGTTATTAGGCAAATCTATAACCAGTGTTATCTCTGTGGATTGAAGTAAATTACCTATAGTTCTGTGATGTAGCTAAGACTTCCTAGTTATTAAGGTTATTACAAACCTAACACCTCAAGACTAACTTGGCTTTATGTAATTTATCTAATATGTCCTGACTTCAACATGATACCTGCTTATGCACTGACTTCATCAGGATGATGTCATGTAAATATGAAAGGCATTTTTCTTTGGACCAAAAATTTATGTGTAGTGAAGCCTTTTATGTACACTTGAGAGTCTTCTTGGGTGATAACGTCATTCAAACCCATGAGGCAAGGTGCAAACTGCGTCTCTGAGAAGTTGTCTTAGGCAGTCATCCTTGTGTACTCTGCTGGACAGTTTAAGGGAATTGCTTCTTAATTACAGGGTTGTCCTTGATAACAGCGAAAAAAGATTGGTTTGGACAATATCGATTCCAAGCACTTCTGTTCCTCTTTCAGGACATTCCCAACCAGCAAAACATTCGCTGAGGGTCAGATAAAACAGCTTAAGTTCACCCCATGCTTAATTTAATCAATAGGAGCCTATTTGCTTTGTGGAATGTTGGCCATGTTAATTCAGCCGTGGAAGTATCATCATCATCATGTGCCTCTGAGGTACAATAGAAAACAATTTTTGTAAAATATGTACAAGGCTATCCAAGTCTCTTGAATTTCCCCCAATCATTTTTTAGAAGAGCATAATACTTTTTATAATATCAATTTTGGCAAGTTTTACCCTTTTCCTTTGGCTGCACATAATGATTTTCTCTTTGAAAGCATTTTGTCTGAAACACATCTGTTTTTAGCAAGAGCCTTGTGTCATCCCTCCTGTGTGACAAGGAGAACTGAAAACAGCCATCCTGGGCTAACAGGATGTTTAGAAGGCCATTGATGGAAAATTTCACTTTCAGGATATTTACCAATGCTACTCACAGTGTCTCTGAGATAAAAGGGTAACAGTATAACTTCTTGGAGAGAAATTGGGATAAATTGAGATTAATTGCTTTGCCTAGAGCCACATTTGAGCTCAGTCATGTGGTCCAAAAGTAACGCTTCACAACGGATAGGACTCAACTGCTTTGCATGGGGAGTCTATTAGTCTAATTATAAAAGGTCATCAGTGTGTTCTCATTATCTGAAACAAATGATTAAAATTCAGAATAATAATGCAGCATAGTTTGTTTCTTTTTTAACAAACACCTCAGATTCCCACACAGATATGTCTGGTGTTCAAGCTACAGTGTCCAATTTTGTCTTTTGGGTTTCTTCGTTGGCTCTGGGCATTTTCTCAGCCGCAAACCTTCTGACTTGCTATAGTAGTAATCCATTACAGAAAGCAAAACATTTTGAGATTGCATTTTGGGGACTTGAATTTTCCTGATCATATTAGTATTACTTTTATGTATGCTGTGGCAGCAAGTCCATTAGCAAAACAAACAGGGACTAACTAGAGGGAGAGCTGATGGAATGAATACAGAACATAGGCAGAAGCAGCACAGTCTGTGGCTTAGGACAGTGCTTGAGCAAGGCTCTGTTATCACCTGGGAAATCCCTTCAAGGCGAGAAAACCAAGGAGCTAATAATAATCTTAACTATAAGCGTGAAAATAACCATAATCTTTAAATTTTCTTCTGAAAAACATGGCAGAAAAAAGTCCATGGCTAGGTGGGGAGTATTGCAGGCAGAGATGATTGCATTTTACTGCTGTGGAGTGTTAAGTAAATGCTGCTTGATCTCAGCATTGCTCTAGTGACCAGTGGTGCTCCTTGGACAGGTGACATGGAATGGTATCAGGAATCAAATGAGGATTGACTTGGCTGCAGTGCAGATCACATCCCACGTGTCAAGATGCGCTACAACCTCGTGTTTATGGGATTTCCTTCATATTTCCAGCACTTGATGGGATGAGAAACGATGCACAGAAAGAAACCAACTAAGTTGTTGTTATAGACTTGTGTCTATAAAAGAGAATGGTAGAGTGAAATTGGTTTTAAAAAGAAAGGGAAGAAAAATGCTCCTTCAGTTATGGTCTTCTTCCATAGCATTTTCTAAGCAAACACAGCCTTGGTAGGGCCACTGACCACAGCGTTGGTATGTAATTTTGAAATTCATACAATGAAATGCATCATGCCAGTAACAGGTGTTAAAGAAATTATAATTGAGTGGTGTCAGATTTCATAATTTTTTACCATTTAATTTCTCAATATGCGTGAAATGAAAATGAGCCAATTTATTTCAGCATGTGATCCATTTCAGCTTTTCTTTTGTTTTTCTTTTTAATGATGAAAATTAAATTAATACTCCTTTTTTGCTCTGATATGAAAGTTCAATGTTACATCTGAGTTATAAATCTAATAGCAACATATTCAGCAATAACAAAACTTCACAGTTACAGAAAAATGATACAATTTAAATAATTTTCCTTTCTCTGGCTGAAGGACTTGCTTCTCCAGTTACAAGATACATAAATGAGAGAAAAATACTATATTTCAAATGGGTTTTTTGATAAGTAATTTTTGTAATGCAATTTGGCATTGCAAACATAAAAGAGCATTATCAGAAATTTGGACTTCGAATGGCACTGTTATGGCTTAATAAACTCTTTGTAAAATATACGTATGTTTCTTGTCTGTTGGTCTTAGCACTTTTTTCCCCCTTGTAATTCTGGTTTTTGTAAACAAAATATGCTACACTTGTGTTTAAAATACTCATGTACTAACAATTTGATAGATTGTTGGGGTTTTTTTAGCTGGTAGTGAATATGCTAGCAGTCTAGGATCTGGAGTGTTATTTATTTTCAGGTATTCCGTGTCCTAGTCAAAAGTTAAGTTCCTCATTTTGGGATCACAGGTGTTGTTCAAACACTGAATATTCTGTACTTGGAAAAGCACAGGTTTGACAACCTGGCTGTTCCATTTTTGTTAACAAATTAAGCTGTGTTTCCAGGAGATGTTTTTGCTGCAGCAGGGAGTGCAGAACTACCCTCCATTTCTCACTCTCTAAATGTACAAAATTCAGCTGCAGCTGCTTTGACAAGTTTTCTGCACTGACCCCTGGTATTGTCATATGTAAAAGTGAAAACACAATTTTACATTTGTTCTAAGTAACTTCTCATAGGCAAGTGTTAGGGATTCACATTTAAGCAGTTGCTTTTTCGTAAGTTAAAATGTTATTTTCGTTTTTTTTCTTCATCCTATTTTCCTGTGTCCTCTAAGAGGAAAATAGAAATTCTGGGTGATGGAAAAGCAGCAGTGCCTTCTATTCTGTCTAAAAAATAAAACCCAAACCAAAACAGTGAAGAAAGGAAGAAGTACTCTTCTCAGAAAATTGTTTACATAAAATACTGTAGTCAGAAAGTGATAAAGAATAACTGTTATTTTAGCAGCAGAAGAACAAGAGAATATAGTCTTCAATTCCCTTACATGTTTTGTAATGCAGATTCCCTTTAAAGTAGCCTCGCCAATGTACCTTAAATATATTTTAGAATTATTTTACCATGAAATTAGTTTTTCTCCATCGTTGACTTAGTTGAATCCTTCTTTTTGATCTATGCTGGGACATTAGGAGTGAAGCTGTGGCTGCACATACTGTTTTAGTAGGTTTCTATCAGAAAGTGTTCTGCAGTAGACCATACCCAGGGAGGGCAAAGGTTATTTAGCATAGCCTGCCTGCTCTGTAACCAGCTCCTTCAGCTCTCACCATGAGTCTTATTTAATTCCCACACTCTATACTTCAGCCACCAGGTTGTATTTACATATTTATTACCCAGAGGAAAAGCGGAGATGGAATTTCAGTCCTGAGAACAAGTACAGAGCAGCAAGAAGCTCTTCAGGCAGTCCTTGTGCCCTGCTAGTCATTGCTCAGCCTGACTTAAACTCCAGTCTCCAGATTTTCTTTCTAGTAACCAACCTGCAAAATATTGCCTGCCTTTTAACCTTATGCATTAGGTTTTAGTTTCCTTTTTGGGTTTTTTTTTTTCTGAGGAGGGTAAATGAGGCAATTAGAAGTAATGAATTTGTTTGGGTACACAATTTTGGCTTATTGATATTTCACCATCACTGTCCCATTAGTGGCTATTTTTCCTATTCACTTGCAGATAATTCATTTTCCTGCCTTTTAAAAAAAATTATTTTTAAAGTGTTACCTTATAATAGCTTTTGGGTAAAATTGTTCATTGCTTTTGATTTACACAGCCTGTTAAGGAACTACTATACTAAAATCAAGGTGCACTTTAACATTACAAAGTCACTTATAGCAGTTCAACCTTATATTAAGGAAACTCTTTTTCTTAGATCTTTGTGGTATTTAATTCCAATTTTCTCTCTGCCATCTTTAGGCGAAATGCCTTTTTTCTTTTTCCTTTTTTTTATGTTTAAACAGTAGCTTCTTGTTTATCTGAAGCAAGAAGTTAAGTGAGCCTGTAAAAGACGTGGTAGCTGGATTTCAGGAGTTGAATGCCATACTGAAGGTTTTGGAACTAGTCTACCTCTGAAGTGAAACACCACAAATCACTTTGTTTCTGAAGTAAGAACATGCCTCTGTTAGACTGCCCTAATCTAGATTTTATGAGAACCAGGAACTCCGAGCATAAAAAGAATATGGGAAATTTCTTAAAAGTAGTCCACAGCAGAATCTGATCCACACCTCTAGAAGTCTAATCTCTTTTATTCTTATGTATACCTAGCATTGCCGGTGCGGGTGTAATCCCTGAATATCCATGATGCCTCTCTTTTCCATGATTAGCATTTTAAGATCAAGAAAATAAACCTTAAACCTTTTTTGAGATCAAGAAAATAAACCTTAAACCTTTTTTGTGATGGTACGTTATGTTTCATCTGTTGCAGTAGGTAGCATTTGGACAGCATATACAAAAATTGCCACAGCTCTGCAATCCTTTTGTCTTCTGCTTGTCTACAGTGCTGTGTGAAGAAAGGGAAACTGGTTAGAAGGCAATGCTGACTTATCTTTTCCTAGGAGTGTACACAAATGGATGAAGAAATAGGATAAACATTGTAATGTGTACTTATGAATAAAAATTTTCTTAATGACAAACACATACCAGCATCAGACATCTAGTTTTCAGCTGAGTTTCAGATGTCTTAGTTCAACAACATCTGCTTACTAGCATTGCTTCTGTTGTGAGTACAGACATACTGTTATATAACCTATTATATATACTATGACATAAATTGCATTTGTTATATACACAGATGTTCTGGTTACAGCCAGAGGCACTCACGGGGTGTGCCTGCCCAGAGCTCCTCCCTAAGGGCTCCCTTTCTTTTCCTTACTGTGGAAGCTAGACTGTGTGTAGCAAACTAGACCTGTTACATGAGCCATAGCAGCCACTGGGGTGGCACCTGCCACATGGATTCAGGAATTTAGAGAAGTAGAAGTCTAGTAAGAAATATGTAGACTTCTTCTCTAAATTTGGAAGCCTGCATCTCAACCTGAAATTAAAGACGCATGTATTTGTACCCTGCAGTTTGCTGACCCTTTAATATTTTGGACAGCATACATACTGCATGACTTAACACTTCAATAATTTGTGTAATACATTTCCATTTTGACACAGCCTGCAAGCAGCAGGGCAGTTTGGCTTTTGTCCGGCAACTAAAATATCTGGTGATGCATGAACATACAATTTTTTTAAAAAATGAATTCCCCTCTGATATTTTTAGAAGATGTGTACTTCAAGCTGAAGAGCTGGCTGGGTACCAGCCAGATGCTGCCTGTCAAGTGCTCCTTTCTGGACACCTCTGCCTATGGCGTGTCTTTGTGTGCAGTGGTGAGCAAGGAGTGGCAGAGAACGGTGTGCCTGTGTTTAGTTTCTGTGCCTGGACAGTCATCCTGTGACTTTGCACATTCATGAAACATCATTTAGCTCTGTCTGCCTGTGGGAATTGGCTTCCAGACTTGGAATCTTGAATGTTCTGCTGCAATCATGTGGTGCCCAGTTTGTGCATCCAGAAACAGCAAGTGGGGATTTGGTTTTTTGGGACTTTGACTTGCTGTTTAGATGGATAAACCAATCCTGCACATAAAACAGTGCTCTGCTTTCTGAGTTAATTTTTCACTCAGTTGAAATTTATCATCTTTCCTAACCTGCTGAAGACTGAGTTTTGACTGATCTTTCTTACCATTCTGTGGTTCTCTGCTTCTGCTTTGCAGTTGTTTCTTTGGGTGGTTTAAGAACTGCCCAAAAAGGGTGTTTTCCACCCACCAAAAAGTGGGTGCACCCACTTCCAGGTGCCCAGCTGCTCCTGTGCTGCACCCCACTGCATGGCTGTGGCACCAGCCCAGCCTCACAGCTTGCATTCCAGGGGCCGATAGCTTGGCCTTGTGCTGCCAACACCTTAGGCATGGTCCTATTACTTATAAACCTGCAATATTCCTAGCTCCAAGGCAAAGAAAATAAACAGGCAAATAAAGCCCTTATCCTCCCAGCCTTTGGAGCAGGAAAAAGCAGGAGGGAAAAGTAAAGAAAGTTTAAATTTCGTGAGTGAACTAGTAAAAATTCTCGTCAGTCGCAGATTTTTAGATACCTTTTTATTTCTTTAGAAGGGTAAATATTTCTTTTTAGAGGATCACAGAAGGAAAAACTATCCATTAACTCACCTCACCTTTCTCTTCACTAATGTATTATTTTGTGACCTATACATGCTGCTGCTTTGCTGTATCTTCTGGTGTGTCAGCTGCTGACGTGTATTGCAGGCAGAGAGTCAAATTAATTACAAGGAAAACAAAGCATCTACGAATACTTGCAATCATTCCCGTGAAATGCTTCTTAGCTTTGTTGGAGAGTGTAAAAACAGTACGTTGTTAATGTTGTTTTGAGCCTGTCTGAACAAATTTACCTGGAGGGGAGAAAGGAAAATCTATCTGGATTGCAACCAGGCAGAATGGAACACACCAAGGCATTACAGCACTGTGTAACAGCAGTGTGTGAGTAATAAATCATCTGAGTAAACTCTTACTGGAGGGTGGAATAATGCTACTTGAACTAACAGGTAGTTGTTGTTTGTTTTGAAAGGTTATTTTCTACTTAATATAACCAAAGTTATGCAAGCTCACTAAGTGACGCTAACAGGTAAGAAGGATGTTTACTCAATTTAATGCTAATTTGAAATATATGATTAAAAGTATTGTGTGACTGGGTGATGGATGGCAGATGAAATACTGAAGAGTGCCCTGAAAAGGAAGAATTATCCTAACTTTGTGTGAGTGGCAGTGAGTTCTTGAACATTCTATTTCCATGAAAGAAAAGAAAAAATCTTCAAATTATAACAGGAATTCCATAAAAACATTGCCTCTGTGCTCAATGATAGTCCAAGAAACAGAATATTGGGGGTGATTGTGTGGAGAATAAAAAACAAAGCCAGGCAGAGCTGCAGAAACCTGTAACTTGTATGGTTCTGTCCCCCCTCCATCTTGACAATGAATAAATGGAGCTGCAGAAAGTATGGTGCAGATAATAAAGAGAAAAAGAAGGCGTGAAAGCAATTCTGCACAAGTAAATTATTAAATAAAGCTGGATTTACCATCCTTGGAATGAGAGGATTGAGCAATGAATATAATAAGCACAGATGGAAAAGGTGAGCAGTTTCAGAATGTCTCTCACCAGATGTCAGAGGCAACAAACAAAGCTAATGGATGTCGGGTTCAGAACAAAGCGAGATGCTTCCTGTGTTGTGTGGTCGAGGATATTGCATGCTCCAGACATTTACATGGCTTCAGAAAACAAAGTGAAATTGAGTAAATTGGAATAAAAATGTGTCACCAAACAAAGAAAAATCTCTTTCAAAGCACTCAGGTGATATGCCTGTGATTCAGGACAGTGCTGATCTGCATCCCGCTGGGAGCATATCTCTGGAATGTGTCTCTGTGTGATCACTTTGTCCTGTTGCTGAAGATTCTGAGCCAAAAGACTTTGGTCTCAGTGAGACTGCTCTTCCATTTCTTTTGCTGTGTGTGGGAGGCTAGAGTTCAAAAGAGCAGTGTTGTCAGGTTCGCTCAGTTGTAAAAGACAGTTGAACAGATCTGTACAGCATACCAGCCCCATCAAGGATTATTAACTGGACCCTTCTCATCTGCTTCTTTTCTGTTCATTATCAGAAATTAGTCTCAGCTTCCTTTGCTTGTCCTCAAAAATGTAGTGTAAGAAGTTTCAGAGTATATTACATACTTTCTAAAATTTTAAGTTTTACTTTTCATTAATTGTACTTTAGTTTTATTTTCCATGGATTTTATTCTCTGAGAATCCTGTGCAGGCCTAAATAACATAGGTACAGAAATAAATAGTAACAGTTGTATGTGTGCAGATGAGCTTTCTGTCAAATAAGGGAACAGAAGAGAGAAAAAGAAAAATAAAGGAGGGCATAAAAAGTCTACTGAGATCTAAAGTGAGATGTAAAGTGATTAAAGATGCGAGGGGCTGATAATGTAGTCACCTTTGTCTGAGTGTCACAGAGCTGGAGAGCTGTGACGTGTGAGAAAGCTGCAAGCAGGCAGTTTCACTGCTGAAAATGTAGGGAGGGGCTTGTGTAGAGGCTGTTTCAGGGCAGTAGTGAAATAGGGGCAGTTTGCCATCCATGCTGTAGATTTTAGAGACTGAAGCTGTAATTCAGCACTAGAGGGTAATATATGTTGGGATCCTAAAGAAAACATTAGATTTGCCCATAGTGGCTTGGCTGAGGAGCTGCACCTCTCACCTGTTAAATGACATATTGGCCACTCCCGATGGATATGCAAGCACTGCATGAATTTGCAGAGAAGGGGACAGAGGGCTGTGCAGCTGGGTGGTGGCAGCTGAAGTGTTTTCTGTAGTACCTTTTAACTCACACACACATGCACACAGCTGGAAGGTCTCCTCCCAGGCCCACCTTTCCGTTCTGGAAGAAAAATTGCTCTTAAAGGTGGCAGTTTCATGCAGCCATGGTGTCCCTGTGATTTCTGTCCCCAGCCCCTCTGGGTCACCTGTGGGATCCCGATGAGTGCTGGTTGGTGTTTTCCTGACCAAAGAGCAGTCACCCAGCGCTTCGGGGGAAGAACACACATCTTTACTGACCTTGGGATTTGGGATGGGAGGAGCAGCTGCATTTCCTTCTCAGTGAGCTTCTGGAGGGGACACGATGAAACCAAAATCCTGTCTCACTACCGTCACGTTTTCCCCTCAACTCATGGCATGTACCTTCTATAAATGAACTGCCTCATGTGGCAGGGATCCATGACTAAAGGGGGATTTTAAGACTCTCACTTGGTCCCTCCCTGGCACAACAGCCTCCCATTGCCTTCTGGGTCTTTTTCATCTGTTCTCTGCCATCTCGTTGGGCTGGAAGCTGGCAGGATTCCTGGGGGAAATAATACTGGCCTGATTTATAGTGGCATTGGAGAAAATGGGGGCAGGCAGGGTGATGGTGAATTTTGGACTGTTGTCCTCTGCTGATGACACCTTTAAAAGTCTTCCTTGAGAGGGAAGTGCTGCCTTTCATCCTTTACTGGAGTGCCATCAGTCCTTTGTTATCCCTTCGGGCTTTCTATTAATTAACAGATTTTCAATTGTAAATAGCTGGCTTAAAAGCCTTTCTCGTGTTATCCCTGAACATCCCTAGCATTCATATGAGCTGCTGTCATTTTCTCTATTACTCTAAAGTTGATTATTGTGATACCAAAGAATTTTTTTCCATGTAGATCTTCTTCCTGTTGCCTAAAAAAGTAGTTATATTTGGTTGCTTTCCTTTGTTCATTTCAAAACCTTTTTCAGCTTTGGTGTGTTTCCTGAAGAGGTCAGATTTTTCCAGAAAATCAGGAGCAGCTGTGTTAGAACAAACTAGTAATATCTTCTTTCCAATATCCCACATCTGGTGGTGCTGCACAGTGAGCATCTGTCATGGATTATTTTGTGAAGCACTGCAGGGGGTTATGATCTTTTTATCTTATCTGTTGTAATCGAGTGTTCCTTTGAGTATGTAATCTCATTTCATGGATAACGGATGTACATATGTCAATATCTTTTCTGGATGTATATACATGCAACAACCTCCATGGTTAATTATACATGATTTAGAAATTTAAAAAACTCACCCTTAATAATTTATTAAATGAAAAAGATGTTAAAATTTTATCTTTATTAATTCTATGTATACAACTTTTGTCATTCAGTTCATTCTTTATTGCCTTGTTCTTCTGGATAATAAAAGGAAAGCAGACAATGCAATATGTCTTCAATGGTTGATTGTGTAGCCTATGTACTTTGCATACTTCTATCCTCCCTATCTTAGTTTTCTCTACGTTATGAGGCACCTTAAATACTTCTGTGTTTTTTCCACTTGCCCACTTTTAAACTTTACATATTACTTGCTATAGCTTTAGCTTTTGAGATAGATGACAAGAAGTACCAATCATTTATTCCTTGTTAGCATGTGTTACAGCATGATAAAACCAAATACATAATTAGATTTTGTTAATTTGCCAAGTATGATTGAGTGCTTGGTGTATTTATATATAATTGTAAGTGAACAGAAGTTCTGTGCTGCATTACATGAAAGCTTGGGAGAAAAATAAACAACAAACTAGAGAGTTTACTGTAGAAATGTAGATTCTTTGTTCAGATTTTTTTTGACGTCGTTTATCTTTTCAAGTTGAGCTGAAAATCCCAGGCAAGTTCTGTAGAAGAAATAATGATAACACATGGCACAAATTTTGATCAGTTTAGAAAATCTGGGGCTTTACAGGTAGGGGACACTTGTTACCTCTATCTAGTCAACAGTCTCTCCCAATAACAGAGGTCATGCTGAGCCTCCTCCATGCACTTTTAGGGGTGCTACTGATGAGGAACAGTGTTGCTTTGTCTGGTAAGCATTCCCAAGGAATTTGGGTAGCACATAAGGTATTACTCTAGCATTGCACACACCTTTTCCTATCTTAATTGCAAGCCTGGTTGTACACTGCTTCTAGGAAAGCAAGTTTACTGTTCATATTGTTTGTGTGCCTCCTTGTTTGGCCAGGACACACAGTACATAAACTCTGCCTGTTGCCTGTGGCTGTAACTCCTGCTGATTTCATCCAGCAATACCTGGGGAGGACTGCAACTTTCAAAAGAGAGGTAGGGGCAGCTTGCTGTGCCAGAGAAAAGAGACTCCTTAAATTAAACCTAAAGTGTATAGAATGAAAGGAAAAATACACTGCCATCAATATCCTCAATGCTTTACCCATGGTGTTTCTATAAAGTGGTGGTAAAAGTTTAAATTTATTTGCATTAGTATTATTAGACGTCAGCCATTCTTTTTAGCATAGAAAACTGTAAAAACACCTGGTAAATTATACTATGAAATAGGTTAATTGTTAGCTTTTTGTAATTTTAATCAAGAGCTTTTATATTTATTAAGGAAAAGTACTACGTGGGAGTGCAGATAGTATTATTGAATATAGAGCTCTTGATTTATTTTCATCTTGTTTTCCCTTTGATCTGATTATTCTGAATGACAAATCTGTCATCCATGTGAACACTGGGAATACTGACTTTGGCTTGCTGTGTATTCAATTCTAACAAGTAAGAGACTGGCTTGTAAATATTTCTGCAGCGTAGTTTTCACCTGTGCCCCGCTTCGAGCAGATGATGGTATTTTCATCTTGCACTATGCAAGATGCTTTTAATTAGTTTAGTGTAGTCGGCTATAAATCATTTGCTGTCCTTGAATGCCAGAATTGATGACTGTCATTACAATACTCTGAAGAGGTGCAAGAGAATCCAGTTTAATGAAACAGCCACTTGGGCATCCGTATTCCATCCATTTATGGTTTTGTTTCGGTAATAAAAAAAGTTTGTGGTTCACAGGGTTTGTGTTCAGGTCAAACAGATCTTCTTAGATGGGAGAGTGTACAGATGCACCTGCAGACAGATATCTAATGTGCAAAACCTTACACAGTTGATTTCAGAAAGTAATGATGACAGAGGGTGGTGATTTTCTGAGTATGAGAAAGTTGTAGAGCTGCTGGTTGTTAACACTGGAGCTTAAATGGGTAGTATGGGGCCTAACTCTCTGAATGTTACTCAGGTATTTTCTTTCCTCAGTCCATTTACATGATTCTCCTGAATATAATTTGTTCAGAAGTATGTCATCACCTATTTGAAAATGCTCATTACAATATACAAACATTAGAGAGTCAAGAGATGATGTGAGCTCCTAAAATGCTCCAGGTTTTAAATGGAAGAAAAACCTCTTGGGTTCATGTCACACTTTGAAATCACTTTTTAAACCTCTGCTTTGTATCTAGCCATGAGAATATTGTAAAATACTGCATTGCTAAGGCTCTAGGTAGTTAAAGAACAGTATGGACCCTGGATTAAACTTGGCATCTTTTGACGATATATTAAAACACATTTGTTTGGGCATCCTTTTTTTAAACATAAATTACTCTCAGAAAGGCGTCTGAATGTAAATTTTAGAAAGACAAATGTGATCTGATTCACTAAATAATGTATTTTCTTTATGAGGAAAATATCTTTTCCTGTTGATTTTATTATTTGATTAATGCGCTCAAAATATTCAGGGAAACAATAAAACCTGAAAGGCAGGGAGTCAAATAATTATGAGGTATGTATTTGATTAGGAGTGTTAGTATATAAAAGAATGCAGATAAAAATTAGGGATTTTTTCTGCATTTTACAGTTAGGATGTCATAAAAGAGCTGCACGTAACACAAATACAGCTTTTTTTCAGTCCATACCCAGTGGAAGTAGGTATGAAGGGGACTATATTCCTTTCCCTTAAGTCTTTTTGCTCTCTTCCAGCAGCATTTGATGCTGATGCTTCTCTGTGGCTTTACTGCCCCTGTCATTGCTATTGATGTTGAATCAATGATATGTTTCAATTAATAGTAGAGTAGAAAAATGCCTTCCCCTCCATGTGCACAACAGACGAAGGATGGCACAGAATAAAGACATTGCAAGGTGTAAAGGCCACAAGGCAAAAGTAAACAAGAATCATCCTGATGGCTGAATGCTTATTAGTTGTTAAATATTTACTTGTTAGCTGTATATTTATATCTGCTGAATTTAAAGAGGAGGAAGAAGATTTGAGTGATGTTTGTATTCATCTGTGTTTTCTCAAATGTGTTAAAAATTAGGATCCCCAAACAGAGCAGGAAAAATGGGAACTCCAAATGTGATGATATTGGGCAAACTTGTGTATGGGCATCAAATTACTTTATGCTTGCTTCCAGTTAAAGCAACTGTCAGTATTTTCATCTGAAAACCTTTGGGAGAAATTTTAAGGAAATGAGCAAGAACCTGCTGTAGAGTGATCTAAAAGTCTAAAGTTTTACAGAAATGGCATACCTACTCGTAACTGATAATTTGGTGGGTTACAGTAGGCAATGGAGAACTGTTCCAGTCATTATAGGGTTGTGAAAAATGTAGAAAATCTCAGTTCTGTGTACTCCAACAGACAAAGCTATGCAAGTGTGTATGCCAGCTGTGAATCTGGCCTTCACTGAGAACTCAATGTACACCACAAGGCAGATGCCAAGCAGCAGTGGGGTAGGTACATTTCTCAATGTCCCTCTCCCCGGTTTTTACATGCTATCTTGTTTACTTTTATTTGGTATAGGGCATGTGGGACGTGATGCAGATCTGGGAATATCCATCCAGCACCTGAGGATGACAGGACATAGCCACACTTGGCATTACCCCATCTGAACTCTTTGTTTGGCTCTCTTGAAAGCTGTCACTGATGCTGACCTGGAATTAAGTGAACAGTGTGCTTGGCTGATGTTGGCTGGTTGGTGTTGCTCCACTGCCCTTTCAATAATAAGTTATCAGTACATAGCCAGAATCACAGGCTCATAGAATGGTTTGGAAGGGATCTTTACTTAAAGACCATCTAGTTCCAAGCCCCCTGCCATGGGAAGGGACATCTTTTATTACACCTGGTTGCTCAAAGTCTCATCCAACCTGGCTTCAGACACTTCAGGGAATGGCACATCCACAGCTTCTCTGGGCAACCTGTTCCAGTGCCTCACAGTAAAGAATTTCCATCCTCACAATAAAGAACTTCTTCCTATTATCTATTCTATACCTGCCCTCTTACATTTTGAATCTATTACAATTTGTCCTATCAGCTTATAAAAGGTTGCTCTCCAGCTTTCTTCTGGGTCTCTTT
Source organism: Cyanoderma ruficeps (assembly GCA_008694505.1). Taxonomy (NCBI): domain Eukaryota; kingdom Metazoa; phylum Chordata; class Aves; order Passeriformes; family Timaliidae; genus Cyanoderma; species Cyanoderma ruficeps. The sequence continues at coordinate 11,332,887 of VZDJ01007754.1, forward strand.
TGGGTACTAGAAAGCTGCTGGAAGGTCTCCCAGAGCCTTCTCTTCTCCACGCTGGGCCTGGAGAAGTAAATAATATTGCTGTCAGCTGGTATATTTGTTAGCTGATTCTGCAATTTATTATTTGAGAAGTAATCATCTCGTATCGATATGTGCAGGCTAGCAGAGTAATACTTTTATCCGTGTTAGGAGAATGGGGGTTTGTCTACACAGGGTCATTCAGGAAAACTAATCCAAATTGATTTTTAAAGTAGATTAATTAAATTAGTTTCCATCTCTTTGAATTCACTAAGTGGCCAAGTTTGAGTTAGTTAAATTAGATCAAATCCTTGTTTAACCTTTCTGCTTTGGAATTGCAGTGGCCTTAATTTGATTAAGTCACTTAAAAATTGAGACAAACTTAAGAGTGATCACTTATATTCCAAATCAGAGACTTAGATAACATTTAACTAAAGAACTTCAAATCCAAATGTTTTGTCGGCTGGAATTGAGGTCTGAGTGTTCTGAGTGAGCAAGTATCTGAAAAAGAAAGTACTGTGCAAATGATTTGTGCATTTTTTAAATTTTGAAACATTAATAGTGTCTGAGGGAATTAACATACTCTTGCTATGGCTGTAAGTCTTGCTTGTGTCCTCAGTATTTCATGCATGAATTTCAAGATGAAAGAGACAGCTAATATTTGACAATGAAAGGATTAATTTTATCTGCTGATAAAAAATTGTAATATTAATTCACTGTAATTTGAAACTATGTATGCAAAATACCTGATGATAGAGCTATCAGAGCTTGCCCTGCACTAACAGCCCAGCGTTATCCATCTGTATCTTATGTGCGAGTGTGTGTCAGTTGGTAGGGAAGCTGTATGTGCTATATTGTTTAACCTTACGATGCTTTTAATGTGGAAGATAATGATGTGTGCAGCGAACAGATTACACAGCGGCTGGTAATGATATGTGTGTGACAATTCCCTCATTCCTCTGCCTCTGGCGGTGGCCAGGAGAGCTGTCCTGACCTTGACAGGGGCTTGCAGTACAGAGTAGAAGGACTAAATATTTAGTTATGAGCACTGAGGGTGAAGTGAGGTCTCTGATGTGGACTGTTAACTAAGGTATTAGTCAGTCTAACATTGTCTCAGCCAGTTCTTTCCTGATTTATGTTGCAAGACTCAGTGGCATATTGCTTATTTATCACTGATAAACTGTTCCTGGATAAAACTTTTTAAATTTTTTTTTTTGTATCCAGTTTCTGACTTCTGTGAGCTTTTGATAACATAGTGATTTATATTTACCTGTGTTTTTGCCTGGCAGTGGTTGAATAGAAATAAAAATTCTGTTGATTTTGGGTGGTCAAATGAAAACTTACAGCTATAACCAATGTATTAATCAATGCCACGCATCAAAATGCTCTCAGTCAAAGAAAAAACTGATATAAAAGTTATTTTATTTTGTTATCTTAGTGAGTGGCATAAAATATTTTCTAGGTGTCCTTATCACTGGTAATGCATTAATGTTGGCTCATCCTCCTTCATAGTCTGTTGCTAATCAATAAATTATTTTGACTTGTGGTTTGGGGTTTTTTTCTCCAAGGAATGTATAATATAGAATCATATGAATCTTTGTGGAAGAGTGAACCTGCATGTTTTCTGGATTCAATTATGTTCATTTCTTCAAATGTCTGATTTTATTTGGAAAACTGCTTTCTGAATTTATAGATGGTTTCAAAACATTGTTTTACCACTGCATAATGATAAAAGCAATTTAAATTTACAGCTTATTTTTGAAATAGGAAACCAATAGTGATGGTAAATTGTGAAGTCTGCCCAGATGAGCAGAAAGGTTGCTTGTAGAATCAAAAAATGGAAACGAAACAAATATAGTACACAATGCAGCAAGTCTGTTATTGTCTTAGAGAAACACATCATACTATCTAGAACCAAGATAACAAGAAATTTGTTGCGCTGTTCAACACCTTAATGGTACACAATTCTGCAAGAGTAACATCACCTACCCATGGCAGTAGGTCTGTTGAAAAGAGCAAAAACCTCAAAAGATGTTTGCTTGAAAATTATACTGTATTTTTTCAAGATAGAAGCACTGAATGGCCCATTTCCCACTTGCTCTCCCTTCTGAAATTCAACTCCCAAGCTTCTTCAGTGTGGCTGCTTTCTGAAATGTTGCCTAATCAGTTAGTAGCAGTAGGATGTGAACTGATGAGAAATTACACATAATTTGCACTGAAAAATGAACGTACCAAATGTTTTGTGGTATAGTCTACATGCTAGAGCTTATTCATTCCTTTTGAAGTATCCATAGCTGTGAAAGTATTAGAATGCAAAGAAGTGTCTTAAAACATAATTTAAAACCACAACAAATATTCAGTAGCTAGTTCCATGATAAAACTAGTGATTGTCTTGTTAATTCACTCCTGAGTCTTTCAGTTTACTTGTAGTGAGTTTATTCCTATAAAGTTTCCTTTAGGAAAATGTTTGGGATTGACATGTTTAGGTTTTTTCTTATCATAAGTTTTTGTTTTAACTATAGTTTTTTCACATCTCAATTTTATTCTTTCTGTACCTTTCATTCATCTCTCCTTCCATCTGGTATTGGTGATAGTGTTTTGTTCTGCTTTCATTAAATATTACCTGGCTTTTTCTTTAATTACGAGAGGTGTTTCTGTTTTGTCAAAGATAAATTTGCTGGTTCTGTTTGTGTTGGTGTTGAGAGGGACAGTACTACTTCATGTCTTCTGATTTATTTATCTCTTAGTTGTAATGCTAATCTAGTTAAGACATGATTAACTGTTATTCAGTGGGCCTCATTTTTTTTCCTGTCCAGTCTCTTCTGACACTCAAATTAATGCTTTCCTATTTGCTATATATTTACCCAGAGCATATGTTTGATATTTTTCTGCGCTCTGGCAGTGGGCTTGGTTCTTCGAAAATTATTTTCAATAATTGAAAATCAAAACTTTTCTGAGGAATCTAGGCAGACAGAGGAATTAATTGGAAAAGTGCTCTTGAAACTGCTAAAAGCAATCACACATGAGTTTAAGAACCATTTTTGGAGCACTTTCGTGTGAAGTTTTTCATTGGAGTTTTTAGTTGTACAGTATATAATTGTGTGACTGCTGATGAAGGTGCCTCAGGTTTCAGCCCTAATTTTTTGGGCCAAAGTCTTAGACCTTTGTCGTAAAATAAACTGAGATAGAGCCAGTCTAATGCTTTAATAGTGAATCAGAACTATGCAGTATTCAAACCACGTGTCTCCTGCCAATTAGAGTTTCTTGCCTCTATCCTGTTGTCTCACACCATTTCTTTCTACTTAGAAACTTTGTACACAGTCTTTGTAACATGCCAGCTAGAGAATAGTTTCTATCTCATGTCCCATTAAGAATTATACAACAGATTCAAATGTTCCAGGACTTCTGATTTTAGACCTTTGAATATGTTGTTTCTCTTCCTTGGGACATTGAGCTGGAACTACACCAGGCAACTGCTGCTTCTGTGTTCTTCCTGGTGGAAACTTTCCAGATGCCTTGTATGATATTTCTTCTTATTTGCCTAGTGTATCATTTAGCCATGAAGATATCCTCCACAACAAATACTTAATGTAACCATAGCTCAGACTGCTCAGTTTTCATAGTCTTCTGACAGAAATGTCAGCAAGAATGCAGCAGAAATGATCTGCTGGCTGATCTAGGGTGAATGGGTAGGGATTTTTAGTTCTTTCTTCAAAGCAGTAAGACTTTGTAATTCCAGTAAGAAAAAACAGAGTTCTGGAAAAACACAAGCTCTAGGTTTGCCCCCAAGATGTTATTTCTGAAGTGCATTTATTCTGTTATCTGGTCTAGCAGTTGTTTTTGGCTACTTGAGAGATGACACCTTGTCTAACATGGAATTTCTACATATCTGAGGAAGGAAAAAGATGAGCGACAAGGCTCTCTTCTGAATAAAGGAGAAGTAATGCAATTATCAAAAAGAGAAGAGGTTGTAAATACATTTCACTGGACATAATTCTGTTTGAAGCCCCAGGGGAGTGCAAAGAGGACAATGCCTGTGAAAGTGAAGGCATGCTGCTGGGCATGGGCTCTCTGTAGTTAGGAATGTCTCTTAGGATAGGGCATGCAGAAGACCTCAGTGTGTGTTGAAGTCACCTGGAGGAAAGTGAAAGAAAGCTTTCAGATTTGACCTTGATGTAGGTAGGCTAAATCCTTTTTCCTTTAGTCCCTCACTTTGTTTCCTACAGTTTTTTCTGGCTGTGTTGTTGCCAACTTCGTATGTGGTAAATTATTACTTTGAATAAAAGTGGTTTTCAACAGAACTATCTGAAAACAAAGCAAGTTTCCTAAAAAAACTTAAAAGAACTTAGAGTATCCTTGAATTTTCTGTAAATAACAAATATTATTCAATTATGAGTTTCTGTCAAAAGTCAAGCAATCCCTGTCCTATTATGTAACCATGAACCAAGGGCTTTCAGCTTTCTTCTGGTATAATTTGAATTAAATCTTCTTTATTCTTTCCCTTAGAAAGGAGATCGTACTAGATCAACTTGTTCTTTCAAGTTCTAAAGGTCCAAACAGTGGAGGAATAGGAAGAATAGGAAATGGTTGCTCGTGCTTATTGACCATTTTTATTTTTCATCCTGATTCAATTAAGCTTACTAATTACTGCTCTGTTTGACACTGTCAAAAGGCTAGAGGTTGTTTTGCAATTTAATAACCACAGTAGGATTCTAAACACCCTTCTGTTAAAAAAAAAAGAAAAGGACAAAAAAAATCATTACACTGATATTTTTGAGGGAACTTTTACAGGATGTACTCAGCATATACTCAGAGCACTTGCCATGTTGATTTGCTGTGTGGTGAGGAGCTGAATGCTGAAAGCTGAATGCTGAAAGAGATGATATCGGGAACATCACACATATGTGGTTATGACAGCTGGCAGGAGCACTCAGGCACTGCAGAGAGGGCAGGAATGTCCACAGCACTGCTGCTGATAAAGATTAGTGGGTAATATCCTAATTTCCTCCAAATGAAGGATAAAACTAAAAGGTTATGTGAGGGTGCCTGGGCTCAGTGCAGTGAGCGAACTCAGTGTTTTGCCAGCTTTTATCCCCTATCAGTCAAGGTATGCAGGATGTCTCCCACTGAAGGCAGTTTAGGTACAGGTTTTCCTAGTGTTGGGATAATAGTATTTAGATAAGCTGTATTCTTAATGTGATTTTCTGCTTCCTTCTCTTCAAGTAGAAACACAGCCAGAGTTTTGGTACATTGTACCTTTGTTCTGTGGCGTGGTAAGAAGTTAGAGAGGCATTGAGCATGCTGAAGCATGCAAGAGGCTTCTGCTGACCTTTTACTGGGGCTGACTGAAGCTGTTGGGAGGACCTGGAGAAATAGCTTTATGACACTTCTGGCTTTGGCATTGTTTACTTCTAAACAGCTTCCCGTTTCCATGCAATTTCCAAGCGGAACCTACTTGATATTGACAGGTAATATTTTAATGGGTAGATTGATTGGACTGGCAGAATGAATTAGCCATCAGCTTGACAACCATATAGCATTACGTTGTGTATCTGTTTACTCAGCACTGGGTGAAATGCAAGAGTCTATTGAAAATCAGATTTCCATGCTGCTTTGTCAAAGCAAATTTAATCACAGCTAGAACATGTGGCATCCATCATTTCCACTTCAGAAGGCATCAGCAGCCACAGATCAGCAACAACAAGCAGTGCTGCCACTGCTGTCTTTGACTCACATGGAAAATTAAATTTTAGCACAGATTTTTGATAAATGATGCAGTCTTACCCATCAAACATGATTACTTAAGTGTTCTCTATTAAAGTAATCCCCAGTAGCTTTTTATCTAGAAGCAAGGTGTTACTCCATTTGGCTTTGAGTCACTGCTCCTGATGTGGGATAGGCCTTTGAATATTACCTTTGTGGATTAGACAGCTGATTGCTGTTTGTTGTTCTTGGAAATCCCAGATCTGCCTGGCTGCCTACTTTTACCTGCATTTTAGTGACCAACTCATTTACATACTATAGTTTATTCTGTGTTTTTATCTGAAATTTCACATTAATGCATCTCTTTCTATTCTCGTGGATATCAAGGCAGCAAATTTCATTAGAAGAAATCTCAAGATAACTTTAGGAGTAAAACAATACAGAATAGATGGAAAGATGCAACCAACTGCTTTGTTCATGCCTCAGGTATGGCAAAGGACATTTAAACTGTCCAGATGCACATAAAATGTTTAAAAACCTTGTAAATATTAGTCCTGCAGATTTTACTTTAGAATGTTTTGAGTTCCATTAATTTATCATAGACACTGAAATGACACCATTTTAAAAGCTAGTATTTCTTTTGGAGGAATCTTTTTTCCCCCCACTTCTGCTTCCATTTATAATGTCCAGGCATTTTTTTTATAACACCACTGCCTATTCCTATTATTCACGTTTAATTTTAATTTGATGCGTTAATGCCTCCATAACTGAGCCCAAAGCCTTTTTCTTTCAGACTTGAAGATAACAGCACAATTTTTCTAATTCCTACTAATTGAGCTTTGATTCTTTAAGATTGTCTCAGGTCTTGTACTGTCTCTTCTAATGTCCTCAAAATTAATGTCATCAAGGGAAAGGAGCTGGTAGATCCTCTGAAAATTATTTTTCGTTTATAGCACTGCTCGAAAATACCCTGCTGGCAGAGTGTTTGAGTTCAAATATTAATGCTGCTTGTGGTTTTTTTTTTTTTGTTTCCTCCGTGTATTCAGCTGTTTGTAAGGATTTTGTACTTAAAATAGAATTTCAAAATTGCTTTCCTTTATAGTGTTGCTATTAGTGTATCAAGATTTTGAATCACATGCCTGAAAATGCTATTTTGCCTCTTTGCTTAAGGTGTAAGTCACCTTGTGAAGGTGTTATTCTCTCTTGGCTGTAGAAGGTGCAAGGGGTGAGTAGTGTTGCCTGGGACTGTTGTGCAATAAGCAGAATTTGAGGAGCAAACAAGCACTGCCTCTCTGATAGATGCCACAACACAGATGCATTGCCAGCACTGCCAGTGCAGATGTGTTGCGCAGCTGCTGTTGGGAAAGCTGTAAGGAGTGATTGGGTGGTGCTGGTTCTTTGATTTGAGCTGATTCTGCACAAATACTGCACAAATGAATACTGCACAAGCAAATCGTGTATTTAAAGACCCACGTGCCAGAACTTGTCCCTTACTCTGCCAGGTAGTTGCCCACCAGATGTACTCTGAATTTTGTGTTATCTAAAGTTGGGCATCTGTATCAGGGATATTTATGCAGAGTGGCAGCTGAATAAATACAAGAACTAATCAATCCCTGAGGCTACAACAGTTTTGTCTCTGTCAAACTGGTTCATTTTTGTTTTTCTTAGAAAAATATGAAGCTGTCGAAGTATAGCTTACCTTTCAACACCAAAAGGAGTTTTTTCCCAAAGGCTGGGTGGTGTTTAAGATTTATGACTTTTCTGTTGTCTGATTTGCTGGTCTGCATGATTGATACTCCTATGCTAGCTATCAGATAGTCCTTTTCAGACCAGAGTTTTTCTCATGTCAATAGCTGGTGCAATCTGTAATTAATTTTCACTGGCCTTTCTGTTACCTGAGTGGATTGATAAGCATCCACTGGACAGCAGGTCTTGCTTGTTGATCCACTATATTCTGTGTTGATCTTAAAGGAGGTGCACTCAGGGTGACAAAACCTCGAAATACTGAGACCTGAATTCTGACACCTAAATTAGCTGTGATGAAGTTTAGCTGTGTTGGTGTCTGATCATGAATAATGGGTGAAGTATGGACTGGGATAGCCAAGCACAGTATGACTTTCCATCCCTCACCATAGCTTCCACATACAGGTGACCCAGTTTGTGTTTCTCCTCATCTTGCCCAGTGTGACAATTCATTTGTATCTGCATATGCCTGAATTGAGTGCTAGGCTGCTGCTTTGGGAAAGATCGGTGAGGAGAAACTGTTCAGTGTATGTATTTATCTTACTTCATGCCAGCAGAGAATTTCCATGGGATTTTCAGAACAAGGCTGTTCTTGGATGCTGAAGTAACTTTTTAATGCGGTCTGTGAACCTCAGTCTGGGCAATAGTGTTTCCAGTTTGTCTGGAATGGCAATGGACCCATGTACTTGGGGTTGCTGCATATTGGTTTCATTGAGACCTGGGATGTATGGGGTTTTTGATAGGACAGAAAATATCTTTTAGTTTGTATACTGCATTCATTTCCGTTCCTGAGAACAGCCTAATTAGAGTTGTCTGGAATAAAAGGGTGAGTTGAGGCAGAAAATTCATTTTGATTGTAGCCATCCAGTCTAGTAAAAAAGTAATAGTACTGCTTCAATTTTTTGAATAATGGAATAAAACAAACAGAATGTAGCAGAATTGTAATGATAAATAACTTTATTCTGACTTGTTTTAAAACAAATAACATTTTCTTGCATTTTTATTGCAAAATTTCCAGACTTTGTCCATTGCAATGTTCCCAAACTATTAAATTCATGAAGCTAAAGTTTCACGACAGATTTATTAATATAGCTGAGAAAAAAACTAGAGGGTGGTATTTTAGATTTGATAACTGCTTTATATGTAGTGCAAAAAAGAGAGGAATGGGCTTAGTTGGTGTTCTGAACAAAATAAAAATACTGGTCTTTCTTACAGTCTTTCAATTGAGTATAGAAACTTGTGTCCAGTTGAACAGTGTGATGTTGGCACCGTGTTTGGATGTTACTCCACTTTACTGAATCAAAGGCTTTTCCAGGATTTTATGGAGCTTTCTGTATTCACATGGTCTCAATCATTTTAGCAGTAATGTAACAATTTTGTATGCCTCTTGCTCTGGTATGTATACATCCATCAAGTTTTAAATTGCGTGTAATCTTTTTGCAGCAGTTTAACAAGGGAGGAATAATGCACGAAACAGCAGTAAACATTTACAAGCCAATGCTTGCCTATTATCACTTGGCTAAATGCATTTTAAAGACCAAGGCATCCTGATTTGCTCCAGCGACAATCTCATAATTGTAGCAAATACAATTTAGAGCACACAGTTCTGGAAGAAAAGATGCTGGGGAAACCAAGAGGGATGGAGATCTGGGATTGGAAATAAATGCTTGATTGCTCATGGAATCCTGAGTTTTTAAGAAAGCAAGATACACTTTCTTTGTCAGTTTAAGCCTTTTTTGTTGTCAACATGGGAAAAAAGTGGAAAACTTTGATAAAAGCACACATCTATTGTGGAGTAGAGGACCAAGATTTTAATATGAGCAGTGACCTCAGTGTAGCATGACCTGTGTTATCACCTGTCTCTAAACAACATCTCTTCAATTTTTGTTTGAGTAATTACAGACCCTTGTGCTTCAGAAGCTTGGGCTCTGGTGGTTTTCTCTCATGCAAGTGATTCCTGACTGTAGAGGCCTCATTTCAAAGTCATTCTCACTTGTCTTGGAGTGTCTTCAGGGAATTGCAGAGGAAAGAGAATCAAGTTACTTGACATATGCCATGAGTTGGCAAGTTAATTCAGTCAAAATCAGCTTCCAAATCATCCTTTCCTCACGAATGATACAATTTGAAGAAAAGGTACTGGGCTTCACTCTGTTTTCAGTAAGCCAGTGTGTGGCGAGTCTGGTATCGTACGTGGTGTTCTACCTCTGCCTTAAAAGCTGTCTCTGTATTTCCCACAGAAGTCCCTGCCTAGAGTTTCTCCTCAGTTACAGCATATCATTCAGACACCATCTACACTTGCTTTTTTTTGTTTTGCTAAACGCAGAAAGTCACAGACATTTCTGTGAACTCTTCCATATGGGATCGCTCTACATTAGGTCACTTGAGTAGGCTCTGTGAAGCAGCATCTTGTCCATAACCATTAACCTAATCAGACCTGCTGTGCTGTGAATTGCCTGGAATACCCAAATCACAGGGTAGGCCTTTCTGTTCCAGCTGCTGCCATTTCTTGCCTCATACAGCCAGTATCTGCTCTTTTCAAGGGCAGTCAATTAAGTCAGGCTTGAGCCCGATTTTCCTACACAGCTGCTGGAAACTACAAGCATTTCCTGGGAAGGGAAGCCATGGGATGGGAATAAATTGCACTGGACAATTCCACTCTTTTCTGTACTACTCTGTCTTAAGCTGGGGCAGTCTCCTGTGAATTTCTAGACTGAAGTGAGGTTAATTTCCATCTTTGTACTCCAAGAATGTTGATGTGTCCTTGTGCGTGTTTATGCAGTAGCTTGCCCTGGCAAAGTCAAGAATGGCAGAGTTAGTTTCTGGGAGATCCTAAATGTGAACTTGTTCATGGCGAAACAAGGTCTTCTCCAGGTGAAGGCTTACTCCTGCTTTCCTCATTTGCTCTGTGAACAAAGCTTTGAGTCAGACCTTTGAGGTAGACGTACATAGATCTTTATCCTATAATAAGATCTTTGAAGGAGACAAAAAGCTTTTGAACTCAAGGCTGATTTTATCTGAGTCAAAGCTAGAATAAGTAACTTCTTAAATCCAAAAACCCCAGAGCAGATAGATAAGAGGGAATGAAAAGAAAGTATATAGCATTTTTGTAGATTTCAAACCACTGTGTCTGTTTAAAAGGTGTTTGCTTCTAGGCAGTTTAATGGCTCTAAATAGCAGTGAATGCTGCACTGACTCCTCTGATACTGAGGAATTTTCCTTCTATCTGACTTTCTGGGGTCTGAATGTTGGCTGCTGGCTCTGGGCTGTCTCTGTGTGAAGCTGCACCATCCCCAGCCGGAGCTGTGACTTTCTCTCTGCAGACACTGCAGTCTCTGAGGTAGGTCCTTCTCACTATGCTCAGTTCCTCAGAATAAAGGTTGTCTCCTCTTCCTCCCTCTGCTTTGCTGTTGAGGAAGAGTGTGCAGGGTATGCCTGTACACCCCAAATTGCTGCCTTGCTGTACAGTGCTAGCAGTAGATAGCTTAGTGAAGTGATCTGTTGGTCTTTGAAAAGGCAAGGAGGAAGGAAATGGGAAAAGGGAGTCTGGATGAAAAACTACTTCTCACATCTTGTAAAAATGATTGATGCTTCAAAAGGAATCTTGCCTTCAACAAATGAATATCAAAACACATAAATCTGAAATAAATAAAATGTTGTGACTTCAGTGTTACTTTCTTTCCTGGATTTGTCTGTTGTTTTGTCTCTCACCTCCCAGATACCCACCCCTGCCTTGTGATCTCAGCATACAGTTAGTCTTCATCATTTTCATGTTATTCATGAGTATCCGGTGTTGATACACCTTCCCTTTCTACCCGTTCCACTTGTTCTTTTGATGCCCAGGGAACTCTTGCTTCCCCTCTCTTTTGTGGGCCACATACTCCTTGGACACTTCTTTACCCTGCCATATCTGCATCTTCTCTGTTGTTCTGGGGCTATGTGCATCTCCAGGGCAGTCACATTGGCTGCCACACTGCCTGCTGTTCCATACCTCTTTGTCTGAAGGAAGACTAGGGATTTTAAAGGCTCTCTCTCCAGCTGCTCCTTCCGTTCCCACATGAGGACAATGTTTTGGGAACCCTGTGATGATGTTCTGTTTTGTGAAGAGCATGAGCTCATATGGATTGCTATAGTACTTGTATCTCTTCCTGTAGGACCTGCATGAAATTAAATCCTCGGTGAAGATGATGGCAGGACCTGGAGTGTGACCTTCTAGTTGGGTATCATTAAATGAGGCCTGAAACTAGAGCTAATAACTTGTTATTTATAATTATAGAAGTGCAGGAGCTTTTGAGTATGTAGTAGATTAAAAGTTATAATGTGGGCTTTCCTGCCTTTGACTGAAATAGAGTTAAATTTCTTCCTAGTAGTTGCTGCAGTGTTGTGGTTTGAATTTATAGCGAAAATAATGTTGATGTTTTAGTTGTGGCTGAGTAGCTCTTACCCTGAGTCAAGGACTTTTCAGTTTCCCATGCTCTGGCAGCACAGACATGCACAAGAAGCTGGAAGGGAGCATGGCCAGGAGAAGCTGACCTGAACTGCCCAAAGGGTCACTCCGTACTGTGGAATGCCACACTCAGTAGATAAACTGGGAGAATTGGTTGAGAGTGACTGTTGGTTGATTACGGATGGTCTGGGCACCGTCAGTGGGTGGTAGGAAACTGTGCTGTGCAGCGCTTGTTCTGCTTGGCATTTATTACTCTGTTTTCATTCTGTTATTATAAATATATTTGATTTTATTTCAATTATTAAACTGTTCTTATCTCAACCCACAGGTTTTACCTTTTTTTCTGATTGTCCTCCCCATCCCCTGGGGGTTGTGTAGACCGTGAGTGTCTGTGTGATATTTAGTTGCCAACTGGGTTGAGCCAAGACAGTCCTTTCGATGCCCCAAGGTGGGGCTCAGTGGATTGAGTTAAGGACAAATCTGCCCAGAATGTGTAAGAAGAAATTTGTTACAAACATTCATTATACTTAATAGTCACTGGTCACAATGATTTCTTTGCTCTCGAAGTTGATGTGACTGTTCTTAAAGTTGCATTATGTAATTCCTTACTTGCAGTACATGTTCCCTGTTGTGTTGTTCAGTACCTATGGGAACTGGACTAAGCTCTGTCACGTTGTACTTTGTAACAAATACTGGTTTATGATGTGATAGAATTGCTGGTCGTGAAACTAATCTGGTATTTGTACTCAGCATTGCAGTCATATCTGTCCTCCAGGAGGCTATAAATAAGTTTCTTTTACCTATTACCTTTTCTCCTCTGAGATCCAAATCATGGCAGAGACACTTCCCTTTCTCTTCTCCTTCAGGATAATAACAATAGCTCTTCAGAGTTTTGAATATCCTTGAGATGTCCTAACCAGCATGTTCCTGTGGCTGTATCTTCTGGATGTGTTCCAGGTCTTCTTTAAGGTTAAACAACTATTTAAGAATGCCACCCAGGGATCTGTCCTGAGACTGGATAGTCAAGAGTGGCAGAGAGAGTATGTGGGATAATAGGGACAGGTACTTAATTCCAGCAATTCAAAGTGGGTATGTCCTACTCCCTTCAATAGGAACTTGAGACAAAGGCAGCCAAGTAGTAAAACACAGTGATATCACTAATGGATTTTTCTCAATCCCTGTGGTGGCAGAGTGCAGGTCGCAGTTTGCTTTCACTTGTGGGGGTGTCCAGTACACCGGGAATCAACATTCCCGGGGTGGACACACAGCACTGCCGTCTGCCATGGACTGATCCAGAATGCACTGGAACAGAGTGAAGCTGGGGAAAACCTGCAGTACAGTGATGGCATCATCATGCAAGGTAACAGAAGAGGAAGTTTTGAGAAGGGGAAGAAAATAGTCCAAATCCCTCAGAAAGCCAGTTTTGCCCTAAAGCAAAGCAAGGTCAAGAGACTGAAGGAGAGATCCAGTTTTTAGGAATAGATTGGCAAGATCAATGTTATGAGGTCCCAATGAATGTGATCAACAATAATAACAATTTTATTTCAATTATTAAACCGGTCTTATCTCAATCCACACCCCATGGACGATGAGATGGGTGAGACAACAGCTGCATGGTAGTTACTAATTCCTGGCTGGGGTTAAACCCTGAAAAGTCAAGAATTAGTAAAGCTAGTATGGCATATAACTGGGAGCTGATTTGGGCTGTACAAGTAGCTTTTGGAAAATGAGAATGTAATACTTAAGTAAGCTAAAAAAGTCAGTCCTAGGACTGTGAGATTTCTCATTCCCATGGCACTAAAACAGACTTCTGAACAGACTTCTGTAAAGCTTTCCTCCACCAAAATTAGCTATTTTAATTTTGTACTAGTTAATCATATCTTTGTATTCAACTAGGACAGTAGTACTCTGAACTTATTAGCAGTTATTAGAAATAATAGGAAATAATATTTCTTATGCTGTTACCTCAATTATAGTTGCTTATGCTAATTCTAACATTTAGTTTAAATACAGAGGGTGTATTTTAACTGTGTAACACTTGGAGAAAGGTGGGATCTTACAATGTAGGTTTGTTTATGTTTGTTTCTTTTCAGAAAATAGCTTTAGATTATATCAATGTGGCAGTTATCTGTAATGAATCCATAATGATTGAATGCATATGGAATGTTCTTAATATGTGTTGGGTAAAGAGCAGTAGTTAACCAATTATAGGACTAATTTGTTTTTAAGCTGTTTTATTTTGTAGTAGTTTATCTTCAAACCTGTCAATAACTTGGAGGGTTTAATGTAATGTTGTTTTGAAAATTATTCTTGTATTGGTTAAAAAAAAAAAAGATCGTGAAAGTGTTTGGCTGTATGTATCCACCCCAAATGACTCACTCATTTGTAGACACCTACACTGTAGAGCTCTGACACAGTGAATCTGAGCTCTAGATTCCCTCAACTTTCATTTGGCTAAGGGAGATGAACTCTGGATTCCCTCCACTTTCACTTGACTGAGAGAGATATTTTTCAGGGGGGAATTGATCCACCCTGAAATAGGCAGCCATCTAAGCCATATATAAGTCCTGTTATACTTGGCAAAGATACCATAGCAAACCCTCAGCAATAAAAGCCAACACATAAAGGAGGTGAAGAGAAAGTATATTCCTCATGGTGGAGCAGTATTGTCTGAAAACTAGGCCTGCCTCAAATTTGGGAGAAGCAGCAATGGAGCATGCATCCCTGTATTCTGTGTTTTGTTTTACGTGTGGCCTTGCACCTGTCAGTGGTGTGTGAATGTGTGTGCTATGTTATTTTTATTAATAAAAAGACACCTTTTTATTAATTACATCCTTACACCATCTCTCCTCAACAGTTCTTCACTGGTGTATACAAAGGAATGAGATCAACAGATTGAGGGGAGCTTTTTTCTCGTTTCTGTGTCACTCTCTGAGGCTGCACGTAAGACTTTGGTGTTGTGTTTCTGATGTTGAGAAACTGGACAGGTGTTGAAGGAGGCTACTGCAATGAGCAGGAGTAGAATTCACATCCTGTGTGAGTGATGTTCAAGGAACTGGGCTTCTCCAATAGTGAAGAAATGCCTTGAAAAGCATTTACAGAAATGGCAAGGTCTTCTAAGTAGTGATGGGGAATATAACAAGTGGCAACAGCAGATGGTGCATGAGGCTGTTTAGGCTGCACATTAGAAAAAGAACTTGAGTAGGTGGATCATGTGGCACTGGGACAGGTCACCCCGCATCCCCATTCTTGAAGGTTTTTCAACACTTGGTTTGATAAAACTCCCGGTGACCTAATGGTAGCATGTTGGTGATAGTCTTGGTTTGAGTGGAAGACTAGATGGACCTCAGAGTTACAATGTTCCGTCTCACCATTTCTACAGTTTTGTGCTTTTCCTTTTACATGATGATGTCGCCATGATATTCCTTCTTTCTGGCTCACCCTCAGCTATGTAGAATGATTTTACTGCTTGTTTGCATCCAAATGATTGCCCTTCAAAAAGCATTAAGGCAAAAAGATGAGAAGAAGCTGGCATTCTGCCTCTCCTGAAAGGTCCATGTGTTTTGGTATTAATATTGTTCATTTCTGAGAGTATCTGCAACTGAATTTTTTTTCTGTCTGTGGTAGGAATGGTCTTAGTTTATAAACTGCATGGGAAATTTGCAATCACAAAATTGTGATTTTAATTTCAAGGTAGTAGGAGAGAATGGTAGCTCTGGACCTCCACTATTTATGTCTTTCTGTGTGTGCTTAGAAGCAGACAGGTAATCAATGTACAGACTAAAACACAGATGTTATAAATTTACTTAATTCCTACTACCCAAGGGACTGTTGGTATAGTAAAACACTAACAATTAAAACTTTCACATCAGGCTTTATGGATCCAACAAATCCTCTAACTGTAGCCTGAATAAAATAAACGTAAGAAAAACCTTAGTAATGTCCTATTTACTAATTAAACAGTCTAACTCAGTGTCATAACCATTTAAATTCCCAGGGAATATCTTCTGGAAAGAAGGTAAAATATGCTACTTGACTTCGAAGTGTATCTGCAAAAGGGTTTTAAATTTGTTTCCTTTTAAACCTTGACCGACAAAATTCTGAAGAAAAAATGTTGTTTGATAAAGTTTATGTGGAAAGCAGATGCTTGCTGAGTCAGAGTTCATGGGATTAGAATATTGTACACTGATTATATCAGGCAGCAGCTGTGGCTCTGATTCGTGTGCCAGGTTTGCATTAAAAAAGGATACTTCTTCTGGGACCAATCAAAAATACTAATATTTGATCAAGGAATTACTAGCTGAATCTTTATTAATTGCATAGTGAGATGTTCTGTGACCTTTATTTAAGATGATTCTTCAGCGGCTAAAAATTAGCTAATCTGTTTCATTTAGAGTAGACTAACCTCGGAAATATCATTAGGAACTAAGCATCTGCTCATCAATCAAAAAACTTTTTATGGGAAGAGCTCTTAGTTGATACTTCTTAAGAAGACAAAAGAGACTTCCAGATGAAGTAAGTCCATCAAAATAGCAAATGAAAATGAAGGATACATCTGGATTTGATGCAAAGCTAAAGATAAAACTTCATTATGTAGGATGGAAGTAATTAAATTTCTTTTTTCAAGTTATTGTGGGGATACAGAGCATGTTTTAATAACCTCTGCAATCTTGAGAATAACAGGTTCAATGAAGATGGAATTTCGCAGTAGGATTTTATTTACTTTATTCACTACACTTTCTCAAGAAATCATGTAAATTGCTTCAATCTCCACTAGGTATGTCTTGCTGAAAGATAATCATAATTTTCAAAAAATGTCAGACTCTAGTTTGGGAAGGCAGTGGCAATAAAAATGTGCAAATGTTGCTGTGTGTCTTGCTCTGCTGCGCAAAGCACGGTTTACTTCAGTGAAAGCTCTAGTGCAAGGTAGAGGTGGGGGTCAGTCAGCATCCCTCAGTCACAAGGTTCTTCTTCACCAGCCTTCAATTTCTTGAGTTTAGTGTATTTGGGACTCACTTTACCAGCTCTTTTGCCTATCCAGGTATGAATTTGGAATTTTTCCACAGCACTGATATATTTTGCAGCCATAAGAAAATAAATATTTCTTTTATTTTCATGGGCTCTTTAATTTTTGTGAACTCTTCACTGATTTTTGAATTTAATTTCTTCCTAACAATATTCTTTATTAGTAGAAAATATGATTCTCTCTCCTAAGAGATGTTAAGGAATCATGGTCATTTTTGTAGGAGGCAGTTTCAAAACTGGAAAGAAGGGAAGATTCCTACCTGTTAACTGTCAACTTGGAGAGCTGTGAGCTACTTGGACCAGCAGTCTGGTCATGTTTGGCTTTTTAGAGAGTGAGCAGAAAGGGGGTTCAGAAACAGCTCAGGGGGGTTCCAAAATCCTGTGATCATCATGCTTTTAACATAGGCCTTTCATTAAGTTATATTTGCATTCAAAATTGGATGAAAACAAAAATTATTGCCTTGATTTTGTACAGTGATTTTATTCTTAATCACTCTTTCAAAATTATGCATTATTGAATGAGCCAGTTAATGGGAATAGTTTAGTCCATTCTTCTAAACAAAATGCTCCTGGTACAGCAATCTGGAGGGGTATTTCCCTATATTGTTTCACTTGTTAGTCTTCAGGCAGAAAAATTAATACAAAGTCAGCCTTTTCTTTCACCAAGTATGCATCTATTATGAAGGCATTGCCACTGTCCAATACACTGTTGAATATTTTTCTGCTTGAACTGCATAGAAAACTTAGCACAAACCTACAGTAAATGTAGTGATAAAAAGCTTAGAAAGCTGTAAATATAAAACTAGAATTCTCTGATTCACTTTACTGCTCCTTCTTTTTCTCACAACCATGTTTTGCAGTCCTTATGAACGTGTTTCCAGTGCACTCATTTTCCACTTGGGATGCATGCTGGAAAGTGAATGAGGTTGCAGATGGAGTTCAGAAGTTGCAAGGCCCAGAATCCACTTGCTTATTTTTTCCTTATTAATATACACCCTACTTGGGTTTTGATAAATGTAATTTCTCTCCATTTTGTAGCAACAAGGAAGGAAGGAAGGACAAGTATTTTTGACTGGTGCAGATGACATTGTTTGAAAGGATCTTGGCTGCTCCTAGCATTTCCTTGTGGTTGGAAACACCATCTAGGAGAAAAATGCAATGCTCCTGCTGAGCAAGGAACGTGCAGTGTATTACACATCAATCAATGAGAATCTCTCTTTTCCTGAGCACTTCACCTTATGTCTTGTGGTCTTACTTTGGAAACAAAAAACCAAACACATGAAGGCCCCCCTGCCATTTGCAGCCGTGCTTGGAATTTGCTCAGGTAAGTCGAGTAAGTGGAAGTCATCAAAGGCATGTGCAGAATTGTCTCTAGTGATGCAAGGGTTCTGTAGAACAGCAGCTCTGGCCACATACTTAGATGTGCTCAAAGGGACACAGCCTGAACTTTGTCCCTTCTGCTTTAAAAGTGGGTTTAGTTGTAAATTTAACAAGGTCTCTGTGAGGCTGGAGATTTTGCTTGGCTTGGTCTTGCTTTGTTTGTATTTTTACATTGTAGTGCAAAACCTGCAGTTCTGTTCCAAAGAAATTTGACTGTAAACTGAATATAAACAATATTTAGGACAAAAGAACCAGTAGTTTATTTACTTTTCATTGCTATTTCATCTCTGCTATTTAAATACAATGTACTAGGCTTCCTAGTAAGTAAGAATCTGATAATCAAGGGCCTTTGAGGTCTATAAATTAAATCTCTTCAGTGACTATTTATTGAGATTGTGTTTGAACTGTATAGGATTTACAACAGATGCATGGTTTACTAAACAACCCTAAATTATGGTAAGTCTATGTGGACTTTGCTGCTATAGTTTTCAAGCTTCTGGAAGGAAATGTGCATTTTAAATGCATTTAAATGAATAATCTGGATGTTCCTATGTATAAAAAGACACATATAAGCACTCAACATTATGTCCATAAATATGACTACATCAACACTCTTGTTATTAGGAAGCAAGGAAATGGGTCTATTGTTCTTTCTAGTTTTGAGTTTTCAATCAAAGGAATCAATACTAAACTTCTGAAAGACACAGAGATTTTTTTAATTTTTTTTTTTTTAACTTTCTTACATGTCTTCTTCTGGTTGATCCTGGCCTCTCTTCTCATCAAAAGATCAGTAGATTATGAGCAGGACTCAAAATACATTTGCATTTCCCTTCAGCCATGCGATTGCCTGCTGAGACTTGCAAACGTACATTTTGCCACATTGTTTGGAGATTTGTTTTTGATGCATATAGATGCTATGGAACTTGAATTGATGCACAATATGACGTTTTATGCGTTAAAATAATTGGTATGGTTTTTCTGCTGGTAAAACTGAGAGAAAGAATTAATGAGAGATACTTTTTCATTTGCCGTACCAGTGCTAAACTGCTCTGGACTTTTTATGTTCTTTTTTCCTGAATTCTTCCTTATCCTGCCTAATAATTAGTAACTGTGAAAAATAGCTCATACTTTTAGAAAGAGATGAGGTTTCTTGTTCTGATGATATATGGTAGACCAGTTTTATTTTGCATTGTGTCTGTTGTACAGTTTGCACCTCAAGATTTCAGTAATTAAGCAAGGGAGGAGACGAGGAGGAAATATTCTTGTGGTGAGAAGGTGCCCTGAGGTTTCCTTGGTTTTTATCAGTGAAGACATGCAAGACTGCAATTCCTTTTTCTTGTTTAATTTCAATCAGGAATCTTAATCATATTTCAATGCCAAATTAAATGCTGGTGCATTTATAATTCGGTGTATTTAAAATTTACTTCTGTTGTAGTAGAAGGTGTTTTTTTAGCATCCCTATCAATAGAGGAATCTGCTTTTGCAGTTTAGAAGGAAATGGTTTGGGGTTTATATGTATTGTAAAAGTAAGATACAAAGACTAACTCACTGCTATCTCATGCTTGCAGGTCTGTGATTACAGCATCTACTTGCTTTATTTTCAACAGCTTTTCATAGCAGTGCTTAATTCTGTAGGATCATTCAGTTTGCTTCATTTTTCTGTTCTTGAAAGACCATGAGTCTGATTTCTGTTCTGATAAGAGGGTTCATGCAGAAGTCAAGGCTTCTAACTCCCAAAGACTTTGGAGTCCTGGTGGCACCTCCTTCTTGAGAGATTTAATGAAGTTTGCCAAGTAAGTGCCCTTCACTTTTCAAATATAATGAAACTCCAGTGAGTTAGAACTATGTAAGGGTAAACTCTCCTTCCTACATGTGATAGCTTGAGTAACTCTGGATAGAGCTGGACAAAGAGTGATGGGATGCTCACGCTCATAAAATCCTCCTTGCTTAAGACCATTTACTCCACAGTGCCAAAATAACAAAGAAGTGCTTTGTTGGTACCAGTCTTAACCACAATGGCAGAAGCACACCATTTCTCTGTTCTGCTGTCTCCTGTGCACACCAAATCTGTGCAAGGATGTTTTTGAATGTTCCTGGCAGTCTCTGAAGCTGCTTGAGTGCATGCTAATGATAAGTATATCTTATACAGGGTATGCTTAGGCTTATGGAATCATGTGCATTTCCAATGATGTTTTTCAAAAGAGAAGAACCCCAGCCTCGGTGATGACCTTTTCGTCTCCTGCACTGTCCAAAGTGAGAATGTTTCTACAAATGATTAAACATTTCTGTTTAATGTGGACATCACTGAACTCCAGCAATGCACATTATAATGTATGATTGAGGAAATGCTTTGGGATGCTTTAAATGTAATGATCTAGCAGCTTCTTTGAAGAATACTTTATTCACTGATGTTTTCCAGTGTGGCAATGAAAAGTTAGTAAATTCAGTTTTAAAGACTTTGGATTTATTCACCTGTTCTTATTGAAGAGATTCAAGGTCTGGCAGGTACCTGTCTTTAAAATCTATAGTATAAATGTCACATGAGATTATGTTTTCAACTAAAACAAAAGTCTGCAAAAACGACATGTTGGACAGAGAACAAATAGAACAATATTTTCTGTTTATGTGGCAATTCAATTCAAAATTGAAAACTATACTTCCTTAATATTTTTCTTCTCTTTTGTGAAACTGTAGGCAATCGAGTGTTTCTCCTAAACGCAAACTCAAATAGCTGCCAACACTTTTAGAGAAATGAGTGGTACATAAGCATTTTATCTTAAGATTGCTTTTTCTTTCCTCAAAGGATGTGTCTCTTTGGGTGAATTACCTGGATAAAATTTTGTCCAGAAGAAATGAATATGGTGATGGGTATTATAGGACCAGTAGTTAAAAACTGTTAAAAAATTCCAGTGCAAAGCAAAGTGTCTATAGATAGCAGCAATACAGGTCAGGCAGTAAAGGGTGAGATTTTCTCATCTGACAGCCAGAGCAATGTGTGGTATGAAGTTCTTTTGGCTACTCTCTCCTCTGTCTGCTTAGTCCTCTCCCTCTAAGTAATGCAGGTGTGCTGGTCTTCTCCCTTGCAGTAATGCCTCTGAAAACTGGTTGTAACCCAAATACTGACTATTTCTAGCTTTTCTTACTTTCTTCTGTTCTAGCAGAACCAATTTCCCATCTTCCTTTGCGGGAGGAACAGGCTTCTCTGTGAGTCTTGATTTTGGTAGTCTTTTTCCTGGTGCGGAAAAGATGTGAGAATCTTAACTTTACTTACACCTTTTTCTTTTCCTATGCTGTCAGGAATGAGACTGTTTCTATAAATGATTAATCATATCCATTTACCAAGGCTGTGTCATAATTTCCTGTAAAAACATGTGGGAAGATATGTCTGTCTCTATTCTTCATCATTATGTCTACAGAAACTGAGGAGGGCTAAAGAAGCTTTTGGGAATTATTTGAATTGTCCTGTTTGTCATGAAGCAACTTTCAGTGCAAAATTTCTTCCCCAGGGCTAGCAGTTGTAGCTTTAGAAGTCTCTCTGGTGTTCAGCCTTCTAGAGGATGCTGATTCAAAGCATCCAGAATTCCAGAGCACTTGCTAGGCAGGATTTTACTCAGCTGTATTAATGGTCCTCAATGAAACCTGGCTCTGCAGGATTTCCTAAGTGTCTATTTCACATGACAGTGATTATTCCCAGAGTGTTGCTGAAACCTGAGGATCTTATTCATGTTTTATGTGTCTTCTTTAAGGCAAACCTTATAGAGAAAGTCAAAGGTGTATGGTTGTGAGATTGTTAGCCTTAGGAAGTGACAAAGGTTGGATGTTGGGATTACTGTGTCTTCCATTTGTTCGCATGATAGCATCACAATGGGCATCAGGTGGCTTCTTGGCAATCTCTGACAGTACTCTTTGCAGGAGTTCAAGTGTTGTCTTTGCAAATATGTTCCATTAGAGGCCATCTGTTTCTTGTATTTCACTCCTTTTAGCACTCTTGGAATTCCCTATTTTATCAGTATTAATAGTTGTAGGCTGCGTAGTGTGTTGTGTGCTGTGGACCTGACTGTGTGGCGTGTGGCTGACTCACTACAAGCTCAGAGGTGTAGGTACAGTATCTAAATGTGTCCAGAATATGCAGAGTGAGGATATCTTCCTTAAGTGATCAGGATATTTACCATTTAGTGGGGTATTTTCCATTTCTGTTTCCAGTGCCCCGAAGTGCCAGTTTACAAAGTTACTTTGTGCCCGTGAACAGGGAATGGCGCTTGTGTTTCTTGTCCATTCATAGCATTTTATGGCTTGTATTTACAGTCTTATGTCAGAGAAGTGCATTGGCAGAAGAACTCTTAAAATTCAGTGGCAAACTCAAAAATCACCAAGCTTTTACTCTGTTTTTCAAGTTTGTGTTTGGGGTGCTTGTATTATGGAAGAAGTTCAGTAATCACAAGTGATTTGAGCATGGTGTGCCATACCCAACACCCCTCTAGCTCTTTCCTCGAGGACTC
This sequence comes from Cyanoderma ruficeps, assembly GCA_008694505.1. NCBI lineage: Eukaryota > Metazoa > Chordata > Aves > Passeriformes > Timaliidae > Cyanoderma > Cyanoderma ruficeps. The sequence continues at coordinate 11,355,696 of VZDJ01007754.1, forward strand.
CAGCATGATGAAAAGCTAATCTGCAAGAAAAATTGTGAGTATTAAAAACAAATGAGTAGCCGCTGTGCTCCCTCTATTTCTCACTTATGACCCTTGTCTAGCCTCCTAAACAAAAGAATCTAGCAATCTGTCACGCAAAGTATTCTTGACATCTCCGAAATGAGCTTCTCCCCCCAACTTTTTTTTTCTTCTTACTTAGATTTAAGTTGTTGCATAATTAAAATCTCTTTGACATCCTGCTTACAGTCATATCCTGTTGCAGGGTTGGTATCCATCTGGCTCACAGCTGATGGATCTTTATACAAACCCACTCTCCTCACATCAGACACCACTTGAGAACCCATGACCTTAAATATCACCACATACATATTTTTAACCCCTTACCCAGAGTAATAACAGAATCTCCTGACTTGGAAGTGACCCACAAGAATAATCCAATCCTAAGAATTATACCATGTGCCCAGGGGCATTGTCCAAACACTTCTTGAACTCTGTCAGGCTTAGTGTAATGTCCACTTGCCTGGGGAGGCTGTTCCAGTGCCTGGATGAAGAAACCACGCTGGGAGTGAAGAAACTTTTCCTAATATCCAACCTAAACCGTGCCTGACAGAGCTTTATGCCATTCCCTCGGGTCCTGTCACTGGTCACCGCAGAGATCACTGCCAGCCCCTCCACTTCCCCCCATGAGGTAGCTGCAGACCACTGTGAGGTCTTCCCTCAGACTACTCTTCTCCAGGCTGAATTAGGGTAAATCACCTCAACCACACCATATCGTGTCTCCTCCAGACCCTTCACCATCTTTGTAGCCCTCCTTTGGATGCTTTCTAATAGCTTTGTATCTTCTGTTGTGGTATCTTCTGTGTTCTTCTAAGCTGCACATAGACTTGAGGGTGAGGCCACACCAGCAGGGAGCAGAGCGGTCACTTTCCACTCTCCAGCCTTTCATTCCTCACCCTGTATCTACATCCAGGGTTTCCCTGTTGCAAGTGCAGAATCTGATACACGTTACCAGCAGAATCTTGAGGGTTTTGATCACAGGTCAGCTTACAGGACTGGTGGCTGCAGTGGGGTGCACCTGTCTGAAAGGGGAAAAGGATCTCTGCTCAGGAGTTGGCATGGCTTTGTTGAGACAGCTGTAAACTAGATTTGAAGGGGAAGAGGATAAGCCTGGCTCACTAGGGATGAGCCTAGAGGTGGCACATTGATTTTAGAAGGGCAGTAGTAGAGGTAGGAAGTGGTGTCTTTAATGGTAATGAAACTGTAGCAAAAGGAGAGGGGAAAAGCTATTTTTTTGATGAAATGCTACCTGACAAAAATAGTCGAAAGGCACTTGCAGTTGGCTCTTTTATGCAGTCATTATAGGGAGCTTTTGATATAGATTTCTGAGAAGAAAGACCTGAGTGGCTCTGCACTCCCATGCACAGTGCTGCCTCCCAAAATAGGTCCACCCTTCTCCACTTCTGCTCCTTCCATGCTCATGCAGAAATAGGAAATTCAACAGTGGGCAGATTCAGGAATTCATGGACAGTGGGAGCACCGTGGGGAGCCCTGGTGGAGGGCATGGCTCCACAGGGCTGTGAGGTCACAGAGCCCCTCTGACTTGTTCTGTGCCAGCTGTGGGCAGTGCTGCAACAACAGCAGCAACAGCATGCTGCGAGCATAGGGGGGCATGGTCCTCACCCAGTGCCTCCTCCTCTTTCTGGTGGTCCTGCAAGCCCAGGACACCCAGTCTGCTCCAATACAAGAGCTGGGAGCAGGTGGGCAGGCAGGCACCTGCAGCCAGCCCCAGGCTGGCAGCTGCAGGCCAGGGCTAAAGCTGGGGGAGCCATAAAGGCTCCACAGTGCAGCATGGGACAAACATACCACGAGGAGGTGTGGGGAGGCTGCAGCTACTTTGGGGGGGGATGGGGGGCTCCTAACAAGCAGAGAGGTGGGGAGTGACAGTGTAGGGCCAGAAACTTGGTGGTGGGTTCTCCAGCACCTGGCGATGGTTAGCCAGCCTCTGGTGTGTGCCCTGTCACTACATGACCTCCATACAGATTCTGTATTCAGGTATGATGGTGCAGAGAACGTGTAATGGGTACGTCTCATGGGTGTTTGGTTGTAGATGTGGCCAGAGAGAGGACTTTTCCAGCTCTTCAAGTGAATTCTGTGCTGGTTCCCAGCCTGTATCCCACGGGTGAGTATCTGTGAGTCTCCACTGACTTCACAGAGCAAGCTTTCCTTTTCTATGTTATTCATGTGAAGTATAACTTCATAATTTCTGTTAACGTCCTCATATAAAGCTAAAACGAGGAATGATTCCCATCATGTGCTCGAAGTTACAAAGAAGATCCTGAAAGACTTGGAGGAAACTGAAAAATGTTAGTATAACTTACTCTGTAAACTGTTGGGACCTGGGGAGCCGAGCTTTTAATTTCCTGTACCCTGTGCAGCAGGAAGGGATCAGTCAGAGCCTCACTGCAGGGACACTGGATTTTACACCTTGCATGGGCTACAGAGCCACAGAGATGGTCCAGCACAGTGTCTGCAGCCAGCTGAGCTCCTAGATGAGTCTTGGGGGCAGCTGCTGCCACAGTTGTACTATTACTGGTCAGAGTTGCTTAGTGCAGATGTGACTATCCACATGTCAGGAACAGGTGTGTACTGAATTTGTCTTCAGCTCATGAACAGGCCAGCTTCAAGGCAAAAATGACAACCCATGGGAGATTCTGCAGGCACTTCTGCTTGTGATGGGTTTTCAGCCAGCAGACTGATAGCCGTGGTGGGATGAGTGTGACTGTTGGTAGTGCTTCTGAAGCATGTGAAGGATGTGCAGGGGAGCTAACTGCTCTTGAGCCAGGAGAGGGAGAGTACCCTGCCAGGCACTGGAGCAGAGAAGGCCCTTGGCTGCTGGAAAGGAGGTGTAGGCAGTTTTGGTTTGCAGGGACCAGCAGGCTTCATCAGGGCTGCAGGCAGTGTTGGGAAAGAAACAGGAGCAGCTCTCTGAGGATTACTGTTGTCTCTAGTGTGTGGAGGTTACTGCCACCAGTGTGCCATAGAGCTGCTTGTAGTCATGTCTAGATAGGAGGAGAGATTGCTCACCTCCCACCACACCCATTTCCCAGGAATTTCAGAACTTTCCTCTTTTGGGAATGAGGCCACTTGTGAGATTATTTGTAGCACAGAGCACAGTATCGTGTGCTGTTTTCTCTTCCGCAGGGCAAGACGTTGAAGAGGAGGCCAAGCCTCGAGATTCTGAATTGCTGAGCATGTACTATCTTCTAGGGATTACAGTACTCTTGTGTGTGCTGCTGCTTTGGATAATTGTATGTTGCATAGGCATGTCATGGCTGAAGGAGAAAGACATGTGAGTTGGCTTTTTGCTGCAGTTATTTATTGCTGGCTTGAAAAAGCAAATGCTTGCAGTACTCTGCTGAGATTTCCCCTGTGCAGTCCTTTAACTGTCCTCTTAATTAATATCAGTGAGTAGTCATTTCTGAAATGCATTTGCACAGGGTGCCTCAGAGACATGGAGCAGCACTGGGACAAACTGATACTGACTGTCTGAAAAACCAAAGATCAAACTAGAGGCAGAGGTGAAGCAGAGTCAGGAGAAGGAGCAGGATGCAGATCTCCCAACTCCATCCACTTGTTTCAGCTGCTGTCTGGCTGATGATGCCTCTTCACAGGACAACTGGGTATCGGTGTATTCACCTCACCCCGTATCATCCCAGTGTCCCTGTAACCAGTACCAACAGGGATATTGTGCCTCAGAAGACTACCATTTTTTCAATGAATATTTTTTTTTTTTCTAAAATAAGTGAGTTCTTGCCTGTGTTGAGTATTTCTGTTTGGGTAGAATGCACAGAGCTGGCACTAGGGCTCTATCTGTGAGAGAGGCTGTCAGAGACCTGCACTGCAGTGTGGGACATCTTTGTATCAGCATCAGCCTATTTTTTTCACTGAGACATCATCAAGGCTTTCTTCCACCAGAAAGGCAACTTGCTGGTAAGACATGAGGTGCAAAGGCTCATCCATGAGCTTACTTGAGATGTTGCCCTGAATCATTGTCTGGATAGAGAGGGAAGGAGGTGCTGGGAAGGATGGGTGCCCAGTGCTGAGCACAACAAGGAGGGCTGATAGGGTGACAAGAGGCTGCAGGTGCAGCAGTGTCCCCCACCCCAGAGATCAGAGATGAGAAATGAGTGGAAAATTGGAGCAGGACTGGGTGGGAGAGGAGAGTGAAAGCAGTGTGCTATTAATCACAAGGGTGGCATTAAAAATGAAACAGAGTTAAAAGAAATAACAATAAATAGAAAAAAATTAATAGTAATAACAAGTGTGAAAAGAAAGAGTTTAAGCATTGCAGACTGTCAACAAAGGGGAGGACCAGCCTTGGAATACATCTAAAGTCACACTGGCTGAGTACAGCAGATCCTGTCCAGGCTGATGTGGAGTCTGGCTTGCAGGTTCTTTTCAGAACTTGTCAGATGACACAAAATACAGACCACAAAGCCAGTTTGATGACACCTCTGCCCTGCAACTGTGTCTGAAGGGTACAACAGCCAGGCAGAAAAGACTTTAGATGTTATCCCAGGCTGCCTTGCAGGCCATTATAAACACCTCTTCCCAGTCCCCCTCCTCCTGTGCAGAGCCCCCCATGTCACCAGTCAGCCCAGCTCCTGACCTGACTGTGCATTCCCATTCTGTGTACCTGCAGGAGCTTCCCCCAGTGCCTGCTTTTGCCCACTCAGGTGTCAGCAGCCAACCCTGAAATTCTTAGCACAGGGAAAGTGTTCAGGAAGATGCCAGAACAGTTCCCAGAGGATGGCTGTTGTCTCTGGTGTGTGTAGGTTATTGCCAGCAGCGAGCCAGAGGGGTGCTCATAGAGTTCTTATCTCGCACCACACTCAGTTCCCAGGAATTCTGGAACTTTGCCCATTTGAGAATAAGGCCTTTTGAACTACAATCAGCTGGGGGTGGGAATTATGGCTCTTGACCCTCCATACAAAAAACAGACTCATAAAATCAGAATCTCTTCAGCTGGAAGAGACATACAAGGATCATCAAGTCCAACTCCTGGCCCCGCACAGGATACCCCAAAAATCCCGCCCATGTGCCTGAGAGCATTGTCCAAATGCTTCTTGAATTCTGTCAGGCTGGTGCTTCCAGGGAAGCTGCCATTTGCTCTTCAATAACACAATATGCACAGCAAGGCAGACGCAGGTGGGGACTGCTGTGCTCGTGTGTGTCAAGACAGTGTTTTTTCAGGGGGTCCCTGTCACCCCACCACTTGTGCATGTAGGACTAAAATGTCCCACACATTTTGGAAATATGGACTTTTTTTTTTTTTCTACCACCCAGGCACAAAAAATCTCAAGGAGAAAGAATAGCATCTGAGATCTGAGGGAAGAGAGCCCTTTTTTGTAATGTATCACTATTATTCCTGTCACCAGGGTAATACATTGAAGGCAGTTCTGCTGAAAAGCCATTCAGATGCAGTGAGTAGCTGAGCAATGGTGTAATTTAATGCTGGGCAAACAGCAAAGGGTAGATTTCTCAGTGAGGCTCTGCGCTCTGTAAGTTTGGATGTGTTCAGGAGTTTGTCTCAGGTTGGGCTATGGTGGTTTTTTTTCTTTTTTAGCTATCATGCATTTATAAAAATCTATTTATGGAAATACAAGAGTTTCATGAATAAATGAGATGGCATATTCCTTTCTTCATTTCGTGAATTACAGTATCAACATTTTAGAGCCTGTTCATGAATTAATAATTACTTTAATCAATAAAAATAATTACAGTGCTAAGAACATTTTAACAATGAATGCTTTCTTGCCATTTTCACTCCTTTTTAATTAAAGCATGACAACTCATATTTACCATTTTCATCATGATCTCTCTAAATGATGAAATTTGTCATCTTTGACTTGGGCTCTAATTATAATTCTTTTAGATGGTTCTGATTTCTCCTCATTATTCAATTATGCTTGCTCCAATTTTAAACTGACAAAATTTCCCTCTCTAAATCTCTTTCATGCTGTAAGAATATCTTTGACTTTATAATACCCATTTTAAATATTCTATGCTAGCCAAAATAAATGCAAATTAAATATATGAAATAGAAAAACAAATATAAACTGCTGAATATAAATAAATGCAGCAGAAGACCAATTATTTTCAGTTTAAATGCATCTATCTTACTTCAGTATAGCATGAAATATTAATAAAAATTTGCTGCAAATACAGAAATTGTAATAAGACTATAATAAGCTTGCAAAAGCAACATGCAAACTTAATTTTTGTGCCTGTGACACAGCCTCCAATTAAATGATCTCCTGCTATTTTTTTATACGGATCTCTTCCTCGCTTTTTCACTAGATAGCATTGCATTCCCTTAAATATAATAACTTGCTATGATAATCTTCTTCAGCCTATTCTCCATAATTACTTTAGTTTATTTTTATAATCTTGGCCATGTGAGAAAAAATTTCTTTTCCTAAAGTAAGATTTGTTTGCCTCACAAATTTGTGAGTTCTGTTGGTGCCTCAGCAATGTTTTGCCTGGTGTGAGCTAAGGGAGTGAGCCGCTGGAGAACCACAGGGGAAATTATTATGCTTGAGTTGATCACAATTAGGCAAGTAGGACCTAGGTTTTTAAATTTTTTGCTTTGTAAAATACCATGTAATGCTAAGAAATCTTATGAGCACTCTAAGAGCTTTTTACTTACTTCAAACTCAACCTTCAGGTGCTTCAGGAATCACCTTAGCCTGGGGGCTTCCTCATGTTGATTCATCTGAAAAACATGTAATTGTGATAGGAGGATCAGTGTAATGTCTCTTTGTACCACCCCCAATGGTTTCTTTTTACACCTTGCTATTATTATTTTTGTCAATATATGCCTTTGGTATAAAACATCTATAACAGCTTACTTTCTGGTGCATCAGATTTTCCTGCAAACGGGTAGTAAAGAGGTGTATTTGGGCAGGTATCAACATGGTCCAGTTGCTGTGCCTGTCAGGTGGTTTTACCCATCCTAAGGACGTTTTCAGTTGACATTTATGGTTTTCAGTCACTGCATAATGTCTGCCTAAAAAGCCAAATACCTCCTCCTGTGCCTGTCAGAAACTGTCACGTACAGTCAGATGGCTGCTTCAGGAATTTGTTGGGCATCAGTCTGCAGACAGATCCCACCATTTGAATCCAACCTCCATGAACTACTCTGATGGGACAATTAAAGACCAAATTGTAGTCTGTGTGCATGGAGGGGAGTAAGTTAAATTGGCAGATGAAACCAGATTCCTGCTGTCATATCTCTGGAGTGCTTGACTTAAAGTCATCACAAGGTTGTTTCAACACAGTTTTGTGCCTGCACTTTCCAGAAGTTTTAGAAGATCCATTAGAAAGAAAGCAGCAAATAATTCAGTACCAAAATAGATCATCAGAAGGATTAAAAAATTTGAGATGCACTGTTCAGAACTTTGCTGCTAAACCTAACTTAGCAGTCAGGAGCTGCTTTCTCTGAATGACTTTTTCAAGAGCTTCATACAAACTGGCTTACCATGCTGGAAATCCTGGGGTTAATTCCAGCTCTGGAACAAAGTGTGCTTCTGGGTGCCCATTTACATTTATCCATTTACCATTTCTGCTGCCTTTTACCAAGCACTTCTGACCTGTCCTGCTTTGTCTTTTCTTTCTGCTCAAGTCCTTTTTCAGACTTTTTCCTTGCTTCTCCCAGCTTCTTCTACATGGAGGCTCTTTAGGCTCTGTCTAGGCATTCCTGTGTGTTCCTGGGTGCTGTACTGTTAGCACATTGGATTACGCTCTGTTATTTAGTACCAATATAGCAGCTAAAAAAAGGAACAAAAGTATAAAACTTGACAATGTTTACACTCTGGTTTTTATCCAGAGGGCAATGCCCCATTGCAAAATATGTATGTAAGTGCTGTTTTACTTGTAATTGAGATTAGTTGGTGTATGAGACTCATATTGGCTTTTTGTGCAGAGCAGATTTAATTTGTGGTATATTAATTGCATTTGGTGTGTTGGCATCTTAGTGCCTTTAAATAACAAAAATTATTTTTAGAAATTTTTTACTTTATGTGGGTCGCAGAATTAAGGGAGTGTATTTTTTAAGATATTTGTGTAGTCTGTTTTTTGCAAGGAATACGGACAGCTTTGGACTGGATTGTCACAAGTGCAAACAACTAAGAGACCATCACAATCACTGATTTTTGCATGTTCTTTTTTTCAGTGGCAGAGAATATGTTTTTGTGAAATCCAAAGCAGCAGTTGCCTATATGCAGTTGCTATTTCAGTATGAACAGTAATTGCTTTAATGAAGCAAAGAGGAGCTCAGACCTATTTTCCTGGCATGTGTTCTGCAAGATACTAAACACTTGAAATATTACACCCAAATCCGATGTCAAAATGCTTTTCCTGTGTTATTTCTTGAACCCAGAATATTAATATATGTCCAAAAAGTAAGTTGAGCAAATATTTGCATTTAGTGGATTTATCATTTGCTGTTGGCAGCTACCTCAAATTATTTCAAGACATCTGAGAATGCTTTCTCATGACATGATACAGCTTTTTCTTTTTAAAAAAAGGCATAAAAAATAATTATAAGATGTAATGTTTATGAGGCTGTATGAATGGTTGCATAATGTGCGCATGTTGAAAGCTGTGCATTTCATGTTAAATACAAGAATGACTGTGCACTGGGAGGGAATATGTGAGAAATCATGAGAACTATAAAGGGCCATCTGCTTCATGCTCCATTTTTATTTGGTGGATTAACCCACTGCAATATTTAAAAGCATAATGAATTGTTGTTTCATCCACTCATTAGATTTTTCATGGCACAAACCTACCTTACCATGAAAAAGGTTTCCTTTCTATGCAGGGAGAGTTGTTTGGGAAGAGGAAAAGACAAAACATAATATGACAGATGGCATGAGCTACACCTTTCCTGTTAACCTTTAATTCCCGTTTTTCCTGTATTTGTTTTAGTTTTCAACAATGGTCCTAATGCTGCTATGGAGTTACAAGGGAGGAATGAAGAGTGGGGTCCTATCACTGTCCTCCCTCCTGTTCTTTTGGGCAGTCCCCTGCCCTGAGAGTAGGAGAGTGGGGAAGGTGTACTGTGTTCTGCTTACTCTGGCTGCTTGCATGGACCTCCTGGGTTGTTGCTGCCTAAGTCTTCATTTCAACAGAAACATGGGATTGTGGAATCATTTGAAGGTTGGACCTTCAAAGTTCACCTAGTTCAACCCCCCCTGCCATGTTCAGGGACATCTTCCAGTAGATCAGGTTGCTCAAGGCCCCATCCAACCTGATTTTGAGCGCTTTGAATAGCTCCTAGGCTGCTATGACCCTTCTCTTTGCTGAGATTAACAGAGTTGACAGGCTCAGTAGCACGAAGCTTGTGCAAAGCGTTTTTTCATTTCTTTCTTTTTTCCCTTCTTTTGTACCAAACAGGGGCAATGGAGAAGGAGTCAGTGTGTGGTTGCCAGTGTGCTCTGAGACTGGACCTCAATTTTGTGCTTTGCTGCAACAGTAGTATTTGAGTCTCACAGTTCTGTAAATATGCATTACTTCTCTGCCTAAACAAATAAGCAGTGTTCCTTTGTTTTGTGAAAGGTTTACAAGGAGTGATTCTTTAATGAATAAGCATTTCAAGGTAGTAGGGAAAGCCTTTTCAGTGAAGGATAAGTCCTGAGTATGTTTGTATATGTTTTAAGAAAGGGGAAAGTAACGTTGAGTGTTCTGTGATGTTATTTTTAAGATGTGAGAACGGCTGAAGAATAATTTACCATAATATTGATTGAAGATAATAAACTGCATAGAAGGATTCACCTAAATAGGCCTAATAAAGCATTTTAATCTTTCTAGTGTGATTATGGTTATATTGCAGAAACACAAAGCAAATTACAGCCCAAGCCTTAGAATCTGATGTGTGCAACAGAAGTATGTTGCAGAAAGACATTTGAATACATTGTTAGAAAAGAAAGGCATCTGGTTTGGATGACCCACCAACCCTGGAGTAAATGCAGTTGATCGGTCCAGAGCTTATGTTTTCATAAAAATTCCTGTTATCTCAGTCTCATTTCTGAGTGGAAACAGCCCATTAAGATCTCATTGCTAGGCTGAATGCATGGTTCAGATTACTGTTTTCCCCATGTGCACCACATTTGTTTACACTGAATTTCACTTGCCATTTTATTGACTAATCACTTGATTTCATGAGGTTTTTCTTCTGCAGTTCTCTTCCCTCACAGCATAAATTGCAGGCTCCACAGTGCTTCTGCCTAGAGGCAGACTGTTTGCTATCGTGCAATTCTGTTTGAACCGTCTTGCCATCCTACTTTAGCACCGATTTGTAAAACAGGAACTTAATCTTCAATTCCTTCTTCTGAGTTTAGTTTTGCAGGAACTCAAACTCTTCCTCCTTCCCTCTCCGTGTTTTGGAGAAAAGAATATTTAAAAATTCATGGGCTGAAATACTTCTTCCTAGATTTCTTGCTCTGTGTGAGAATATTTCTCTTTTGTAATGGGCAGTTTCAGCATTTGTTTTGTTTAGGAAAATGACTTGCCTGAAAATGTGTTTTGGCCAGTTTAAAAAAATTGGCAGTCTCATGTGTTGCTGTTCATCTTGTCAGCCCTCTGTTATCTCTGTCCAGGTTATTCTGCTGGCCATCTGTTAGGAAGAGAGAAAAGTGCAGTATGAGTACTCCTTGGACCCTGAGAACTTCAGTAGGAACATTTTATAGCCTATGGCTGCAGGGAAATCATCAGAGAAGATCGGTCTCCTGCCTGCATCTTCAGTCCTGCAGTCAAGAAACTGCAGAGCATAGGGTAGTAACCAATGAAGCTTCTTGGTAACTAATCATCAGTTTCCAAAGGGTTTGTATGTGGGATGAGAATTTTCAGTACAAACATCCTTGAAAATTCCAGAGGTTGCTGTCCACCCACCCCATTGCATTAGAAAGGCACAGTCAAAGTGAGCTTATATCTGACCAGTTGTACACTGCTGCTCCTACAGTCAGAGTTCAAACAGTGTAACTCAAATAAATCCTAGTGAATAGTGTGGAGTTAATGATGGGAATGTGATCTCACTTCCCTAACCGCAAGACAGCTCCGCGGAGCTTCACTGTTCAGCAGAAGGCTTTGGCAGATTACTAAGATTTGTTTCTCAGGTACTGGCTTCACTTGCACTGATTGCACACCTCTGTGCTATTTCTGCAGGTCATTACTGGAAGTCAGATACTTATTTTTATTCTTTTAATCCTTTCAAGCCCCTGTGAGCCTAATGATGACATAAACATTAAAAATCGGCATAAAAATATGAAAAAATGTTGATGCAGTTTATAGATATTTGCAAGCCTTTGAATATTAGGCGGTATTTTCTCTTTGTAGTTATGACTTGTTTTGTCAGTTAAAGAAACTCAGAAATATTTAATGCTGGATTACAGTAGAGAAGATGACTGGTGAAAAGGATGTTGTGAGCTTCCAAAAAAGAGCAGGGCATGTTGGTTGCCATTTGGTAACAACAACTTCTGCAAACAATAACATTTAAAAATACTTCTAACTGGAAGTTAAGTGAATTAGCTTTGATCTACCTGGCTATGAAAATTATTGATCAATATCTAATAACTATGAAGCACTTCTGGCATGCGGTAACTTTCCCAATTGCAATGAGTTCATGGACTTCATTAATAGAAACACAGAAAAAACACTTTGGTTATTAATTTTAAGTGAGAATTTTTAATTTTCACAATATGACACATGTTCCCTGAAAGATTTAGAGTTAACAAGCAAGTGTATTTTGTTTAATTGTCATGGTTAATAAGAAAAAAAAATCACTCTGCCGTGGAGATTCTCTCATTAAAAGTTGATAACATTTTGCAGAAGCAGTGAAGCCCTCCAAATATGCAAAATTTCTGATGATAGCATGTGGCCCTCTGTGATTACCTGTACTCCAGAAACAAAAGGAAATATTCTTTATCCCATACTCACTGTGTAGGGGATGGCTCCCCTTGGCAGCTACTATCGAGATTTCTAATTTTAGACTGTAAAATCAAGGTTAAACTTCCACATGTCTCATATAGGTGGATGCCTCATCCCTGGAAATGTTCAAGGCCAGGCTGGATGGGGCTCTGAGAAACCTGGTTTAGTGGAAGGTGTCCCTGACCATTTCAGGGAGGTTGGAACCTGATGATCTTTTAAGTCCCTTCCAACCCAAACCACTTTCTGATTCTATGATGATTCTGTGTTGCATGATGGTGGCTGATCTGGGGATTATCCCTTCTTTTCTCTTTCTAGCAGCTGGATAGGAGTTACATGAACAAATTCGGACCCTCTAGGCTTTAGATTATGAGGATAATCAATAATTTAAAGTGCCTTACAAATTTTTCAATCCTATGAATTAATAAATAAAACCTAATAAAGTCTTTAGATGTGAAATAAATGAAAATTAAATACAAAGTCTAGTTTTCTTTACTAATTGTAATTGTTTATTGTGTGCTTCAACATTATTCTATTAAATCTTAACCCTGATTTGCTGAGACTGACATTTTTTCAGTCCCTGAATTATAGTACATACACAGTATTGAACTGAGATTTTAATGAAAACAAAAAATTAGGAAAATGCATAATATGCATCAAAAATAGTTTGCATTTAGGATACTATTTTAAATTTGCTTTTTGTTGGTGCTTTATCTCTTCTCTCCTTATACTTCTATTTTAATGCAAGAAGGGTCTTTTTATGGGAGGTAGGAGTACTGTCAGTTCAGGTTGTGAGTGCAGTGTACTTTTAGTACTGATTTTCAGACTTTCCTCCACATACCAGTGGGAAAACATTGGAAAAGGTTTTTTTAGTTGTCTTTTAGAACTTGAGGAAAAGATAAAATTTAGATTTCCCTGGAAGTTGGAACCAAGTAACAGTGAAAAGGTTTGGGCTGGGTTTTTGCCAGCTAATGGCTTGTCAGACTCCAGCTGTCTCAGAGTGTGAAGAAGGAGGGCACTGTGGGGCCATTTCAGAGTTCATGCCCCTTTCCTCCTTGCAACCCCAGAGGATTTTGAGACTGTGCAATTCTGGGCTGACATAAATATATTCCTCCCAATGGTTTTGACGCCCTTCTCATGCTGGTCCTGGACCATCTCTCCACCTTTTGTCCTGTTTCTAAGGCATCTAGTTTTGATGATAAAGTCATTGTAGCGGTCACTTGTCTTTTCCAGAGGGAGGCATTCCTGGGGTATGCATCACATTCCTAGAGGCAGATGGTTTTACCAGGTATGGGTTCGCCTTGCTTGAGGATAGTTTACTGTCGGAACTGCTCTCAGACAGTGTTGTGGACAAAAAGGAACATGGTTCATCTTCCTCTTCCGTGCCCTTCCCTGAGACTGCCTGAGCAGACTTGGCCCTCTCCACTATGGCTGTGTGACTGCCTGTTGCCTGCCCTGGCATCATAGGCCTACTCAGTTTCTTGTTACAAAGCCCTGTTCTTGTTTATTGTAGCAGAGCCATTTCAAGTGCTTTGAAAATTCGCCCAAAAATAATTTTGCTTTGTCCAGTCTGGGCTGGATGGGATGAACACAAAAGAAAATGGAGCTACTGGTGGGACAGAGAATCAGATGCTGGCCCTCCTTTTGCAGTGCGAGCAAGACTTTTGACATCTCTGAGGTTAGGGGGGATTCTAGGTAATGTACTCTGAGATTTATGTGCCATCCTTCAGTGTACAATGTACAATGTGCCTCTTTCCTTCATCTTTGAACTTCTCTTGTGGGAGATACTTGCCTCACATACAGAATATCTTTGACTTTCCTGTGCTGTGTACCTATTATATGTCTACTTGCTGTCTTGGCTGTTTTTAAAACAGAGCATAATCCATTCATGAGAGGGGGCATGGGAGAGGTAGCTGTTATTCAAGGAAAGTGAATCTGAGAAGTCAAGAGGTCCTATCCAGACATTGTGTTTCCATTTCAGTTATTTTTCTGCCTTTTTTAGTAAGTTTTCTGAAGCCTGATAACAGTGAACACAAAGGATAAACAGGAAGAATACTTGTGGTTTTTAATTGCCCTTATTTTGGAGACTAAGGATTTGGTGAAGAGATTCAGTGTGCCCTGTTGTCCACCCATCTGCCTACCCCATGGGCAGGATAGTGAAGTTTGAATTTCTGCAGCAGCTGACTCCATTTTGCAATTCTTTGTTGCTTTTCTTTGGTTAAGCGGGTAGAGCTGGATTTCGTGTGATGTTACCTTTGGTGTCTGTTATGCTATTAATTTCCTATTCAGGTATCCACAGAAAAGCTGTCTGTCAATGTGAAGCATTACAGCTGCATCAGCACTACATTTGTCACTTTCTGCATGTGTAAGGAGCTATGCATTTCATTTAACAGAAAATAACAAAAAGACATTTGGGTAATTTCGAGGTGTTGTCATAATCCATAGTGGTTTAGGATGGTAGTTTTGTGTTTATAGCAGACTAGCTGGCTCTTTATCTTGTGGGAATGTATTGTATTTAATCTTTTTTTAAAGCTCCTTTAATTGGACTTAAATGTATTATCTTTGAATTTGATCTTGTCTTATAGGAAAAGCATGAAAATATAACATAATTTATACTTTTAGTAATTTATCTGCTTAAGTAATATTCTCATGTCTTTTACCATTATCACTGTAATTTTTTTATCCTTCTGACACTTCTATATTCTTTTTCAAAGAGTGTACTTTACTGGAACTGAACATGTTTGCATGTTTGCAATCTATAATATAAAATATAAAATATAGATTTATTGCTTTAATTAATTTCCAAATTCATTGCATGATCTTAACTGAACTTCTCCATAAAGTGGGACTTGTCAGTGAACTATCCAATATGAATTTCACTCTTTTCCCCTTAGAATGGTTTAGTGGAGAATTCAGAAATATGAGTATTCTAAGTACTTTTCTAAGCTTTATACATTGTGTACAATAATATGTATAATATTGTACATTTATTTAAGTATTTCTAATGACCTTTTAAAAATTTTGATCAGCTAGCTGAAATATTTTCTCTAATTTGCAAAATTTTGCTGCCCCTATTAATCTGTCCTTGAGATAAATCACAGAATTTTTAGGGGTTTT
Organism: Cyanoderma ruficeps; assembly: GCA_008694505.1. NCBI lineage: Eukaryota > Metazoa > Chordata > Aves > Passeriformes > Timaliidae > Cyanoderma > Cyanoderma ruficeps. The sequence goes on from VZDJ01007754.1 coordinate 11,370,798, forward strand.
GGTGGGGGGTTTAGTTGGGGACATTTTTGCATTGAAAAGGTCAGCAAAGTGCTAGTATGCTGCATTTAATATGCTGAGAAGAGTCATCATAAATTCTTTTACAAATTGAAGTGCACTGTAAGCAAAACACTGGATTGCTGAAAAATTGAAAAAATAATTTCTGCAGCAGTACTCATTTTAAAATGGAAGTCTATGGAAGGGGCTTTGGTCTGGAGACGTCATTAAAATTGGAAGTACATACTTAGAAATGTCTTGTCTTGAAGTGAAACCTCGATTTGGATGTAAATAGTTTGTGATCAAGCCTAGTTAATTTTATTTCATGAAACTCAGAATAGGTGATATGATATAATTTCATTTCAGTGAAATGTATATAAATTTTTTTTCCACAAGGCTCCAAAGTCTGTGTTTTAGGTGCAGAAGCCTTCTAAGATGGTATAAAGTTAAGTATTTTCTCAGGTACAAGTCATTTTAAATGATGTCAAGGAAAACAGAAGGTTTTTCTGCCTGTGACCAGGACTTGGATAATGGAATCTGTGGTTCTTATCCATTCTGCCCCTTTTTATCCCTGGCTCCACTATGCTACAGCTGTAGGATCTGGGTTATAATCTAGAGGAATCCAAGATGTCAAATGGTTGCTCATATCCATGTCAGCCAACTGTGCAGTCTCACTCAATATGTGAGTTTAGTGGCTAAACCTTTCTTTCAGTGGCAAAACCACCTAAAACAAAAGAAAATTAAATAAACATCCATGTTATTCAGTAATTACTCTTTGGAAAAATACCACACACTGGCAAATTCTCATTGGTACATATTTTACATTGCTTTAGCGCCAGGTAGGTTCCTTTTGTTTATGGTGCGAGGGAGTGTCGCTCTTGGGAGCTGTTCAGCATCCACTGAGGGGGGAGACAGCTGGGGGGAGTATTTCTCATCTGTTGCCTTCAACCACTGTAAAATTTGCTATGAATGTCAAAGGTAGTGGCCAGCTTTATTTCATATACACTAGAAACCAATTAAATCTATCAGATCGTTTCAACCTGCAGGCCACTTAATAAGTTTGGGTCCCCACTGACGTTGATCAGATTTGAATTGCTGTTCTGGAGGTGAAAGTCTGGACATTAAATTATTAATGCTTTGCAGTCTCAAGTTTCCTCACTGTAAGTGCCCTCCCCTCTCTTCTGCTTTCAGTAGAAGTTTGAGTAAAGTACATGTGTCAGGTCAAGTCTGCTCTCAGCTGGTAACCTGGGGCTTGGGTTCTCCTTTCCTGTCCTCCCCTCCCTGCCCCCAGAACATATTCCAAATCAACATTTTTTTTTTTGCTACTTTCACTAGGTCTCCAGCCACTGTCTGCTTCTGCAATATTAATATCTTTTCTATTCCCTGCAGGAGTCTGTGGCTTTATAACTGAGGAGCCAAAGATCAGAACTACTCCCGTATGTTTGGAGATACAATTTTGTCTTGCTCTGTTTCTCTGTGGAGTTGGGTCTCTAGAGGATCAAAATGTCATATGGCACAATATGATTTTTTTGTCTATTACTTTTTAAAGTAGTAACACTACAGGTACTCTGTTTGTAACATGTCAATCTAGTTTACATCTTTAAAAATAATCTTTTATAACCAAGAAAGGAAACATCACGCAAAGACAAAGTCTGCTGCCTTCATCAGAGACAGAGAGAAAACATCTTTCAACTTAGATTTGTGTAAAGCCTGGCATACATAGTTTGCAGTGATTTCACTTTCAGGGAAAAGTCTTTTCAAATAAATGAGAACTTGCTCCAGATTCAAATGGCAGTGTCTCTGTAAAAGTCAAATCTGATTTTTTGCCCTTTTCTTGACAGTGATCACAGTAAGTGACCCGAATGTGGTGTGTTCCTTTGAAGTGAGCAGCGTTGAGATACACTGGGGAGGCTCCTTTTTTTCACTCTTAAAAAATTAGATGAGCAGGATTGTGGCATTCCCATCTCCATAAATGGGAGAGGAACACGTGCCTGCTTGTGTGTGCCTTTCAAACAGAGTCCCTGCTACAATGCTTAAATGTACTCAGTAGTTTATCATGAACATATGCCGGGTTTGTTTTCTGTGATTTCTGTTAATGCCTTTTCAATAACTGTAATACGTTAATAAATAGTTGTTTATTATGACTAAAGGAGTAACCATATATTCTAAATTTATTGAGTGCTGCCTGGAACTTTTTGGTTGGAAGTTGGTTGGGAAAAATTACTGTCAAACTCATTTACAGCAGAAGTGCAGTTCCTTCTGAGAACACAGGCGTTTGTGTAATCTGACTCTGTGGCACTGAGCTATGCTGTATGTAGTGTATTTATGATTGAACAGAAAGTTTCAAACAGCAGCCTGTGAAATTGGATTTCAGATGTAATGTACCATAAATAAGTGCTATAAAGAATGCCTTTAATGCTATAAATCAGTTTTTATTGGTTTCAGCTATCTCATTCTGGTTATTGTATTACCCACAAAATCAATGGGAATCAAAGAGCTGGAATATATTTTATTTTAATGTCCCATCTCCCATGGAAATGGCATATGAGCCCTTAGATCACCTTTTGGGTAGGTTGGGCAAGGCTGATAAACTGCAGGCAATGAGAATGTTTTCACAAAAAGGTCTGTGTAAGTAGTAGTTGGATAACACTTGAAATACTTTGGTATGGCACTTCCTCCCTGTAAGGGGATACTCACCTATGTTTTTGAATGACCCTTCTTTTTGTTGTTTCAGTAAATTTGCCAGTTTGATTTGATTACTGCAGTACTCTTCTTTAAAAAAATGGCATCACAAAGGTGCAAGAACCATATGTCACTGCTCCTGCACCCAGAATTGGGAGCACTTTAAGGGTAGATCTGGTTTCTTTACCTGTAAGCATTCCCTCTAGTGAAGGCTTGCTTGATCCTGGGAAAGAGCAAGAACAATTCTAGCAGTAGTTGTGAAGCGTAAAATACAATATGAGCTCAGTTTAAGAACGTATTCTAGTGGAAGAAGGGAAGGTCATGCATCATGGATCTATGAATAGATTTTTAAAATTAGAAACAAATCATACTATCCTATGAGAATGAAGAAATACAAAGAAAAACTGTTTTCCAACTAAATAATTCCAGCCCAATTTAAAACAATGTCTGTGTTTCCTCTGTATTTCTCCCTTGCTTATATTAATAATCTCATGGTAGGATTGTTAGGAGAAACGTGCACCTCTGGAGCTCAGTTATTCAGGGCTGGAAATCTGTGGCAGAGGGCAGAACACTTGCCTTAAAGTATGTTAGAAACCTTCACTGTGTTAAAAGATGGAAGTACAGATACAATACAGTTGGATGAGAGTTCACTGGTAAATGTCTTCTGGAATATTGTACTCCTCCGTGAGGTTACATGTGCCCAACAGTAAGGATAACTGAAGAAGTAAACTTTTTTAAAGCTATCATATATGGATTATTTACACTCTTCTACACATCAGCTTTGCATTTTTCCCTGTCAACCAAAGCTAGTGTAATTTATGTGCTAAAATTAAGAGGAAAAAGTAGACAAAGAGGAATGATCCCTGTGGGGTTCGAGTGGTATGTAATGGGTTATTGTTGGCAGAAGTCTGAATACTAGGATGATGGTAGAGTATAGGAGCCAGAAGAGACGATTTACTCATCTTTGAACCTATGAATAGCGTTAAACTGCCTTTGAGTCCAAATTGCTGATGTTGACTTACACCCACGTCACCTCACATTGGAGTTTAAGCTTTTATTACAAGGATTGAATGACACGTTTCATTATTTGCAATGGTATAAGCAGTTATTCTCACTGGAGCGCAAAGATGTGTGGCTTCACGAGAGGGGAGTGTTAATCATTTACGTGCAGATGTATGTGGTTATCTGTGGGAGGGGATTAAAGAGACAGGTGTCAGATCTGGCTGCTTAATAGGAATGTAAGACATGAATGATACCAAGGAGGCAGAATAAAATGCCTGACTGCCTCGGGGACGGTTATAAAGTTCCCTATCCCTACCGTAATTTTACAGGTGGTGATTATAGGAGATGTAATGATTTCATGCAAAATACAAGATAATTAAAGTGTTTGATTTGATCTACAGACCTATGGTCAATTTGCAAGCCAGATGCTGACCAGCACTGCACCGTGCCATAGTGAGCATTGCTCAGAATTACACCCTTGGTTTGAGTAGTGCTGTGTCAGGCATAAGTTTAGATGGTCTTGTTGCTGCTACTGATTTGGGTCAACCTAGTACCTGGGATGAGTGCTAAGTCCAAAAAAGACAGAAAAATCTTTTCCTCTAATCAAAAAATGGTGCAGGAAATGTCCCAAGGTATTTGTGTGCCGCTAATACACAAAGCGGGAAAGTAGCTTGTTGTGTCACACTTGGAGATGGGTGAGGAATGCTTTGAGAATAAAAGCTTACTTAAATGGACAAATGAAGGGCGTCTCAAGTACTGAGGGTTATGTAAGCAACTAGCTTTCTGCGTATTGAAGAGCAGCATAGCATGGTGGATTATTTACTTTCTTCTCCTGAGGCAGAAAATTTAGGTGTTACCACCAGGAACACAGATAGGACCCTGTCCTGACACACATCAGGTGCAATTTCTTCAATTAGTGAATAAAACGGTTCTTCTTGAGGCTTGTGTGAGCACCTGGTCCTACACATCAACTTCTATGGTGCTATAGAAACACTAACCCCAAAAAAACTCAGCGGCAGACAGATAAAGATAGCTGAAGTTACACTTGAGATCTTTGCAATTATGGGTATCACCAGAGGATGGGAACAAGCAATATGGTTTTGAAATATCTAGAAAAATGATAATATATGGAATACACGTGGACATGTTTATCATTTGGTGCAGTGAAGTTCAGCTTGGAGCTGTGCAGTGTCCCAGGTTCCTGAGTGGCGTAAACATTTATGCAGTTGTTGGGAAATGTGCTGGGAGATGGGAGCTGTGGGTCTGGCAGGGGTGTGGTCCAGTAGATTGCCGTCTATCAAAGGATAAGGTGATAAACTAGAGAATTCACTGGGTCAGTCTTTTGGGTGGGTTCAAGTGCAATATCAGCTGGTTGCAGCTGATAATGGAGTCGGGATATTGCCATAACTGGGAGCAGCTCAGCTTTGGGCACACCGTCCCCCAGGCATGCTTTTTATGGTCAGCTCTGGTGCTGCAGTCTTACTTTAGGCTTTTAATTTTAGATCTGTCCACGAATTTGGAACAAACACTCATCCTTTCCTTTTGCTTCACATGGCTATGAAACCAAGAAGAGAGTGATGTAAATGACACAAAATAGCTACCTAAGTCTGTCCTCTCAGTACTAGAAAAACGTTCTCATCTCACCATAATTTTTACCATTTTATGTCCTCTTCATCTGAACACTGACATGCATTCTGATAGTGGTGGTCATTGTGAAATGAATGATCTTCCTGTTTAAGAGAACAGAAACCACAGGTGATCTCCACAGGCCTCATCTCTGGTTATTCACAAGGATGCAGCACCATGCTGTTCCAAATGTACTTTTGGAGCTGGGCTGATTGCTTTCCAAGGAATTTCTGCTGGGTGCTCTCTCTGGGTGGATAGGGTTAAGCATGACATTTTAGTCCATAAAAGTATGATGTTTCCCAGCATCTGCTAGTTGGTGCTTTGTCACAAATTAGGACTGAAAATTACAGTGGTGAGGGGGTAAACAGGACCAAGTGGCAGATCTCATGATTTTTCAGAAATACCACATCAAAGTTCTGTAATTCATGAAGTCCCCATGCATCAGTCCATACAGTGAGATACACTGACAGCCACATGGCAGAAAGCTGTGGATGCAAGGGTGTAGCATGACCTCAGGGCTGCCTAGAAAGCCTCTTGCCAGGACAGTGCCAAGGAATTCCACAGCCTCTTCCCTGCTCCACCATCCCATGCAGCATTAGAGCTGGCCGGGCATGTCAAGCATGTGAAGCAAAAAGAAATAAAAGGATACAGTAGTGGGTGGTTAATGCATGAGGAAAATACACTGCTGTTTAGGTATACAAGGGGGCTTGTGGCAGATCGGTCTGTGTGACTGACTTCTACAGGCGTGCTGCAGAGGGACACTCAGATGAGATGTCAGAAAGTCATTGCTCCAGTGTTACAGAGCACTCCCTCAATGCATATTGATTTGAAACTGTGGCAGTAAACAAAAGTTGCAGGTTTTGTAGTATGTAAAATTTCAAGGTGTTAGCAACAGTGTTAAAATAGCTGAAGTTAAAATTGCCATGCTACGAAGCAGCTTAACTTGAAGCCTGCAGAACCAACATTTTGCCATTAAGCACCCACATCCTCTCTGTTTCTTGTCTGAAATTGCCATTGTCAGCTGCAGAAACAGAACATTTTCCATACACGGTACATACTGTTTCAGGAAAGCTGTACCAATTAAAAAAGAGGAGTTTCTGCTCATTCGTTCCCCTGTGCTATGCTGGTATGAGCCCTTTTGAGGCCACACACATCTTAGTTAATGGCCTGAACCAGCTGAAGGGTAGCCCAGCTCGATCCCACAGCCCCTCCAAAAGTACCAAACATGTTTCAGCAGATTCAAATGCTGAACATGCCCACCAGGGACAGAAATACCTAATCCAGCACTGTCCTTCCATTTAATCCTTTCCTTCATGCCTTGCCTTGTCTTGAGTTTTTGATTCCCTGTCATACATTAGATCACTGTTCAGTTCTCTCCTTTATCCAGCTGCTGTTTTTCTTTCTACAAAATTACTAATTTTGGGAAGGGGAGGGAGAAGAAATCTCTTCTTTTGCAAGTCACAGAAGTAGCTTGGTTTTCTGTTGCTGCCTGGGCTGCTCTGACTATTCTGTTCTTTCTGCCTGTTCTTTCTCCCCCCATTCCGAGATGGTTCTCTTTAATGAGCGGCGCTCCGCAGAGTTATTCGGGTAGGTCTGTTCTTTGGTTCTGCAGGGTGGCACAGATCAGAGGCTTTGCTTCTGAGCAGGGCACCCAATTTTAGGTGACAGTTTTTCCTTTTTCTCCTGTAAAGTCAGTGGTGTGCTCAACACTGCAGGGTAACCTTTTTTTCCCCCACTTTATTCCTTTATCACCACTGACAGCGCAAAAGAAAAGATGAAAAGGGGAGCTTCTCTGAATCCTCAAATATATAAGAAGAATCCCTAATATAGTAACACTTGTGTTGGACCCACAGACTCAGCACCCTCTCCTTCCATTCTCTTATTTCTCCTTTCTATATTCTACTTTCTAGTCTGTTTTTTTACTAAAAAATAGAAATAATCTAGAGTATTTGTGTTCTGCCCTCCTGAAATCAAGCAAGTGTTTAAATATTGATAGCGTTTATCAAATTAATTATTTGCCAGTTAAAAAGAAAAGGTGGGCATGACCAACCTAGCTGCCAAACTGGACAAAATTTGTTTCTTGCAGTGACTGTGGTTGTTAAATATGCATTACAGTAAATCAGCAGCTTTTCAGGGGTTTAGCTAAGCAGCCCGTGTGACTGCCATGCACTGGGCTGATGCCGTGGCAGGTTTCCCATCACTGGGTGTGTGTCATTGGAGTGTGCCCTTTCTTTTGTGCGTGTCTCTCTGGCTTTGATGAATGCGGGGCAGGGGAACATGAGCTCTTACCTTTTGTCATGCTTGGGTGAATACCAGTGAATTTGCCTATTGATGCTGATACGGTTTTTCTTCAAAGTCAATTGAGAGGAAAGTGTAGTCCAAATGAGGTCAGTGACTACTCCCTGTGTGTGATAAAATAAAGTACACAGAAAAAGAAATAGCCAAAGGGCTCGATTGATGTAAACAAGTGACAAGCCCAGGCTAGAATTCTGCTTAGAAACTGGGACTTTTCAGGCATATCTTAATGAGCTCAGCTTCACACTCAAAACAAGGACTCTCACAGATTCCATTCTTCATCTACCTCAACCTGCTGAACTGGGTTGTGCTCTGCTGATGTGGAGACAAACATGTCTCCAGCATGTATCGTCAGTCTTAAATTATCCTATTCCACTTTTTTGCAAAAGCACTGTGACTTACTGTTTTTCTCCAAAATGTGGTAAATTGGTGATCATAGAGTAGGGTCCTCTAAAATGATGAAAGGATTTTTAAAAAATGGTTAATGCTGAGATTTTAATTGCCTCTTATTTATGAAACACATAGACATTGGGTTTAAGCTTGATGGCCCAAGCATAAGGCATATACTCACCTTCCTGCTTTCACACACTTGGTGCAAGTACCTGCATTAGTGAGGCAATTGCTTATACTTCCCTTCTAGTCAACCGAGGAAGGTAGGCCCCTACGGATTAGGTAATTGAGTTGCAAAAGATACTTTGGAGGTAGTTTTAGTGTTAATTAGTCACCTTACCCCTTTAGTGAGTTAAATTGGTCCTTAGCTCTTGGTTTCATGTGAAAAGAAAGATCACTGCAAATAATTTTAACTCCAAAAGGAATCTTTAAAAGAATTACTGAAGTTGCAGGAAAGTTGTCAAGGGGGTAGCTACACTAGGCATGGTTTGCTAGTACCTTTACCAAAATGTTCTCAGTCTCTGATAATCCTTTGTGTTTATTCAGAGAATTGAGAAATGCTATCATTTTCTCTTTAAACAAATCAGTTTTATAACCCAGGAGCAGGAGGCTGCAACAGCTACCTATTTTGTAATAATGTGACAGTAGCCAGAAGTTTATATAGTCATGTAGGCTGTATTTACAAATAAAGTTTAAACCAACCAGAGAGTTTCAATTTTAGGATTATGGAGGGATTCAACAGGTAAATAAAATGCATTTGTTTAGTAGCTTCAGAAAGCCTGATGACAAGGGAGTTTCTTGGTTTTAGGAAGGTGATTTGGGAAGAACCATATGTATAAATCACTAGTGCTGAGTAGTTACTGAGTAGTCCTGAGTAACCAGTGGCCTCATTAGTGCAAGGCTGTTTTGTTTTGCAGAAGACCACAGAAGATGTATTTTCATTAAGAATTTGAAGGATGATGGGGATGCTATTTAAAGGCTTTGATTGCAGTTTGCTTCCCTGCATAAGGGTCACCCAGGGAGAAAGTGCTCCAGAGACAAATGGCAGGGTGAGTCCTTAGGCAGAATGAAAATGTGGCTTACACTGGGGTCAGGAAAAGTTTAGTATATGAAAATTAATGAGATGGATAGGCACAGGGCAGTGACTCACTGAGAGTCAGATAATGATTTGGACACTGGCAGGGTAAGTCCAAAAAGCTGTTGTAGAAGCCCTCCTTAGCGGTAGTCTGGTGCAACAATGATGGACAGGACCTATCCTGCCAAAGGTGGGTATACAGGATAAAGAAGTTGAGTGGATGGCCCTTCCAGAGGGCATTTTTTGTCCATCCTCACATGGATGTAAGAGGTGACAGAAAAATTGACATCTCTGTTCATCTTCACAGGCAGACTTAGTAAATACCAAATGTACAGATGCGGTTGGAAGGGCTGTGCCCACAATATGGAGTAAAATTAGTGGAGTTTGAAATATTTTAAGGGAAACAGGTGGGATCCCACTGCACATTTAGAAATTGGAGGTAAGGGTAAAAAAGAACAATTTGAAGATAAAGGAAAAGGTGAAAGCATCATGTATTCACTTGAATAAGGGAGTTTATCTATTGTCCTTCAAATCAGGTAGAGGGAAGAGAAACAGGTATCTGTATGTAATAGAGGAAATTTCTAAAATTGTACAGTTGCCTATGGTTTCTAAAGAAAATAGAAGAAAACAATTGCAGTGACAGCTGCAATGATGTATCTGCCGAAAGGTGTGTAACAGAGTCTTCTGATTTAAGAGCTAGCCCAATTTGCTCAGCATGGGTTTGAAATAAAAAGGAATCCTTCAGGTTTGTGTAATCCTAGATAACTGAAAATAGCTGCTGTTCAGTGCTTTATCTTCTCTCTCCTACTAGGACAATAGAGACTGACCTTAAACCTTCAGTATTTTTGCTTGGGAGCACCAAATTGCTGCTGCATGTGTAGACATGCTGAGAAACAGTAATAGAAACCTTGAGGGAACCTTTCACTTCTCTGTGATTGAGGATTCATTTTTAATGCCCAGCTCAAACATTCCTTTTGTCCATATTTCTACACATATTAACAAGCATGAGATCTTTATGTTTTAACTGAATATGTTATTATTAGAACACCCAAACTGATTTTTTTTTAATCATTAAAGTGTTATAACTTCAGAAAATTAACTTTCTATGGCTTTTTTGCTATATAGGGGGGAAACCCAGGTGTTGTCACTTCAGGTAGTTAACTCAGTAACTGACATCAGGCAGTTGCTTCAGCAGTTTTTTCATTTTTCCTGTACTGGTAGTCCTCCTAAGAACCCCCAAATGTGTGGTTTCCGGTTTTGTTTGGGTTTGTTTTGTTTTGTTTGGGGTTTTTTTATTTTGGTTTTTTTGCGGTTTTTAAATTTTGTTTTGTTTTGCTTTGTTTTTCCCCCAGTGGAGTAACCGTACTGCCTCTGCTGTTTTTTCTTGGGTTTGCTTTGTTGATTTGAGTGACTCCTTCCCCTTCCCCTTCCCCTTCNTCTCTTTTCTTCTCTTTTTTCTCCTTCTCCTCCCCCCACCCCTCCCCGGGTCAACCTTCATACGTCTTAAATTCTTTGCCAATTTTTCTCTGTGAAGAGGTAGGAGGCTGTAAACCTCCAACAAACTGAATTAATAGAATTTTCATTTAGTAAACCATAGAATCGTAAGATGGTTTGGGTTGGAAGGGTCCTTAAATGTCATCCAGTCCCAGTCCTCTTACCCCATCCAGCCTGACCTTAAACACTTTTAGACATGAGGTATCCACAACTTCTCTGTGCAACCTGTTCCAGTGTCTCCCCATCCTCACAGTAAAGAATTTTTTCCTAATACCTCATCTACACCTGCCCTCTTTCAGTTTAAAGCCATCTCCCCTTTTATTGCCACTACATGCTTTTTTTCAAAAACATCCTGTCCAGCTCTCTTGCAGAGGCTGCCTTAAGGTACTGGAAGGCTGCCCTAAGGTCTCCCCGGAGCCTTCTTTTTCCCAGGCTGAGCAACCCCAAGTGTCTCAGCCTGTCTTCATAGAAGCAGTGCTCCAGCCCTCTGATCATCTTCATGGCCTTTCTCTGGACTTGCTCCAACAGCTCCTTGTCCTTCTTATCTTGGGGGCCTTAGAGCTGAATGCAGCACTCCAGGTGGAGTCTCACAAGAGCAGAGGAAAGGACAGAATCCCCTCCCTTTTCCTGGTGGCCACATTTCTTTGTTACTGGGCTGTGTGCACACATTGACAGGTCATGTGCAGTTTTTCATCCACCAACACCCCAAGTCCTCCTCAGGGCTCCTCTCAATCCATTTGCCACCCAGTCTGCATTTGTGCTTGGGATTGCCCTGACCCATGTGAGGGCCTTTGGCCGTGTTGAACTTCATGAGATTCACAGACATCTCCTAAGCCCATCAAGGTCCCTCTCTTCCCTCCAGCATGTCAATCTCACCACACAGCTTGGAATCATTGGCAAACTTGTACTCAAGTCCAACTGTCCAGTGTTAAACCGTACCCAAACAATAGTGTTTAAAAAAGTCCCAAACAGACCCCTGAGGAACACCAATCTTCATTGGTCTCCACTTAGACACTGAGCCATTGACTGCAAATCTTTTAGTGTGACCATCCAGCCAATTCCTTATTTGCCAAGTGGCCCATCTGTGAAGTCCATGTCTCTCCAATTTAGAGACAAAGATGTTGTGTGGGACAATGGTTTGCACAAGACCAAGCAAGGAGCTCCTCCTGGTGGTGGGCAAAAACCCACATTGGATAAACCCAACAAAGAATTTGCAGTCTAGGTTGTGTGTTAGGTACAGACTGATTTCTTAGATTTTTCTCGTTAGGAAACATGTTTAACTCTTCTATGAGCAGAAGGATGTGTGTGTGCACTAAGGCTGTTATCCTGTTATATTTGCTGGTACTGTCCTTATGTCACACACAAGTGATATAAGTTAACATTTCTTGATACCTGTTGGTCTTTGATGGATGTCAGATAAATAACATGTAGCCTTATATGGGTTAAAGACATAAATATTGTAATTTTGTTGTCAATAAAATGCCTTCTCTGTAAATCAGGAGATAATGCAGTGAAAGCAAACTTGCTCAAAGTACTGTATTTCTCATCTGCTGAAATGGAAAATTCATTTGGAGTACCAGCCTCAGGAACCAATCTCTGAGGGGGTTCTGCTTTTTGAAATGCTTCCCTTTCAACACTGAAGTTGTCAGAACTGCTGTACTATAGAGTTTGATATTCTCAAGCAGAGTTTATCAAATTTTGATAATGGGACAGGCAGTGAAGACAAATACTGCAAAAAAACTAATTTTCTTCTTTGTTGACTGAAAACTTCAGCCAAGTTGATTTTCATTTAACTGAACTCCTTCCATTGTTTGTACTCTGTGCAGTGCCAACTTAATAATAGGACACTTATGTGTCCTGAGACTACTGTTACCTGTCATGGGGGGCTGTATTAAAATGGGAGAAAATCCAAGCAGGCTATACCCTCTTCTTAGGCCCCTGGATGGAAGAACCTAGAGAGAATCACTTGTGAGAGAACCCAGGGGCTTCTTCTGGGGATGAAAACATTGGGATGGCACCTGTGAGAGTAGTCGTCATCATTTGAGAGTGTTGTTTTCTCAAATCACACCTACCTCCTTCCTCCTGGGAAGGAAGGACTCAGTACAGTATATGAGCACAAGGCAATCTGCCTAATGTAGCTTTTTATATCCACTTCGAGTTGTCAGTTCCGTGGAGGACTGTTTGTCCTGTTCTGCATTGTTCTGTTACAAGGCGGTGCTCAGGGGTTTTTATGAAGTATAATTATACAAAAATAACACATTTGAAGTATCAGACATACTTGCTTAGTCACTTTTAGATTTATCAGCTTCAAAAGTCAGTTAGCAAATCCTGCCCACTTGTATATAAGATGTTCTTTGAGATAATTTTTGTACAGGTTGAACTTGTAGCACTCCTACGTAACTTAAAAATACTAAGTTCCTGCAAAAGTACTTTGAAACCAAATATATTGAGTAGGCCTGATTTGCTTCTTAAAACTTCCAAGACACATGCATTTAATTTTTCAGTGATAATTCACAAAGTGTGTTAAGAATTCCTGATGTTTCTATGTATGGAAACTACTTTCTTTTATACAAAACTGCTAAATGAAACTTTCAATGGCAAAATACTTGCTCAGTAAGAGCTCACTATGCTTTCTTCTGGTGGCTCCTTCCAGCTGCTCATGAATGTTTGCAGCTGTAGCCATGGTGTGTGTGCATATTCAGCAATGGCCTGGTCTAGATGTTCAAAATAGGCATCTCCCTTTAACGGGCATGTTTGACCTTGATTTTCCTGTGTTTTGTTTTCTCATCTGTAAGTTTGGATAATACCAACTGTTCATCTTTCAGGGATATTGTGAGGATAAATTATTAGTGAACCACTTAAGTACTTAAGGGATGAATAATGTTGTACCGTCTGCAAGGAAATTAAACATTCTGTCTTTCTAGCAGGATCCGAATATTGTTTGCTAATCAAGGTACAGGGTCATGCACAAAACGCTGGCTAGAGTGCCATGCATCCAAATTAGGCACAGCCCCTAGCTTAGATTAGAAAATGTATGAATCAAGACTTTTGTGCTGGGAGTGTAAGTGTACATAAGCACATGAGAAAGAACGACAGTAGCACAGTCTGCCGTAATTCTGATATATGCAACTTTTTGGCTGCTGAGTTACAGTTTATACTGTTGTTGGGAGGTGCTATATTTTGTGATATTGTCTGTTGTATTACATAGGCGTGCACACACACACACACACACATATCCTCTTATAGCCAGCTTTGTTTATGCTGCAGGTTCTGACCAGAACATACAATGAAGCCATATCTGGGATTCTGGTAAACGGGTTTTTTTGTTTGTTTGTTTTTTGTGTTTTTTTTTTTTTNGCATAAATAAAAAAAAAATCCAGCCTGGTCTGTTGCTTTAAAAAAAAATAAAAATTATACATCCAAAAGCATATTCTTCATGGCTATTTCTTCTTTCCGTTTTTTTTTGTTTTTTTTTTTAATTTAGAATATTGACTTAGGGACTTATGGGGTATTTTTTGGGATTTTTTTAATCACCTGCCTTTTAACAAGGCATAAAAAAAATTCTATAAGGTTCACCACTCAATTAAACTTATCTATTAAATATCTATTAAATGCTGGGTGCAGAAGCTATATATTTAACAAGTTTTCCACTCTGTTGCTTTACTGTATAAAAAATACATCTTCTGGAAATTTCTAATGCACGTCAGATATTCATGATGAAAAAGCACATTTGTACTGCCAGTTCAGAGATAATTACTTGCCATTAGGTTCATAGGAACATAAATTTTATTCATTTCTATCATCTAACTTGTCAACTTCTTACATTTCGTCTACACTCTGCCCCTCACTGACAAGCAGCAAATAATTTAGTCTTCCACCAAATGATAATGACTGGCAAATGAAAATTTCATTGAAAGAGACAGCACATCAGTTGCACTAAAAGAACTTTTTTGTTTTTAATTTTTTTCAATGTCACTGAAGTGAATTTATTAACATGATTTCTATTAAGCTGCTCTTATTTAGATGCTTCCTTGTTATTTAAGAGGTAAGCTGTTCATACTGATTATTCCATCTGAAGTGCATTTTAACACACACTCACTTTGGTTGCAAGTTTTTTGAAAAAATCACAGACTTTACTGCCATAACAAAGTTTCTTGTCTCAGTTATGTGGCTATTATTTGGAAAAGACGTTTCTGTTACTTGATACCTGCCCACCTCTGGCCATCCAAAGAAATTGACCATTTGTTTCTAGAGTAATTGAAAGAACTTTTTTCCTCTCAGGTGTTAGGTTCTTTATATGGAGCTGTTTATTATCCTGGTGATTGGCTGCGTAAAGTCCTTAGAGAATCATAACTAAGCTGGGAGAAAATGTGCATTGATAAATTTTACATTTCTAATAGTGATTTGTGATAGTTATAATATTAGAAAAATAGACTTCAAATATTGAAAATAGTAATCAGAACAATGATTAATATATGTAATTTGAAATCAGAAAAGGCGAAGTAATTCTTGGCCATGTCTGTCGTGTGTGTGTATTAATCTGCCAGTGGAGACAATCAGATGCAATTCAAGAGGAGAAAGAGCTAGGAATAGAGAAGCAATTTTCCAGTGAATTAGTCTCTGGCAAAGGTTGCTTAACAGGGGAGCTTTGCCTTTCCATCAAAGAAAAAAAAAAAAGAGGTAAAAAACCCCAAAGTAACATCACTTTTTCTTCCATTGGATGTTATTCTTCATGGAAGAATATGATCCAGTTAGTCCCACAACTTGATCCTTCCAGCATTCAAGAGCTGACAAGATTTAGAAAACAAAGAATGTCCTTTCAGTGTTATGTTAGATATTGGTATTGCAGACTTGCTCTTATAATAGCAGGGACATACACATATCCTCACATTGAGATGAAATGGTTTGTGAAATGATCATGCTATTCATGCTATGTATTGAGTACTTGAAAATATCTTAGTAAACATACAGCTGGAGGCTATTAATGTATATTATTGACTTCAGTTAAAGTTTATTCTGTAACTAGTAAATGGGGAAGTGTGGGGTTGCATGCATAATGCAAAATTAATGTAAATGCTTGGTGGAGCAAAATGATACCAATTCCCTAAAGTATTTCACTTTGCAGGGTAGTGTAGCTGCAAAGGTTGTGTTAATACAGTATTAACACAGAAATAAAGTCACAGAGGTGGGCAAAAGAAATATCCCATGTCCTGGGGTTAGTTAATTCTGTACTCTACTGGCTCCTTCCCATTTCAACACATTGCTTGTGTAGATACTCTTGATAATGTTTTAGATGTTTTTTTTTTGTAAGTGACAAGTCAACACAGAAGGTATAGTACAAGCCTGAACAATTGTCTTTCCTTTTGTTTAGTTAGTTTGTTTGTGAATTATTTTGGAAATCCTAATGTTTCAGAGAAATCCAGATCAATGAACATTGAGGTGAGAAACAGAAATCTCTTTTAGGTGGTTTGTGCAGAATGCACACAAATTTAGCCAAAATATAATATAATGCATTTGCTTAAAATATTGTTGCTAACAGTCAGCTTTCATATGAGGATAATTCATTTGGTCATTTTCAAATTCCTTTTTCTGGGTGTAAAATTGAAAATCCTCCATTAAAGAAGAAAACTTGGAAGAAGGATTTCAAAAGAATGAAAACAAAAACAAAAAAA
>VZDJ01007754.1:11387052-11598657 GCA_008694505.1 Cyanoderma ruficeps
AAAAAAAAAAAAAAAAAAGAAGAAAAGGAAAAAATATGTACTTGCAGCTCAGTTTCTGTACTTCTGTTTTACCAGATTCCTAGGTTCTCTTAGTGCCTGAGCAAGAAAGGGTCTGAGAAATAACAGAGAAAAGATACCACAAAGTATATCAAGTCATCCAAACCCCCACAACTCAATATTCATACATGGCTCTCCTCAACCCATGAGTCTTGACTCTGGGGGGCCGTGTCCAGGGTTCCAGCAATGGTTTCATAGAATGGTTTGGGTTGAAAGGAGCCTTATGGGTCATGTGGTTCCCAACACCCTGCCACAGACAGATCGCTCACGGCCCCATCCAACTTGTCACTTTCCTTCTCTACGCCAAGTGTGCGTCACGCCATTTGAACCATCTGCCACACGAGCCTCAGAGAAAGCAAGAGGAGCACAAGGAGGACATGTAGTAAATTATTTAAATAAGATACACCAGGCTTAGTGCTGAAATGCTGCATAATCTTGACAGCCTGGCTTTTAAGCAGGCAGGCAGTAAAGCAAATTTCTTGCCAAAACATCAGGATATTGGGTCATCAAAATGTGTTCATGTACTGCAACTTCTGAAAACAAAATGATGAAATAGAAGAATGATTCAAATGCATTTCATGAGATGGCTTATCTACAGTATGTTTTACTCTGAGAAAATGAGTCCCAACACATATTTCCAAATAGAGGCTTGAGGTGTTTTTAAATGTGCTGATTAAAAGTTTACCACCAAAGATTCTTTTCAGCTTGTCCATGACTCACTTTTGAGAACTTCTCAAGCTGTATCTCTAGGTTTCTTCCTTGTCTTCCTTGTATTTTTTATTTATTTATTATTTTAGTTTTTACTTTTCTTAAATAGACTTACTAGGGAAGTGCTTAAGTGTGGGGTGAGTCTGTTTGCTGGGAAAATGCAGGAGTTGATTTCCCATGTGTCCTTCTTAGCTGGCAACTGCAAGCTACATTACTCTGAGGGGTTTTAAATATTATTGTTTTATTTTATTATTTTTATGGCTCTTTAACTGCTTCTGCTAACCACTTTACAAAACTTTCAGTTTGTTATACTGCCATTGCTTGCCTGGGAAGGAACAAAGAAAGGACACAAGAAACAAGTTTGTTGTATTTGAAGAAGGGTGTGGGTATTAAGGGAGGCTTTTGAACACCTATGGTGTTCTACCCTTGCACCATCCTTTTCTTGGTGTATAATAAGAAGGACCATCCAAATAAGTTCTAGGTCTAAGAAAAAAGATTAATTGGAGGGAAAAAATTAGGGACTGTAAAGGGTCTGATTTGTCGGAGAGATAGCACACTAGGCATCTGCCTTCCCACCCAATAATCCAGCTGTGATTGATGCAAACCTACTTGTTATCATGAGATGATGTGTCTGTCACTTACCCTCAAGCACAAATTACCTCTGCCTGGTCAGTAATGAATATATATTTTTGTTTTGCAGTAGCCACACAACTTGGATCTTAATGGAAACTAAAAGCAGTTATACATCAGGGTATGTATGTGTGTGTAGAAATAAGGTCTGAGATTCTCAATTTGCTCTTAGAAAAGGGTATTTGAGGAAATTTCCCCACGTGGTAAGTTTTGTGACAAAAAAATAGGAGCTTTTCCTGTGATGTTTCCATAAGGTCTGAGCATTTAGATATAAGCGGCAATTTTCCTTCTTGTTTCCTTGCACCTGGTTCCTACTTTTCCACTTCTAAAAGCGAAGAAAAGGAATCTGAGTGCAAATTCCCTCCGAGCCCAGCAGATAGGCTGTTACACGATGAGACTGCTTGCTTGGTTGGTTTTGTGTATTTGCTTTGCTTTGTTGGGAGTCTCCTGTGTAGAAAGCTATTTGTGCCTCAAGGAAGAGAAAATGACAAGTGCTGGTGAACCTGATGGGCTCTCAGAGCCCTGAAATGGAGGAAAGTGAGGGATGTTTGTACCACAAACCAACATGCTGACCTCAGTGTGTCATTTAAGTGGTTTAAGTACTCCTTAGCTTGTTTCACTGGAAAAATATTAAGGTGTTGAATATAAATTTCTGGGAATGATGCTAGAGAGATTAAAAGCATAGGACAGTCCTTGTCATTAGTGTGCCCAAAGCAGACTTGTTGAAAGGATCTGGCAACAAAGGCTTCCCGAATCATTAGTTACAAAAAAATGGTATTTGATCATGTTGAATTTTATAAAACTTATGAAAACAAATTAACTACTTTACAGTTATCAAAATGTGTAGCTTAATTTATCCTGCTAATGAGAAAAATAAGTGCCTATTTGAAACAACATGAAAAATAATCATTCTCATTTTCTTATGTAATCAAAAAAATTAACAGATTACTTCTGTGATTTTCCAGTGTTTTTCATTCTTTTATAGGGCTTAATCCACATAGTACACAGTCAATGAAAGGACTGTTGTATTATGAATTGTCTGTTTCTTAAAACACAGAAATCCAGTTGCTTTCCTTTAAAATCCTTTTTATTTTTCTAGTGATTGCATATTCCTGACTATTGCATGTAGTAGTACAAGAGGTTACATTCTTCTTTTGAGGATGCCTAGATTTTTGTTCAATCCATAGCATGATGTGTGCTGAGGAGCTAGAAGCAGTGATAGATCCAGTCTGTATCGTGATACTGGCATAGCAGTGACTGTCTCTAAAGTGTCTTTTTAAACAAAGACCTCCTTTCTTCCTTGGAAGAACCTTGATGGATGCGAAGAACGTCTCCAAAGCATTATTCTCCCAGATTGTCTGGTCCCCTTGACTGAAGCAGCATGAGCACATGAGCACATGTTTATATGTTACTACTCACCACCTGTTTCTGAACTGTGTCCAGTTAAAAGTTAGTTGTGTTTTTAATAGACAAAACTATGGAACTCCGAGTGGGACTGACAGAAAAGGACACTTCCTCCAATCTCTAACCATGGTATCTAAAGCCAAAAAGTGCATGAAGGAATGATTATCACTGGAGATATGACTTTGGGTTGGCTTATTTTCAGTAGATAGGATGTGATTGGACAATTCAGTGTGTAAAAATGAAACGTGTCAAGATTTGCTTCTCTTTTGCCACTACAAGCTCATGTTAAATTAGATTGATGACCAGCCTTCTGTGTTGGACTGATTCTGTGAGCACTGCCATGAATTAATGCGTTTCCAGAGAAACACTTTAAAAATAATATGTAAAAACTTTGAAAGAAATCATCTTATGTTTTCCTAATAGGTTGGAAATAGGTTTTTAGGCAGATTTTAATGGCACTATGTCATGTGAAAAGAGGAAGATTTCCTTGGCCCTTAGTGTTTGATGTGTCTGTCAGTGCCCCAGGAAATCTGAGACTGCTGTTTTACCCCAAGCCATCTTTCCACATGCTAGGCTGAGCTAAATAGCTCTAACTATTTTATTTCCAGCACAATAATAAACATCCATGAAAGCTTTAGATTGGATGACTGTATTTAAGAGAAAAAAAAACAAACCAAAGCAAATCCATCCCCACTCCCCCCAAAAATAATGCTGAATGGTGAACAGGACATAAGGGGACATGGATTTGGGTTTTACATTAGAAGAGCATTGTTGACCTGGGATAATTTGTATTTATTATGTGAATTTTTTGTATCTAAAGGTACATTAAAATTAATTTTTAAGCAATTTTTCCTAGAGTGCTCTTGGAATATGTCATAAATACTTATGGTAATGTCCATCCAATATGGCAGGCTGGAACCAGGTCTATACTAACCTCGTTGTAGCTTTTTTTCATCATTGTAACTTACAACTGCAGAGGGTTTCCAGACGGTGTGTGGGACTTACTTGTTTTCCTGCAGTTCTCCTGAATCTTTCTTAACAGAAGAAAGTTGATGTAAAGGATCTTTTCAATTTTTTTGCTTCTTTTATTTTTTCCTGATTTAAAAAAGAGTTCTATTTTCTTTCTTTTCGCTGCAGTTTCCTCTTTTCCCATCTGCCTTCCCAAATGAGGGCATAACTTTACTTTTTTGTCTGTGGGAAAAGGTTTTACTTCCTAATGGACCTGCAAGCTGGAATTAGTGGTTCAGTAGGCTTCATGTAGACATTGAGTAAGCCCTTTCTGAATGTGGAAAAATTAAGTGTTATTTCTGCAGTGAGCATCACATTCACCTTCCTGCTCAAGCAGTCCTTCATTATGGAGATACATCAGGGCAATTACTGAAGTGTCGTGGAGCACTGAGGAATGGAGGAGCATACAGAATATTTTACCTGCACAGAGAACTTTAAGTAGGACATGCCACTGATTTCTGCTAAGGAAACTCAAGATGCCACCAACTCTTTGTAGTTTCTGAAGTGATCCCTGAACTGAGCCTGTGAAGAGGCAGCGGTATTGACAACCTCCTTCCATGTTATCTTTAATCTCTCTTGGCAAAAAGAAAATAAAGGAAATGCCCCCCAACTATGCACATGTAGAAAGCATCTTTTAAATTACTAATTTCTGGTTTGCGATGAGAGATTTACACAAACCTGGTTTTTAGTCAAATACAGAAAATTGATTTTGTATGTGATGGCAGTATATCATCTGTGTTTTTTTAAGCAGAACATTCTTTTTCCCCTTGCTTCTTCCTCCTAATACCTTTTTCTATGGGCCTTCATTTCATATCTGATTCCTTTTTCCATGCATTTTTGAGCTTTGATTTTCAGGGAGAGACAATATCTTTTATTATATATTGTAGTATAATATAATATTACATAGTTATAGTATATTTCACCTGACGGATGTAAATAATCCTTTTCCAAACTCTTCTCGAATTAGCAGTTACTTCTCACCTGTGTGGCTTTATGCTCCATCAGCAGACATCAGTCTAATGCCAGACTACTTTATCCTCTGCTAATATTTTGGGATCCTGTGCTACTCTGGGATTTTTTGAAATATATTGTGAAATTCTCAATAATCCCTGGCAAAAAAGAAGTGAACTTGCAGTTCTTCAGTAATTCCTTTGGAATTGAAACAATGAGTAAGAGAGGTATTGATAGTTATCTCAGCATTTGCAACTGTTTAATTTGGAAAACAGGCAATAACTTTGGTTAAGAATCTGCGTTTTATCTGACTGTATTTATTTTACGTGACTTTATTAAAGACAAAGTATAATGATTGGTTCATTTTTAGAGATTAATTATAAGATTTTAGCGGGAAAGTGGCCGCTTGAGACTTGTGGGTTTCAAATGATAGTGTAAGAGAATAGGAGCAGTTTTGTATTCATTTTGTCATGTGGCAAGTAACTGCACAAGGTGAAGTTAGACCTATGTCTCTTCATCCTGTTTTAATTGAGACTGCCATTTTGTAATACAGCTGCTTAAGATATATGAAAAAAAACAACCTGAAAAGGAGCTCTGTGGACCAGAGTGTACAGTGATGACTTTATTTATAGCCTAGTTCATTTATGATTGTAAGTAAACCTGACTTTCACACACTGCAAAGTGTGAAATATCCAAATTAATCAAAGACTTAAGTGCCTGGGGAAAGAAGATTTTAGGAGGATCGAAGGTATGAAATGAGAAATAGAGAAGAATGGGAAACAGGCCCTTTATGGATTACCAGGCTCAAGGGTCACTTAGCCCTCAGAAACAGGGCTCAAAGGCAGAGATGCTATTGATTTTTTTCCTTAACTGAAATCCCATTTTCACTGAAAAAAATGAAAGTGTAGACACACTAAACAGATTAAAAACTTCTAGATCCCACTTTTATGTGGCCTCTAAAATTTGTCTGGCTACTTGTAAAATGCTGGTGCTGTAGTCTTTCCACTACGAGATGGATGTGTAACACATGGACAGGGTGATGTGCCAGTTTGTGGATCCTGTCCCACTGTGTGGATCCCACAAGTTTAGCAAAGCTCTAAGCAGCAGGTGTCAGACTCGGACTAGGTCTGTGGAATACTCTTGATATTTTAGATTTGAGTGATCAATGACCCAGTCAGACTCTATAAAAAGCGTGTGGGTTTTGGACAAGGCATACGGGAGGACAGAGGGAGACACCATGATCATGGGTATGGTCCCTGCAAAGCAGCTGAACCATAAACATCCTCCTTCAGGACCTGCTATAAGCTCTATTGCTGCTAGTGGAGTTGTGAAGAACGTGATGTCTGACAGACATTACAATGACTAGTATATCCCAAAAAATCCATATGGCCATAGGATAATCTACTTAAGGGAATCAAAAATTTCATATGCTACTGATAAAAGCCTTAGTATTATATTAGGACATATTACATCCCGCTTGAAGACCTTATCTTTTATCTCAGGGGAGAAAAGCTAAGGAAAGACTAGCATCATTAGCGTGCTGTCATCTATAGTGAAAGTCTAAACACCACAGAGAATGCCTATGGCACTGGTGTCCCACTGCTTTCTTCACAGCAGGCACCTTGCAGCTGAAAGCGAAAGAAGCTGGACTGAAGTATTTGACTTAGAAAGTGATGTACTTTGCACTAAAACGTTCTGGGTCCAGTTTACTAAACAATGTTTATGTTATTGTCTATTGGGGATTTAATTTGCTAGATAAGTCTATGCTGAGGTGTACTAGAAACTGGCTGAACAGATAAAAGGTTGTTGTGAGCAGTTGCACAAAGTCCAACTAGAGACCAGTAACCAGTGGCGTGCCCCAAGGCTGGATAATGGGACCAGTAATGTTTAACATCTTCATTAGTGACCTGGCTGAAGGGACAGGATACACCTTTAGCACATTTACAGACAATATAAATTGAAAGGAGTGGTTGACATACCAGAGGACTGTCCCTCTTTCAAAATTTTTTGTACTCAAATTCCTTATGGAGTACAGATGTTGAAGTGCCATTCTGTGCCTTCACCAAGCAAGCTGGGAAGTTCTCCTAGTTATTCCTATTAGACTTAGGTTGGTCTGCATTGGGAAGGAATGATAAGTTGCTGTTCATGACTCTCACTTCAGGGAGGAAGAGATTTTTAGAAATAGATAGTTTTTATTTTAGAGAGTGCTTTGGATAGAATGAGCAAATCTTGTCAATAGCTGTAATTCTAGAGATAGATGACAAAAATTAGCAGAACTCTGTCAGAGAAATATTTCCACATGCAACATTTATTTGAGCTGTAGAATTTTTTCCCCTTGGGTGACAATGAATGGATGCTCTAAGTTTTTAGAGGTTCAAAAAGGCGTTGAACAAATTAATGAGAGAAAAACCCACTCACGTTGAAAGTTGCCCCCTTTGGATTAGAAAGTGCATAAATCAAAAGTTGGTGCATGCTAGGAGTTTATCCATGCTCCCATTTTAACCTTCCGTGTTTGTGGCCTCCTGGCACTGAACTCTGTGGACCCTTTGATCTGCCCCCATGTGTCTCCTTGTGCTGCTTGTGAAGTGAACTGGTCCCCTCACACCCGGAGTCCTGGCTGCTGCTCACACGTGCACAGTGTGGCAGAAGGGGCTGCTGCTTGGTCTTGGGCACTGATGCAGCAGCCCAGAGCTCAGGGTGTGAGGGAGCAGTTGTGAGCACACCGGAGATTTCTCCATGCAGATGCTGGGCACTCTCAGATTCAGCTGGAACAGAAGTGAACTGTGTAAACTGTGCCATGTGTAAGCATCTGGTCTTACTAGGTCTATAGCATGCAAGATTTTCAGGTCATGACCAAATTGTTGAAAATTCTTTAGTTCCCAGTGTCTTCTAAAATATGTCTGGTTTTAAGGGAGTCCATAAGTTTAAATATAGAAGGATAATTTCAGGCACCACCATTGAAAACATTGGTGGCTATCACTTCAGTTTTTCACAGAATATACTGAAGAAAAATTGCAAACAGCAAACATGTTTTGTGTAAATACCAAAACATCTTAGTAGTGCCAGCACAACATAGGTAAAAATAACTTTCTGATATTTTTCCAGATTTGCATTAGCATCGTGAATCAGTCTGTACACATTGGAAACAGAGTAAAATTAGAAAATTAGAAATGTAAAGCAAGATTTCAGGGGTTTAGTTCAGACAACAATGTACAGATACAGTTCTTTCAAAGCACAATGATCTCCTCTTGTACTGTCAGTATGATATTTGACTATATGCAAACATATACTGCTGCAATGACAATTTTATACCCTGTTGTACAACTCCAATCAGCCCCTGTGCTTCAAAACAAGACAATTTGTTTTGCTGTAAATACAAAAAGAATTATACAAATGTATCTTTTTTGCTTTATTATCCTGGAAACCTCGTAGATCATATGAAATGTTTGCTGTGTGGCAGTCCAAGAAGAAAAACAGAAAAAGAGATGGCATTTAATTTGGCTTCTTGCTATGTTTACCTCTACCTGATGTGGGATTAAGTTGTCATTTATGCAGCTTTAACAACATTTTTATTCCTTTTTAAGTTTGTGAAATGTAGGTTGGATGAATTGCACTGTATTTTCTGAGTTTTCTGTGTTAGAAGTCATTTAAAGGAGTGCAGTAACTACTTGAGAGAGGAAATGTGACAAGAATATTAGACATCTCAGGAAACTAAAACTGCCCTTGCTGAATGTGACACAGAGACTATCACCAAAAAAAACCCAAAAAACCTCCAACATTCAGAATCATTCTTACTTCTGAATGTGTATATTTTGTCTCGTTTTCCTATTGACAAACCAAAAATTTCAGACAAGTTGATGCAGTCTGCTTGCCCAAAGAGTTATGCCAATGGCTAACTCAGCAGCTCACAGAGCGAGTGCCAGTTCATAGTGAACATGCCTTAGCACAAAAAAACTTGTATCCCATAAGCAACAGAGGATTCTCTTGTGTTGTGGACAAAGGTATGCTAAAAGCTTTACTCCCTTGACAGCAGCTGGCTGTATTTATTTATTGTCAATAAATGAAGAACTGGAAGGGGTTATTTGGTGTTGTTTTATAGTGATGAGAAAAATTACTGCCACTGGTTGCCTTAATCATTTGCAGTAAACAAAAGACAGAACTGTGCAACATTAAGACACTGATTTCAATCAACAACACTTAAAGAAAAGAAAAAGTCATCAAATTAAAGATCTGCAAATGAACCCTGCCATGCCTGCAAGTATATGTACATATATAACCTAGTAGCTGTGTGGTTAAATATGGTAGTGGATAATCTAGGTATTAAAAAGTGCACCATTTATGTCTTTGTGCTTCTTCAGCATTAAGATAATGATTTTATTTTGGGGTAATAACAACCCTATTATTGTAATTGTTTATAAGCAGAGCTGTAAAAGAGCTTAAGAGATCTTAAAAAACTTCAGGTTGCAGGGGTGACCTTGCATAGTTTTTTGCCTGTCATCCAAAAAGGCAGTTTCTGATTTTTACTGACAGATGGGAATAACTGAATAACCTCCTACAAATTGAAAGAATTGTTCTTGAAACCTTACTTTTGAAAACTTGGGAAGGTTTAGAGTTGCAGAATATCAAAATAAGTAGGACATTCTTGTAATATTTTTCCTAGAGCTGGATAAATCTGTGAAAACAACTTTGTAGACTTGCCTTATTTTTCTAGTGCTGTCAAGTTCAAGCGTGTGAGCTACAGCAAAATGAAGAAACTAAAACCAAATCAGGAAAACACAGGAAAGTAAATGTACAGAAGTGTTCTGAGCCCTACAAATTAGCAGTAAACTAGATATAATTATATCTGTGCTTTTTGATCCTTTTGTAAATCCGTTAACGTTCTTCTATAACTCTTTTCTTATCTGTTATGTGGCATTTCTAATAGAGGAAATATTCTAATTTCTGGAAGTCCCACAGAAGCATTTGCTAGGTCTAATTTTTCTTTTGCTTAATGCCCAAGAAAAATTGCATAGCTGTAAGCAAAACCAATGTAATTGTGTTATTGTGTGTATTTGTTATTTACTTATATTTATAATACCTCAAAGGCATAGTCATGATACAGTATCCCACTGCAAGATAGGTAGATACAGAACAGAAATATTATCTCTGTCCTTAAGAATTGGTGATTTAAATTTAAGATGAGAGAATAAGTTATTTCAGGAGAAGAAGGCGTAGAGCAATATAGTATTGTTGCAGTTACTGATACGATGTCATGGCTCTAAATGGTGATGTGATAAACAACGTTTGCACAGAATGCCATTGGCCTGGCTTTGGGAGGCTGGAGGCAATGGAGAACCATGAGAAGAGATTTGAAGAGCAATTTTGCTTTAAGTTGGAAACATGTGCAGGACTTAGGAATCTCCTGACTAAAAGAAAGAGTTTTTGAAAATCAGAGTTAAGTCTGATGTACGAGTTGCAGGACCAAGATCTGTGGTGATGATCAGAAGAAACATGAAAGGAGGCATGACAACCTTCTGAGTCGTGTTGAACTTGCATGGACAACTATAAGACAGATATGGATGCAAGCTGGGTGTTTGTTTTGTTGTTTAATTTTAACAAGCTACATCTGTCTGACTGCATTGTTGGGGTTCCTGTTAATGAGTGATGCAGAAAAGCAGCGACTTTGGAGGCACAACTCATTTGTCCTTTTTTGTGAAAGGTGACTTGGGGGAAGGTGAATTGTGCACTAAGGGGATGTATTTCCCTGTTGATGGAAAGGCAAAAAAAATACCATCTGAGTCTAACAGGCTGCATTATAGACCCTGACAGTGTAGATGTGTCAACAGTGAGGTGAGATGAATCCCAGCTGATAAGACTGGTGGGAAGCGCAGGCTTTATAGAAGAGAAAGATGGGGGCCGTGGCAGAGCCAGGTTGGCTCATTTCTCTCCATGGAAAGTAGGACTGAAAGAAAGAAAATGGCCAAAATAAGTTTTCATTTGTTTTTTTTCAAAGAAATCAACAATACTGTATGTGGAGAGAGAAGGAAAGACAGGAAATGCTTTGGGATTTTGAGGAGCAAATCCTGGACATATGAAAAGTCTCAGTGACTGTCAGTGTGAGATTTCTTGGAGTTAAAATGAAGGTATTAAAAGGAAGTAGAGGGTGGTTGAGCTGAAGGAAGAATAGATGAATCAGTGGTGGTGAATGTCACTGGGGGTACTTTTCAGTATTTACCAAAGGTGTCTTGTAGAGTAAAAGCAGGTGGAGGGGAAGGAAATATTGATATGATCCAGGCCCAGGGACCAGCAGCGTGGCTTATGTAAAGGGAGCAATTGAAAACAGCTTTGTCACAGGAGAGGCATGAAAAGGTCTTGAATTCTGCTGAAATGCCATCATTCCTGTGGCACTATAAATCCCATACAAGCTGGATGCCAGAAGTTAACTAGAGAAGGATGAGGAGGAGGGCTGGCGATGCCTGGAAATGGAGAGTGGAGCAACAGAGGCTTCTGAGTGGGAAGCAGTGTATATGGTGAAGATGAATCGGCTTTTCTGTAAAAAAACCCAAACAAAACAAAAAACAAAGCCAAAAAACCCAACAACAACAACCAAAAAACCCACCACAGAATTGTTCATTTGACCCCCAGGTCAAATGAAATCTCATAGTGATGGGAACAAGGAACCAAAACAGACAGGTGGAAGCTAAAGTTATCAGGAGGAGTGTAGGGCAGCTCATTGCTTTAGCTAGATAAACTACTTTGTTGCTAATTTTTACTGTGATTTCTGCTCTGTAGTTCTTAGTGATCACAGTCTGGATTGCAACAAGCTTCCAAGATTTATGTAACTAATAATAACTCTTACACAGCTTTTTGGTTTGGAAGAACTTTAGGAACCACACAGATGAACCTCATTTTCTTTCTCTGTCAAGATGAAATTGAAAATACATTTTTCTGTAACTTGGTTTATTTTGGTTACAATAACTGAGGCCAGCCAGGAATGCTTGCTTATTCTGTTTCTCTCAGCTTTAGTTATTGATCAAGGTGTTCTGCAGATACATATATAATGAGAGAAAAATCATACGTTCTAAATTTACTATTTTTTCCCCAGTGTATCATGGTTTTTTTGCAATTTTTCTGTGTATGATTCCAATGTTTTTCTTCTATTATTGGTGGTAGGTTGTTGCCTGTGGAGAAACTCTACAGTAATCTAACATCTACCAACCTCTGAAATCGAGCCATTAATTCTTGGCAGCAGAGACTTGGAAAGGGTAGTCATACCCAGAATGAAAGCAAGGAAGATTGACAAATACTTATTTCATAATTAAAGTGAAGTGTTTAATAATACGGCATTAACTACTGGGATTAGAGATGAATCTTTTAAAATATGTTAGGTAAACCTGTCTGATGACAAAAAGGCTGGAAGTTGGACAGAGAGGATTTCATACTGGAAGCCTTCAGGGACACCTGCCTCTTTCCCACTGCTTTGAGGAGTGCTTTTCTAGGCACCTAAGATGAAGCTTGCAAGTTTGGCAGTACAGATCCTGAGAGGGTTTTTAGCCTCTCAAACTAGTTGAAGGCCGAGAGTACCTTTCATTAAAACAAATTGCTGTCTCTATTGTATTAACCACTATTACAGCTCTCTGCAAGCCTTTCGTTTTCTGTTGGTGATATTAATCACAGGCTGCCTGTAATGTGCTGCTGCTTATGAACAAATAGAATTGAACTCTATTGGAATTCCTTTAGGAATTCTTTAAATATATCTATTCTTATGTGATTTTTTTTTTTTTTTTGCCATTTAGAAGCAGATTCCTGTTTGAATTCCTTTTTCTATCACATGCTGTGTGACACTGAGCTGCAATTCAAGTAATGCAGCACATGCATTCAGTATGGGGCTGAGCTGTTTAGTGAGTTGTCACTCCTGCTCCTCAGGTTTGGCTTGATTCTGTTGTGTGCCTATTGCTCATTCCTGTGTCTATAACGTAAATACTTTCATTTTTGGAAGAGTATTAATGGGGTTGCTGAGTGTAAAATGTGACGATGTAGAATGGTTCACCCCATCATGCTCTAGCTGGAATGAAATAGCTAAACTTGTGCTTTTTCCATTTTGGGAGAAAGCCTCTTAGAACCTGAAGAATACTGAAGATGCTCTTCAGAGAATCTCGGTTGTACGTTTACCCCAGATGACAAACAAACATTTAAGGCTTCAGACTGTTGCTCACAGAACCTTATTTCTCTCACCACAAACATGGATTTGTCCTACAGTGAAAAATAAGATCTTTGGTAGTTTAGGTTTCATTTTCAAACAGCAAAACATAACTGCCACATAGCAGAAACATTTAAGATTATTGACTTAAAACATAAGGAAAAAAAAAATATCCCTGACGCATAAATTTAGCAGTTTAAATGATAGCTTGGTAACAGTGGTTTCCTTATGCAAAACTATGAGAAAGGTCGAAGAAAGGTAACTCTACCAAAATCTATCAATTCCTAGTCTTCTTAAGGAAAGGATGTGGAGATGGCTTTGATAACATATTTTATAGACAACAAAAATGCACAGACTGGAAGTTCTGGAATGGTTGGCTGCAATCCTCTGCAATACATTGATGGTTTGCAGTCAGGAGGAGTGATGAAATCCAAATCTGATGAACAGCTGCACTGCTTTCCCCAGACCTTTGCTGAGGATTAAATGTGGCTTCATTTGTCTCCTTCTCAGTGAGCAGTGAATGTGAAGATGATGTGGATGCTACCATTGCCATCTGGCTATGGCATTGCTCCTGGAACAACAGCTTGGGCAAAATTGCTGACTCAGATGTGAGCCTGATAAAAGTGAGTTAATGGGTGCGTGAATAAGAAATATTTTCAAGACTTAGCTAATGCACTGTTCTCACCCTTTGTTGCCAGTTAGTGCTCTACATATACCTTCTATCACGAAGATTGAATAATAACTTGGTGTTATTTTTACAAATGTGAGGATGAGAAGGGAGACAGGTGGATGAGAACAGTGCTAAGAACATCCGGAGCTTAAAAGCATCTCTTATGAAATAATACACTCTGATTTTCCATATTTATGCAATGTAAATGGTATTATGGCAAAGTAGCTGCTACTGCTCTGCAGTTCTGCCATGCCATGAAGGAAGCAAAGTGCTTTCCAAGCTGGAGGCTTCCTCTGGAAGCAGAAAGGCTCCCTAGAAGAGGCTGAGGGGAAGTGGGGTGGCAGGAATGAAGGCTGTAACTGCCAGCTGAACATTTTGTCAGAACATTGTATCCTGGCTCAACTAATTATAAATTTTCTTTCCTTCTCTGTTCACCTTCAGGCAATATTCATTAGGGCTGTATGTTTGTATTTACTAAGAAACTACAAATTTGCTGAACAGTGTGATTTAAAGTCTCAGAAGCATTTGAATGCATGAAATAATTGTGGCTGGAAAAAGTCCAAGGCTAAACTGGCAGCTTTCTATTTGTTAATCCCATAACTAATTTGGTGATTAGGGCATTCACCCTTGATGTGGGTGAACTTTATGCAGTTCCTCTCTCCATCTCAAGGGCACAAACAAAAATTTTCCAAATCTGAAATACACCTAAGCACTAGATATCATTGTCTGCCTTTCCTACCAGCATGCTTTCACGGTGGATAAGAGACAAGGCCTAGGACCCAGTCATCTAAATTAGAGTTTTTTCTTCTTGCTGTCTGTTTCATTTGCTGGTAAAGCTCACTGTGTAAGAGAGAACAGTTCCAACAAAATATTAAGGACACTATTTTAGACTCTCTTGTAATACTCTGCTATATGAGTGCTACCAAAAAAGGAGACTTTGGCAGAAATTCCTGCTCTGAACCAATTAAAGAAGGAATTTCAGTCCAAATCTTTTTTGCCTTCAAACAAATTCACATTGTTGACAATATTTTGAGCTGGATTAGGTTCAGAGACATCCTCAGCTACTTCCTAAAGGAGTGTAGGGGGCAGTTCAGATGCTGCCCTGACTCAGAACTATTACTCAATAATTCCCAGCTTGTTCCTTCACAATCCTGTTCAGCTGTTAAAGCAGGGTTAATTAATTAGGGGTGGGGAAGAATAAAAGACTGAAAGAAGGTAAGTGTTGAATACTTAAGACTTCCCTGCTTCATCCATTGTATGCTTTCTTTTCCTATTACAGAAATAAAATGTTTCACTCTCTATTCCTTCTATTAACCTTTTTTGTTGCCTCTTATGTCCCTTACAAACTGTAACTTGTACTGTGTCATAACCTTTGCAGTGTTACTCCTGCATGCTGGTGGTATTTCTCTGTCCTTGTCCATAAATAGGTGTCTTTATTTAAGCTTTCTGTATAGGGTTTTTTATTCTGAGGTCGCTGAAGGATTTTAAACTGAGTTTATATAGTTTTATCACAGTGCTCTGTACCCTTCCTCTGCAATAGCATAGCTCCTTGCTTTTTGTATTTAATAGAATTCTTTTAGGTCTCCAGAACACTTCCATCCGTTTTGCTCCTCTCTCAGGGGACCTTTTCAACCTATTCCCTGGGTAGGTTGAATTCCACTTTTCAAGGCAATTGCCCTTTATACTTATTCCTTTCCTTAAAATAGCAGGCTCTTTTGCTTTCCTCTCAGCCTTGCTGAGTTTACTTTCGCTTGATTTCCCCCGTAATTTTCCATTAATGTCTATCACGTCTAAAATATTTGCTTCTCTGATATCTTCCTTCATCTTTAGGAATGATCTCCTGCTATACCTCCCAAACCTTGGATTGTACCCTAAGCGTTTTTACTAATTATACAAATCAATGCCTTGCCTTCTGCCAAAATGGTAGCTCCCCACCATTAATTTAGCCTTTTTAGAACTTCTTTGTGGCCTTTATCTTCAACCAAGTCAAAACGCTGCCTTCCATCTCTTTTAGAAGCTGAAAATGAGAACATGCATTTTTTATAAACATATATTATATATGGTATATACTCTTTTTTTCTATGTTGTTATTTTAGTTTCTGAAACAGAGACTGCTGTGTGCTTGGGCATTTTACTTCATCTTTATGTTGACTGTTGAACTAATTCTTAATTTGGAATAGGTAAGGATTTTAGCCAAACAAATGCTTAATTATTAAACATTAAATTTCCTTACAGTTTTCAGAATAGCCGTTTATTAAAAGATTTAATTTTAGTTTGGCGTTCATGTGAGCTGTTAGTAATTACACTCAGTTTAAGAGCTATGAAGTGTTAATTAAAAATCTGAAATGTAGAAGAAATTAGGAGAAACTGGCTAATTAAACAATATGATCATTTGTAATGGTTCCAGTTGCACAGTAATGTAATTTAGAAAAGAAATTGTTTGAGAACTATTTTAAATAATTATGGGAGATAATTATGTGTTGGTGTTTGCTGTGCAAAATATGCACCACATACTGAACTATCTTTGAAATCACTGCACCTAAAACATGTATGAATAGGAAGAACTGTTTGGGACTTCAAAATTATTTGGAGTGGAAATCCAATTATAAGTAAAACATTACATCTTTTCTACGGATGAAATTGCCCTCTCCAAGTCCTGTCTTCATCCTTGACTCGTCTCACAAATTGTTCTTCCAAAAGACTGAGTCACCTCTTCCCCAGGTCAAGATAGGCAGTAGAAGAATACCGTAGATAAAGAGGCTGTCTTCGAACTGCTCTCATGTTCCTCAAATGGTGCTGTACAGGGAAAAGGAGATGCCAGGCAATTTCAATTATGAATAACTCTGCCATAATAATTGCAATTATACACACATGATGCTGGTTTGGGTTTTGCCTTTTTTCCTGTGTTTTCTATACTCTTTGCACGTGTATTTGTAGCTCTGTAGTCTGTTGTATTGGACTCGTTTTTCCAGTACTTTTCCATGGCCTTTCCCTGAGCAGAATGACAGAGTGAATTCTAGAGCTCCAAGCCCTGGGAGGTACAAGGCTTCAGTGCTCTCTTGGTTATTCCTGGGAACCAAGGCCGAGGACAACTCTTCGAGATACATTCTCATGGACAAAGTGCAGCCAGTGCCGAGGGGGGGAACAGAGAAGGGGCTTGACCTGGGGGGGGGAATTGCATCATCACTTGTCCTCCTAATTGGTGATTTTTATCAATTACGTTAATTTCCTAAAACCTATAAAAATGTACTCACCCTTGGGAGGGGTGAGATTTTGTGGACATCTTCCCATAACTTCCTCTGAAGGCCTTCAAATAAAGATCCCCTCTTATATTTCCTCCTTACTAAAATTATCTTGAATTTCATTTCCAGGTTAGGAAAAAGGCAACACACATTATGGGGAAGGTGACAAAACTGAAAATAGGTGAGGACTCTATTCTACAAACTTGATTACCAAAACAGTATCTAATATGAGTAAAACCATAGGCTAAGCACTTCATCCACGTTTGCATCTTCCTCTGAGCTGTTGAGCGCTGAGCAGTCTTTTAGATCTGGCTTGTGCCGTGGAAGAACCTGGCCCGCTCTGGAAATCCCAGCCCTTTCACAGGTTTGATGAAATGCTTCTGACTGCTCCTTGAAAATGTAGAAACCAAAATATTTTTCACTGTGCAGAAGCAAGGAGTTTTCTTTTGATACCAAGCCAATGGCAGGTGTACAAGTTAACACAGAAGATGTCAGAACTGCTCTAGCGTGAGTTAGCTGGAAGAGAGGTAAGGCAAATGCCACATTAATTCTGTTCTCCACTAAAGAGTATGATCTCTGATGGCTGATAGAAGTGTTTTGAAAAGAGCATTTCAGATAACAAAATGCTGCAGAATACTGATGAGAAGGTATTTCACCTTCTCCTTGTTACTGTAAATTCTGTGAATGCTTCAATCTTACAATGTTATGAGATTTTTTTTTTACTCTGTTTTTACTTTGTTACTTCAGCAGATATTTTCTTCTTAAAGAAAAGTAAACTTGTCTGTAGTTTTGGATAAATTATTAATGAGGAATTTTAGTACTTCTCTCCATTTTGCTACTTAGTTATGATGAGATTGGTTTATCAAATATGAGGATTCTAACCTTTCCAGCCCTACTCTTTCGAGAGTATGATCTTCCATGGGGCTCTGTGGGCTACAGGGTGTTCCTTCTGCAGTTTTGATTCTTTTTACTAGTGTTGTTTATATTTTTTGTTGGAGACTAGAGTGTTCATGCTCTTTTAGCTTCAAGCGTATCTTCTAAAGCTGGGAGTTGGTTATGAGAGAACAGGATTGCTGTTGGCTGGTGAGTCCTAATCAAAAATGAAAATAGCATTTTTAGAGAAGCATCAAAAGGCCTTCACCTATCATGGTGTCTGAAATTCTGTGCAGTCAAAAAGGTTGGGATCAATGAATGCAACACTCAAATGCTTTTTATTAAATAGTACTTAATGAGAGAGACACAGGTATGGATTAAGTGGTATTTACATCTGCTTCTAGCACTGGAAAATAGATGTCAAACAGTTCACCCGACCAAGGCAATATCTTTTGGGGCTTTTCTACCCCCTTTTCCCTCTTTGCCAGAATCCTGTCCCATGCATGGGTCTGACTGCCTGGCAGGATTTAGTCCATTATGATTTAAATCAAATCTGTGGGCGTTGAGTTACATGAGATAAGCCAATGTGTTTGAAATTCATGATGCTAATTTTCTCTGGACTCTGACTTGATAGCAGATGCCAAGTTCCTGCCCAGAACAAATTTTACAGCTCAATTCCTTTTTCCCTGGCTGTTGGAAAGTGGTGAGCAATGGGTCATAGTTGATTAAATTTATAGGAATTCCTTCAGTACTGCATTTTTTAAAAATTTTGGGCTTTATTGACAATTAAGGGCAGACACACCCAAGACACAAGACACAGAGCTATGCTTTTTTACATAGGGTATGTCTTATTCATTTAAATAAAATGAGTAAATGTAATGATCAGAAGCCCTGATTAGTTAAGATTTCATGCTAATGAGAGAAGAAAGTATTTTTCCATTTTGCTTACTTTCCCCTGGGTTAGAGAATGTTTCTGTCCTGAAAGTTTTGCCTTCTGCACAATTATTTAATATTAAGTTAGGCTAAGGGAAAATGGCAGGTTCTTGTTCCAAACCTTCAATTTTAATTCAAACAAACCAGCAAACAGGATGAGGTGTCCAACCACCCTCAGTCCTTCAGTCTCTTCCAGGAGACTTCCATATTCTATGATGTTTTTTGTAGTGTGGTTACTGGTCTGGAGAGCTGAACAGCAACCCTCAAACACCATGTCAGTGTGGTCACAGTACTTTCAAGCATTGAAAATAACAGCTAATTGAAATTGGCAACGTTCTGGATCGTGCTGGTTTGCTTAGTTGGATGGGTGTAATTCAGGTTTGTTCAAATGACTGTAATTATTGTATCTGAGTTAATGAAGCAGCTATTACACTTTATGAAGTAGAGATTTATAATTTTGTTGTCAGTGATAGTTGGAAAACTTAAGAAGGGATGTTGAATGAATTGAGGAAATCTTTGTATTAAAACATAGTCTTTATGCATAAATGCTGCTACATGAAGAAAAGGACAGGATAGCAAAATCACAAACTTCACTACCAAAACAAAACAAATCATGTTAGATATTAGAAATATCTTGTGGTGAGGGTAGTGAAATGCTGGAATGGATGAGGTGATGGCACAGTTTCCATAGGCAGTGCTGAAGATTGTTAAGCGTATCTGTCAAGAAGGCATTTGTGCATGCTCATGACTAGGTGACCTTTTGAGTTATTTATTGATTTTGCTTCCCACGCTTTATATATACAGCTAGTTCAGGGTTACATAGGCTGTTTGAAGCTATAGATTTCAGATAATTTCTGCTTTTCTAGAAATTCAGCTGAGGCCTGGATCATGAGCTGTTTATGCTGCAGCTCTCATGATTTGTAGGTGACGATGGATGAGATTAGACTCCTAAACCCTGTATTAAGATTTCAATACCTAGAGTTTAAGCCCAGACAGACACCCAGTCTAATGAATTTCAGGAGCTACCTAATTGCATTCTTGAACTTGTTGCTTATTCACTAAGGTCTCTAAATGCTTAACTCCAGCGGCCTACGGAAGATTCGGGGCCTGCATGTGTTATCAGATGGATTTAGAAAAGTAGTGTATAAATCTCCAAGAGATGTCCAGAAAACAAGATACAGGCAGATCTGAAATGGATTTTGGTGGAAGACTGGTTTTTTGCTGTTGACTGGGGAGTGAGGGACACAGGTTCTGGTTGCTGACCAGCCTGGAAAGGATGTCCTAATCTCCCAGTAAGGGAATTGGCCTGGCTGATTCTCTGGTAAGTGAATTGATCTTGACATGACCTCAGCAGAGCTTTCACCTTTTGTGCTGTGGAAGCTCGGCCAAGTAAGAAAAAAGGTAACAAGAAAGCTGGTTTAATGGGTGAGGAGGATGCTGAACTGATCTTCCCAGTTCAAAGTTCCTCAGAATATGGATGTAAACTGCACCATTACTGATAAAAGCAAAATCCATTCTTGGGTCTGATTGACCCAAGGTTCCATTTCCAGGCTGATACCCAGTTCTCTCACAGTAATTGCACATATTGAACAGGCTTAGTCTCCCTCTCAAAATGCACCAATTTCTTGTGCGTTAATGGAGTCAAGAAGATATTCCAGTTACACTTCCAAGGGGACTTAATTGCTCTGGAGAAGAGATGTAATCATGGTGGTCTGAGATGATGCTCCCTACTCCACTGCTGTAGTCTACATGACAAAGTCATGCATGTAATTATTGTGAGTTGGATTCAGCCCTGTTTCCTAAAAGAATATTGTTACCTGCTTTTCAAAAGCTGAAAGACAGTCAATGTAAAAACTGATGTGAAACTATGAATTAAAT
Source organism: Cyanoderma ruficeps (assembly GCA_008694505.1). NCBI lineage: Eukaryota > Metazoa > Chordata > Aves > Passeriformes > Timaliidae > Cyanoderma > Cyanoderma ruficeps. The sequence goes on from VZDJ01007754.1 coordinate 11,407,586, forward strand.
GTATTTCCAGTGTGTGCAGAAAGTTCAAGTCTTCAGGAAACTGCTGATGGTCACTAGGATTGACAGCCCCATACTAATGAGACACAAAAGGCAAACATACCAACTGTCTGTGTATTAAAAAAATGAGTGCTGCCTACTTGGTCTTCAGTTGGCCAACTTGAAAAGAAGCTAAATGAAGAATATTTACCTTCTCTAAGTTGTGTCCTTTCATGCTGCAGGTAGACACCAGGTGATGATGCAGACTGATGCATAAGGGATCTGAAATGTTCCATGTCTTCTCTTCCCAAATATCTCCCAGTGCCACCTGGTTTTGCTTTGCAGTCCTTGCTCCAGTGAGGGTTATAAACTGAAACGTTACCAAGAACCACAAACTTTCTCAAAATCTGCTGATGACTTGTAGTTGGGACCATCACACCTACAGGGTGAAATGTGTTTGGAGATTTATGGGAAAGAGCCCAGTGTGTGTCTGATCCCTGGACATTTTGTCTGCATGGCAGGAGGATAAGTTTTTAACCAATAAATGTTCCTTGTAAGAATATTTTTATTCAGTTCTGCAAGGAATAATGTCTAAGAATATTAAAGTTTAAGGTCTCAGTCAGGCATGCACTACAGAACAATGTACAAACTGGCTCAAGTTCAGACAGTTTTGACTAGGCAACAGATCAGCAGAAGGACAGAATGTAGGTAGAGACATAGGCACTAAAAACAGAAGTCAGTCTTCATAAATTCACGTCAAAGTAGTCATATTTAGTAATGCATGTGCATAACAACAGAACACTTGCTGTTAAAGAAGGAACCAAAAGAGCTGTAATTTCCATTTCTTCCCCAGACGAAGAGGAATGTAAGGAGAAGGGTTAATATTTTTTAAAAAAAGCCGATTTAAAAAGTGAGTAGCCAAAGCTACTGGTAGTAGGAAGAAGGTGAGAGTTCCCAGTAAGAAGGCAAATTTATCTTTTTTGGTAAACAAAAAATCCTTTTAACTTTTTTTTTCTGCTCTTCCATGAATATTTATGACTGTGAAAGATGAACTGACAAACTACATAAGGAAATACTAAAATTAACTGCCTTTTTCACTACCTTGTTTCAGTCATTGTCATGTAGTGGTAACATCATTTAGTTGTAACAATGTCTAATATTTTCCCACAGATTTATGAGTTTTTCAACTTGACTAAGCCCACTGAGCACTGAAATTCTGTGAGCAGATCTCTGACATTATTAAATTTGGCTATTACATAAGTGCATCTAAACAAGGACAATATGAACCTGTATTAAATTTGGGTTGAGTCATACATATTTCCTCAGAGCTTCATAAGAAAATGCTGTGCCATTTTGTCTTCTCTTTGACTAAAGAAGACACTGCAGCGCCTGTGTTTCTTTGGCATAAATCAGCAAATCAGAGCAACTCCAACAGTGATGCCTCAGGATGAGAAAATTAATGCCATGTCTGGAGTTGAATTGTGTTCAAGTTATGAAACTGAGTTTTTCTAATACACTCTATCTCTGTACAGGGGCGCTTATAGAAAGTGCTTTATATGGTAGCATAACAATCTGTAAATATTACACAGCTCTTTTTGGCATTCATTTTTAGGGAGTGAGGTAAATAGCTTTCAGGTAATTCCACAAAGTCTGGGAAACACAAGGATTTAGGTTTCTCAGACCAATTGGAGGCTTCCATTGTGAGGTGAGTGAGACCTACTCTATGTGTAAACTTTATTTAACTGACTGAAAGAGAATCAATTTGTGCATTTAGTTTGGTAGAAGAGACACTTAGGTTGATCTGTACTATTCTAATTGTGTTCCAGTTACCTAATAATTCTTTGTTCAGGTTAAACCTTATCCCCTGTTGGTTCTAAAAACTGGTGTCCACCACAGTACTTCTCATAAAAGTCTGAACTCTTCTTTAGTTTGAGGGCAACAGATCCATGTGATGTTGCAGAGGACTTTGGGGAATAATTTTTTATTGAAAATGAGAATGACACTGTGGAGAAAGCAACTGAACTATTTAGGTTGGAATGATGCATGGACTAGTACCAGTGCTGCTCTAATGGTGTGGGATGCATTTGCATGTATGCAGGTGCTTGACTTTTCATGTGAGATTGGGGCACTGGCAGCAAAATGTTGGGATAAATATCAAGTCTTTTCTGGAGCACCTTTATCTCTTTGCTTTGGGCCAGTCATTGTAACTGTGACCTGTGTGTAGTTGCATGAAGTCTCTCTGGAAGCCATTTCAGGTTCCTCAGGGACCATCCTGAGCCTGGATGATGCAGCCTTTTGACTGTAAAGCTTTGTTCAGAAACCACGAGATAGTATCAGGGCTGTTTGGGAAAGTACTGCCATGATGCATGTAACCACTACAAACAAAATCATGTAGAACATTCATTGGTGTGAGCTTTTTGTAATGTTCAGAAAGGATAAAACCCAAAATCATTGGAAAAGTGAACTGAGCCACTTAGGGAATTGCACAGAAATGAGAAGGGTGAACCAACTTAAACAGAAGGTTTAAAATCTCTAATGACAGCCTAATGTAATGACAGTAGTGATAAAATATGTTTTTAGTGGATTTTTTAAAATCTTATTTTGCATTTGTTTCCTGAAGAAGAAGCAAAGAACAGGAAAACCCACTAATATATAGGTTTTTTTCTAATTGAAACAATCTTCACATTCATTTTTGAGGCCTCACTTTGCAAACCCAACATACTGTTTATGCAGAACATTAATTCAAGTGATTCAATCATTGGCAAGCTCCAATTAAATTATTCTCTTTAATTTTTATTACACAGATAATGTTGATATATTTCATGCTTGCTTATTATTTCTCTCATGATTTGTGCCCTTCCTGTTTGAATGGAAATACATGCTTTAAAAGAAAAGCTTGACTTTTACATCATATTTATAGTGATTGCATTTATTATATCTCTATTACCGTAGTTCTGTCAATGTCAGGTTTCCAGTTCGAAGCAACAGATTTACTAAATTTCATTACTGTTTCTAGTCACAGTTGGACTGAATTTTCTGGATGTCTAATCAGCTATCAATGCCAAGACTTCAACAGTGTGTCCCAGCAGATAGAATGTCAGGATTATGTTTGCAGCAGTCCTTCAGTGGAGACAATGTTCTGTCAGAAAGGTCTCTACTGTCTACCTGTATTGTTGGGTAGCCACGAATATCTGTGCATGTCCTGCAGATTTTCAATTTACCAGGTTCCCCTTCCTACCATGTAATTTATATTCATGTGTTAGGAGAGGAAAATGAGCTTTTCAGGTTTTTCAGTTCAGAGTTGGTGTCTTAACTGTAGATGAACTTGTGCAAGCAAAGAAAATATGCTCTTGACACCTGCTAGTTGTGCTGAAACAAAAAGTAATTAAGGGAAAAACTTCAAATTAAAAATAGAAGATTGTAAATAACAGGTTTTCTCCTTTCTAAACACTAAGATAATTTAGCATGCTAAAAGATTATAAGATACAGTGGTATCTTTGAAACTGTATTAAACATACAGATTCTGGATTTCTCATAATCATTTGTGGTTTTTAACCAGTGTTATTTGATTTTTTTATTTTCTACATGATCCAGTATCATATTTAAACTTTTAAAACACTTTGGTGCTATTTTAATAGAGGGTTATGAATTTAAACTTGAGTAGTTTGTCAAAATTACCCATATTTGTCAACAGCTGTATTTAAAGGAAAGAGGATATTTTTTTAAGGTTAGACCTTTTTGTCTATTCTGACATGAAGGTGATTTGTGGAGTGACAGTTGTGCTTTGGGCACTTTTATAGCACTTTTCAGTTTTTGGGCTGTGATATGTTTGTTTTGTGACTTAAAGCAGCATTATTTCTGTAAGTATTTAATCTTTGTGGATATATTGTAATCAAATTCATATTTTGAACCCTATAAACTGATTGCAAAAATAAAATATGGTGTTACTGCAATGGAAACGTATCTTTTTCTGATGGATGGCTTACTGAAATGTGTTTGAGTTTGGGGATGAGTTAATGTCTTCATTGAGCACACCTTTCCATACACATTGAGCATTCAGGTTGTGGGTATTTTATATTTACTTAAAACCATCTTCCAGTTGGCTGTGTTACAGTAGATGTTGAAATTATCTTCATGTGTTCTGCAGTTCTCTTGTTTCTTTGAAGAGTTTTTTTTTTTTCAATAGCTCTGATTGACGATCTGTGACCTGCTTTGTTAGGTGCTCAGAGTTGCTTTGAATGCATATTTAAGTTTAACAGTTGTGATCCTCAAGGTCTTCAAGCATTTGGTCTTGTGTTAATTTACCTGCAGGGTACTATTAACTTGTCTTATTATCTTGAGGTCATTATTTCCTGTCTGAATGAAGTGAAACTCAATTAGCATTTTCAAGTGTTCCAAATGTTAATTTGGAGAAAAGAGAAAGGAAAAGGGTAAGGAAAATTAAAAAAAAAGGAACAAAGGAGTAGAAGAATTTGGCCTTTAAAATACAAAGCTGCAGATCCATTTCCAGTTACAGCAATGCAGAGCTACCATTAAAAGTTTTATCTTCCAAGGATGGTTTAAGAGCACTTTACTCATGACTTCATCAGGGATGACAGCTTGTCAATATATAGATGCCTGTTTTCCAAGGGGGCATCTCTGCTTGACATAGGAATGGTAGCCAGTGCTGCATTTTTATTTGATTTCAGGAGAGTCAGAAAAAATACTTGGAAATCCTACACGCACATGGATGATGACAATGATGATGTGCATTTGCATTGTAACTATAAAGCCTTTGTTCTTGGGGGTACTGTGTTTCCCTAGATCTACACCTGTGATCTTGGTGCCTGACTTCTGTTTAACAGGTGTTGGGGGAGTTACACACACAGGAGATCCACAGTACAGAGCAATGTCTTAAACTAAGGAATTGATGCAGTTCAGGCAGTATCTTGAATTCTGACCCTTTTCAGGTTTAATTGTCTGCTTTGAACCATTGAAAGATTCTCCTTCATCCTCTCCAGGAGTCTTACACAAATGTTGTTTTTTATAAACACATAAATGGTGCAATCTTGGTTTTAGTCTAAAGCTGTCCAGACTGATGGAGAATTGACTTGTTTGGGTTTAGGGCCTCTTTGTCCACTCTCCTTTTCTTGGTTATGAAATGAAGTGTTTCAAAATAGTGCCTTATTTAAGGTTGATTAGAAATGAGTGGACAGTCATAACTCTGAAGGACACTGGTCAGGTTACTCACTCGCAAAAAATTCTGGAGTACAATGCCAAATGTATTTTGTGTTAACAGCATGAAACACGAAGATGTGGGTGTTTTGAAGACCTGACTCAGGCATAGGGAGTTGACCTACCCAGAAATCCCACTATAGTTACCTAAACCCCTTGATGAGGAGCACAACCAAGAGCCTGGTGGCAAAGCGGGGGGGTGACACTGATGTGTCTTGGGTGACAGGGCAGGGACAGGTGTGTGACTGGAGGGAGGGTGATCAAACCTTGGCATGCCTCACCCCATGTACATGAATCTTTTCCATGTTTTTCAGCATTAGACCATATTGACAGATATAGGTCAAGTGCTAGTTATCTAGATTTGTAGCACCTAATTAAATTTTACTTTCAGCCTGGGAAACAAAGCTGAGTTGATGGTGCGGCCTGTTGCAGGATTTATTGTATCAATAGTTTCATCTTGGTCTATTTTATTAGCTGCTGTTTTCCTTATCCTTGTCATCTTACTGTATCTGTTGCTATTGCACGTCTGCAGGGATTTACAAACCCAGAAACAGTCTTCCACAACTGGATTCCTTTGTTAGTTATCCTGAGTTTCAGGGTGCCTTTACCAGCAATATTTTAGCTAATTCAAATATCAAACAGAGCACTCTAGATAAAAGTGAAATTAGTTGATCCAGAATGAAGGTAGCAGCTGATTTTAGATTATGGTCCTGGTGGATTATCTGCAGAAGGCTGATACTGTTCCACAGTGCATGTGGAATTTTGTGTGGAACCATGTTTCTTGGGCAAGAGCTGACACCATTGTTTTCCAGGCAGTGTGTTGCCATACAAATTCAGTCAGGTGAGAGTTTTAACAATATTCTTACTGAACACATATAAATACTTTGTGTGGGGGCTTTTTTTAAGTCTTGTTCTTCTTCAATTTTGTAAGAAAGTAAAAAATTAGTAAAGATATTTTCTGTGCAACAGGAGGAGGCTTAAAGGCCTTCACTTCTATGTAGCTACTTTCAGGAGGTTGGTCTCAAAAAGTTGGATATGATTTTCATTACTAACTCAACTGTTTTCACCTCTTTAAGTAGTTGAAAGTTTCCCATCAAGTTGTAGTGATTTAAGGCAATATTTGGCATCCTGATGTCTGAGAATCAGTTGATTGTGTGTAATTAGCCAGACTCAGGAATGTATTAGCAACACTTCAGTGAGCGCTGCTTCTCGAAGCTGATGCATGAGTTTGAGGCAGAAGCACTTATCTGGAGAGCTGAGTAACAAATGGGATATGTAACTTCCCTTCTGAAGGTTACTGATTTGAATCCAGCCTTAATAATGAATAATGTTATATAGCTATCTAAATATCAAACGGGCAACTGTAAATGAGAGTGAAGTGTGTTAGATCAAGAGTGAATAGGTATATTCCCTATCTACCTGGCAGGCACAGTCATTGCTGGAGGACTTACTTGTACTTTATTTTGTTTAAAAGTTCAGTGCCAAGGTTGAAAACGATTCTAATAATAATTTCCTTGGGGTAAGTCTAGTTACTCCATTTTCTTGTTTTCTAAACTTATGTGAAGCTACTCAACAAATGTTCTGTATTAGTATGTGTATGATGCTGGGCTGGGATCTTGAAAAAAAGAGGCTATGTTGTCTTCAGAGATGTGGAAAAAACTGTGATGTGGAAATAGAACACCGTGTTTCTGTGGGCTGAGGGAACAGAGGAGGCTTTGGTATTTCTTGAAGTAATGCCACAGATATTACTCTGTACCATCTTGCACCCTCTGTGTATTTACAGCCGTGAACACTGAACAATGCAAAAGCTGTTCAAACATCTTGCATTCCAGAAACGACTTTTTCACAGAGTGCCTTGGTTTCTGTGGATTCCCTGCCAGTTCTGCCACATGTACTGGTAGATGAGGAATGCTGAGGAGATGTTAAGCATGAAGATGTTAATGATGAATAAGCAGTGAGCATGTTAGGATACACAAAGTAGGGGGTTGGGAGCAGTGTAAGTATCTAGTTGCAGAACAAGAGAACTTGTGTCTGGGAATATGATTGCTTCAGACTTGCAGAGAATGATCAGAAGATCTGAGCAAGAGAGAATGAAACACAAGCAGGTCTTCCCTGGCAGGGTTGTGTAAGAGGAGTAAGGAGGAGAGTGTTGTCCTGGCCAGAGGGTGGGAGCAATCCCCACCATGCTTTGGAATACAGAAGGAGCTCACATCTGTCACTAAAATGTCCCCAAGAGGCCAGGGAAGTAGGAAATAGTGATTTATGTTTCAGCTTCCTGCACCAGGTCTGTGTGTACAATGAACTTTATAGGACACTACAGATGTTATACTTTCAGTCAAGAGAGACAAAGGTGTTTACATTCAAGAAAGAAAGTGTGTTTGTCAGAATTATGGGGTAGAGAGAAAGGGAGGGCAGAAAAATTCCTGAAAATAAGGTATGGGTTCATTTTTTGCAAAGTAATCATAGGATGGGATCCTGCTCCCAAGAGATCTGGTGGAGCCAGAGAAAAACCAAGTCCTAGAGCTTATCCAGACTGAGGAAATCTGTTGGACCAATTGGTGCATGTAGTCATGAATACATTCACATGAAGTGCCTCTTTCCAGGCTGCATACATGACTGTGACATCTGATGACTATATCTCTGCGTGCTGGAAATGACATATCTGTACTTGTTCTCCCTTTGGTTGGTCTCTCCAGTTGAGGTTATTTCATGAAGTGAACATTCAGATTAAAGGGTAGGTAACTCTTGAACCCCTTTCACAGTAGGAGCTGTTTCAAGTGGGTCACAGTAGAGTCATTGAAAAGGGGGAAAAGATGTAGTGCCATAGGATAAAAATGGAAGTAAACACCTTAAAAAGAGAATTAATGAAAGACTGTACTTAGCACCTGACCATACAGTGCTCTTTCATTTCTTTATTATTCCCAGATCAGTTCTGTACACGTTCATTTTTATTTTGATCCTTCACTGTGTACTGAACATCTCACTGAATTCAAATGGATCTGTGAATGGACGTTGAACATTTTAGCTGGGAGGAGGCCAACTGCTGAACCCCTTGTTGATAACCTAGTCACAATGCAGTAGCCTGGCTTTAAGATACCATTTTAGATATGAAAGGCATCTAATATAAGTTCCAAGAGTACCTGCTGTTTGCATTTTGCCTTACTAAAGACTACTGCTCCCTAAATTGGTTCTCATTGTACATAATCCCAGTTACAGAGAAGACTGAAGCATCGGTGAAAGGAGAAAAGGGTCTGGGTGGAATACTGTTAAACCCATAGAGAGTATCTTTCATCTGCAACAGAAAGGAAAGATTTAGTCCTAAATACAAGAACTGACCTGTTCTTCAACTGTGCTGTCATCAACTGCTCCATGAATACAATTTCATTTAGTCCATGAATATAGATGGCTAATTCCTTGGGGCAACTGACTCTATTAATACAGAGCATATGCATAACCACCGCTAACAGTAGAACTCTGCTCAGTTTCTGGTGGTTTAACTTTATTCACTGGGGAGAAATGGCATTCGCAAAAGGGAAGGATGCTGACAATAGGGTTCCTAAGATTTCGGTAGTTTTGCTTTAGTAAATGCAGACTTTTTAAAAGTGTGGTAATCAATTTATGAACTTAGGCAGTTGATTTGAGACCTTCCACGTCTCTTAATTTTGAGGCAGCTGGTGAGAGAGTTTTTACTCTGACTTCATTATGGAAATTATGATACAGTGGGATGATTATCATGCTCAAAGTTAGACATTGTGCATAAGTGCATTCTGGGCTGACTGGCAACAGGAGCAGTTGGGAAACTGACCTTGAGAAGATAATCTCAAAGCAGACAGAAATGTATTTCTTTTGTCTGCATGATAAAGTGTGGAACAGGAAAAAAAAAGATATGTAATTCACACTATATAGAAAGTAGGACTTCAACTATAACAACAAAAAGCAGCAATATATAATGTGAAAATAGTGAATCGTGAAAGGAAGAGAGTCATTAGAACATGAGGATGTGACCATTGTGAGACTGTCTTGTGTGGTCACAATCTTCTAAGTCTTTTGGCTCTCCAAAATACTGCACTTCTATCAAATATAGACAAAGCTTCTGCATATATATAAAAAAGTTAAAAGTTTAGGAAACCAAGCAGTGGGAAAGTTGAGGGAAGAACTTACACAGTTTCAGTAGAAGTAGGAGGAATTTCCCTTATGTGGCTCTTGAAAACCTTTTGTGGTTTTTCTCTCAAATGACAAGATGCTCAGCTTCCCAAAGTGTTGATGAATAGACTCCATTTTAAGTCTCAGCTTGTACAGAGAAAGTAGTGCTCGCAACTCTTCTATTTGATAAAAACACACTCTAGATTTTAGCTGCTTGAGTATTTTATCATTTGCAATTATTGGGATTTTGTAGTTTAATTTTCTACAGCATAGTTACAAGGGATTTATGTAATGCCTCCAGATGTTCTTGGCTGCAGCAGAGGTCCCAGTCAGCTTGAGAAATGTTTTGCCCATTGACTGATGAAAATTGAAAAAAACTTTTCAACTCATCTCTTCAAATTCCTTTCTTTATGCAACATTACTTCCCACCAGATATTCCTAAGTAATTTAAATTACATAATTGGAGGTGTTTTCATCAGCTCTGATTGCATTCCATATTGCTCATCCTATTTTCAATATGTGTCTTTTGGGAGTATTGCTTTAGGTTAGGTATAGCTTCATTTCCTTGGCTGGACATCTCCACTAGAAATGTGGTACAAAGCTTCCTGAAGGGAAACTGTCCTTTAAGCCCCTCTGGGAACGGCCACCAGACCTAATGCAGACACCAGGAATGTGATGCAGAGCTCATGTCAATGCATGCACTTCAAGCTTAACGTGTGCTTGATGAGCCCTGTAAAACGTTTGTGTTGGTGGTGCTTACAGAAGGCAAGCAGATGTGGGGAAGGTGCAGCCATTTGTGCTGGTGGTCTACCAGACATGGGTTTGGCTGCAGACTTCATGGTGTTTGCTCAGTCTGTGCAAGCTGGCAGCCTTGCTGTGCCTTTGCTACAGCTGTGTTGCATAGCAGATTAATCTTAGTTTGCTGTTCTCTGCCTGTCTCTACTTTCATTCCCAGTTTTGTGGTCTGTCTCTTGGTATACCAGTCATGCATATTTGTCACAGATCTCTTGTGTATTGCCTAGGTAGTGTTTTCTGCCCATTCTTTTCAGTCTAATCCACCTGCTTCCTACTCCCCATTTAATACATCAGTTTAAAGCTTAGTGTATTGTTTATTGTTTTTAAATTGATAATGAGGATGTTACATAAATCCAAGACATTGGTAACATTCTGGACTTTTCTTTAGTCTTGTTTCATACTGTTTTCACTTATTATCTGTTAGCAATCTTAATTTATATTCTTTTAAGAGAATTTTTGCTATGTGTGCATTTGTTTTTCAGGTGGAGTATTGTGTGGTATGACATTATATTCTGTATTCTGAAAATACTGCTTCTGTTTCATTCCCTTACTGATTCTTTAACTAAAATATAAAATCAAAATCGAAGTGATTACTTTTGAGCCAAGTTTTTAATATATTTTATAATAAGTAGGTTTTTTTTCTCTGATTTTTGCATAAATAAATTTTTAGTGGTGTAGCCCAGGAAAGCAGGTAGATCTTTTAAATACAAAATCTGTATCTTTTTGCTCATAACTCTGAAATAAGCTGAAGTCAGCCTATTAAAATCTGAATTAAGTGTATTACAATCTGAGGTAAATGCTGACATCTTGAAAAATATTTGCCTCTCTTATGGCATGTATTTATTCAGTTTTGTAGTTTCATTCATACTTATTTCTCTAAGTGTGGAAAGCCCAAAATAGGATTTGACCTCTAGGATGGGCTGTTTGGCAGTGCTAGATACTTGCTCACTATTTTAATTTTTAATTGGGAAAAGAGTCTATTTTGTATTTGTATGTGTTCACTATGGGTTTAAAAATATAGCGAGATGGTCATCACAAGTGCAGCCTTTCTTCTTCTCAATGTGAAAGTATTCCAAAGGAGCAAGGTGTCAGTGGCACCCGGGAGAAATTGTATTTCTATCCTCTTTGGAGGACAGAAATTGAGTTCAGTAGAAATTGAAAAAAAATGTTGTGTTCTCTAGTAAAATTTGTAGTGAATTTAGTTCTGTAGGTGTGAAACCTAATAGAGGAAACCACTGAAGAAGATGCCTTAGTGGAAGAGTTGGTGTGTTGCTTTTTCTCTGCCAGAAAAGTTTTTTTATGAAGCAGGGATACCTGTGTGGGATGTTTTTCTTAAATGCTTAATCTTTAAAAGCTGTTTGTTGCACAGATCTATCTGTGGTTTTGACACAGTAGATTTGGACATGCCAGAGGTGAGAGGGCATGTCAGCTGTCATTGTCTGTTGCTGGGAAAGTGTTTTCCAGTAAAGGAGGAATTCATGCTGCAAGCAAGAGTCTAAGAGCTTTGTTGCTTGGGAGCAGAGTTTTATGTGGAAGGAAAGTTCATGCCATGTGGAAATCTTAGGGGATTAAAGACCCTCTGGAAGGAAACAATCCAGACCCACATTTCTGTAACGTTCCCCATGTGGGAAAGGGAATGGCAGCTGTAGTTGCATTAGACTCTTCCCAATGTAATCACTATCTCATCAGGGCATTGAGCATTCCAGTGCCTTAGCACTGTCTTCCTCTACTAACACATATTAGACTAGGAGACAGATGTTTATGTCATGTTATTTTATTCCTCATCAATCAGCAGTTTCCCAACCATCTTATTTTTAACTTGATTATTTACTAATGAGCAATAAAACCCACCGTGCCTACAGCAATGTTTGCACAGTGGGTCGTGAAATAGCAACACACACACACAGTTTTATTTCTTTTCATGTTTACCACAAATCAAATCCTTTCCTAATGTCTATGTCCTTGTTTAAACCTAAATCACATCAGGGTATTTGAGTTCTTTCAGTTGTTTCCTTTTAGTTACGGTCACAACATTTTGTCCACTGAAGTCTTAGCAGCTTGTAGCAGACTTGGAGACCAAGCCAAATAATTTCCCTAAAGGCTATATGTCGGGATGCTGGAAATTCATTTCTGATTTTTTTCTGGCTTCCTTAGCCTGCATTAATTCTGATTTGTTATGAAGTGGATCAAAGCTAATAGGAAGTGAAGCTTCTTTCAGCTAAAGTAAGTAAAGGGGTTGAGGTGCAGGGGTCCAAAGATGCCATGAGGCAAGATGGCTCTTGAATTTTAGAGTGACATATTCAAAGTTCTGTAGTCTTGGAACACGCTACCTCATATTATCTGTCTGTATTGCCCTACCCCTACAGAAAGCCCAAAAAGGATTTGGTTTTGTACCCAACAAGCAAGCTCACAAGAATGACAGAGCCAGAGTTGAAAAAACTACATGACCAGGGTGTACCAATGACCTTAGGAGCAGTGGGGAGTTCCAGTATTGTGAGCAATTATTGAGAGAGGGATTTTAAAGCCACCGTTCATCAAATCTATTGAAGAAGAAACCAAAAAACCTGTCCTGTTAGAAAGAAACTGAAGCATATGGAATAACAGTGTAATTTTCTTGAAAACTGATGTAGCTAACAGTAAAACAGAAAACACATATTTATTGAAAGGGAGTGAAGACTGAGAAACCAAAAACTACAGTCATAAAATTTAACTTTAGAATAAACTAATCATTGCATGACAGCAAATTAAAGTGCTGTACAAACGGAATTGTCTTTTCCTCTGCTGAAGTTCCAGTGTTTCAAAGTTATGGCATCTGAATTACAGCACCTTAGAGTGTGCTGACTTAATTACCCAGAGTATGCTAAGCTGCTTGTGTCAATCGCACTCTCCCGTGTTCCTTTTCTTGGAGGGAAATTAAGGCTCTCAGTGCCTTGGTTTTCTTTAATAATGAAGAGTGCTGCAGCTGAGGGCAGTGTCAGTGATGCAGGCTTTGCTCCTTATGCTGGGGGTTTTATTCATTTGTGGGTCTTCCTGAAGTTTATTTCACAGCCCCAGCCTTTCTTCTGAAGGAAATCCAGTGGCTCTCATCAGTTGGCTTTACCTTGGCTGCATTGCTTATCAAAACTGAGATCCTTGACTGACTGCTATAGTTCTGTAAATGTTGTAGTTAATTAATGTCTGCCATGACAAGATGGGTGATTATTGTTTCTAACTAAATTAGTTGAAACTAACTGTAGAAAACAGTAGAGAGAGTAATAGCTGATGGTTATTTTCAGTGCAAGTGGCTGCTCCTCTCCTCTGTTGTTGACTTTATCAAGGTTAGGGATTGTCTGTACAGAATCTTACACCATTGCAGCTAAATGTTTTTGGTTTGTTGGGGCTTTTTTCCCCCCCTGTTATTTAAATGGATGAATATCTGGCATATAGACTGGCCTTTATTTTGTGTCTTGCATATTCTTTTCCTTCAGCCAGGGAGCAAACTGCCTCTGCAGGAGATATTCTGCCCAAGGTGTGGTCTCCACTGGGAAAGCCACAGAGCAGGTTATCAGAAAAGAGTTACACTTGGTGTCCCTCAGGGACTCATTACTTCTAATCTGTATCATTCCACATATTAAATGTGGGAGGAGGGAAAAAACACCCCGCCTACCAGAGCTCCCATGATTAATGTGGGATTAGCCTGAGTTTATGTGGAGAGGTTCCATCTCCTGCTATGAGAAAGGGCTGAAGGGGCAGATTGAGGCCAGCAGATAGATAGCTGGGACCTAAGTGGATTAGCTCAGAGTAATGCACAGCAAGGCCAGGATGTAAACAATACTTATCAACCTGATGCTGAATACCAGGAAGGAGTCTACTGTAGGAGGATGAATCTGAACCATAAGGATGTACCTGAACAAGGAGAGTATGAAAATTGAGAGGGCTTCTTCCTTCTCTTTTTGTTAAAAAGATATATAAATCCCCAAGAAGAAAATAGCCATTTTTTTCATTCTGTTTTTAAAAGGTTTGATTTCCCCCCCCCCAGGTTCAGTTACATTTTTCAGCTACAGTGGAAGATTTTCTCACATAGTTCTGTTTTTTTATTGCCTGACTATAAAAGACCTTGATACCCACTTTCAACCGTTCCTATAAAAGTTATTGGTATAGCAAAATCCCCAGTATCTTCCTTGCAAAGTGTCAGTATCTCCTTGAAATCTGCCTTGTCCTCTAGTAGGTAGTAGTTTTTTCAGCCCGAGTGCACTGCAGAGAGTTCATTACTCTCTTTGCCTAATCTGTAGTAAGCAGGCTGGAAAGATCCACCAATTCCAGCGTGTCTCAGTGCAATGAGTCTGCTTCTGGCACCTTGGTCCTCATTACCAAGCTCTGTTCTAGACTGGGAAGAAAAATGCTTGCACTTCAAAATACTCCCCAGCCCATTTGCAAACGCTACAACATTTATTATTTTCATCATGTTTAATAGCACAGCTCCTCATTTTCTTGCCATTTTATTGCTGTTATAGTAATGTGGGCTATGACTTCATATGACTTTTCTAAGTAGGCAGTATCACCTCTAGTTAGCATTTAGATGGGAAAATGTCTGAGGGTGTGAAGGCTGTTCAGAATACGACAGGTATCCATGAGACTTGGAATATGCTGGAAAGTGATTTACAAGAAAATGTTTGCTCATCAAAAATGACTGTTTTCAAGAGAAAATAGCAGCTCCAATAATACCTTTGCAAAACAAACTGTTCAGATCAAAACAGGAGAAGCAATCCATGGTATGTGTTATAACATGGTACCTAATGTCCTCAGCATGTAAGTGCAGGAATTCATTAGTCAGGTCTTCCCACCTCTGTTCTTCCACACAGTGGGAGACTTGGCCAGACTCTTTCACTGCATGTTAAATTCTTTGGTGTAGCAATTTGACCCTTACAAGCTCTAAATGGATCGTCCATTTGCCTACAGTCCAATTTCCTTTCTGCATATACAAGCTCCCAATTGGTCTTATAAAAATAAGGCAATTTCAGCAGAAAGGATGTGGTGAGCTGCCCTAGAATGACAGCTATGAACAGGAAGAGGAGGGAGAAGATTTAGGTTATGTCCTTACACTGAAATAGGCAGGGAAAGGATTTGACTTTGCAACAGTGGCCTTAACCACTGTGGTGTAAAATGCTGCATGACTTTTTCTCAATCTTTCCTGCTAGAACTGTGCTTTGTTGTGAGGACTATGAAGCATTATTTGTGTGGAGTAAAAAAAAAATATCTTCTTACATACTGTAATCTAAGGACAGATTTCTGTACTGATACAGCTCTTTCAGTTATGGGTTTGTGTGAAACCAGTATGTCTTTCCAGTATGACTGCTAATTTCTAAGAAAGTGTCTTACACAATTTTGTTTTCATCCTAACAGAAATTGCCAGATGTATATAGAATAACATATGTACAAGCTGAATTTATTATCCTAATTTATTGCTGCAACATCATGTTTGGTCAAACCAAAGCTGCTTCAGTGCAGCTTTCTGAAACTCTGAACTGAAGCCCCTGATAAAAATTTTGGTTTAGTTTGCATGCTTTTGCCAAGTTCTGCTGAAGATTGCAGCCTTCATGACCCAAGCCATCAATTCCTCTGAAACTGATACTAAAATTCACTCAGATGTCACAAGATCAGCTTCATCTGCCCCTCTCTCCTCCCTCTCTGCCTCCCTTCTCTCATTTTCTTTCTTTCTTCTCTTTCTCTTATTTTGTGTCTTTCTTCTCTTTCTCTCTGTCTTCTCTTTCACTCTACCTGATACTAAAAATCCACTTCTGTGTGTTTATACTAGAAGATAAGGGACCAGCTTATATTAATTTCCATGCCAAGTTTATAATTTACTAATAAAACTTCTTAAGTTTTTGTAGAATCTCTGACTTTCGTAATTTCTTTTCCACCATGGCCATCTATAAATCTTGGGTACTCCCTTCTGCTTTGGGGTGAGACACCACATGCTGCCATAAATCTCTGGGCTAGGCAGAACTAAAAGGTGTAAAAGAAGGAGATGTTAGACACTGAGCAGAGCAGGTGTTACTAGAATTACGTACTGGGAGAAGAGCTATCGAGTAATAGACGCAGAACTTTTAAAAATCAGTTTGCTTTCCTCCTGGCATTTCACTTTTTGTCATAAACTCTTGTGTAGTGTCATGGAGTTCTGCTAAGCAGATGGTGCTTTTTTATCTCAGTGGTGTCTTCTTATTGCTTGTGGATGAAGTGATTTTTCTATAGAGTTAGTTAAAGTGTGACTCGAGGTTCTTTGGCAGTCCGAGTTGTTATTTAGAGAGTCTTAAAATATAAGTCATGGTTACTTATTGCTCATTTTAGTTTACACAAACTTAGCAGTAAGTGAGCTTCTAAAAATACAAGAAAACACAGATATCTAAGTGCACCTGTGGAGGTTTTGAACAAGCTTTGTCTCTGTTCAGGGGAAGGAATTGGCATTTTGTGCCAACTGCAGGTTATACTAGAAAAACCTTTCAACAGTAGGAGTAATGAAGAGAGAGATGGCACTTGTAGAGCTCTTTAGGAATTGGTTGGACAAATATACATCAGGAATAGATTAAGTATGGGAGATGCAATGAATGACTGACTGAGGTACCTCCACCAGAACTCACATCCAATTTCTAACCTAACAGGTTTTCTAATCAGCTCTTCAGAGTAGCACACCAATGGATTGTGCTGGCCTGATTCTTACAGTTGTGGAATTTGCCCCTCGGGGCAGGTGGAGGAAATACATGTGTGCTTTTTGGTCCAGTGTTTTGGCTTCCCAGGGAACTCCTGGGATATGCATCTTACAGAGATACCTTACATACCTTTGCTTTGTTTTTGAGGTGGTTTTTTGGATTGGATTGGTTTTGTTTGGTTTCTGTTTCCCAGTTGGCTCCTTCCTTCTGCCAGCCTCACATCTTTACTAGTTTTTCAGGCTACTTGAATATTCCAGCTCTGGTTCAGCAAGAGCAGATTGATCTTTCTTCTGGGTGGTTTGTCTTGGGAATCAAGTTTGAGAACTCATGTGTGTTGGGCTGGAAATCTGGTATGCTATTGACAGCCACTGAAATGGAAGAGCACTGGTTGGGATGCTGCATTAGTTCCTTTTGCACCACTGGAAGGGTTCTAAGAGATTGCCCTACAGTGGTGCCACTAAGCTGTATTATCTTTCAAAGGTATTTTATTAGCTTGGGCTGTATGTGGAACTTCCTTTAAAACTTCCTAAATGAGAGCTTTCTAAGCAGCCATTGCGCTCCTCCTGCTACTTTTTAACACTTAGTGAATGAGATGAGCTATTAATAATTTGTACTCTACTTTTCTTACCATAAATAAGTGAAAGCTTTCCATCACATGCTAAATACTGTGAAACACTGCAATCAAAGGAATAATGAGCATGTTAGCCTGAAACTTGGCTGACATTTATTTCAATTCTGCAACTCTAATAGCACACTTTAAATTATCCCTCCATCTTTCAAGCCTACAGGTAGTTTATTTGACACACGCATTCCCCTTTCTTTTTAATGCGCTTTTTTATTTTTATTGCTGTTGTCTAAACTGTTTGAATAAAATGTCATTCATTTGTATCATTACTGGAAATACTGTGTATCTGTCACACACTTCCCACACTAGCAGTGAAGTTTAAACACTTAAAGATGGCTAAAGGAATAGTAACAACATATGGGTCTGCTGAAGCTCCTCATGCAGGACACAAATATAGTGCCCCTACATAAGATCACTGCCGGGAGGGGTTTTCAGCCTTCCTCTTTCCTTTGATTTCCCTCTGCCCAGTTCTTCAAAGGAGAAGGTGCTGGAAGTGTCCCAGTGTGATTAGTGAATATGACTATATTGTGAGTGTGAGTGATACTTCATCTTACTCTTTATATAAATAAATCATCTTGATACCTTTTCAAGACAGTCAGTGTTGTGGTGATTTTATTTCTTCAGAAGGGATAATTATGACAAATGTTTCCATCGCCTGTTGCTGGTGCTTTGGGAAAGGAAGAAGTGATTGCAATTAGCTCCTGTAGACAGCAGGAGAACTTAAACTAGAACTATGTGTGCTTTGGTGTTAACTGTTTCTTCGGCAGAAATCAGTACTCACTGTAGTCCAACTTTTCCAAGGGCACAGCATTTGGGCCAAGTGAGCACAGTATCTCAACACTGAGTAATGGCACAGGAGAAGTCACGGAAGTTTGAACCATGAAGCTTGCCTGCTCCATTAGTCTCTAGACTCCACTTCGAATGAAATTCTGACTTTCCAGTTTCTATCAAATCTGTCTTTGATATTTCTGACGTGATCCCTCTTCAGACACAATCGTTGACTGACTTCTTCCAATCCTGTTGGCTCACTCACTTCTGAGGCGTCTTCTTCCTTTTTCAACAGAGATACTTCCAGCAGCAAAACACAACAATGTAGATCCCAAATCCTTTTAGAGGGGTTGTAGCAACAAGCTTGCCAACGAGCTCTTCCAGTCGTGAGACTTTTACTGGCTATAGAGGCTGGAGCAGATCCCTCATAACTATTTGAAGCATTTGAGTCAGGAAACCCTATTGATTCACTGGAATTAAGCTTGACTATGTAGTTGGTTGAATTTTTAGCCCCTCTTAGTTATATGCAGTAATCGCAGCACCTCGCTGTTAATCTACTCTCTAAATATTTCCAGTAGCCCCAGCTAGTCTGTTTGTATGGTGCAGTCTGATTTGGTCCTCACAGGATGTGGTGTTAAGGCACATGGCTGGTGAACACCATCATTACTCTTGGGTAGTAATCTAAAATACTCTAGTACACAGCACTTGTAGCTGTTGTGGAAGAAAGGGCTTCGAATGGACTTTACCTGGGGCTTTTCCTGGTCTCTTGAAACCACTGTGACTTCTGTCCCAGCAGTGACTTGCTGTTGCATTCTTCCTTAAGCATACAGACCAGCAATAAAGCAATCCACAGCAGAATCACCAGAGTTGTTAACCTCCATCATCCAGTTTATACATCTGCAGTCTGGCTTCCTTTTCAAAGTTACTTACATTAGCCTGCTTTCTTGATAGTCATGGTATAGGGTGAGGAGCTTGTAATAATCATACATAGAAAATATTAGCATAAGGTGATTCCCATTCACTTTCTGGTTAATACTTGGGGACTCACTCATTATCTCATAGAGATGATGACCTGCATCTATCCTAGTTGAAAGTTTTCCATGTGCAGAAATTGTAACTCAATCTGTATTCCTAAGCCTGAAGATCTTTTTACCTCCCTTCAGATGGCTGAGACACTTGACTGCCTTTGCCCATTATGGCTGGCTTTTGTTCTTGCTCTGTTGCAAGACTGATTAGCACTGCAAATTAGTCTGGTTTTCCAAAAGGAAAAATTACATGGGTAATTTTTCACTTGCCATGCTTAAAGCATCACTTAATTCATTCAAGTTCTGTGTTATACCAAAATACATAAGTAATCAAGATTACAGTGTGCATACATATCTGTTTAACTATACTTTAGTTATCAATTTTACCAGGCACCTGGCGAGTATGTGGCTGTTCCAAGTGTCTGTAATGCCACGTACCTCTTCAATGGGATCAGCTGCACGTAAAGATGCATGGGTTTGTCTTCAGTAAATATTCCTCAATATCAATGCCATGCATATGCATAGCCTCTTTTTTCTTGAACTTCTGCGATAATCCTGGCTTCTACAGATGATTTTTTAGTACTTTGACCAGATCTCCTAAGTGCATATTGCTGTTTTTCACTTTACACCTTTGTACTTCATGATTGTACTCAATCAATGATTTGCAAGTAATTTCTAGATAAAAGGTATAAGATTTCCAAACAGCCGGTCTATTTACATCTTCTTGTGTCATGTCATAAAGGAATGTTAGTAGCAAGGACCCAGTAAGGTTGTCCTGCTGTTACAATTGCTTTTAACACAAACTTTGAGGGTCCAAAGCTTGCCTCTTCTGAGTCACCCTGATCTAGATTTTTACTTGTTAAAAAATGTAAAGAAGCTTGCAACACATTTATCATTATTAGTTCTCTAAAAATGCCAATGCAATTCCACAGTGATTTGCATGGAAATACTCTGTAATAACACTGAACTTGTATTGTACGGGGCTGAACACTGGAGCCTTCCTATGAAGTGAGAAATTAAAGGAAGCCTCATCCTTTTGTTGGGAAAGATCATTTCAGATTCTCCAAATCAGATGACTTTTTACTTTGTGTGCCGTTCAGCTGATGTCTTACTGCCTCATATAATGGTGTACAGGTCTGTTTTTAAGACCTGCTTGTAGACACATGACAGACACAGCTTTAAAGACTGACTCAAAATAAAAACCAAGAAACTTTGTAGAATGTATTTTCTCTTTTGAGAGTGAACTTTTTTGACCAGGGTCATGGCTGCTTTAATTGGAAGCTGTGGCTGAGGCCCCTCTATTAACAGAGAATAGCAGAAGAGGGATTGGTAGGTATGGGGGGAATTCTCCAGGCAGCATCCAAGGCCAAAAAGCCTTATTTAGTCTTGACAGCTCTTCAGTGCCTGGCTCCTCATAAAGACAAGGGTTCAGTTCTGTGATGGTGGGAAATGGTCCAAAGAGCTGACTAAAAATAAGAACTCCAACTGATTTCAGTCTATTTTGAGTAATAATGTCTTTCTAAGGCTACTTCAGCTATATTTGAAGCCATGCACCTGGGATCATAAAATATGTGGGGAATTTAAGGGGAATGGCAAGTGGCCACGACTCTGTGAGCCAATCCCTTCCTGAGAATGTGTTTCTTTGAGGAAAAAAACCAAAAGAAATCTTTCTGGAGGATTTTTCCTTCAAAAAATATTGTCAAAATTCCTCACTGAGCTAAAAAATTAGTCTGAGCACTGTAAGAAGTTCCCCTGCTCACTGCAGGAGGTACCCACATCCACAAGCATGCAGGAGCCAGAAAGGAAAGTAGCATCTTTATTAATGCTTCCCTCTCTTTTGAGGTTGGGAAAAAGGGATGGAGAGAGCCAAGACAGTGATAAGGTGCTTTATAGGAGGCAATGGATAATTATTACTGTCTGTCTTCTCCCTCAGTAATTTTACTGGAGCACTGAGGAGTTTTGGTTCAGTTTTGGTCCTTGAGCAGTTCCTGATGCAGCATGGCTGCATTCCCCTTCTACAGTCAGTAAACAGTGTGCTCTCACTCTCTGCTGTTTCATACTCTAGCAAGAAAAAAATTCAAGCTGGGTGACCTGCCAAGGTAACCTTATAAATTTCAGTGACTTTAAAAATTTCATCAACCTTAACCATATGTGCTGAATGCCCCCAACAGCTGCGGGTTAAGAAGGGCATTCAACATGTAATTACCTCAAAACTGACTTTTTCTTCTGCTTAGTGCCCATGAGTCTATCCTTGCCATGGCTGGCTGGCTCCCATTCAAGTGATGATCCAGCATGCTGCGTGCTGGTGATGCAGCAGCCTCTACTGAGCCCACTGAAGCATGGGACAAGCTGTAGGGGTGAGAAGAAGTGAAATGCTGCCTTTCACCTTTTAATTATTTTTTACTTTTTTCCCCAAAAGTTCTGCAAAAATATATCCAATTTTTGTTCAGGTTTTTGTTTTGCTTTGCTTAGTTTTTTTTTTTAATGGCCACTTATTAGTCTCTCTCTGCAAACAAATAACTTTGCATAAGGCTTCTTGGATAATTGCAGCTTTACTCACAGTAGTAGCTGGGCAGACTTGGATCACACTTAGGAAAAGGAGGACTGAATTAGACTTCACTTATTTATAGTCTGGTGCTGAATGTTGCTATCAGTATAAGGACATTCATTATCTGTATGGCTGGTCACTTTTGAAAACAGAACTGGTAATTTGTAGAAAGTGTGTTTAGATCAGTAATTCTCTGGGATAGATTGGTTTTTCATACTAGAAATGTTGGCTGAGGTGATAGTGATCCCCCATGGAGTGGGGAATTGCGGCTGAATAAATCCATCAGCAAGTTTAGAATCGTGATAGCTCAAATAGAGCTACCCTAGGTTTGGTGCATGGTATTGCTTGAAAAGCAGTAAGGGGAGTAACTGTTCAACCTGAGAGTAAAGGAGCTCAAGTTCCTGTTTGCTGCAAGACATTCCACTCAGTCATTCCTGATGACTCCCACTCATCAGAGGAGAAAGGCGCTATCTCTGTCACATGGAGGTGCCTCCTTGTCATGACGTTTATCTTGCTGCGGCAGGCCACTTAACTGTGCTATATTGGAAGTAATACGATTGGGAAAGAAGTTCTGTGCTTATACCTGAAAATATTGGTCCTCTTTTTAGGAGAATTATGCATCCTGGTTTCAGGGCTTAAGTAGGTGCAGTGATACTGAGGGTGGGATTCATCTGACCCTGAGATCAGCTCAGCTGGTCAGAGCATGATGCTAATAATGCCAAAGTTGTGGGTTTGATCCCTATATGGGCCATTCATGTAAGAGTTGGGCTCAATGATCCTTGTGGGTCCCTTCCAACTGAGAATATTCTGTGATTCTGTAATTGGAGATACCTGCCCTAGTTATTTGTCTGGGCTCCTGTAGTCTATTGACAGCAATACGAACTTTTAGGACACAATTCATTGCATCAAAAATTGTGTTGTTAGGCATCCAAAAATCATCATATGACTTGTAACCCTGAAGGCCAGTTTGTAACCATCTATTTGGCTATTGGTGGGTGTGTCTGCAGATGTCCTAAGTCAGCAAGATTATCCCATGGGGGCCTGAAGAGGGAAATGAAAACTAATTCCTGAAAATGTCTGATGCCTGAAAAGAAAACAGAAATCACTTAATTTTTGAACTCGTTGTAATGTCTCGTAGCCTGTGACCTTCATTAAGACTTTGTAGGAATGCAGTGGCCCATGAGATAATTTAGTGCAGGGCTGTGATTTTCTTTCTTTCTGATCTCTGATAAAGTTGGAAAGATCAGCATTCATATGAGGTACTGCCTGTTTCTAGTTAGGAACTGGGATTTTTAATTCCTAGCAGGTCTCTTTCTAATAATGTCCATGAATCTGACTTTGCCATCACAATCACATATTGATTAAATTCAGCATTTGACTCAGTTTTTAAACTTGAGTAATCTGTCACCATCTATAGACAGCCATTTTTCTAAATATTCTTCATATCCAACTTCTGTATGGTTAATACAAAGTTTTATCTAAAACAATATAAGAAATTAATTCAATGTTTGCATTACCATTCAGGAAAAGGCCTTTCTTCATACCGAATATTTACTTACATAGCAAGTGGATATCACTATATTACTTCTCCACACTTTAATACCAGGAGCCATAATCTATTGCAAGTAGTGATGCAGGCACAGTGGCACAGAATCAATTAGTTGTTTTTACATTACACATGCAGACTCCACATTTCCTGAAGTGACACCAAAAGACAAGCTTTAGTAAAAATCCTGTAATTAAAGTAGAAGCTCGGCCTAATGCGAAGTGCTAGCTGCTGTTTTATCAGCATAATGAGGAGGATGAAGAGACATTGCCTCCATAATCAAACTCCTGCACTGGCCAAAGTTCAGCACTATTTCAAACCAGCAGCAAAACCTGTACATAGTCAGCTGGTGGAATCGACAGTGGCAGTGTTGTAAATCAGTGGGGGCCCTGTATTTTCAAAGCCATAGCAATGCAGCAGAAACACAGGTTTAATCTCCTGTAATTTCTCATTTTGGTGCTCAAAGGCTGATTTTAATAAAAAACCCCATGCATCCTAAAAATTGTAGTCCCAAATTATAATTTATTTATCAGTGGTTCCTCTCAATCTTGATGGGGGTTTTTCCTGGGCTTTAGTACTTAAAAAGAGAAAAGCATTCTCTCCTTTCTAATGCACTTCATCATAAAGGGTGCACTTTGAAGGTGAGGAAGTAAAATGAAAACTATGATTTTTTGTTTGTTTGTTTGTGTATTCTGTCGTCAGTTTATTTCAGTGATGGCAGGATTATAAATCTGAGAACCTGTTTTCTGGTCTGGCTTACACTCAGATGGACAAAATGCATATTTTTATATCCTTACTGTATTTTATGGTACTAGAACTAGGAAAAATGCTTAATGAATAAAAACATGTAACACAAGCTCTTTAGATGCCTTGACATCTCCTGGGTTTGTTCCCTTGTTTCTGAATTGTTTCTCTCCCTTCAGGTGAGAATTTTTTTAGCATTTTGGTAACAGGTTTGAGAGGACAGAAATTAAGCTGCTACCCTACTCTGCTAAATATACAAGCCCCTTCCTATCAGTCCTGCTGGGCTGAGCAGATTTTTGAGAGAAGTCTCTTTGCACTTTTACAGTCATGGATTGTACCTAGACAAGACACTTGTCTAGTGATCAGTAGGAACTGACATGATCAGTAGGAACTGTTCTTGCAGATGCAGAAATGGTCATTCAGGACATCTTTAGATTGTAGGTGAGATACATAGGTTTTTAGGTAATTTAAAATAATGCACAGTGAAGGACCATGCATATGCTGGGGTAGTCATGTAGGACTATGAGCCAGCTGGATACAAGAATTCAGCAGGCTGGGGAGTCTCACATTCCTTTTAGGAGCCTCTTTAAAATGGACAGCTTCACAAAAATAATTTGAAATTTTTACACTGGAATTTTTGAATAGAGTTCTCCTATTAGGGAATGTTCAATGAGAACGCTATTCAAGCTGTAGCTTTGAAGGAGATGCTGAGATCCCAGAGAAATAAGTTTCTGGGTTTGCTTCAGGCTGGGAGTGTGGCTATGAGAGGAGCTGGTTTAGTGAACTGTCCATTATCCACTGGTCGGATCCTGGTGGTTTAAGAGAGGAATAATAGGAACTGACTCTTTGGTACACTCAGAAAATTTGAAAGAAATTAGTTTTGACAACAAGGCAAGCAGTGTTTTGATGTTTTAGCCAAGCTGAAGAAGGCCTTGTAAATGAACACACTTAAATATTCAATTTTGGTATTCCTGCCAGCAATATTGTGTTTTATACATGCAGGAAATATTGCTGTGGTCATAAATACCTCAGAAAATATGCAAAGTGTTTCTAAATGCAACACCTTGAAAACTTACTCAAACCTGGTAGAAGATACATTATGATTTACTTTTCGGAGATACGAGTCACTTGTGTCACAAGGGAAGTTAGAGTTTGCATTTCTATTTCTGAGTTATGGAGGTCATGTAAAAACTGTAGTGCAGTCATTTGATGCTGGAATGACAGAACATTTTGGCCTAATCCTTATTTTTCCATCAGCTGCATTCTGCTTTGCAAAATTTGGAGCTGTCAGGATCAGGCAGGTTTTTATTATAGCGTATTAAACAACTTGCTATTTAAATATTTGGGTGGGAGGCACTACTTAGACAGACTTAGCTGATCTGTCTTTGAGACCGCCTGTGACAGATCAGGTAAGTGGTTTTTTTAACCCTGGCAAAATCACCTGCCACAGTTTGTTTGAAAAGCCTGAGCCAAAATAGAGGAAAAAATACTGCACTAAGATGAGCATAGGACAAAACAAAACTTAAAGGTTTTTTTTGGGAATCATGGAAAACTGTGGAGTTGACAATTTGCAATGAGTAAAATAAAAATATTTTGTATGATTTGTGGTATGACAATGCTCCCCCCCTTTGAAATACAGGGGATATCACTGCAGTCAGAAATAGTTCATGAAAAGGGTGCACTTTTTAAATGCAACACAGCCAGCAGTAGAAAATCAAGCAGTGAATGGATGTCTTTGAAATAAATGCACTTCGGCTGGTTCATCACAACTTTGTGAGCTGTGTGCAGTGTCTTGTAGGAGAGAAGAGATGTGGCTGGTGTTGAAATCTCCATTGCTAGTTTTATACCACTTTACTGTGAAAATCACCCAAGTAAACAGAAGATAGCAAGAAGAAACAGCAATGGGTCATCTAACCGTTTTCTTTCCCTCATATGAACTTTTCACAGAGCAAACCTCTCTAAGTGAGAAAAGTATGACTTTGGGGTGAATAGGGTGGTGAGACACTGGAGCAGGTGGCCCACAGAATTTGTGGATGTCCCATCCTTGGCAGTGTTCAAAGCCAGGCTGGATGGGGGTTCTGAGCAACCTGGTCAAGTGGAAGGTGTCTCTGTCCATAGCAGGGGAGTTGGATCTTCAACCTAGATGATCTTCAAGGTCCTTTCCAACCCAAACCTTTCTATGATTCCATAATAAAAGAGCAGAGGAAAGAAGGGGGAAGAGTTTTTCTGGGCTCTGGAACACGGGAAAACAAAGTGAAAGGATGGTTCAGATGGAAAGTTGACTGTGACTGCCATGTAGTGATGTATCTGGTTTGTATTACTTGGCAGTATCTATGCATTACCTGGCAAAATGTGGAGACTATTCTCAGTGAGATTACAATGATGGTGAAATAAAACATACACCTAAAGTAAGATGCCACCTTCTTCTAATATAGAAAATCAATTAATCATCCTGTTAAGAAACACACATAAATTTATTACGTCATTTCCTGTGATGCAGTGGTAATTCAAGAGTGAAACCCTCCGTACATCATTTAATGCAACACTTTTGAAAACACATGAGTTAACATGGCTGCTGCTCTGTCATTCTGGGTCTTGTATCAGATTGGAAGAGTGTGTCTGCACATGAATGCCACATTTACCATCACCTTGCTGAGCAGTGTCATTATTCCTAAACCACCCCCAGCCTCTTCTAGGTGGAGAGGAGTGCCCATTTGGAGACACCAGTAAGAATTTAGGCAATGGGGCAGTTTGTGTGACTGACAGCACTGAGTAGTTTTCCAACTGTTGTAATGAGAGCTTAATTATCCATTAGTAGGTTTGTGGCTGAATGGGGTTGGAATCAAAAAGCAGTATGTGATCCACCAAGAACATGGCTTTTTGTATTGGGAGTCCAGTAATGTCTTCTCCAAGTGAAAATGCTAAATGGGAGCCATATCCTGCCTCACTTTTAATGTGGAAAGAGAAGGGAGCA
Organism: Cyanoderma ruficeps; assembly: GCA_008694505.1. Lineage (NCBI taxonomy): Eukaryota > Metazoa > Chordata > Aves > Passeriformes > Timaliidae > Cyanoderma > Cyanoderma ruficeps. The sequence goes on from VZDJ01007754.1 coordinate 11,434,630, forward strand.
ATTTAACCTTGGCTTCTTTAGTCTCTTTATAGCGCATACTGGAGCTTTTCTTACTTTGGAAAGAGCTGGAGTCTTACAGAAGTGAAGGTGTTGATGTGTATGTGTACGTGAGTGGATGTGGATGTGACAGCTGTAATGCTGGCACTCAAGAAGTAAAGTAAATTTCACTCAAGGAAAAGCTTTGCATGTGGAACCCATGACCTGTTTGACCGAAGGATATTTTCCAGAAAGTCATACAGCCTTCATCTGAAATCTCAATAAATGGAGTAACTGGCACTTCCTCTGGTAGTTTGTTTCAAAGGTTAATCACCTTCTCTGCTAGAAGTAGAGGCATTAATTCTCATTTAAATTTATCTAGTTTCAACTTTTAGTCATTGGTTCTTGTTAAGTCATTCCCCATTAGGTTAAATAGGCCTTTAATATTGGCGTTTTCTCCCTGAAAAGGTAGAGCTTTGCTCTAATCAAATCTCTTCTTGGTCTTATTTTGAAAGCTAAACAGTTTTAACTTCTGAAGTTCTTCACCATGACAACTTTTCCCAGCTCTCAGTGAAATGTTAAATAGGTTCTCCACTTTTATTTAATTCTTGTAAAAGGAAAATGGCAGAATGCTGTATGATGTTCTGATATTGTTCCCACCCATGGGATAGTTAGAGGGAAAGTTATCTTTCTCCTAATTGTTGCTTCATTTATCCAGCCCAATGCTATATTTAATATTTTTGCTGATTTGTCTGAGACAGTTCTTCACTCAGTCCAGCTTGCCGTTTTTCAGAGAACAGAGACATCGTATCATTCATTGTTGGAGAAGGGAACTTGCCTATCTTTTGTGTGGTCTCTAATAAACAAAGACACTACATTCCAAAGAAGAAAATAAAAACTTAATGTGGCAGTCCAGAGATTATGGAAGGAATGGACACTTTTAATGGCAGAAAGAAATCTACTGTGTAACAGGCTTTTGCTTTATTGCCAGTAGGAGACCTGATAGAATTTTTTTTGTGCTCCAACCAATTTTAAAGTCCAGTGGGAAGCAGCCACTGAGTTTGAGGTCAAGTTTTCAGAAATAAGGCTCTGATATAGTGATCTAAACTCCGAAACCACTCTGTGCAAAAGCATCAAGGAGCCGTTTATGAAATTACTTGGTAACATCTAAGGACACCTCTATAAAGGAGGTTTCTAAGCTTCTCTAATTATAGAACTGACCATGCTGTACATCATATATGTGCAGTTTCTTCAACAAGCTGTCTTTCATGTTAGATTTTCTTGTCTTTCACTTGTCAAATTGTACCGTTTGGGTTATTGATTGCTGGTTATGTTCTGTTCAGCTCTCAACAGCACTTTAGCAAAGTCTTTTCTAGGTTATGTGATTGTACCGTATCTGTCTGCCTGTTTTTCTTCAGTGAATCTGCTGTAAAAAATCTGATAGAGGTGAAAAGGTCTCAGATTATTACCTCTATGCATTTCATAAAGCAAAGTAACTGGATGGAGGAGCTCTGCCTGGAAGGTCTCTATTGTGGGCTCCCCTCAGTGAAAGCCGAGGGAAGATTTTGTGTGTCCATAAGAAATGATGTGACTGGACCTCAAGCCCTAGCCCAGGTACACAATTCCTGTTCCTTCCTGCTTGTTGGTGCCACAAGCTCATACGGAGCATCTTCTGCTGCATTTTTACTCCTTTCATACAGTCCATCTATAAGGTATTCTTTTCCAGGTTAAATTACATTTTTTCATTTATTTCTAAGCCGCGCTCCAATACTGAACAGACATTTAGAGGATGCAATGAAAGTACAATGTACATGGCAATAGTATAAGTTGTAGATGTGCAAAAAACTCTGTTTTCAGAAGCGTGTTGCTGTGTCAGATTAAGCATGTGGAAGTCAAGGATTGCCAGAAGTAAAGCAGTTTTGTTTTAATTTTGTTTTTGTTTTAATTTCCTTCTTTTGTGTATGTGATTTATAATCCAGATTCTGAAGTGACAGGTGCCTGTTATGTATGTTCACCCTCACACAAACATATTTTGTAATTATACTGAGATAGGGCATAATGATAAAAAACTTTGTTATGAGGTGGATGAGCTGTTGCATACAGAATTCTTTATTCACCAGTTGTACTGTGCCATCTTATAATTTGTAATTTAAATATTTAGAAGTGTGCCAGGTTGTGGGTGAGGAGAAGGTGGGCAGAGGTGCCAAGGTACAGCTTTTAATGTGAACTATTTCACACAAATCCCATGCAGGAGACTCTTTTGCATCCACGTGGATGTCTCAGCGTGGAGCAGACCTTTGCAGTTTGTGAGGCAGCAGGTAACTCTTGGCAAGAGAGCAGAGCAGCAGCCAGACTGAAGAACAGTGAGTTTCTCACCCAGCTCTCTCTCCTGCCAGCAGAGCATTGCTGAGAGGTCCCTAAATCTTAAATTCTGTGTGGGAGTGTGCTCCCAGGCTTTTCTTGACCTTTTTCTGCCACTGCTCTTTCCTCCCCAAGATAGCTAGTCCTGCATGGATCAACATGTATGAACTGTTTTGTGGAAGTGGTATGGTATGGCCACATTTGCATAACACCTCAATGTGCATGTGCTCCTGATGCTAGGGTAGCAGCTAAGCTGTGTTTTTCTATTCCAAAGCATAATCATGTTCAGGCTGTTCCATAAAGTGATTGTAAATTCTTACATATCAACTGGATAATACAGAGAAGAGACTTTTTTTTTTAAAAAAAAATGTTTCTATCATTGACTTTCCTGGAGAAAAAAAAAAAAGTGCATGTATTAGTCTTTGAAAACCTCAGCCCCAAATATTGAAATTTGATTAAATTGAGAGTAGTGAAATTACCATATCACTGCTTTAGAGGAATATAGTACTGCCAGCTGTCAATATAGTAACATAAACTGGTACATATAATTTGGTATTTGATTATGTAAACCTGGTGAAAGGGTTCTTCAGAGTCTTTTGGGTTGCAGATTTGCTTAAGCTGAGTTCCTCCTCACAAATTTCAAGCTAATGAATCCCAGTTACAAGCATTATGTTGTGATGTAAACTCTGTTTAATAATTGTTTTAAAAATTGAAGTGATAATTTCCTGTACTGCTGAAGTTTTCATATATTGCGTTTTCAATGATAAGGGAGTTCATTTGGCATTTTTTAGTCTTTTTTGGGAATGATAGTGCATCAAAACAAGACTAGAGTTCATGATGCAGTGCCCTTTTTGATATTCCAGATAAATAATTCCATTTTAATTTCACAGTAGGAAAACGACTGATTGAGATTTAATGTCATATACAAGGAGCTGCACAATATGTTGGTTATTTGTCAATCTGATGGAAGAGCTGAGGAGTTTGCTTCCTTTGATTCCAGCCACGCTATACTTTATTACTGACTTTTACTTGTTTTACTCATTCCAGATAAAATCTGTCATGATTATACATCAGAAAACATTTCATTATTCCATCCATGAGAAATAACTGTAGTCAGTGCAGAAGCAACAGATTGCTGCCTCTTGCAAGCTTTATGGAAGTGTGCTGTAATGAGACTGAGTACCCTGGATCGATAGTTCTCTCTAGTAATACAATCTGCTGCCAGATAACCTCCAACAGCTTTACAGATTTAATGAACTCCCTGGGTTGATGATAAAAATATAATGTAAGGAGGAAACTAAAACAACATCATGTATTAGATGTAGCCCTAGGCAACATTTTATGACCATCTTTCCTTCAGTTGTATATTTTTAATTATAAAGTCAGTATGTATCAAGCACTGTCCTGAAACTCTCCATCAGTGAAATTCATCTTGCTCTTCTCAAGTGAAGGATAAGGAGACTTCATGTAGGGAACTAAATGAGAATTTTAAGCTCTGCATTCGCACCACTTTGGTGGTGGTATTTGAACCCGCGAGCTGGAGGAAAAGCCATTTCTCCTTGTGACCTCTTCCAGGCAATTAAACTCTTTTGGAGAAAAATACTCCAGTCCCCTTCTGCCCCATCCACAGTAGGATCTTAATTCCTACTGGTTTTTTTTGGAATGGAGGAATTCACAGAAAGCAGCATGAGTCTGTAGTTGTAGTACAATCAATGAAAACAAGTGTGAACTTCTGCTAAAAATATTGTTTAGGACTTAGAAGTAAGGAAAGTCTTAGGAAATTATACATGTTATATATCTATTTTATATATATATAGTGGATCGACTATGAAGAAGCAAACCTCTTAAATAAGACACTGGATAGCTGTAGGAGTAACCTCAATTGTGCATAGGTTTGAGCACACTGACGCAGGAGTTAAGGATTTTTGCCTATGATAGAAAGGTGGAAAGCTATCTTTATATTTTGGAGAGGCATTAAAAATTGTTTTCCTACCTAGAAAAAGGTCAATAAAAAATTTCCAGTTGCGTGTAGTAACATTTTTTTTTTCAGATTTTCAACCATGTAGATAAAAACTTTCATGCAGGTTTCAGACTTTGTCTAAAAGTTAAGAAAAGCAAGCAGAAAAGAAGTGTGACCTCTAGTCAGATTGAAAAAGATACACTGTGGTTCTTATTTCTTCTATTGTCTTTGGTCTCAAAATGAAAAAAAGTGGCATTGTGATGCCACTTACTACATTTCTGTTGAGAATACGTAGACTTCCTCCCAGTAGTTTTGATGTGGTTCCTTAGTGGTCCTAAACTCTTGTCATTCACATGCTGCTGCCATTCAGCCTGGCTTTGCTCCTTTGGGGTGGAGGGAGTGCAGCATCCATGCAGGTGCCAGATATTTCTTCCCTGAACAGTCTATTTTTTGGCTTCTTTCAAAAGACAAAAGTGCCATCTACACTGAGTTATTAGAGGAAAAATGCTCATAACAGCATTGACCGCTTACTATCCCATAGGTTTGATTGGTAATACTAGTGAGAAGAAGGCAAAATTTATGTTAACAATTTAGTCCTGTTAGAATTACTGAAAAAGGGAAATATATCTAAAGGAATAAAAGCAAGAAGTTATATTTATGACAGTACCAGCATTCCTGGAGAAATAATGCATTAAGTAAACAGGAACCACATTGTGTGTTTTGTTATCATGTCTTTTATAGATCAGAAGCTTTTAAACCAAATAAGATCACATTGTCCCATAAAAGTGAATTCTTTCCTTTTGGCTTAGATATATTTCCTATCAGGAAATAGAAGGAGAAGACTGGAGTGAATGTGTAAACTGAATTTTAAAAGAGGATGTTCACTTACATTATTTCTTTAAATGATCTGAGCTCCAGGGGTTGGCAGATGCTTTTATGGGATTCCTTTGAATGTTGGACAGGGAAATTTTTATGCATGCTGTTAGACCTACTAGCATTATTCTTAAGGTGTCTGACTGCTACTTGAGCCATTATTTTCAGTGCAATTCATTCTTGTTAAGTTCTAGAATGTACCATGTTAGTGACCTGCTGCCTCTTACAAGAAGGAAACCTCTTGTAGTGTTGTTGAAGTCTTCTGAGATTCCTCCATGCTGACTGCATTTGATGGGGCTTCACTGATTTTGAGAGTTGACTGGTATTTTGCTGAGACTTAGTTAGAAGGGACATTGAATTTTGTTGCAAACAGCTTGTTGTTTATGAAACACCTCAGGGGAAGTAGGTATATTTTGTTGAGAGGGGGAGAAGGAAATTGCGAGCTGAATACAGCTTTTAGCTGAATACAGTAAGCTGGACATAAGTAGTTAATATGTCTTTTGGGAAATTATATTCCAGTAGTTCCATAGGAATAGACAGATACTTCTTTCAAAAAGATCACAGTACCCTTCAGGGCCTATGAGCTGTTTGCTATTTACTGGCCCACTAGATTGGATGAGGGGAAGTGATGTACCTTCCCTGAAGTTCCAGACAATGCCAACAGAGAATGAGACCACCAAACTGGATCACAGCTGTGCAGTTTAACACTATAAGTGATTACAGGCAAGTTAGGGTGTAGTAGCTTCTTCTTGGGCACAACTTTAAGCAGTAATCTTTTTTTTTCCTTTTAATTCTTCTTTCATCATCATTCTCCATATTCCTTTTATCGGTCCTCTCTTTCTGTGTCACCTAGGAACAATCCTGCCATCTGGATAACGTGGCCATCTGGTTGGCTTAAGCGAGGAAGCCTACAACAAACATACCTTGTGCTTGCAGAATGCTTTGACCCACTAAGTATCAAAATCTAAACTGTACTTCTTCACAAGTGTTTAAATGTGTATGAATGTATCTGTAAATTGGTAAATGTGCCAAAGGAGAGAAGAAGTTGGAAAACTCTAGTTTCTAGTCAAGAGAAACATCAGTCAGTAACACCAGTTGAACTACTGTGAATGCCTTGGTCTCATGAATTGCAGCTGGTTCCTCGTAAGTGCTTTGCAGAAGGGCACAATTACTTAGGCCTGTCTGAACAGGTATGTGGAGCAACTCTTCCTAGCTTCATTGAGCTAACAGAAGACCCAAAGGCAAAAGAGAGAGCTCTTGGGATTACTCTTGCCCCAATCAAATCATCCATTGCTGTGATTTAGAGAGAAACTGTTCCTGACCTTTTATCAAATTAAGAGAGAGCTCCTGGAAGTGTATGTATTTTTTCCTTGATGTTTAATCTTGTTTGTCACCGCCCTTTTAAAGTCATAGTCTTCAGTAGCTTCTTAAAGTACATCAACAGCAGAATTGCTCATTGTTCATTGCAAGTGTCAGAAATATGTTTTTAGCATATGGTTTCACCTTTATTTGCACGAAGCAGGTGTTTTTGATCATGAATATCCCTACAGAGTTCCATCTGTGTGATCACATGCCAAATGGAGAATCTTTTTCAGTTCAGAGGTCCTAGTAAGTCAGTTTTCTAGTTCATCTTCATCTCAGGGGGAATGAGCTTGTTTAAGGGGAAATTCAGTTAGCTGGTCCTGCAGTCTTATGTGATTTTAGTAGCAAACTTTTTCCTCTTCAAACTTTTCTACAGCAGTCTTTTTTTATAAAGCTTACCTTTGATCTCAGTATGATCTTACCGTGCATTCTGAAGCAAAACTTGGCAACAGCTGTCACAAACTAATGAAGAACATCCCTGAATATCAAATGTAACATGAAGCTCTGTGAGTGTGGTGGCTTGTTCCCAAGAAATGTCAACTCTTCTGCTATGTAGCACGTAGAAAATACAGTATAGACAGCCATCACCCAATATGTAGACTGCTAGTGTGCAGCCTAAAAATAAGACATAATTTTATAGGTGACAAAAAGCAATAATACTTGGTTGAGGTATTAATGCATGAAAATATCACCTCTGTGTACAAAAAGCCTGTGCTCTGCTGATATCAGCATTTCATAAGAAACAATCTGCATGTTTCTCTTTGATGATTTTTTTTCTCATACACAGCCTTAGGGGTGTCTACAGAGAAGATTAAGACAAAGGAGGTTCTTAGTGGCAACACAAAAACACAATCTGCCCCAGCTTTACAGAGTGTTTTACAGAGGAACCCTTATACCCCAATGTCTATGTCCTAATAGTATACCTAAGCCGTGCAACTAAAAAGAGAATAATTTGGCATTTACAAAAATGCAAAAGAAAGACAAAAGTTGGCATTAACAAAATGCAAAAAAAAATTGAGGCAGCAGGCTTGGCTGTATTTCACTACACTGAACTGATTTGCTAATTGTATTTTATTAGCTGAATCTTGTTTTCTTGACATGAAAGATTAACAACAGCTCTTTTTTCCTTTGCCTGCTTAGAAGCAGGAACTCTCCTAGAAGCCTCTCCAGACAAAGTCATATTAAATAACAGTTTAAGAGAGTGGACTGGATAAAATTTGGAGATGATTGATGGCAAGATTGCTACTGGTTGTCTATGGAATATCTCAAACTTTCATCTGTTCTGTTGGGAGTATCATGCATAACACCTCTGCCACACAGAACTCAACGAGGCTGCTCTAGAGAGCTGCAGTGTTTAAATGTCCCTTTTAACAAGAATATTCATAGTGCACTCGAGATGGCTTTGCTTGAGCTGAGCCTTTATGGGAACATCTGTTAATCAAGTTTTAGTTTTGTTTTGTCTTACTTAATTTTTAAGTCATAGTACCTGTATGTGTATGCCGTGACAAGAATCAAATCCTCTTGATTTTTGATAGATCTCTCCCACAGTATGATTCCTATGTAAGCATCAACTCTGAGCATAGAGTGGGGAGGAAAATCCAATATTCCACAGAAGTGCTAAATTTAAAAAGTACTAGAGGTTGTGTACACACCTGCCTCCGTCCACTCCATAACTTTTCTGTTTAGGTCATTAGGTATGTCTGTGGCTGACTTTGAAGCTGAGTGACTTTGTGCCAAGAAATAAAATAGGCTATCTGGAGGTGGACCAGTGCCTATCTAGGTTTTACTGATCACATTATACTCCAAGGGAGAAAGGTTTGTGGAGATTAGCTATTGCCTGCTGTAGTGCAGCAGAAGGGGATGGACACAGAAACCCCAGCATGGGTCAGACCAAACTCAACAACAACAGTGTAAGGATTTTGTAGGAATTGATGAGGGCTTCAAGCACTGCAGTCTTCCCTGGAAATACATTTTCAGGCAACAGTATAGTATAACAGTATATGCATATTAAATATATAATAGTATAACAGTACTGCTCATCCAGAATATAGATTCAAAGGAAGTGTTCACTGCTGTTGGATATGACTCCTCTCTGAAAAATTAGTCTACTTAATGCAAAACTGAAGGTACAGGAATCAGAGATTTTGTAAGCTTCCTGCTTTGTTGAATTTTTAACATTTAGGAGTGACACTTTCATTAAATAATTACTTTTGCCAAGAGTATTTTACAGTTCAAAATGAAGGGACTGTCCTCCTTGTGTACTTTAATGCCTTTCAGGACAATTATAGTTACTGTAGAAACCTCATTGTAGTGATTAGCTTTGTATCAATGGGTCTCAAAGCACTACCTAAAGGAGCTGAGAATTACCATCCCTGTTTTATGTGTGAGGGAAGAGTCAAAAGGTGATGAAAAGGCTGGCAAAGGACAACTGGAAGAGTGTAACAGTGGCCAGAATAGGAACAGAGATGAGGACAAGCCTCATGCATTATCCAGGAGGCTATTCTTCCTCATGCCTTGCTTTCTAGTGATGTCTTCTCTCAAATATTAATATTCAGGTTATATAATTGTGTTTTTCACTGACATAGAGAACTGCATAACATGAGGTTTCTATTTAATACAGCGCTTATGCATGTACTGAAACACTGAGCAAGTGCCTCCCCTTGAAGGCCAGTGCTCCTTACCCAGAGGTTCATGTGCTGAGTCAGACATTTGCTACACTATGCTCCCCAATACAGAATGATCTTTTGGGCCCTTCCCTTTCCACAAGCATGACTGTGCCAAAACCAGTAGAATACTTTGATTATTTATAAAAAATTATTCACAATTATTTATAATACATGCTATTTTACAATTATTTGTCGGATTTATCGAACAAAAGGAATTTTCCTTTCTCCTCTTTCTCCTCACATGTGCTGTTCTGTGTAAAACATGGTAGATAATTTTAATCCAAATGCATCTCACCACCAGCTAGGTACAGACTAACCCAGCTACTACCCCCCAGAGAGTCACAGAGAACATTAAATCTGAATTGCCTTTTAGACATGTCTTTCCCTCTCTCTTGAATGCAGAGACAACTTGTGGTGAGCAGTATCCAAACCTGAGTGTCTCAGGAGCTCCAGACTAAGTAGGGAGAGAGAACATCCCTCCTTTTTATGTATGCATAGTTAAACTTGTCAATAAAGAGTATGTCAGCAAGCCTTCAACAGAGGCTACTGTAGCAGGTAGCGTTCCTGAAACCCGTGTTTCTGCTGGAATGAATCATTCAAGATGAGTCTGGTTTTATACAGTGCTCCACAGTGTGTCCTCAGAATGGGGAGAGCTGACATGTTGTTTGAAAAGGTCACTTAAAACCTATAGGTGGTTGGCAATTATTAATATTTATTACTTGTCTAAGGAATTTTACGTGAAGATATTCCTTAAAGCTTGTGAGCTGACAGATAAAACTGATAGAGTTCCTGTTCTTATCTGTTAGAAACTTTTTTTTTCCCTTTTCTCTTCCTTCTTAGAATTTATTCTGTGCATCATGTTTTTGCTGAACAATTTGGAAGCGAGAGGAAATTATATTACTATTATTATTATTTGGAGCTATACAATTATACTATTAAGGTTAATGATGCCAGCAATTAAAAGGCATCTAGTTATTTGGAAACTGTCAGTTGGGACAAATTGTTCTTTAATGTCTCTACACATGGATTACTTTGATGGGATTGTAGGAAATTGGTAGGTCAGTGCAATATTTCTTGTTGCTTTTTGCTGTCAGGAGCCTTTCCCTGCTGTCCTTGAAAAGTATTGTAGGAAAAGTATAAACCACATTATACCATCCCTTATCTTTCTTATGGGTATTAGTTACAAATATTCTCATTAACTCTTTGTCAATGAATTATGGACCAGCTATTTATGGTACAGAATTATAAATTGTCTGTGAATGTTTGTGCTCATGGGTTTCTGGCTCTGAAATTGCCTCTTTTTTTACAAAACTGTTAGTTGTAAAACATGTCTATATTTCTAGGGTATGAGTGGCTTTTTGAGCCCCCAGTAAAATTTTCTCTTTCTGGAGGATATTGCATTGCTTAATTTATTTTTTTTTTCCTCATGAAAAATCATTGCAAGCACCAGGCAAGCAGCTCACTTGTGCATACATGAAGCCACAACTTCATATACAGCCAAGAGAGAGGAATATCTATAAAGTCAAAATTTTGCAATCACTAGTTGGTAAAGTCCATGTTATTTAAAACCTAGGTTGGAACCATGGTGTTTTCTGGCATTCCATGCTCTGTTTTGACTCTTCATTAGACATCCCTCAGTGAGCATATGTAGTGATACCTGCAGTGGTTTTCCCTGGAATATTGTCAGGTTTATTTTGGGCAATTAGATGTGACAACATCAACATTTGGAGTATTGCTTGTAGTCCCTGAACTCAGTAAAGGGAACAGCTGGTTAATACTTATAATACATTGAAATGAACACATGTGGATGCACAAATACATACAATTATCTAGGGTATAGTTGGCATGATTTTATGAAGCTACTCTCATGCCAACTAACAGTTAAAGGTTAAAAAAAAGGTTTCATTTGTTTCCAGTCTCAAAGTGATAAGCCACAATGAAAGATCGATGTCCCGATCTAGGAAACACTTCTAGTTAAAAATGTTATTTGGATGTTTCAAGTTAAGAACAAGACAGGAAGAAGTACTTAGAACTGAACTGCAAAATGGAAGCCATAGCAGCAGTTGGGGGTAGATGCTCCCCTTCCTTCTCTGTGCAACTTCCAGTAGAAAATAAAAATCACAGCAAAACCCAAAGCATATATTAAACTTTATTTCAATACAGGTGAAATATAGTGTTTAAATGGGACTACAGACAGTGGTCTTGGAGTTAGAGCAGCACTAATGAGTTGCTGGTGAGCTTCAGTGGGAGCCTATGCAAAGCACCCAATCACAAAGACCCATCTTAATTTACCTCCTCGTAGTAAATGGTGTACTTGCTAAAACAACTCTAATTCTGTGTTCCTTTAAAAGTGGAAATATGTTTTATTGATTCATCCTGCAAAGCAGATAAGCTGCAATGGGATGTAACCAAGTACAGAAAAATTTGGAGAAGTTAATTTTTTTCATTATGCCCCATTTCAACTTCCCGCCAAATTTCCTTTTCCTTTAAGGGAAAATAAAATCTCAACAATGAGTCTTGTGCTCAAAAGCAGTTTGTTTTAAGCAGTAAATGAATGTTCTTTAGAGTTTTCATGTTCACCGCAAATACAGATTCAGTTTTCAAGCAGCAGTCTAGCTCAAGTCTGAATTTTACAAGACAGGAAAAATCCTCTCGCTTTTAATAAGAAACTCCAAAAGTCATTCCTTTCCCAAAGGCTAGAAATGCCAACTATTTATTCATTTTTTGTTTTCCTAAATAATTGCATAGTTTAACATAACTGATGAATATTGTTTATTTAATCTTAATATTTAATTGCTCATGCGAAACAATTATCCAGGTTTTTGCAACAACTTTGAAATCTGTTTAGGAAAATAAATACAGCAATTAGAAATTAAAAGTCCTGTTGCTCAGTATAATAACTACATTAGTTTTAAGCAATAAAGTGGAGCTAAGCTTTGTTCCTTAATTACTATTATTATTATTTTTTCTAATGTGTATGTGCCTCATGCCTATTTCCTGCCTGGGGCATCACATTTGCAGAAGCTGGTCCTGAGACTGTCTCCAGCCAGTTTTGCATGTACACCATGGTGCACAGTTCATAAAGAACCAGGTGACTGATTACTCTGCTAGAATGAAAGGGTAAATGAGAAAACATTTAACTAACCACAGGAAACCTAATTATAATCAAAATCAAGTTATATTTTCTCCTAATTTCTGAAATATTTCTGGTGTGGGAATTATTTTTACATCACTAGCTGTAATTGTTTCTTAAGTATATATAAACCTTTTCACAGTTGCAAGTTTTAGCCTCAGATGGGACAATCATCTTGGGCAAAGCCTCAGCTGCAATGCTACTAATTCTGCATGCTCTCGGGGTGTACCCTCTCAGCTCAGTCCATACAAGGACTTTCCTCAAGTGCAATTCTGAATTCAAATATATGCCTGTGTGTTGGATTTCCCAGCACACTGGGCTCAAATCTGAACTTTATAGCTGGGCAGAACTATGTTTTAGGTCCAGGAAAAACAGTTATATAGTGTCGTGACTGTGACCTCTGCCAAATGAATATCTGTCAAGAACCTAATGAAATCTCATTCATAAAGCTACAGTGATGTTTTTAATGAGGCAGAACTAAACTCCAGCTAGGTAGGAAAGCAAAGGGCTTCCTATGCGTGCTCCGCGTGGTGCTAAAGAACAGTAAATCACATGTGGTGAATTTAGGAACAAGTGTGTGTCATAGGTGAGGGAAGTTTCTCAGACATACTGAAGAACATTGACTGTGGGAGGCCTTTCCTAAAAGGCTTCTGAGTTACTGCCCTCAAGATTGTGAAGGTAAACCCTGCATAACCACCCTGACCAAGCTCATTATAAGGCAGATGAGCACTGTCACTCTGACATTAATGCTTAAGATATCTTGACTTAGTATCCTGATCAACAAAAATAAAAGGGATTTCTCTAGGATGTGTGAACTCATGTGATAGCCCCCTTGCCCCTGGCAAACAGCAGCATCTGTTTTCTCTCAGCCAAAGCAAAGCCATACTATTTGTCTTTTCAGGGAGTGAATACTGAATTGCCAAGAAAGACCATTTCCTGTTGGGAGGGTTCAGGACCCACAGGCATGCTCTGATTCAGTGATGCCTCTGTGTGAAAAAGGAAACTGCCCATCTACTTTTCCAAAAAGTGAGGAGAGTATTGCCCTTGTCTGTGCTCCCCTGACCACAGAGAGACCTGTCCTGTTGTGGTCCAGGAGGTTGCAGGGTGCTCACCAGCAGATACCCTAAGGGCAGCTGAACTGAAAGGACACAGACTGCTAGCAGTTCCATTTGTGCAGGAGTTAGGACACCAGCCAGCCTGATCAAGAAACTTAGGGGACTGGCATCCTCAAGATGCTGCTTCAGTACATCCTTGCATCAGGAAAACCCCTTGGTTTTCCATGCAGAGGATAAAGCTCATCCCAGGAGGGAAAGAATTCCTGTTGATGCAGAGAACACAAATTCACACAATGCTTTGCTTGTGCATAAAGATAAATAATACTTTTCATTTTTAGCCAGCTGTGTCTTTCTTTTTAATTGCCCTTTTTTCAGATCTGAGATACTTTTTATTAATTGTGAATCCCCTTGGCAATGGCTTGCTAAAATCTATGAAGGGTGTGTAAGAGTACACTTTTTGATCTGATAAAAGACACACATGCACCATTTGTATCAGAGGCTGTTGAAGAGACTGAATGCATTTCAGCATCTTCATTGAACTTGATGTCACTTTTATATTTCCTCATTCTGTCTGTTAAGTTTCAGGGGAAGTCAAATTCCTCCACTAAGGGGAGCGTGTGGAGTAGTTGGCAGTAATAAGACTTGTGCCAGAGGATGACAAGTGAGCTGAAGAAGCCCAGCAGCAATGCTTGTAAGAATAGTGTGTCACAGAGATCATTTTAAGGCTGTTATTGATTGGGGAAAGATGAATGTGTCTTTTAATGGTATTCTTTGGTGTATCATTGATCTTCATAGAGCCCTATCAAGCTGCTTTCGGGTGCTTCACTGAGAGCACCATATGTTGTAGCCTGTGGCTGTGCAGTGATAAATTAGACGGCACCAAGCTGCTACTGAGTGCTTCCCTCTCCCTTCAGGCTTTTCCCCAAAAACCTGCTTGCTGCACTGGCCCAGCAGCCAATGCTGAACTTGTACATAGCTTCTCTTTGTTTTCTTGCATCTCTGGTAGGGCTCATGAATGTTCTGTTGTGACAGAATGGAGCTTCTGAAATTTAGTTAGAGAGTAGTAAGAGAGTGGCTTGCCTCTTGTATACAATGAATTGCTTGAAAGTTATGTTTTCTGTTTGTATTTGTTCTCAAATAGCAGGGCGTGCTTTAAAACAAACATTAGGACTACAGCTGTATTGATCTTCTGGATTGATCAGGCTGACCCCCTCTGTCACAGCAAGAAGGTAGCAGGTGTGTTGCTGAAGGCAATCCCTAGCAGGAATGGCATTCAGTCCCAGGCACAAAATCTTTCAAACAGGTTATAAGCATCTATTGTATGTTTATATAAAATCTGATTAAAGAACGCTTTAAACTTTTTGAACCGTAATTATTTCTGAATGGTGCTTTCCTTCTGTTTGGGAAGTTTTGTGCTTCTTATGGCATGAATAAATAAATATTGTGCAGAATGGCTCCATGAAGGATCCATACTGCAGAATTAAGAAAATGTGATCATTGGCACTTTTTCTTGTTAAGGCAGCTGGGTAACTCACATGATGAAATTTAATGCTTCTTTATATGCAGTAAAAATTCATGCCAACCGTTCAATAACCAATATGTTTTGTATTGTTTCTTGCCATGACATAGAATGAGGCTGTTTCTGAAAATCTTTTAGCTGAGTGCTATGCATGTGGAGAATACTAACTATGCATGTATTCTGGAAGCACCTCTTTTTAAGAAAAATGTCAGATTTTTTTCATAGTTTTTGTTGTCTTCATTCTAATGCATCAAAAAGCTACCACAGAGCACACAGATGCATTTATTTGTGCATATTTTGCATTAATGTAGCTTTGAGACATACTCTTTCACAAGAGAATGCATTCAGTATGAATGCTTAAATAAAACTTTTCTTACCCATGAAAGGTAATTAGGTGTGGAGCTCCCAGAAGCATACTGTTGTGTAATAGTTAATGACTATGAAAATATCAGGAAGATTTAAAAAAGGTAAAACTGGTTTTGGCAATCTGTATTGATACTCCCAAGTAACTTACCACATTAATTATTTTGTGGTCTAGATGAAATTATGGAAGCACTCAATAAATTGCACTCCTTTCCCTTTTTTAATTTAAAAATGCAATCATAGACCTTAAAAAACCCATAATATTTGAAAAATATCAGAAAATATTATTAATTAAACATTTTTTCTTAATATTGAGAATAGTCACAATTATGCCATTCAGGTTCAGGTGTGATTTAAGTTTTTTGTCTCATCTTCAGGCCAGGTGTAATCTCCATAATGACTTTTGGTGGCTCATGGGAAACCATGCCTTCTGTGCAATAAGGAAGAATAATAATTCTTCATGGGATTAAAGACAGTACAGTTATGCTTAATATATATTAAAAAGTGTAACAGGATCTCCGCAAAGTCTGTGCCAGTGTGGCTCAGGCTGGAGTGGCACCTCCTCACTGCTGTTTCCTCGCTAGTTGCAGTTACCCTGCAGGACTGCCCTAATGATGAGTGGCTGAGGCACAGGTTTGGTTCTGCCATCTCGCTGTGCAGCTTTTTCAGAGGGAGGTAGTTTGCTGCTGCCTGAGAGCTTTCTCTAATCACCATTTCACCCAAAATACATGCAAAAACATAGATATGTTAGATCTTCCTTTGGATTTCTGTATTCCAGGGGACAGAGGTCTTTGGTGAAGGTAAACTTACTTGTCTGGAAACAACCTAGAGATCCCTGTGGTATCTTCAGATTTAAAACAGTGCTGGGAAACAGAGGGTGTCACCCCCCCAAATACTTCCTAGGTTTAAATAAGGACTGCTGCAATCAGGACTCTCCCTTCGGAACTTACCTCACTTTTTTTTTCCATAAGGACTTTTTTCCCAAGAATTCCTTGATGATTCCAGTTGCAAATCTGCAGACTCTGGTAGATAAGCTTTTCTTGGTGACATGTTGTACTGCATCTCTAAAGGTGGGAAGCTTTGGCATATTTGCATTATCAGTCCAATCTAAAGCCTTCTGACATAACCAGACTGACTGTCTCCCAAGTATTCAAAAAAAGAAATATTCTTTTTCTTATAATTCTGGAAATGTGATTAGTTCTTCTAATTATGACTTTTTTTCTGTACTTCTCTCTGTAAATGACATGTTGAGGGAAAGCTGTGCTAAATTTTTGCAGTTTGGCACATTTTGTGACTATTCTTATCTCTTTTAAAATAAGTAAAAATGTTCAATTGTCCAGGCTCTGCTCTTCCTTCAGGTTTGTCCTCTGTACTCGTGATCTTCCCCCCCTTAACTAATAATTTAATTATTCTGATAGGTGGTGGTCAATATGTAGTGCAAGGTGACTTGTCAGGTAATCCCAGGTGCATTAGAGGGAAATGCAAATATTAGATGTCAGTTCAGAAAGCTGAATTATGCCACGCACCCAGTGGGTTGCCAGGACAGGCTGTATGCCTAAATGGTGGGTTTCATCATATCCTTGACCTTTTCATCTTGTATCTTTTCCAGGTTTTACATGAGGGGAAGGCAGAGCTCCTTCACTAGACGCCCTCGAGGCAGCACAGGGAGCACCAAGATGCTGGGTGGGCAGTAGAGAGTTGTCTGCCGTTCTCCAGTGATACTTGGTGCCCTTGGCTTCTGCACATCTTGAGGGATCCAGGATCTGCCAGTAAACCTACTGAATTAAGGGATGGTGTCCCACATGCAGCTTCCAAATTCCACAAGAAATTTGAATTCTTGAAAGGACTGCCTATTTTCTTTCAGCCCATACCAGAGTCTTACTTGAATTTGACTTTTGCTGGCTGTTCTTCGTGCAGTACCAGTAGAACTTTGGGAGAAGGAAGTAGCTGGTCTTTCAGGGTCCAGCAGGACTTTTTTTTCCTTTGCTGTGGAAAGAAAAGCTTTCATCTCAGTGGAAGTATTCAAACCGAGATCTTACAAAGGATAATCCCTAGTCTCAGCAGGACTCCCTGTGCCTGCTTTCTGAACAAGCCAGCTCAGAAACAAACAGAAGGCACAGGTTCTATGTTCAGCAGTGCTTTGTGAATTTTATAGAAACATGATAGTTTCTGAAATTATAATAATACTGTAAAGTGTTTTGGAGTAGAAAGTAGATGTTGGTTGATCACAGAGGCTGTCAAGACTAGTATCACTGGCAGCTTTTTGGTTGAGCAGCAAGACAACAAGGAACCAGAGAAAATCTGTCCTCAACTTCTAAATAGGGAAGTACTCCAGCCAGGACTTAAGACATCATCTCACAGATCTGCAGAGCTCTCAGAGCTCTTGCTCAGTCTCCATCATACTGTTTCTTTCCGTCACTGAAACACAAAGTGAATGTTTTCCCAATTCTCCTGAAAGGGTTCTCTTCAGTCTGCTTGGCCAGTCTGGACATGAGTGAACCCTGCACCTGGGAGGAGAATTCTGTGCAGTGAGAGGTGGTGTTTTCTGGGGACAATTGAGTCTGCAGATCTGTCTATTTTTGCTCACTTTCAGTCCATAAAATGACAGGTAAAAAAGTCCTTATTGCTAAGCTACAAAACTAGTAACTGCAGATTTATATGAGAGAAAATTATTGCCTGACAGTGCATTTGTGGTCTGAAGAGGTGCTGTGCTCTGTTCCTGAAGCAGTGGGAGATGGGATCACATTGCTTTGCTTTGCAGCGGTTCAGTTGCATAAAAACCTTTCCCATTCAAGTACCTCTGAATGGGCCTGTACCTCTTTCACCAGCAAGAATCCTATTTTCTTTCTTATTTTTATTATTATTTTTCTTTGTTGGCATCTGCCCAACACTGACCTTCACCTCTGTGACAGGTGGAGTGGTGGTGAAGCTGCATAAATTTTAGCATGCCCACAGCAGGTAATAGGGCAAGAAGACTCTTCCTAACTCATTTGTGGTAATATTTTTAGATACTTTCACTGCTCATATGTGGGACTAGATTTTCCAAGGAGTGCTGGATCCTCCTGGAAAAGGATAGGGTGCCTGCTCTCAGCCTGGCAATGCCCCCTCCACCTGCTGGGGCTGGACCTCTGCAGAACCCTGCAGAGCCTGGGGTGTGTCTAGCAAAGGCAAAGGGTTTAGCTCCATCTGGAAGGGGAATTGATGGGACCACACCAAAGCACCATTATATTTTACACACAGCAGTGTCTGAGCTTCTGTGAGTGACAGCAAAAGATAAAGATTGAGGGTAGCCACCAACATCCACTGTGGTCAGAAGCATTATCCACAAGGAGACCAAAATCTATTGAGGAGGTGACCCTGGAGATTTCTCTACATTGTCAGGCAGTAATTTTGTCTCATATAAGTCTGCAGTTACTGGAATTTGTAGCTTAGCAATACAGCCAGGTTTTATCTATCAGTTAACAGATTGAATGTGCACACAAAGTGGGCTTGAACTGGAAGAAAGTTTTCAGTGTTGGAAACGTGGAAGGAGCAGGATGACTGATCTGTTCTCCTGCAATCTGCAGTGAACAAAAAGCTTGGGGCAAGGAGAAGAAATAGCTAATGCCAGCTCTACTGTCTCAGCCAGCAAGGCAACCTATTAGCTAAGCTCCTAAGCTTTTCTTCTGGTATTATATAAAAACATATTGCTGTGGCTGAGAATTATTAACATCCAGTTGTGTGGCCTCTGCATACCTGCAATGAAAGGGAACAAAATAAAAGTAGATAAATCACTTGTCTTTGTGATTTTTTCCTTAAAAAGTGTGAGCAGGTGTTCGTGCCAACATGTTCTAGTCTCTGACCTTTAGTTTAAAGGATTTATTTTGCATTATTCCTTGCTTTACAGCTTTAAAGACATAGTAATGAGGTACTCTCTGTGCATCCTCCTACTCAGAGAAGCTATATTGAGAAGTACAGCTGCAGCCAGCGGGGTGTTAATCACCACTTACCGACAGGCAGGACTAACACAGGCAATTGGAGAGTGTGCTGATTTTCAATAGGACATCTACTCTTGCCATCCTGTCTGCCATTAATAGGGTAACCTTTGAAACACTCAAGAATGAGCTGTTTTACCATGGAGAATAGATTTATGTAAACAAACGTTATTTTGGGGTGAAATTAGCCCAGGCATTAAATTGATAAGCACGGCTGCAAAGAGTTCCAATGACAAGAATGGGAGAGGAATATGGTGGTTTTCTGTGAGACATGGAGTGCCACCCACATCTGGGATGGTGGCCTTGGTGAGTTGTAGGCTGGTTAACAGTAATGTGATATTTCCCTGCTCTCCATCAAGTTGAGGGATTTACTGTCTTCCTGCCTCTTGCTGCTGGCCTCGACAGTAGGGGGTTTCAGTGTCTAGTGTTGTTTCAGACAACTGTCATTAGGACAGAGGTTATTCAAGATAATAATTAAATCCTTGTACCAGAGTCCCATCACAGTGTTATCTCCTATAAATTATGTTATCTTCTGGATTTTCACAATTTGCTCTTTGATAAATTTTAATTCTTATAAAAAACCCACTTCCATTAGGGATAACATTACAAGCACAAAGGATCATATTAATTTTGGATCTCTATTACCTTTTCCAGTATTACTCAAAATTTAGATTGTGTTGAGTAGCCAGGGGACCAGCATGATGGATCCCAGTGACTAATCGCAGTAGGATAAGAGGTTATTACATCCCAAAGAATTATGAGTCTCATAAAACATTATTAAAAGTTAATGTGTTTGATTTTTCTCTTAAAATTATTCAAACAATTTTACTATCACTGGGTAGCTGACAATTTGCAAGAGGGTAATCAGAAAATATTCCAAGGAAAATGTGAATGCATAGCTTTTAGATTGTTTCATTATGTGCTATTTTACATTTGTTATGACTTTTAAACTTAATTATCTCACAGGGTAGATAGTGATGCACTCGGTGATTTGCCAGACGCCGAAATATTAAAATATAATGACTCATGGTGGAATATATGCATCCAGATATTTTCAGTGTTATTGCTTGCCTTTTAAAATATTTAGATCCAGAGTGTGAATTGACACTGGCTCTTTGTTTTAATATCTCTTTAAATAGGCAGAAAACTCCCCATTTTAAAGAGAAACAAGAAAATGGCTAAAGAGCTCTGAACCTCTCATGATGGTGCTTTGGCTTCTCTTGGCTTGTTCTCATCTTCAGCAACTAGATGATTAAATATATCAAATCACTTCCTATTTCCAGTTCAACCAAGATTTGTTTCTCAAAAATCACCCAGAAGTCTGAGGGAAATTTGATGGGTGATCTTCCTTTTCTGATGTTTTTATTATTTGCATGTGTTCTGTGTTTCAGAAACTGCTCCTAATCTTTTTAGGATAAGTCTTTTGACTTGCAAGTGAGAAGAGCAAGAAAAATAACCCTTCAACACGGAGCATTTAGCAAGCTTCTTTTCTTTTCTTTTCATTCTTAGGTGGATGGCATGACACAGCCATTCTTTGGGCTTAAACACTTGTGATGGTTGCCATGCACACAAGTGTCCGGGTAGGTCATTGCATGGGCATCAGTTTTAGCAGCACACACTGCACCAGCAGAAGTTGCTATTGAGTCTGGAGGTGTTGCACCCTCCCACAGAAAATTTCCTCCACTTGCTCCTGCTTTAATCCTTTTCCTTTTCTACAGGGCTAGTGTACATGCTGTGATTGAAGTAATTAATGTCAATCATTCAGTGGACACTGAGGATGGCATGCATAGAAAGATCTAAGGGGAATTAAAGTTGCACAGACCTTCAGCAGCAACAGATTTCTCTTTGCTGGCTGAATTTTGGTACTTGGGAATAGGCAGGTAAAAATAGATCCAGAGGACAGATAAAAGACTACGTTTACAGCAGCTGAAGGATATGACAGTTTAAAGCAATAGGTTTTTGCTTTGTGTAACAGCCCTGCCGTATTTTGAGATGCTGTGGAGAAGGTATTGCTTTGGCTTGCCTCTCAGCCTGCCAGTTCTTGGCTCCCTTATACTTACAGTTTATAGTTTGATGTGGAACTGAAACTGGGAAAAAAAAAAAGNTTTAGAGAGAGGGAAGAATACTGTGAACAAGGGTGGGATTTCCTCTGACACAGTAGTATCTGAACCAGAAGAAAGCTGACTCACCTTCTCTAACTTAACCCAAATGTACAGGTTTGTCTGGGGCCCATTCCTGATGCAACAGGCTGGCTCTCATGGTGGCCAGCACAACAAAACTGTTGTGTCGGCCTTGTGAGGAGGAGATGCTGCTCCAGATTGTGTTGGGTGTTTGAAGCATTTTGAAGCATTTAAAGGCTGTGTGATCACTCTGGCATCAGCTTCACTGTCCCTCAAAACCTGTTCTGTACCCAGCCTGGTACTGTTGTCTATGGGTCAGCTTCACTGTTAGTGAGAGGGTTCATAACTTGTGGTAACACGGCACGGTTATCACAGGGGAGGGCTGTGCTCTGCTGAGATAAATTACAGTGCCAGCAGGCAGGAAACTGATGCCAGTGATTAAACCATTGCATGCTCTCACCACTATTCAGAAAAAGAGAAAAGATTTTTGCATGTGGAAACTTGACAAGGAATTATAGAAAGAAATAAATTAAAAAGCAACTTTTTTTTTAATTTCTTCTTTTTGGTTTCATTAAATTCCAGATCCTCCTTTGAGGTATTTCTGAGGCAGTGCATGCTCCGCTGAGCAGCAGAGTGTTGTTTGGCAGGTGTCACCAGGTGGCACTGCTTTCAAAATGTCATTGTGCGCTAGGAAAGGCAGAGATTGGCATCTCCTTCCTGCTGACATTTTAATACACCTTTCTGATGAGGCCATCGCTATGTGAGAGGCCACAGAGTTTGCTTTCGGCCGATATCTTTGATTGAAGTTGCTCCCTGGGAACAGGGCATTGGCGTTCGGCTGAGTGTCTTGAAAGAAGGGATCGCCTGCGTGTTATTTATGACAATCTCCGCTCCAGGATGAGTGTCTAAATGTAAATTACTCAATTTGCGTTTAGAGTATATCCACTCTGATTTTTCCTCCACTGAGAAACCAGTCTGCAGGGTGCTGACATCTGCTAGCATTCAGAAAGGAAGCAGCACATGTTCCTAGAAGTTAAAAATGGAAGAGACATATTGCATTTTCTAACATTGTTTTTCCCTCTGCTACTGCCAGCGTTTATTCCCAGTGCTTAGATCTGGTTATGCTTAATACAAATCCAAGTGGTTTAAGTTAGCACAGTTGCCATAATTTCTCAGAGCAAATACTGCTGCCACCATCCAGGTATCTTTTTTTCTGTTTTATTTACAAGGGTTATAAATTATTGTCGTGTCTTTCCTTACTGTTTAGACATTTACTTTTCCCTAATTGATTTCTTCCGCTGCTTTGTTTGTGTGCTTTAAATTATAAAATTTTAAACTGTATCATTTTTAAGGGACCCCATTCTTCAACCGCTGACATTTAGAAAGGTGATTCTTCCCCTCTGCTCTGCACTGGTGGGACCACATCTGTGGTGGGATGGTGTATCCATCTCTGAGCACTCCATTATAAGACATGGGCATACTGGAGCAAGTTTAGTGAAGGATCACTAAGGTGATTAAGTTTTGAAGTACGGGGGATATAGGTATAATGAGAAACTGAGAGAGCTGAGACTGGCCTTGGATCAGTGAAGAGTCAGGAGTGATTTTTCCAACACGTATGATACCCAAGGGGAGGATGCAAAGAGGATAGAGCCAAGCTCTGCTCAGTGGTGCCCAGGGACAGGACCAAAGGCAATGGGCACAAAATGAAATAGAGGAGGTGTTTCCTGAACATCAGGAAACACTTTTTCACTGTGAGAGTGACCAAACACAGGCACAGGCTTCCCAGGGAGGTTGTGGAGTCTCCATCTGCAGAGACACTCACTCAAAACCCAACTGGATATTGTCGTGAGAAAACTGCAGTAGCTGAATTTCCTTGTCTTCAGAATTCAAGAAGTAAGAACTAATGTAGCCCAGCTACATAGATTTATTCTTGCCCTATCAAAGCTTTGCTGCCATACCCTCAAATTTTTAAGTATTTTTTCTTATCCCAAAATGTTGTCATTAACTGAGACATTTAAACCCTTAAGTCAGCAAAGTCATACCATACAATGGGATATTTCGTGGTGTGAAGTGACAAATTTCCCATTTTTTGCCAAAATATAAGTGTAAAAAGTACTTCTCATATTATTCCATATTTGTAGAATCATGGAATGGTTTGAGTTGCAAGGATTCCTCTAAAAATTGTATAGTTTCAACCTTGCTGCCATGAGCCGGGATACCATGAACAGGGATAACCATAACTAGGTCAGGTTCCTAAGGGCCCTATCCAGCCTGGATATTTTTAAAGCCTAAAATATTTCCATAAAGTACTCATTTCAGAGTATACTTTTCTGCAAGCATTTCTATACTTTTTTTTTTTACTAAATTCTTTCAAGTATCTTTATATTGTTTTCATGAAGTTAACTAGTATCTTTCAAATTACTGTCATTGTCATAATTAGTTCATTTGCTATCTTTTTTCTTAAAGTAATCATCATATATTATACTGAAAAACAGTGCATCCAATAACATTGATCATAATAGCACCCGTTATGAATTTGTCCTTGCAGTATTTCCAGACTTGATGTAAATTTCTATTTTTTCCCGTATTGTTTAATTACCAGTGTGTATAACCATGTCAACACCTGAGAAATGTTAGCCTTTTTTCATGATTTTATGGGACAATATTAGATTTTACAGCAGTTTGTGTCATTTATTGCAGTCCTTTACTACCTGAACCATGGTGACCGAAATCCATGCGATTATCTACTGTGCAAGAATCCCGTCACCTTCTACTGGGATCTTAGATGCCCGTTTAAAAGCCTGATTTCCATCCTGTTTATAAAACTCACAGTGTCTGAGCTTACAATTTATGTACAAAATTACTATCACTCATCAAGCCCTAAGCCCAGGCAACCCACTGCTGCATTTCTCAAGGGAATCCCTCAATGTTATTTGTTCTCATTGGAAGCAGAAGGAACTGTGTAACTCCACACCTACCAAGCACGTGCCAAATGGCGTCGTAATGTCCTCTGCCAAGTGACAGCCATGAGCAGATCATGGCAAAAGCTCTGAGACGAAAGTTTGGAAAATTAATTGGGCCGTCATTTACTTTGAATGATAAGGCAATATACCAATGGCTCAGTGGACTGCTGTGCAGCCATACTTACAAAGCTAGAGAACTCAGTCCAACAATGAAACACCACAAGTAGCACTCAAAAAGATATCTTTTAAAAGTCATCATTTTGTAAAAGAACTGATGCAACTTAGTAATTTCTTCAGTAATATAATGTGTGTTACCAGGTGAAAATGCCTTTCCAGATGGCCATCAAAGATTATGACTGTTTGCCATGTTCACCAATTGCTGTAAGGAAAGAAGCATCTACTAAGTGCAGGCATCGTTCTGTGTGCTGTCAGTCACTGAGTTACATTTGATCTGAGCTCACTGACATCAAGAATTGTGATGGTGGCTGTGGCAGGGGGTTGCCAGCAAAAGTGAGTATAACTGTATAGAGCTCAACTGAAACACACTTTCAAAGACAAACTCATTCCATGTCTTGAAGACAGCTGTCTTAGGAGGGGATAAATCATCTCTGAAAGTACCTGCCCTTCTCTGCTTACTGCAGATGAACTGCCTGAGACTCAGAATTTCACAATGACTGACAGCAGGTTGAGTAGGTCTTACCCTAGAAGTCCTGTGGGAAGGAGTAGGTGTCAACAGAAGTCAAAAGGCTGTATGTTAAATTGAGGGTGCTTTGAATGTGTTTACACTAACTGTTTTCATCCTATAATATAGATTAGAAATAGGAGAGGCTGGCATTTTATAGATAAGAGAGAAAGAATATCTGTGTTTGCATGTATGGTACCTGTTTTCTGTTCCCAGTGCCAGACTCCCAGAGGCAGCTTTTTATCCACATAATTGAATTAAATTAAAATGTCAAAAGAGTAGGGAAGACTGGACACAGCTGTTCTCAAACCATAGAGATCTATGTTACTCCATAGTGCACTAGGAGAGTGCACTCACAAGGTTCCAGAGTCAGGACAAGTAAAGCAAAAACCATTTACAGAGAACAGTTATTTCAGTGGTTCATAGCAAAGCACAGGCAGGGTAATTCTGAGCTCACAACTGGGAGAAGTGAGAGGAACTTTGACCAACAGAGCCTGTAGATCTCAGAAGAGATATCACAAAAATCTGTATTTCAATTTATTGTAGTTCAAGAAAGAAAGAGAATTTCAAGAGTTCAGTAGTATCCTACAGACTTCAAAGACCAGAAGACCATTGTATTCAAAGAATCTCCAAAAATTTGACTGCCTGAAAAAAAAGAGATATCTCCAGTCATTGAAAAAGTAGAATTCAAATATTAGATATCTTGTTTATAATAATTGATGCTGTATCCCACAGAGTCACATAATTTTATTTTGGACGTATTTCAGTATTTTCAAGATCAAAAATAGTAATTTCATCTGAAAACTTAAGCTGAAGAACTCTGTCTTCTTGAAAGGACACTGTCTTGCCCTGTCCTGGTTTGCCTTTGCACAGATGCTGCTTGATGAGTCAGGAGCACAGTGCCTCTCACTGGGGCTACTCATCCTTTCACCTCTGCATTTCAGCCTGGACTCTTGCAGGTGTTTAGACAAAAGTAGGTCTCCTGTAACTTTGTTTCTCTGCTCCTGTGAGGGATAATGTCTCTGTCTTACGGATTTTTGAAGTCTGAAGCAGTCAGGCTTCAAACTCAGATGAATGCAAAACATCTCCAGAATTGAAATATTACTGTGACAATTATTTTTTTACTCATATTTACATCATTTACTTGTACTTTCAGTGAATAAACCCCTGTCAGAAAAAATATTGCCGTGATTGCTTTAATTCCAAGCATGTATAGTCCACCTATCATCCAGCTAATTTACTGTGCTAACAACTGTCTCACTACATAATGGATTAGATAATACCTTTTTTAATGTCCACAAATAATTGATATCCTGGTTCAGCAAGG
The DNA here is from genome assembly GCA_008694505.1 of Cyanoderma ruficeps. Taxonomy (NCBI): domain Eukaryota; kingdom Metazoa; phylum Chordata; class Aves; order Passeriformes; family Timaliidae; genus Cyanoderma; species Cyanoderma ruficeps. The sequence goes on from VZDJ01007754.1 coordinate 11,460,964, forward strand.
CAGTTAAAGGCTGTCCTTGTTCAGCAAAGTGCACAGAAACGCCTTTAACTTTGTACAAGGTGGTAATGGTGACAAGATGGCCAACTGGTCCCCATCTAATTGAGCTGTTATTTTTGTCTTCAAGTAACTTTGCCCGTTAAGTTGTGCCCATTAGGGAATATAAAGTGCAAGACTGAATTTAAAATTAAGTTTTCTGCGTAGCCTAGAAGTATGTTTTTAAAGGATATTAATGTTACTTGTTGGCTGACTGACAATACCTATTATTTCATCCATATGTCCTCTGGATTTAAAAAAAAGGAAAACTTAGTATTATTTATGGGTGTATTAAATATTCCTTGTATATTAGATATTTTTTTCCTTATCAACTATTTGGAGACAGTTTTTGCACTCAGGGATATATTTCTTCATGAGAAATAGGTGGACAAAACCAAATCATCTTTCTGTTAATTGTCCATTACATGTGTCTTAGTTATTCTGAGCATCTGCCACTAAGTGGTGGCTATGAAAACACATTACTGCCTTATTAATGTCAGTCATTTCCTCATTAAGATCTGTACTGCCTGAAAGATGCCATGAAGAATATGAGACAGCCATTTCCAAATAAAAAGTGAGAGAGTGTTGTGATTTAACCCCAGCTATCAACCAGGCCCAATGCAGCTGCTCACTCACTCCCCCACCCGTGAGATCAGGGAGAAAATCAGAAAGGTATAAGCAAGAGGACCCATGGGTTGAGATAAAGATAAACAGCGAAAGCAGAAGCCATGCACACAAGCAAAACAAAATAAGGAATTAACTCACTGTTTGCCATGGGCAGGCAAGTGTTCAGCCACCTCCAGGAGAGCAGGGCCCCATCACAGGTAAGGGTGGCTTGGGAAGACAAAATGCCATCACTCCAAGCGCCTTTTTCTTACTCCTTCCCCCAGTTTACATACTGAGCATGATGTCATATGGTCTGGAATACCCTTTGATCACCTGTTTCAGTCACCTGTCCTGGCTGTCTCCTCCCAGCCTCACATGCATCCCCAGCTTCCTCACCAGTGTGGCAATAGGAAAACCAGAAAAGGCCTTGGCTGTGCGTGTGCCCTGCTCGGCAATAACAAAAACATCTCTATGTTATCAACTCTGTGTTCAGCAAAAGTCCAAAACACAGCCCCATAGCAACCACCATGCAGAACATAAACTCTATGCAGCTGAAACCAGCACATTGCACCCATTGCTCCATACCATTTTTATCATACCCAGGTACCACACTATTCTACATAACTTCATTACTCACTACGCCCCCACTTTCCCATCCTTTGATATAGTAAGCAGGTATCATTCCCTTAGTCCATGGAAAAAATGGACTAAGGGAACACCTGAAAAATGTCCATAAAATATCCACAAAACGTCTGTTTGAATTACCTGTTTAATTGAATCTATGTAGGAAGTGGAATGTTTAGTAGAAATGGTTTTCAAAACAACAACCATTTCATTGTCCTGGGCCATGCACACTTGAAATAGGTACACACAACAAGACTCTGAGGTAGATAAATTACTAAATCTTCAAGATGCTGATATTTTAAAGTATTGTTCCAGTTCAGAATTCCAGATGAAACAGAAAAGGGGTGGCCTGATTTTACAAAGTTGTTGGTATTAATGAAGTCATCTGAAGTCCCAAGCCATAAGGAGAGAGTACCAAGTCTGGGAATCTCGTACTCAAAACCTTGCTCTAATCTGTCACTGGAAGCCATAGCTGTGATTTGTAAGGTGTCTGAGGAGTCTTTCTGCACATGCATTACTGTTGCCTGCTTTGGGGAGTCTGAAAAGTCCCATGGGTCTCTCTTGGGGAGCACAAGTGGCAAACACCTTCCTTCAGGATCCTTGTGGCACACAGAGTACCTGCAGGTGTGAGTGCTGCACCAAATGGCAGTCGGACCTGCCTTTGTCAAAATCTGGTTGTGGTATGCAGGAACTGAGGGATGTTTCTTCATTTTCTTCTGGAGCCTAAGAGACTCAAGCTTGCCTCTCCCATTGCTCATGAGATCATTGCAGCTGTGTACTCCCTGTCTCTTCAAGGAAGGAATTTGTCTCCAGTCTTTGGTTATGTTTCCTTTTGACCCAAAAGAAATCAAGATTTGTTGTGCAAAAGTGCAAGGGTATGACTGTAATAGGAGTTGTAGGAAATACTAATCAAAAAGAAATTTAGTACGCCGTAGTGCAAGGATGATTGTGATAGTGAAAGCAATGAGGAGATGCAATATTCTGTGCCTGAGCAGGGTCTGTGCAATCTGCTGTAAATAAAACATTGAACTATGGGCTTTCAGATGATGATAAAAAGAAATACTGAACAGGCATTTCACTGAGCACTGCCTGTTCAGTGCACTGAACAAAGCAGGGGTTCTATGGAAAAATAAGAATTTTTATTGCAAATAAGTAGGGTGTTATAGTGGCAAAATAAAAGCTGCACAAATAATATTCTTTCTGGCATTTTTCAACTTCCTGCACAATATTTTACCTTGTAACAGAGGCTTTTATACATTACTTTTCTCATGGAATTGATATGCTTCTGTAATTAAATATGCTGTACTCCTTGAATTTTATGTGTGATATTCAGCATTTAAATTCAACATTTAAGGCATTTAATATTTTAGTTGTGTCATTTACATTCATTCATATAGTTCTAGCAGACTGACACAAGGAAATGTGTATTACATGGAAGGACTTGCAGAGATTTGGTGAGTTGGGACAGACACAGAAGTGCTCAGGGCAGCAAAACAAAGCAGATCATCCTGGTGTGTTTGCACACTCATAAATCCAGAGTAACTCCTGCATGGCTGAAATAGGTTAGGTACGAAGGCCACTTTTTTTTTTTTCTTTGACCATACAGTCAACTGGCCTTAGATATCCTAGTATGTGCTCAAAAGCAGGGTTGAACAATGATGCAAATTGCTCCTCTGACATAAAACCACTGTGCAAATTCAAGCTGTCCAGGAGGAGTCAGCAAATTGGTTTTGTGCCCATACCAGGCTGTTGTGTTCTGCAGTTGCCTGTGTTGTCTGATACCGCACGTGAACACATAAAACCAGTGGAGGCTGGTATGTACTTTAGCCAGTTTATACTGCCCAGGTTTGCCATGGGTCATACTTGCACTGCCAGGCCACGTAGCCACAGGCAGGCCTGGAATGGAGCAGTGGTGGAGTACCCAGGAAGGGCTGAGCCATTTCTCAGCCTACCTGGAGATCCCAGCAGCCATTCTGTGCCATGGCCTCGTGGGATGCTCCTGTCCTGTGTGCTGAACCTCAGCGGTCGGTACCTGCATTCAGTCTGTTTCCATGGTTCATTTCTCTTTCAGAGCTGACATGCTGTTTGATGTTGCCTCCCACCAACCCTTGGTAATAATATATTTTCTGATAGTCTCTTCTTAAATGAATGGAAAGTGTTCATTTTTAAAAGCGGTAAAGAACTGCAGTTTGTAACACCCACATCCATTTTTAAGAAAACAGAAAACAGATTTCTTATTGAAGGTGAGAGAACATTTTCTATGGCAAGCATGGCATCCAGATTCTTCCTTATGCATATGACTAAAACAGTACAGATTTTTTAAATTTTTTTTTTGCTTTGACTTAACTCATCAACATGAGATACTTCTCTCATCAATGTCAGGGGGAAAAAAAGTACCATTATGTGGGTGGCTTGAAGTAGCACAGGGATGGCTAAGCTGAGTCACACCAAAGGCCCATCTAACCTAACGCCTTGCCTCCAAAAATGGAGAGTCCAAGGAGGACAAGAGCAAGGCAAGCATGTAGTGGTGATACTGATACCCTTGAATATACTCCTCTGGTTGAAAAATTCAAGGCTTGAGAATTTCTTGCTTATTGGAGATTTCTCTGTATTTAATAGCTGTTGGTGAGTTTATCTGCCATGTCAAGTAGTTTCTTCAACACCTTTTAATATGATATTTTTAATTCAACTGTTTTTATAAAACATGATTGTCTTAAAGCCTTTTTAGGAAGCAAAGCTAAGTCCAGGCTAGGTTAAAATAATAAAGTCCAGTTGCAATACTATAATATTATAACTGCCTTAGGATATCTGGCATTGAAAGTTACACTAATGCCGCATGCCATATGCTGAATGATAGGGTTATGCCAAAATGTAACTCTAAATAACGGGGGTAAAGCTGCAGAAGGGAGAAGACTGCATACCAAGGTTTTCAAAATAATTTTTGGCTCTCAGATTTGTTAAGAAAATCTGAACTAACAGTAATATATCTAATGCACAGGGATCTAAACTGAGCCTTCAGAGAGTCTGTGTGCCTGGGATGCAAAAATGAGGTGGTTCCAGTTTCAAGGAGCTAAAATTAAAAAAATTCAATCAAAAAGGTTAGTTTGTAGAGGAAGGGCACAGATGAGGGCAGTGCCATGAAAATGGCCTGTGGGAAGCAGTCACATGCCTAAATCTACACACCTCCAGCCTTCAGCCTGCCCTCCTGAGCCAGCTGCACAGCCCCTGTGCCCACCCTGACAAGCAGCACCACAGCTCTGTGGCTGACAGGGCTTTGAGTGACACCATCCCACTGCCACCCATATTTTCCTTGCAGCCAGCTCCCTGTATAGAGAAACTTGCAGATGCAGGAGCAAATGGGCTTAAACCTTAACTTAGCTAGGAGAAACCTGAATTTCTTCTGTATCAGCCCAACAGTCTGTGGTACGTGGAAACACTCTATTTCCTTTGCAGCTCTGCCAGGCATAAAGTAATGTTACTGCTGTGTGAAGACACAAGTAATGAGGGAAAACAAAGAGCAGAAATAGAGGGAAAAAGTAACAAATTGGTGCCAAAGAAAAATGGGTTTTCAATGATAAAACCCAGCCTGTACTAATTATTGTTCCTTATACTAAGAGCAGCGTAACTGGAAACAACATGAAAAAATGTCTGAAGTGAGTTATTTTTAGAGTCATGGTTTACACGAGAATATTTAGTGCTGGTGTATTCATTAAGGCCATGGAGCAAATTAAAGTGTCATGAATAAAGGTCTATGTGCATGCAAACTTCCTTTTCATCCAAGGAGAGCTGTTCTTTAGCCTGAACATACAGTGGTTTCTATCCTCAGCAGGAGAGTAGGGATACAAGTGCTAAACAGCACTTGGTGAGACTACTGGGATATATGGTTTTGTCATATATTAAAAATGATACAGTTAAAACCAAAAATTTCGCTTTAGAAAAAGCCCATTGAAAAGGAACATCTTCAAAGTAAAAAAAAACCAAAACCAACCAGATTAGTTTGCAACCTTTTCTCTTTTTTAGACAATTTTTCTAGGAAGGTAGCATATCTTCAGTTGTTCAGCTACGATGAGATATCTTTTTTAAATTCAAGGTGTTAATTGATGTTAAATTAGGTAATATTCAATATATGTATCACAAATTAGATTGACCCAGACTATGTAATCTCTGTTAGATAAAAGACAGGAATATTGAAGTCATTAAAACTGTAGAAAAATATTCATGATGATGTAATATTTAACCTGAATTTTGCTTTCCTGTTTGCATCGCTTCTATACTTGTTTTGACAGCAGTACTCCATATGAAGCAGAAAGCAATTGACAGAGTCTTTAAAGAAATCTTAATGAATGTTTTGTATTCAAACCTTTGTGTTACTTAGGATACACATCGGCAACTTTGCTCCTTGTTAATGCCAAAATAGCTTTTATAACCCTGTCACCATCCCACTCCTTTTAAAGCAAGAAAAGTTTGTGACCTGAAGAGCACTCTGGCACTTCAAAGGGAAGGGAAGAAATCTAAAGATAAACATGCTTACCATTAGATATTCCTAGACCTTAAGCTCAGTTTCAGATAGGCTTTGCTGCCTGAATTCACATTCAGCATCAGCACAGATGTTCATTAACTTCTGTGAGAAATACTTTTGGAAATCAAGTCCCACACACAATTCCCCTGGCCTTTAGTTCAGAAAGATGCTAGATCATGTTGAGTCTCAATGTCAAACATTTCTGTGGGGAAAGACTAGAAAGCCTGACCTATTTGCATATGTGAGCGGGTATGGCAACAGTCTGCTGCACTAATGTATGAGGAGAAGGTTATTTGACAATAATAAAATCGCAAAGATGATAACCCACAGTCCAAGAAAAAAGAAAATGAAATTCCTCCTTGTTTTTACAGACAAAAAGCAAAAAAGGAAGAAGGAAGACAGGGGAACATCAGTTCAGAGAATGGGGCTGGATTTTAATAAAGGCTGGATGGCTTCATGGCCCCTGAAAACATTTATGTATAAATGAGTTGAGATAATAAGGCTAATCAAATGTCATGCTTCAAATAGTCAGTTCATGGCCTGAAGGGACTGGAAGTGCTTTTTTGCCACTGTACAGATGTGCTTCATTGATTAGGATTTGTCCATTTCAGAGGAAAGTTACAGAGCCACAGGCATCCCTCATGACTTGCTTGAGCCAGTATTCTTATGGAGACCCATCTCCATAAGGTTCTTGGGTGTTTTATTTTATTTGAATGCACAAATTTTGCAGCAGCCTGAACTCTGTCATGGACGTGGGTTAAACATCACTGTGTCATAGTGCGTTATCACTGAGAAATCATGGAAACTTTGCTTAAAAGTTGTGCTGCAGATCAAGGTGCAGAGATTCATTTGATTGAGTTAGCAGATTGGCGGGTTTGTGATGTATCTGCAGGACTGAATTCATATAATCTCTATCTAGTTTTCCTGAAAGGCAAAGAATCCTTTATAGAAGTTGTTTAGAAGCCTAGACTTCTTTATTTCATCTTATTAGCTTCTTTCTCAGAGCATAACATCCACAACTGATGGTACAGTGCAGTCCACAACCTGGCATGTGTGACTAAGCCTGATTAATTAAGATTTGAGGTTAGAAGAAGAAGATGGAGATTTCTTCTAGGTATTCCAAAGTCAAAGGTATGGTAAATAATAAAAACATCACAGAGCTACAGTTCAGTTAAGAAGATGAGGACTTAAAAAAAATGCTCTGTCTGTAAGACATTCAGAATATTAAAGCAGATAGAACAAGGTATGACAAACAAGATTTGTTTTTCATATCTGCAGGGAGTTGAGAGGACAGTGCAAATAACTTTAATACCATTTGTACCTTAACTGTGGCGCCTACAGGATGCATTGTTACAGGGCTGAAATCACTCAGGGTCACTCACTTTGGGCTTTGCCTACAAATTACAATATAACACAACCAGTCTGCATCCTGGAGGCTGCCTCACCATGGCAGTGTGAGCTGGCTCTGTATCTGTGTCTGTGTCTGTGTCTGNTGTCTGTGTCTGTGTGTAAAAGGTCTCATTTTGGCTTGGTATTGCAGGTAGTGAACTTGGAAAAGCTTGATCAAAGTTCTTTGCATGTGAAGTATATGGTGGAAATTGTGCATAAAAAATTATTCCGTTTTAAACTACAGGATTTTTTGTATGAAATTCTATCACAAAGTGACTTCTAGTTGGTGGAAGCTTTTTTCCTAGGATAACATAGTATCTGTAGACAAAAGCTTTATGACATCAATTTTTAGAAAGCGAGTTAAGCTTCTGCAAAGATTTGGGGGAGGTTCGGGCGCCCCCTTGTGGAAATTCTATGAGTGTGTGTGTACAGATCTTTATGTATGTACAAAGACACCTATAGCTCAATGGAGGGGGAAAACGGCAATTTCGCTTATATTTGAGTTATATTATTATTACCAAACATTTCTGAGTTTTCTTAGAGTTATATATTCATACCAAATATTTCTGGGTTTGCTCAGATGCTATAAAGTATTTTAGTAAAACANGATGCTATAAAGTATTTTACTAAAAAACACAAAGTTCAGTGTAAAATGGAAAGTCAGCAGTCTGCCATGTAAGTATTCAGTCGAAATGCCTTTTCATCTTCTTGTTTATTGGTTTACAGGTAAAATCATACAGTTGCATTACAATAAGAGGAATTTTAGGAGAAAAAAAAATAGCATTTTTGTTTCACAGCTGGGTAATTTCCCTGGGTTATGTGAACGATTTCAATGTACGAATAGGGAACACTTCTCTTATAATGTATTCATTAGTAGCATCACCTGAAATTCTTTTATATCTGTGTTGTCATGTTGTTTACCTTATGGGAGGCTTTAAAAACTCAGCATGTAGGACAAGAAAATGATTGTGATGCCTGGATTTTGTGATGATCATTTATAATTTATGGTCATTTTACTTGACGTCAGAATTAATAAATATTTGAAGCAAAGCTTAGAGAGAATAAATTTGTATACTTTCAAAGGGATTTCAATTACTGAGCCCTTTTTATTGTTAATTACTTTGTTAATTGAACAGAATTACTGTACTGATTCAAAATGCATTGCAATGAAAAATCCCACAGAACTTTTATCTGAGCATCTCAGACTTTGTAAAGAGTGCCTGCAACTGAGCTCTTAGTTGGAAATCAGAGAAAGCTCAGCTAGGGAGGGGACCTAGTTATACTTGTGGCACAAACTGGGAAGCCAGTTATGAAGGAACATTGGTGATGCTGGTGCTGCAAGTGTTACCTAGCCAGAGAATAAAATGGGGTAGCAACAGCTCCTTCAAAAAACAGGAAGAGGATGAAAATAAACATTGTAGTTGAATTTAAAATAACTAATTTTGCTTTGTTTTGCACTTAACAAAATCTGACTGAAGAAATGTAATTGTCAGAAGATTTAAGGATCTGGCTACATTTGATTTATTTTTTCAGGGGCTCTTTGAAACTGAGTTTTACCAACCAAGTGTATTCCTGCAGGCAGCCAGGACCCTTGTGATAACAGATCTCATAATTCTGCATGAAAGTATGTAGGGATTTTTTTCTTTTAGAACCATTATGAAAGGGTTTATGTTGTTTAAGTTACTGAATAGGCAGGAGTTCTGTGTCCCCACATTTTTGCACTGGAGCTGGAGGAGTGCTCGGTCACCCAGGCAGCAGCCTGCCCCATGAGACTCCTCCTGAAACAGGGACTTCCTTTAACCTTTTTGGCATCTTCTGATAGACTGCCACCTGGTTGTGAGGAGGGTTTTGTGGTTTGTCCTGTGTGCATAAGGGATGTTTTATGAATCCTGTTATGCTAAGCTGTTACCCATAACTATAGGTATCAGAACTTCTTAAGGAGGGTCTCTTCCCAAACAGGTTTCTGTAACCCTTTAAGGTTATATTGTCACAACAAGCTCAAGCTGCAGGTCCCTTGTGCAGCACTGTCTTTTGGTTTGCTCTTCTCTTGTCTCCTGTCTGTCATCACCTTTCTTTTCCCTGGCCAGCTCTTGTTTTCTGCTGCCACTTCCTGCTGTGGGCCATCCCCTTAGCTCCTTTCCCCTGTACTTGTAACATCTTCCCAAGAAAGGCAAGTTCAGAACTTTCTCCCCAGGCTGGGGCTAGAGGCTGCTCAGGGAGGAGGTAGATGGGATACCAGTGCAAATGCACCCTTATTTCATGTTCCCTTCTGTGCAGTGGGATAGCAAAGGCAGAGAAAAAGAAACAACAATTTTGAGTAAAGAGGTCACATGTACCTCAGATTTATACAGTTCTTTTGAGAGACAGCAATCACCTGTGCACAATGGTGACACGATAGAATGGGGATGATGTGAGCAATGGATCCCTCCTTTGCCAGTCCTGACCACAAAAGATTTCTTATTCTTCCCAGCACAAATGCCTTGCATATCTTTAAAGAATTCTGTAAGCCACTACACATCTATTGCTTTTGAACAGTATTTCTTCCTGTGTGTGCTGTTTCTTAAGAGGTACAAGGGTTGTCTTATGTGTGTGCTTCATAGAACAATGCAGTTCTCATTGTTTGAATTATTATTGCATTTTTGCATTTGTATTTCTTTTGGCAAGGTTCTTGCTACTTCACTTTTTCAGCAATTTAAGGAATACTTAGAACAACTGAGCTTGGTATAATTTAGGCAAAGAACAAAAATCACTGGAGGGAACTTTGTTGGATTTGTGTCTCATCAAGAAATGATTTACAATTTGTATCAAGCTTGTTTGTTTTTCCATCAAATTGCCTCATCTATACGTTTCTATTCCAGACCACTTCACTCGGAAACAAATTGTCATTTCCCCATCTTAACCAACCTCTGTGTTCTCACGTGCAGCAAAGCTGGGGCAACCAGCCTCTGGGCTGTGACGTGTAAATATCCAGCATCTCTAATAGCAGAATGGAAATTTACCTTCAATAAAGTATTTGATAGACCAGCATCTGCAAAGTTATTATACAAGGCAAAATGTGAGGCTGAGCATAAGAATTTTCTGGTGAACAAGACACTAGTAACAAAACAGGATGTGCTGAAAGAGGAACTTAAAGGAAAGTTATCCATTAATTTCCACAGGGCTAGTCTTAGCTCTGATCCTATTTCATGTTTCCATTAATGATGTTGTCACTAAAAGCTCAAGTATATTAATGGAATTTGCTTAGTGACCTTGAGGATTTCATAAAAATAGGGAAATTAAGTTTGGTAGTGCAAAGTGCATGGTTCACTCATCTGGAGCCGGCAGAAACAGCTGTCCTCTATCAACTGAGTGCTTACCAGCCAAAATGGGGAGTCTTCATAGAATCACAGAATGGTTTGGGTTGGAAGGGGCCTTAAAGACCATCAAGTTCCAACCCCCCTTCCATGGACAGGGGCCATCTGAGCCAGTAACACAGTGAGCATGAGTTTCCAGAAAACTGATAAAAAAACAAAATGCAATGTGGGTGTATCAGAGAATACACTGCCAGTGGACATAAGAAATGTTTATTGTACAAGGCACCTCTAAAGCCTCATGTGAAATTTACTCAATTCTAGCCATGTATAGTGAAATTTGAAGTCATGCAAATTCAAATGCCAGGAAATTACTGCTATGATGATCAAAACCTGGAACAAATCTCAGGAGCTTCTTACTTCTGCAAGCCCCCTATCAAAAGCAAGCATGAAAAGCTGAGATGTTGGAAAACTCAGTGAAGGGATCTAAGCATGAATTTTGGGGTCTGCAGTTTGGTCTCTTACTACTTTTTTATCAGAAGACACAATAAAAAGTAGTTCAGCTTTGTAAATTGAAAGTTAAGAGGTGTGATTGCTCTCTGATCTTCAGCTTAAATGCTATTTCTCCGGCTCTGATGTTACATTTATAAATCTCCTTGATGTATTTGCAGTGTTAACTCAGGAACGACTGGATCTAAGCAGAACAAGGCCAGATTTTGTCTGGGAATAAGACTTGTGTTCCTAACTGTAAGAAGCAACCTTCACAAGATGTTTTCAATAGGAGCAATGGCATGAAAAGGCTATTTCAGAAGGGGCTAGGATGCTTTAGGAAAGGGATAATTGAGTGCTGTTATCTGTGCTGGCAGGGTAGGTAGGGCATTGTGAGGAGAGCTTTTTTTTCCTAAATAAACCAATGAGTTTCTTCATATCTGCTCATACTACTCCATATTTTCTTCACTGCCAGCGAGGCTGAGCTTACCTACATATTTAAATACAGAGTGAAATGCCCAACATTATGCTCTGTGTTTGAAAATTTATGCCTAAATCCTGAAGGCAACACACAGGAAAAACCTGTTTTAGCTCAGAGAGCTCACACATATTCAAATGCTATTCTAAAATACTATTCTAAAAACCATGGGTAACTACATCATTCTATTAGCCTCGGAGCTGCTCAAGATCCAGACTTGATACCTGTGGACAGAATTAATTTCTTGAGGGACGTGTAGCGGCTGAAGTGTCCTCTCCAGTCTCTGGAAACTCTATATTGAGTAACACATCATTGAAATAAATACTCATGAAGTTGCTCAATAATTCAGGGCGTGCTGATTTGGAGTGTTATAGCCCTGGTTAAAATCATATTAAAAAAAACCCCACAATCTCTTAAAAGAGATTAAAAATCTTCTGTACTGTTCCTAGGCCAGGAAAGAACAAGGGAGAATAGGGATAACTTAGTTGGCGAGTTGGTTCTTGTTTGATGTGTTGTCTGACAGGACTGTACATTTGGTGACAGCAGACTTTCCACTGTCATGCAGAATCCCAGAGCCCCAGAGGTGGGAAGTGACTTCAGGCAAAGTCCAACCCCCTGCTCAGAGCAGGGCCACCACTGAACATACATGGGGTTGCTCAGAGCTCTGTCCAGTTGGATCTGCAAAATCTCCAAGGGTGGAGAATGCAGAGCTGCTACTGACAAAACTTTCCAATGCTTAATTATTCTCATAATGAAAATTGTTTTCCATTTATTCACACCTTTTTCAGTTTATGACTGTTGTCCCTCATTAGCCCTCCCACCATGCACAAGAGTAAAAAGCCTTGCTTTATCTTTTCACTGGCCTCTCCTTCGGCACTGGAAGGCTGCTGTTTGATCTCCACCTGTCTCAGACACATCTTTGAAATATGCCATTAAAATCTGTATCCTCACAAATATATATTGTCCTATGTCAAGAAAAAAATTCTCAGCACTCTCACTATCCTTTTGCCGCAGTAGGTCCCAAGATACATTTTCACTGATAATTTTGAAAGGCATGTGGCAATGTGATATGTCAAGAATGTGGTTATTATTGTCATGATTATTCATTACTTTAAAAAGGTACAAAATTGCTTGTCATAACTCTAAAGGCAGACAACATTTTAAAAGGAAATTGTCATTTTGCATAGTCCGAGGCCAGTTGTCTTCATTCCTGAAGTATTTAAGGAAAAAATAAAATATTAGTGTCTTCACAAATGTGGTTTTTACCATTGTTTTCAGTACAGATGTAGTGCTGAATTTTGAAACTCATCTTTTTTCTGTATTATGTGAATCTGTGAACCAGTGCTATGTTAAAATAGCTTACCTAATATCTCATTCTTCTCATATCTTTGCATAGCTCTATGCCATTATTGAATTTGTTCTAGCTTCACATCAAGGAAAATTGGACTCTTTAGGTGGAAAAATTCCTAACGTTATATGTGTAGCATTTGTGTTGCCGAAGTTCACTCCCTTTCTTCTACCCTTCTGGATCACCCTAAATCACTACTGTTAAAAGTTGTTTGATGTCAAAGAGTGAGTGATCTCTAAAAACACTCCTTGTCATCTGTCATTCTTTAATCAGGTGTAGGATATTAATCTTCTGATCAACAACTGTGCAAAAAAAAAAACAAACCAAAAAACCCAAACCACAGTGCTATAAAGCTTTCCTGAGGTTTTTCTGATGGCATGGATACAGAATTTAATCTCATATTTCAGAGGATATTTTTAAAGAAAAAAGGGCTTGCAATATCTAAACAGAAAAATTGGGAGTTTTGTGATGAAAGCAGTGAATTACTCTAAAAGAAACTGAAGTTGGTGACAGGGAGTATTCCTCCTAACATGCAAGGAAATAAAAGGTTTCACATTTCTTAAGTGCTTCCCAGTGCCAAATCACCACATTTCTCTTGCCTATAACAGTCTGTGTCATCGCTAATAACTTCCCAAGCAACAGCCTCTTCTTACCAGAACCAGAAATACAATCCCAGGTGTCTGACTCCCAGCCCTCCCTCTGTCCCGCTGATATAGAGGCATATCAGCAAGGACAACAAAATTATAATGGACTGGAGATTTGGAATGGCTGGATTGGAGATTTGTATGAAACAATAAAGAACTTACTTTAAAACTTTGTTTTACTTTGGGGAATGCTTGTAACCATGTTTAGAAAGAGATATTATACCATGACTGATAGATGTATTATAAGCACAAAGAGTTGTGCATGGAGGTTCTCATGGTTATTTCTGCCTCATTACAAAATGTTAGTTTTTGATGTTGGCCTGAACTTTGCATTCTGTGAATACGTCCCTTCAGGCAAGGACCCTTTGGCTCCAAGAGCAGGGTTCACCTCGCAGATAGAGACACCTGTACAACACAGACACCTCCAGGTCAGCAGTAAAGCTCCCTCTGTGGCCAAGGTACATGGTGTGATGCAAAGGGAGCCTCTAAAGGGATGCAGCTCGTGCCAGAGGTGGCCCCTGCCGTGGCCAGACACACCCCACTGCCTGTGCTGAGCAGCTTCCTGCTGGTTTCAGAGCTTGCCTCGATGTGTAGCTCATATGCAGACCACTGCAATTAAATGTTCTACCCTGAAAGCAGTATCCAGTCCCTTCTCTGAGCAGGCATGTCATATGGATTTAGCTGCTCTTTGTGCCACTGGCATAATGAAAAGGGTATGTTTAACCAACAGAGGCTTGTGGCCAACTTGGAAATAGGAAACAATGGCCAGCTTTTATTCCAGTTGGATTCAGAGCCATGGGACAAAATCTCAAAGGAATAGTGAGACACATCTAAAATTTTGTAGTTTTATACCACAAAATTAAAGTTGGGCTGTATTTATTTTTCTTTTATTTAACTCTGCTACGTTCCCCTTTAATGTGGAGTAAATGTCTATAGAATATTACTGCCACTGTTTTAAGTAATGTGCTTATCATCCCAGATAAAAACTGCAAAAATGGTGAGTGCTCAGATCCTCTGAGAAAACAGCCAGTTAAATGCATTTGCTACATGCTGAGCAGGTGATGCATGTGGTAAGAGTAGATAAACCTTCACTTTTTAATGTTGGTGGCTGTTCTTTCAATAATAGTCTTGTAAAGAAACCCATGAAAACCTGAAAGGACAGCTAATAGTATTAAGGTCATAAACTTATGTAAAGGATTTCTTAGAAAACCATTCCATCACGGTGTCTAGCATCCTGTGACAGACACTTAGCTTAAGAAGCCTATGTGCTCCTGCTACATCATCTTTACAAAAGTTTGTGGGACAGCTAGGGTTTATCTGTCTGGGTTGGTGGATAAGCCGTCTGATGTTTCCTGCAGCCAGATGGGCATGCATATATTTCGTGCACTGTTTCATAGATTTTTGTTACAGTGCCATTGTTCTGGATAAGTATACAATCTGCTTTTGTTATTTTGGACAGTTTATCTGTAAATTAAGCACACCATGGATGCAGAGAGACTCTGCACAGAAATGCTGCCAGCCTTGAGCTGATACGTCTGCATTTCACTGGGGTGACTTTGACCAGTTCAGCCTGACAAAGTTTCTTTGCTTTCTGCCTTCCCCCATCATTCCTCTTGCATCTTCTTGTTCCCTAATTGTACATGTACTGCATTATACTTACCTTTGTTTCATTTGTTTACCCTCTTCCTTTCACCATTACCCATACTGACGATACTTTGCCCAAAGAGAGCTTACTGATTGTGGGCTGTTACTGCCTGTGAGAATCTGGGCTTCAGGATAAAACTGGGAAGTGTAAGGATTTTGTTCACATAATGCTGATCCTTCTTAAGCCTTCGTCTTGCCACAACCTCTATTGGTAGCAGAAGTGTGCTGACAGGATGGCTTTTGGTGGATATTTCAGACCTTTCCTCAGGACCATGCTCACTTTCGCAATTAAAGCTACTAACTTCATCTCTCCAAGCGGGACATAAACTTGACCAGGGCTTTTATTTTCCTTTCTACTAGGAAAGGTCAGAATGTGGATGGTCTTATGGTGCACCTGGATTTTTCAGTCACTTTGGTTTTTCTTTCTTCTGGCTGCTAGTGTTTTCCAAAAATATTCTCTGGTGACTCTTTTTCTCTGCCTCAAATACTCTTTCTCTGCCTCAGCATCCACTGCCATGAGCACTCTGTTCTCCTTTTATGAAGATGCCATTCATCCTTCTTCCTCAGGAGGCCCTATAGGATGTTTCTGTTCTCAGTGTGCAGTGATCCTTCACGTATTTAGTAAATCTCCCTCAGCTGGGACATCTGTTCCATGGTGATAGAAGAGGCAAAATGCCCTGGTTTGGGATCACCTCTGCTCTGAAATTAATTTCTAAAATATACTACTGAAGGCTTAATGCAATACTACTGAAGGATTAATGTAAGATTAGAGTATTTATATTAAAATACCTTATAATGTGGAAAAAATACATGTTCTTAGGTTTTAACTAGAAGCTCATTTTATCTGTTCTGTTAATTAAAGGTTTTATTTGCCGAATGCTAATAAAGAGATTGGATTTCATGCAAGTAGGACTAGAGCCTTAGGAATTTCCAGGTACTTTATAATTCTACAGTAAACAGCAGTGTGCAGCCCCAGCTTCACACTGGTGCTTGTTTGAGCCCTTGCATGGGTCATCAGGCCCTTGCTGTGACCATCACCTGTCCAAAAAATCAACTATCCCATACTGACAACTTCAGTAATTCATTAGTTTCAGTACATCATGCTCAAAAGGAGATTGCTTAATCTGGGGAAGCTGCATAAAATTTCCTTCCAGGAGGAGCTAACACTGTGACTAGTGGGCTGGTGTTTGAAATGAAATCTCGATTGTCTTACATGTCCATGTGTTTCTAGAAACAGTCACAAGACACATTGACAAACACACAGCTATGCATATACTATCATTTTTATGTCATTGACAAATGCAGATTATGGCCTGATTTCAGTGTAAATTTTTACATACATACATACGCACATGCTGATATAGATATTGATTACATAAATATATAATATAACTTGTATGGGTTTTAATTAATTTGCAATATTTTCTATAAAATATCTTCCCCCTGACATACCAGTGTATTCTTTTTGGCTAGCCTTTAAGCACTGAGGGTGTCTGTGACAGCAGTTTCAGTAATTGATGATATAAGAAGCCAAGAAGTCTGTGATGAGTTTGCTTTGACAGACTGGGTAATAGAAGTCATTACTTAATTCTTTGCTCAGTATTTCCCACAGTGGGTAGCCATGGAGCTCAACACAGCCGTAAGTGTGATGCGAGAGGGTCATTTACACCAACAGGTGCACATCTGTATTCAGAGTGGCTCAAGCATATTCAGTATTTAGCTACCTTTACACTATTTTACTGAACAGGGAAAAAAGGCCATATCTTGTTTCATATTTTTATGACCTGCTTCTTGTCTTTATTTTAAACTGACTCCTCGGCTATTCCCAGTGTGATTGGATGCTTGTCTATGAGGCACTGAGGACTCCAAAATACTTCTGTAATTATTCCATAAATGTCAACATTTGAAAACAATTTCCTAAGATAATTTTATAGTTTATACAATTTTCCAACTGAAACAAATGTTCATGGCCTGTGTGGGTTTTACTTGTATCGTTATTCTAGAGACATGGCACCCTTTTCCCTGAAAGAAAACTGCTCACAAAGTCAGTGCAGCATCCCCCCAGTCCAGGGGTAGCATGTAACAGTGTCATCTGGACAGTGCCCAGGATTAGGTGGAAAAAATCATAAAGTCTTCCAACCTCAGATTGATTAAAAAGGGTGGCAGAGGGTCACAGCCAGAAGATTAATCAGAAGGTTGTAAGCTGTGAATGCAGCGTAAGTTATCAGCCCCTCAGAAACTAAATATGTGTCAAGTTGCAGTTCAAGTTATCTGCCAGATGAAGAAGCCATTTAGTGGATAACACAAGAAGGCAACTCTCTGGAACCTGCAGAAACCAGCAGCAGATTTATCTGGGCACTGAAGACAGCTGCAGAAGTCAGGTAGTCACGACGAGGAGCAGCAGCAGGCTGGCAAAGGCTTCTGGCCCAGTATGCAGAAGGAAAGCTGCAGATGTTATACAAAGATGTGCTGTTCTCATTTCCATGCATTTGCTTTGTACTTCTGTTTATTGCACATCAAACACATTTACATATCCAGGGATGAAATGGAAATGATTGATGCAAAGGAGGTATTTTTTTTAGTTGTTGTTGCTCTGAGTCATACCTGACTGGGACTGCTGGAGATGGGTGAGGAAAGACAGAACTATTATTAGGGGTATAAATCAAGAGCAACTTCTAAATCTGTCTGTTACCACATATTAACATCCAAAATTATCTGAAGAGAGGAGGGACAACAATACGAGGTCTAAGCCAGTGCCCCATCTTTGTTGGTGTAGATGTTTGATACTGCCTCTGAGCCTTTGTCTCTGTAACTTCCTGAAGGGTGGTTGTAGACAGCTGAGGTTTGGTCTCTTTCTCCAGACAGCTGATAGAACGAGAGGACACAGTCTTAAGATGCGTTAAGGGAAATACAGGTTGGATATTAGGAAGAAGTTTTTCACTGAAAGAGTGATTAAATACTGGAATAGTCTTCCCAGGGAGGTGGTGGAGTCACCATCCCTGGATGTGTTCAAAAAGAGACTGGATGTGGCACTTGATGCCATGATCTAGTTGAGGTTAGGGCTGGGTTGAACTCAATGATCTTGAAGGTCTCTTCCAACCTACACATTCTGTGATTCTGTGATTTTTTTTTCATCTCTGCTTCCTTGGAGTTTCAACCATATTTGGTCACAACCCTATCAGTGACTGCTGGATGTTGCAAGAACAGCTTCTTATGCTGAGAGTTGATGGGTGTTTGAGAGTTGGGCTGTTTTATCTGCACAGCACTTGTGAAATGCCCTTTTTCCCCTGTAAAATGGAAAGTAGTTCTTAATGTGCACTCATACATGCAGTGTGGAGCCAAGATGAGATGAGCATCCAATCTGAGAAGAGAAAGCTGTGCCTGAGGTGCCCAAAGACTGCTTCTTCATAGTGGAACTATCCTGCAGAGCATACAGGAGGATTTCTGGTACTTCCTGCTCTGCAGAAGAGAGATTTTAGAAATACCTGTCTATGAAGGGTTGTGTGATTCTTGAGTCCCCTGTTGATGTGGGCTGTGTAAGTAACTGAAGGGGACCAAAACAGCTGATGTGCAGTTTGGCCATGTGTGAGCAGCAGTCAGAAGACCCAAGCTCCAAATGATTCTGGAAATATCATCCTTCAAAGTATCACCTGATGCTGACAGAAATCAGGGCTTCCGGTGCAAGTGATAGTGCAAATACATCCATGACACTCCCTAGTTTAAATCCTTCCACCTGTAAAGCTTTTGCTGGGAAATAAGTCTTGAAACAGCTGTTTCCATTAGATAGTAACTCAGGAAATTACCCTGTAGCAGAACATAGTCCATAGGTTGGTCTCATAACCTTATTCTGGAAAATATATTATAGGTCCTGTAGGTGGAAAATTCGGAATGAGTAAGAATGAAGCATTCAGCCCTGTTTCCCTTTGCTTTGCCTTCTCTGGGAAATACATCTGCATTTTTAGCAGTATATGGGGAAATAAATATTTTTATGGTTAACCTAAGGTTCATGGAGATGGTGAATCTTTAGTGGCCGTAAGTGGGTGATACCTGAAAAAGCAAAGTACTTGTCTTGGAGGTTGTTACAAATGTTGAGATTTTTTATTTTACTGGAGTTAGCTCTTGTGTGAGATGACGCTCCCGAAATGTTGGTTTGTTTACAAGGTAGCTTGTCTTCAACCAGCTTGCTTCCTGCTTATTTGCTTCATCCTTCTCTACTTCTTGCTTACTCTCTTCATCCTTCTCCAGGCTGAAGAAAAAGTACTGACATCAGTCTTTTCTTAAGAAATCTTAGGGCTCATGATTTATTAATGTATAGTTTGCAGTAAGATGAGTCATGCAAACTCCCGAGCCTATTTTTGTACCAGATCATGTGTTAATTTTAGTCATGAATCTTCTTCTGGTTATTCTAGCTGAGAGAAATCATAAGTATTGCAGTTTTCTTTTGTGTTTATAATTCAGGTGAGTTATTATTGAATAAAACACCCCTCAGTAAAAAAACCCCTCAATCTGTGAAAACCTTCTTGATGCATATTTAATTGCAGTCCCTTTCAGATTACCATAAATAAGGCACACAAACTGAATTTAATAGCAAAAAGATGAACTGACAATGTGAATCCTGTAGTTATTTTCTATATTTCAAATCAATATATCTTGGTTTCTCTCTTGTATTCTTGACAGATGGGGTTGAATAATAATAATCTTTACACCAACAAATGCTTTTGTGCTACACGATTATAACTAATTTCAATCAAGTACTTGTCTAAAATTAAGTCAGATGAATGGATTTTTGGTCTCTTATTATCTTCACTCCAACCCACTTAATAATAGGGTTTTTCTTAAGTAGGTGGCTCATGCCCGTCTTCCACGTGGTGTTTTTTTTAGCACTTGCACCATCCACATGAAATTGTTTTTGCCTTTCTTAGGTTGTGCCCAAGTGCTGTAGGGATCATCATCCTATGCATTTTGTGAGACATGCATGTCTCGATTGAGAAGAGAAGGGGCAGGATTATTTCAATCACTTTTCATAGAGTTTTTGATATTGCTGGTGGTTAATACTTAAATGTGGAGGGGAGCACACTTCAGTTAATTGGTTTCTATATAAAGTAACTATCACTGAACACTTGATAGGTCAAAGTAATTCTGCTTCTCTGATAACTGCTTGTTTCCTTTCCTATCTCTCTCTCCCTCCCAATTTACCTTGTAGTTTATTCACGGTATTTATGAAGATTTTACTGTCTCAGAAGTTGTCACCTGAAGAGCCAACATTGCACTGGAAAAAGTGACGGGTGTGGTGCCAGTGTTGGGTAATAGTTTTATTGGAGAATGAATAGGAAAATCTACTGAAATCCTAAAACTGTGTTTAATTATATGTTTCAGGAATTTCTATTACATCACCATGCTGAGAGATCCAGTGTCACGGTACTTGAGCGAATGGAAACACGTCCAGAGGGGTGCGACGTGGAAAACCTCCCTTCATATGTGCGATGGAAGGAGCCCAACACCAGACGAGCTGCCTACCTGTTATGAGGGAGACGACTGGTCTGGAGTCAGCTTACAGGAATTCATGGATTGTAGCTACAACTTGGCCAGCAACCGCCAGGTGCGCATGCTGGCAGACCTCAGCCTGGTGGGGTGCTACAACCTGACTTTCATGAACGAGAGCGAGAGAAATATGATCCTTCTCCAAAGCGCCAAGAACAATCTGAAAAACATGGCCTTCTTCGGGCTGACAGAATTTCAGAGGAAAACACAGTATCTCTTTGAGAGGACATTCAACCTGAAGTTCATCTCCCCATTCACCCAATTCAATGTAACGCGGGCCTCCAACGTGGACATCGGCGAGGATGTGCGGCAGCAGATAGAGGAGCTGAATTTCTTGGACATGCAGCTGTATGAGTATGCAAAGGACCTGTTCCTGCAGCGCTTCCAGTACTCCAAGCAAGAGGACCATCAGAAGAACCGGCTAAAGAGGCGGGAGGAGCGGCGACTGCTGCGGGAGCAAAGAGCTCACCAGTGGCCAAGGGAAGAGGCAGCAGAAGTAGCTGTTACTGAAGATTATAATAGTCAGGTTGCAAGGTGGTGATGCTCCTCCATCTTGCCTAACTAATGAGAGGATCAGATTGTTTGTGCAATGTGGCTGTTAGTCAAGGGAGAACTGCTGCTTTGGTAAATGAGACCTCGTCTGACAACTCCCCCTCCTTGTCTCAGTTTTTCTTGGTTTCTGCCAGTGAGAATGTATTTTTTTCTGAATAGGTATTGATTAGTATTATTAAATGGCAGTAGAATAAGATTCCTGTAAGAAAAGACTTCCTTCAAACACCTAAGCTATGAGGATGGGTTGAAGAGAGAGAGATTCTTTGTGTTAACAGATGTACCCTGTACAATCTGAGCTACTAAAACTTGTGCAGACATGAATGATAAACTTGGGGAAAATACCTGGCTTGCTTCCTTTGTGACATGAGAGCTGGTTTATTTCGTACTGTTCATTGCAACTGTAGTGCATAACTTTCTAGTGAATGAAATTGAGAAGGCGCACACATTGCCCTTCAAACTTCTACATGCTGTGTTTTGATTAAGGGAGGGATTTGATGAGGTGATTAAAAAAGACACAGGAAGTGTTGGATTGGGGCACTTCTTGCTCTGTTCCAAAGGCCAGCAGTGAGAGATCTATTATAGGTGAGGTGGTGGAGGGGTTGGTTTATTTCCCTGCAGGGGCTGGGAGTACCAAGCCCAGCTGGGTAGAAACCATTTTTCTAAATGTGTGTGGCAAAGGCAAGCTTTGAGAATTGAGGTCCACGTGGCAGCTGAGCACACATCACAGACATTATCTGGCTGGGGGCAATGAAATCTGCCTTCACATTCACAGAAGGGGTCAAGCCAACTCCAGGGAGGAGGAAAGGGAGAGAAGGAAAAGTTTAAATAGTAGTGTGACATTTTCCAGATTTGCTGTAAAAGCCTGGAGATACATTGTCTGTGAAGGTAGGCAGGTTTGTTATATTGTCTATTAAAATACACTGATGCTGAATGCATATAGTTTAAATTGGTTTTCTCTCTAACTACAGTAGTGGCTAGAAAAAAATATCAGCTTTCATTTTTATAGGATACATAATGGATATGTGGAAAGTCTTGATATTTATTACTCTATATGAGGATTCTTTGTAAATTTACTGTTTTCATGATGAGAGATCTGCATCTGTTTTTCTTCCTTGTCTACAAAAAGATTCAATGGGTTCTTCCTCCATGTGTTCCATTCTTGTGGCTAAACTGCATCTGTTTATTCCAAGATTTTATGTTGTTCCATTCGTAATAGTGAAATTTTAAAAAGAGGGTCCTGTGCACCATAGATCTTCTGAGAGAGTTTTTTTCCTTCTTCTTCTGGCATAAATGTAAAGGATTAGAAGGAAATTTCTCTAAGTGCCTCAACATGGCTGCTAAATCAAGATGCTGAAAGTATATTATTGCATGCATGAATGGCTTTTACCCTACAGATTTGCTAATTAGAAGTACTAGAGTACCTGATGTGGATGCACATTTCTCGCTTGTTTTCAAAATTCAAGGTTTCTATCCCGTTGGTTGAAAATACAATGTTACAGAAAAAAGAGGCTCGATTTGAAAATTTGTCCCTTCATTTCCAAGTTGGATTTTTTTTTTGTGCATGATAGATCTTCTTTTCTTCTGACAATGCTATTGCTACTTATCTATGCAGAATATTAGAAGTACAATCTAATGATCCTGTTGAGAGTTAATGCATATGATAATACATTGAACATGAAATATCATAATAGCATTTAGAAGTGAAGAGGGCTACCAGGATGATGCCTCATTATCAATGTAGTTCATTTAACAATATGCTGCTTTACGTCTGATTGTCAATGTGTTACTTTGGGTGAATAGTGGTGAGTTTTGGTCCCTAATACCTCTTCCACTCGTGGTTCATGTGCATCTTCTCCCATTCAGAAAGGAAAAGGGAGATTGTTGTTCTCCTGTCTGAGCATGGGATGCCTGCCTTAGGGAAGAGTGAGGAGCTCTCCGGGTTCCCGGGCAGTGCTGCTTGGATCCCCATCGCCTGGAGGAGGCGCTCAGACACCTCGCTCACGTGTGGACACCAGCCTTCCGAGATTTAAATTGCAATCTTTACAGTCGAGTTTGAAGCTCGCTCTGGGTGTCCTGGCTGCAGGACAGTGAGGCTATGAAGAGCTAAGGCTCACTGGCACTATTGCACCTTTAGCACAGTGCAGGTAATTCACAGTGATCTGACATCTTAGCTGCTGGGCTTTAGGCTGGGCTGGCCCTGGCCCTGTGGGAAGAGGGAAGGAGCTTTCTGGTCAGTGACACGGGGATGATGAGAACTGTTGCATCTCCCCATTCCTGTACCCATTACCACATCTTGCTGGAGACCAAACAGCATGAGAAGGGAAGGATGCTTTTGGCACCTGGTGCTCAGTATCCAGGATTTGTAGGTGCACTTTCTGTTTCCATGACCACAGGGAGCTCAGGGT
This sequence comes from Cyanoderma ruficeps, assembly GCA_008694505.1. Classification (NCBI taxonomy): domain Eukaryota; kingdom Metazoa; phylum Chordata; class Aves; order Passeriformes; family Timaliidae; genus Cyanoderma; species Cyanoderma ruficeps. The sequence continues at coordinate 11,484,526 of VZDJ01007754.1, forward strand.
GCCAGGGAGACCCTGAAGGGCAGGGGAGAAGCCAGCCATGTGGAAGGAGAGATGCAAGCCCAAATTCACATTAAGGAGCAAGGTAAGCAAGGAAGTAAGATAAATTCCAGCTTGTCTTTTGTTCTGTAGGGCATCCTTTCCTCTTCCTCCTAAGTGCAAAAAAAGTTGTCCCTTCCTCCCATACCTCTTTGCTCAGCAGGCATCTCTCCATGCTGCTCACAGCAATTGGGCCCCCGTTTTCCATTTAGAAAATGCAGTGTTTTCTTTTCAAGGGAGACAGTGCTCAGAAATACTTCCCTGGAGCCTCACCAGTGACTGTAAGTATCAGTTTCAGCTGTCTAAGCATACCAACTGTTCTCCAGACTGTTCCTCTGCCTGATACAAAACAAAGCCTAATGAGGAAAATCGAGGCCGTTTTTTAGGTGGTTTATATTAGCTTGAATAGTTTGGCAACGTCTTAATTCGATGCCTAACCTTTTTCATCAGTCATTTCCCAGGAGTCAAGATAAGGGCCCTGAAGAGCTGTTAATGTGCTGTAGCATCTATGTTAACAGTATTTGCCTTAACGCTTGGGATTTAGTTAAAATTGAAGCTGGTTTGTTGGATTTTTTTTTTCCTCTGGAGCCTGTGTAACAGCCCTGGTTGTGTAGGAGTAGGTTTGTTGCTTTTGTTGTTTTGGGGTTTTTTTGGGAGGGGTGGGCAGTTAGCAGCTAGACCTTGCCCAGAGCCTTGAGTCTGAAGGACCTGGCACCTCCTTCTAGCTCCAGCTGCAGATCCAGCAAACTCGCTGCACCAACAATCCTGTTTTTCTTAGCAGACTTTCCTTACACATGACAAATAAAGCAGTTTGGAAATGCCTTCAGGCTGACTTCTAAGACACTGGCCTGCAGCTTTTTTCCTCTTGGGCACTGTGCCTGAAATAATGTAATGCAAAAGCAAAATAAAGGCTCTGCTTCATATCTCTGTCATTCCAGATTTTCATTGCTCTCCCAGCATAAACTTCACCATAATTACACTCGCCCATATAAGATCAGGGAGCAGCATGTTTCTTTCTAAAGCTTCTCGAGCAACAATGCTATAGGATTTCTGTCCATCTTCCTGGCATTATTTTGTTGTTTAAACAAGACAATTTGGCTTCTGCTACTGTGGTGCTGAAAGAAATCTCATTCTTTTGTAATGGAGATGTACTTGCTAATCTCTCCCATCACACTCCCAGCACTACCTTTTCCAGTTATAATTCACTGTAGGCTGGGAGTGGACAGAGAAACATGCTGTGTCATTAGAACTTGTTCCTGATAATTTGGTGTCTAGTCCAAGCACTCGCCTCATGGCCTTATGGCCTTAAGGTTCTTTCATTAAGGAATGAAAATTTGTTCTCTCCTCCCCACTCATCAGTGCTGACAGTAAAAATCACTGTTTCTGATGGAGTATTTTCCACTGCTGTTGTGTTAATAGTGAGTCTGTCATAGCCTTGCTAGGGATTCTATCCAATATGCAGCAGCTACTTGCCGTTCACTAAAAACAGAAACACAGAACAAAAAAGTGATGGAAATCAGATCCAGAGCCACACTTCATAACTGTATCATACCCTTTCAACCAAATGACAGGTCACATCGCCTTTGTGTGTGGAGATGTTTGAGATTTGACATCCATGACTAAATCAGGAGGTTTCTTAAGCTGGTCTTCTTGTTAGCACATGCTTCCTTCTGCCCTAGTGGATATTGTTTCCCACCTGCTCTCTTGTATCAGTTATGAGGGCTGCTGTTTTAAAACATGTCTCTTTTTCTCTTTTTCTTCCCTCTGTTGCTATTCCCCTCATACATACAGAGTTATTCTTTTTTTTTTGTTCTAGGATAAGGATTATCTTGTTTCCTGACTGGTGGGGAATGCTATGTACAAGATTGAACAATCACAATAAAGTCATTCAGCTGGAGTTGATGGCTGTATCCTCCCTATGTGTAGGAAAAAAAAAAAGCACACTTGAAAAAGGGAAAAAGGTACCCAGTTTTCAAAGTAACACTTATTTCAGTTTGGTTCCTGTAATATTTTCTTTGTCTACATTTTGTGGAGGGAAATGGGTTCCATAGCCTGCAATGTCCTTGGCTTTCTTCTTGGCCATATCACTAGCTCTGTGATTTCAAATAAATGTTGGAAAAGAAGAAAAAAATAAAGAATTCCCATCAGTTGCCATATTTAAGATGACAGAATAAATTAATAGGATGTAAATTACTTTATTCTTTAGGAATTTTTCTTCTGTTTATGTGCAATAATGTTTGTGAATTCTGCTACTGAGAGATTGTATTGTGAGTAATCATATATACTTCCATTCCTATTTAAAAGATAGTTTGTAGAGCTAGGGATTTTCATTGACGTAAAGCACAATTTAATGAATTATTTAATGTGTTTAACCATTGTGATGTCAAAGGAATTGTTTTCATATATTTATTTGTTGGTGATTTTCTGTAAAATGATGCTCATTAAGAGATCTGTTAAAAATGAAGTTTTGTTGGATATTGTTGGGTCCATGAATTACTTATGAGAACAAATAAACACTGATTGTGTTTTTGAAACACTAAAGATTCTATCTTATCTACATAGCCATAAAAATGACTGAAAGTATTTCAAGTCATGGTAAAAATCTACTGTGTGTTTATAACAAAATGTACATGAAGGAAAATCATATTGCCATTACTTATTATTTAATTATGTTAGAACCCAATACCAAATCTTTTGCTTCCAGTTGAACTTTATTTCTGCTCAACAGCACTGAGGAGCAGTCCAAAATGTCAGGCTAATGTGCTGGGCTCTGTGGGGAATAATGAGAAGTTGAAGCCTGTCACTGCACTATCATCCTCGTACTGCTGGTGTGCTCTTGAAGTCTGCCTGTAGAAAAGCTGTGGGGTAGCCCTGTATGGTAGGGAGTGTTCTGACTCTCCAGAGCTTGTTGATGATGATGAAAAGAGTAAGAATCATGGGAAAGAAGTAAGAAGTGTCTATGAGTAAGAATCATGGGAAAGGCCAGCAAGGCCGATATCTTGGTGGGGATCTGTTACAAACCAGCCAACCAGGTTGAAGAGGCAGAAAATATTCCATAAGCAGCTGGGGGATGACTCACAATTGTTAGTTAGCATGTGCTTTTATGGAGGACTTGAACTTTAGCAGATGTCTGCTGGAAATACAATGCAGTGGAAACAGGTTCCTGGAGTGTATGGAAAAGAACTTCCTGATATGTCTGGTGAGTGGCCCAACCAGATCGTCACTGGGCCTGTTTTTTGTGAACAGAGAAGGGCTGCTGGGTGATGTGATGGTTGGAGACTGTCTTGGGCACAACAATCACCAAATGATAGAGTTTTCAATTCTTGAAGAAGTAAGATGTGAGTCAACAGAACTGTTACCTTGGGTCAAGAGGCAGACTTTCGGCTGTTTAGGAGTCTGGTTGACAAAGTCCCTTGGGAAACAGTCCTGAAAGGCAAAGGATTCCAGGAAGGATGGACATTCTTCAAGAAGGAAGTTCTAAAGGCACAGAAGCAGTTGTCCCTATGTACTGAAAGACAACCCAGCAGGGAAGAACCCCAACCTATCTGAACAGAGAGCTCAGACTGGAACCTGGGGTAAAGTAGAGACCTTTAGAGAAAAAGGCAGGTGACTCAGGAGGACTACAAGGGTATTGTGAGGTTACATAGGGAGAAAATTAGAAGGGTGAGAGCCTAGCTTATCTGGCTACTGCCATAAAATAGAATAAAAATGTTTCTCTAAATACATCATCAGTAAAAGGAGGGCTAAGGAGAATCCTTTGTTGGATGTGGAGGGAAACAGTGACAAAGGACGAGGAAAAGGCTGAGGTACTTAGGACCAGTTGTTCTCAGGATACCCAGCCCCATGAGCTAAGTACCTGCAAATATCCATTATCCCACTGCAAGTATCCATTTTCCTGCCACTCATATCACTTTGAGGAAACAAAAGGGTTGGATGGCTTTGTAATCTCCAGATTTCTCTAAATTGTGGTGGTGGTATCTCACTGCCTGCTTGGTTCTTGACTTGAAACCAAATTAGTTCCTGGGAGACAGATGGCAGACTCCATAAACTCACGCTATTGTTTGAAACCAAAACCAGAAGCTGCTGTCTGAGAGGGCCCAAAGTCCCGACCCTGACAGGGAAGGCAAGATGGCATGGGGAGTTCATACTACTGGGGAGCAATACAGGCTACTAAACAGAATAATCCAGTGCTGCTTACGGTGCCCTGAAGTTGCACATCTGACCTTCAGTTGCTGCTCCAGAAGGATTCAGATCTCAGAATAGAGGCTTTGTCAGATGTGTAAACCCTGTGCAGATACCTGCAGATCTCCAACCAACAGTGTCTCTCCTTGAGAGTTATGGGTAGGAACCCGAACTTCTCTCGCAGTGTTTGTAGCATTTGGGGGCGTCACTTGAGACAAGTGATCTGCAGACTGAAAGTTCATCATCTTCACCAGTTCTGAGCACAAAATTACATGTGCTGTAGGATAGTGTGAGAGTGGAGGAGGAAAATGAATGTTGCTGTGTTTCTGGGTCCTGCACTTTGGTGAAAGCAGTTATAAAGCAGGAGCAGCAAGATGATAAGTAAAATAAATGTCTGTATTGCTGGTAAATACTACTATATAGCCAAAGGAGAAATTGATTTTGCCACCAGGAGACAGATGATTTTTTTCCCACATACATGGTTACATTTCAAGAAGTACATCAGAATATTGTGCTATTATGTGCAATTTATGTCACAGTTAAAAGCAAGACTGAGACTCAGCATTGGTGGCCAGTATTACATATGACTGGAGAAAGGCTGGGATTTTAAAGATTTCATTCAGATATATTTCTGTTTTACCTCTTAACTCTATTCAAGGTATGACACCTTTCAACATTTCCTAAGACATTTGTGAGTATGCTGCTCACGTTCTGAATAAAATTCAGAACATGAGCAAGTGAGATTAGATAATATGGAGGTAAGTCAATGACCTATAAATCTCACCATCCTGTAAGAGCCCAGAGTGATGTAAATGTGTAGCAGTGAGAGGACATAAGGGCTGCCCTTCTCTGACAAGGAAGCTACTGCAGGAATTTTTCCACTGGGTAAGCAGCTCAGCATTTCACTGTGACACACATTGAATGAGACTCCTTTCACATAAGTAGAGGTCAGCTGGCAGCTGATGTCCTCAGGAAACCTCTGGGGACCTCCTTATGGGTGACAGGGGAAAATGCTCTTTCAGGGCATTAGCATCTGGCCTGCTTTGGACATTTATGATGGTTAAGAAGAGTCTCATCCCAGAAATGTGTCTTTTCCCTCTCTGTTCATAGAGGGGAAAACAATCCCCAAATATACTTTTGGGGAGGTAGAACCTCAGCTGTGCCAGAGAATGATGGGGCAGCAGTTCACTTTTGAAAAGATGGTGTTTGAAATGGAATTAAGGCTTCCAAGGGGGATAGGTCTAGAAACATTTCAAGATGCATCAAAGCCCAGAGGGGGAGATTTAAGGACTGAAAAAAGATCTGGGGACCCTCTGTACAAAGGTTATGATAAAAGTCACTGTAATGAGTGAGGTAGCAAAGAAATAGGAAATAAGGGGGGAGGGGGTGGGGCAGCTTGTGAGCGTCGGAGACCCAAAGAGACACCCACTGCAAAGGACCCAGAACTGGATGCAGCTGTGCAGGTGGGGTCTCATTAGAGTGGAGTAGAGAGGCAGAATCACAGCCTTTGACCTGCTGCCCACACTGCTTTGATGCAGCCCAGGATATGGAGGGCTTTGTGTCATGTTGAGCTTCTCATCCATCAGCCTTCTCCTCAGGGAGAGTCCTTCTTCTCAGGGCAACAAGCCAAGTCCTTCTCCTCAGGGCTTGTTCTCATCCATTCTCTGCCCAACCTGTATTTGTGCATGGGATTGATCCAGTCCAGGTGCAGAACCTTACACCTGGCCTCGTTGAACTTCAGCAAAGTAAACACTGCCAATACAGCATGAATGTTTGGGAAGACCCTAATGCTGCACAGCCCAGGTATGGTCCCAGGGAGCAGTGGGGTTTGTGTGTGTGTGTGCTTGAGCCTGCCTGCCCCTGTATGCAAACACCTGATGTCTGTCAAAATGCCACTGCTGGTCACTGACATACGGTTTGGATGGATCCCTACATGCTGGGCACACATGCTGTGGATTTGCAGACCGAGAGAGCCCAGCTATGCATCTGCTCTTGTTATGAGGTTTTTTTTAATGTAAGGCCATCTTTTATTTCTGATGTGCTTACATAAGCACTTCATTTCTGTGGCTATCCATGATCTGGAAGATAGCCCTATCTGCTCCAAGCCTGCTGCTCTCCATGCAAAGAAGACATGAACAGATGGATTATATGGGAGCTACGGCCACCCTACTATCCCAGTAGTGAGTCATATGGTGACCAAGATTTTGGGTTGTGGATTCGTCATTGACCATCTAAATTACACAACCCTAGTTTACTCAGCCTTGTGTTTATGAGAATTAAGTGGCAAATAAATGAATTGAAGTTTATGTAAGGTTTAGATAAACAACCATAGCATGTTTCATCTTCTATTTGGATCAACTGGGCAGCTAGCTCAGCAGAACATGAGCTGAATTTAAACTTCCAGGTCTGAGACAGGCTTGTCTTCACCAGATTTTGTTTCAAAGACGCATCTTTATTTATAAACTCCAACCAAGATTTGTCAGTCAACATTGTTTATGCTACATCTAAATCTATTTAAATAAATCACAAAATAAATAACTATCTGAAGGAATTAATATGTAGGAAATATGTATTTCTGGTACTCCTAGGCAAAATATGCTCTCCTTTTGACTCAAAATTGTCCCAGACTTTGGGAATATAGACACTGGTAGTGCTGATTCATTTCCTGAAACACCTACTTAAACCTAGACATATTAACATGTATACATGTATACATATATTAATATATATATTAACGTGTATAGTGCAAAGGAAGGTAACTAAAGAAATCTAAAGCAGATTAATTGTGTCTGTAGGCTCTAACTTATCTGCTATGGTACCATGATCACTGGATGAACTGAAGCTTGCACTGACTTCTGTAACTGAGAAATCTGCCTGGCTCATCTCCCTCTGCCAATATCATCCCATGACCAAAACAATAAAGATTTACTTTAAAAGCACTTTCTGGAAGAGTTCAGCTAGGGCCAACTAGACCCACATTCTCTCTCTGATGGAGGCCTGAGTGGCTTCTTGTAAATATATGTATATATTTTTATATATGCAGGAAAGCATGTCTGTCTAAATATATATATATATATTTATATATATTACNTTACGATCTGTCTCCTAGCTGCCAATCATTTTTAGGTCAAAGACTTCTTGATCAAATTTAGCATCTTGAAATTTAAAGGACTTTTCATGGACTTTTTTTCTTCTTTCAATTTATTCAGTTGTTCCTTGAATTTAAATATTAACTTCTAGTACCACTTAGCTTAACTATGGTGAAATTTTCATGAATACAACAGAAAACTACTGCTTTTTGATTGCTTCAAGTTGGACACCTTCTAGGTTCATTGAAGCACACCTAGTTGTTAAATTTGGAGAGATACTGAACAAGTCTCTGCTCATCTTCATGCAACTCCTGATTTTGTGATTCTCTGTATTTTGTCTCTCTCTCCCAACTGTCCATAGCAGGTGCCAGAGCATAAGACTGTTCTGTAAGTGTCCATGTCTTTGATTATCCTGGTTGAGCTTGCCTGCCGCATTTCTCATTCTGCTACATCTTTCTTTGGAGATGGGGTCACTGCAGCTGTCCACAGTACACAATACACCGAGGATTCATATGAGGTGAATATGAGTGGAGTTTTACGTGTTGCTTACTTGTATTTTCATAATATTTCCTAGAATTCAGTTTGGGATTTTTCTGAGTAGTTCTGAGCACAAATATGACATGTCCGTAAAATTATATATTCCAATGGCAAGCTCTCATTTCCAAGTATCAGTAGTCAACTCAGAATTCAGCAGTGTATGGAAAGTCAAAATTGGGTTTTTTCCCCCAGGTGCCTCACTTTAAATTTATCTACGCTGAATTTCATTTGTCATTTTATTGCCATCACTCTATGTCATCAGGGTCTTCTGCAATTCACACTCAGCCCTTGTCTTTAGTATCCTGAATAATTTAGCAGCTATTCTCCAGCACAAATTAGCATCCCTAGAGCTCGTTCTGCAACCTGCCTAGGCAGCAGGGGAGCAGAACTTGAGGCAAGCTGATATAACATCCCAGTAGCAGATATAAAGGCTTCATTTGCCTTCCCAACCATTCTGATGAAAGTGCTGAGATGTGTGCTGCCATTCTGCTGCTCTCGCCATGGAGCTGAAAAATCAGGTTTTATTAGTGTTGAAATTGCTTTTCACACAGGTTGCCATTAACAGAAAGGTATTGCTTCTGCATTCGTTCTTTTAGCAGAAAGTCCTGTTTGAAAGGGTGTCTAATCCACTTTCTCATCTGTATTTCCAGATTCTATAAAAACTCTTGAAATTATATCTCTGCTTCCCTCTTTCACACGCAGATTTTTAGCAAATGGAAATTTCTGTCTTTCCAGTGCATAAGCAACTCCCATCTTCTCTTGGTCTCCCTCCTGTAAGGCTATAAACAAAGGCATATTGAGTGAGCTGGCAGTGAAATTACAGAGAGCTGAAAAGGTCAGAATCTTAAATCATAAATCAGATAAGACAAAGAATTTCAGATATCTCACAGCAAATAAAGTATGGAGAATGTGATGAACAGTGTATAACACAGCATGAAACCTTATGTAGAAAAATGTGAAGTGCTATAAACTTCCCTTTCTGATTTCATTTGCTCCAACTGCATTTAGAAATCATAGCAAAAATGCAGCGATAGCCACATTATTATTTGCACACAGTAGGAAGCAAGGCTGAGCTACATGCAGAGATTGTCAACAAGGGGGGAGGCATTTTTACTACTGCAAAAATCTCATTAATTTTGTTTTGGTTTGGAATCTCAAAAATCAAACTTACCATCCTAACAGGTGCTAGAAAGTTATAATGATTTAATGTTCATATTTCAAGAGCATGCAGGAATTCAGGCTTGGTTAGCTGTCTGGTGTCTGCAGTAGGATAAATAAGTGAGAAGGCATCTGCTCTAGAAGCCATAAAAAATGGGATCAACCACGATACCTTGCTACAGCCTGGTCTGGGTCTGTGGTGTGTTTTCTTTAGGAGCATGCAGCTGACCCTGGGTTGGTGCTCAAAGATACCAAAGGAATTATGAAGTAAATGACTCCAGTTCCTCATTTGTTGGAAGCAAGCCTTCATCCTGAGTAGAATGTGGTTTCATAAACTGACAGCTTAGGAGGAGGAAAATAGCAGAAGAAAGAGAGGTGGATGCCTCTCTCCTTGCAGTCAGTTACTGGAGAGTGGCAGGAAATGGAGGTGAGCAGGAGAAAGCTGGGGGAAGGAACTGTTGCAGAGTTAGACTTTTTGGGTAAATCATCCTTCTTACTTTACCTTTTCCACTGCAGAGGCAGCGGCCACCTGGTTCCCCTCTGCTGGCAGGGTAGTCATGGAATCAAGTTGGTTTACAACAGAGATGAGCTGAGGAAGAGTCAGATTAATAGATTTTGGCAGCATTGTGCAGCGTATATTCTTCAGCTTTTTCCTATAAAGCTCAAGGCCAGGAACTTTAATGTTTTTTCTTAAAATATAAGACTTAACTTCTTATTTATGAGCTGTTTCTGAAACCAAAAATGTCTTGTAGCCTTGCTTCAATATCCCAGTGTTTGGCCTAACCTATAAATAATACTGCAGTATGAGGAGATGCTTTCCCATGCCAAGGCTGTGAGGATGTGTTGAATATCGATACACTCTCTCCTAAAGCAAGCATTTCTCTTTTAAAAGCTGCCTGCCCATCAGTGTGACTCTGGAGTTGGGTTGGAGGGTAAAGGGGGGTCCTTCCACCCAGTGGGAATTTGAGTTGTGGTTGCTTCATGCATCTAGTGCAGAACTTTGGCTCTTACTGAACCTCCAGGTAAGGCACCTCAAGCTGATGATGACTTAAGGTCTGCAACAATATTATCTGACTTTTCTTCTCAGTGGAGAAGACTGTCAATCAGCTGTAAGAAAGATAACCTGCCTCAAACCCAGGGAACCTTCTTGCCCTTTCATGGGGAAGTGTCCGTGAGGAGTTGGGTGAGCATGGAAAAAAAAACCCCATACATGCCTGTGCACCATCCATCAAGGGAATACCTTGGAGATTTTTTGGAGTATACCCCAAAGTATCACTGAAAACTCAGAATGAAAATAAAACCCTGTTAAAGCAAAACCTCCCAAACCTAGACCACATCTGACAACATCTGCCCCCATGCAACTTCATTATTGGAAAGAACACTGGGCCCCAGGGACATTTTTCCATGCCCCTGCCTGAGCACTAAAAACTTCTTTGGGCCATGTATCATTCACATGCTTGTAATTACCATTGACCCTCCTTGCAAGCCACCCACTTTCTGCTTTGACTTTACAGTTCATCAAAGGGAAGCAAGCCCAGCAGAGGGAACAAAAAGGGTCTGGACCTTCTTTTGGGAAGGAAGTTATAGTGACACAAAGCAGGGAGGAGGGAAGCCAAGAGGGGCTTGCATTACCTGGTCAAGTGCACAAGTGGCAGGTAGAATCAGTCTTCATGAAGGAAGCATTTGTAGTAAACAGAAGCTAACTGTACTCAGTACTTTAAACCACATGGAGGTAAAAATCCGGGTAGGCAGCATGAATGGCTGGAGGCCTGGTGACATCTATTATTGGCTTCCTAACTCCACTGGAAAAATGTTTTCTAGAGGTCTGTAGAGCCAGGGACAGAGTCTTGAAGTACAGTAATCAAAGCAGAGTAATCTCAGGGACCAGGAGTGATATTTTCTAAACTGTAATTAACCAGTAAGCTGTCTGCTCATTCTCTCTTCCAAGTGCCCTCCCTTTTCTGGCAAACATTGTTAAAAATCCCGAAATCTGTGTTCAAATACTTAAAACTGCAAAGACCCCTACTGGTGTAAGAAATAATGTAATTGGAGTGCATGGTCATGCAGCTTTCAACTTTGCCTCTTAGATATTAGTAAAATGGCTGAATCTCTGATTAAAAAATAAAATCCAAGGGATCAAAGCTTCTTTCTGTTGATGCAGGGCGCATCCCATGGAGCAATTACTGCTTAAATTCTGTGGTAACTATCATGCCAGGAGGCCAGAAGAAAACCTTTAGTCCCGGAGAAATTTATCAAGGACTTTGAAAAGGCAAGAGAGACACCATCTTTTTTTGCCTGCTCATCACAGATGTGAGATAAATCCCAAAGAACCATGTGCATTAACCCTATTGTTGCTACAGCTATATGGGAAACAGGAACCTTTGCATTAATTCCTCCCTCAGATTTGGTCTCTGTGCCCTGCCAGCTTGTGAGAGCTGTAACAGCTCCTCTGGGCAAGGACTTGTCAGCAATTGCTTTAAATCTGCATCATTAGTGGGAAGACCATTAGTAAATTATATACCACAATCCGTTGGTAAGTTTACATCAGAGGTCATGTGTTTCTGGGAGTCACAGGAATCCCATATGGTGCTTTCAAGGACTGCAAACAAACAGAGAAACAAAGTCCCAGACCCTTCCAGCAATTCCCTGTTAGAGCTAATGATAGCAAACAGGCCAACGTGTACATCCTAACACACTGCTTTAGCTACTTCCCATCCTTCCCTGCATTGATTTACCACATCTGTGCCTGGCTAAAACCCAGCACTAATTCTGCCCCCATGTAAGCCTTGGCACTGCGTAGAGTTGCTCACATATGTCACATGAAAGAGGATCAGGTCATTGGGGTATATTTGTGTTATGCTTGAACCCCTCTAACAGGGATGAGGCCAGGTTTGCTCTGCCTTGCCTGTCTCTGACTCACAGCCTCCCACACACCAGAGCCAGCAGTCATGTGTCCACTGTGTAAATGGAAAATATTGGAAGACCTGGAGAAGGGGCTCAAGCTGACCCCCACTCCCTCCGTGGATTTTCAAGTACCTGACATGAGGGAGCAAAGGGTGGGAGAACACTGTGGCATTTGAGAAATTCTTGCAGCAAGATCACAGCAAGCACAAGCGCTGCTCCAAGGGTACATTTGTATGGACTCTTTTGTATGGACTGTGTCACAATGGCTCTCAGTGTTGATGAAGTCCAAGTTTGCGAAAGATAACTGGTGAATAAAGATATCTACTAAAAAGAAAAACCAGGCAATAAAGAGTTAATAGCTTTTGTTCAAGCAAGCTTGTATTTTTGGTTATTCCCCTTGTTTGAATTCAGAGTATGGAGGTATATTACCTTTCAGTGTCTGAGTTTGATTAGATAGATACCTGAGCTCTGCCTCTTCCCTAGGATATATCACTAAAATGCTATATCCTTTTCAATTCATTCTACACATGACACCTTTTTTTCTTGCTCACCCAGCAAGATATTTTCTCAAGCTCTCCCAGTGACTATTTACCTGCTGGAACATTTACTTTGATGCTCCAGTGTGGGCAGCTGCTCTTGGCAGGACCCATTGAGCCACACTTTGAACTGTGTCAGATTGAAAAGGTCAGACCACTACAGAAACTGACAATTTTTAATTTGATAACTTCCGTGGGTACTGAAAGGTACTCACAGAACAAATAAATTAGTGTGAGACTGACTGCTTTAACCAAACTGCAGTTGTCATCTGGGGGAAGAAGTAAATTAATTCCAATAAACAAAGAGAAATCCTTGATGCCCTTCTGACAACACTGAGATCTCAGTGAGGAGGGAAAGAAGTTTAGCTTATTAATTAAGTCTTTGGCAAACTCCCAGAGTTTATCTTTTCTGTTTGGGTAATGGTAATGTTTTGCTATTGTGTAGATAGAGGGTCCATTAACAGCCCCTCTGCCACACAGTGGGCTGGGGGGAGTGGGACATTGCATGTGGTGGGGGCCTTCAGGTGGGTTGTAACTCTTCAGAAACAATTACAGCATTAGGGTGGCTCATGGCCACAATATCTCCTGCCAGATGCAAACTAACCTGGCACACAAAGAGACATTTGGGTGTCATCATGGCCACCACCACTAGGTTATGGGGAAAAAACACACACTCTCTTGCAGACAAACTCCAAGGTTTGGGTTGGTGGGATCAGTGCCACAACCAGTGGAAGAGGCTCACTACTCAGCTTCCCTACTACCTCCAGCCTTCTTATTGACACCAGTCTTAAGAGAAATAATCCCAGTTTTCCTTTCTCCTGCCTCTGAGGTGCATACAAGCCTCCCAGGGGCAACCAGTCATGTCCCTGGTGGATTGTCTGAGACAAGTGGAACAAGGTAAAGCCTTCAGCTAAAATAAAATATACATGCTTTCTTTAGAAAGATGCCACAGCAGAGTATCATTTACTTTTTTTTTTCCCCTTTATACATCTCTTTCTTAAAGGAGATGAAAATCATTATTTCAGTTGTAGGATTTTTTATGGATGTGGTTTTGTGACTGAGAGATGAGTCCCTGGTTCCCCTGTAGACTTTTCTATCAGTTATAAACGAGGTGAGCCAAATTGTAATTAAAAAACCAAAATTTATTTTCGCGTGACAGCGAGTACGGAAACGAATCAGAAAAAAATCACAGCCACAATAAAGACCAATTCGATCCCGGGAATTGAACGGAGTGAACGCGAGACAGGCCTCTACCACACCTGCCTCCCCTTCATTCACCAAAATCCCATCACCAAAGGTCCAGTTTTTATACATTTTTGTTCCCCTGAGGCAGGGTTTCCTTTGTCCAGTAGTCCGGGTATTGATATTGTTAGAAAAATGTAGCACATATTGATTTGGGGGGGTGAGGAATTAAATCCCGCAGCTGCCAGCAACCACGGAAGAGACACCGGACAAGATACACAAGGAATGCACGACTCCATCAACAAGTGAAAAGGCCGAGCAGACTCAACCCCCTCCGCTTTTGACCACCGAATCCACATCACATTGTCCAGGGGGACATGTTCATCCTCTGTCCCAGACGACCGAAACTACTCCTATACAGGAGGAGACCCCGGAATCCACAAAGGGTCGTCTGGGGACGGAGACCCTCTCTACAATTGAAAGCAGGTTGAGCTAATCCCAGAAACTCTATTCAGATTCAGGGGAGGTGAAATCAGAAATTGAATAGGAGGGCCATCTCCGAGGAAAAGCCTGGCCCAGGGAAAAATAAACTGTATAAAGATGGGACCCCGGGAACAGCATGTCGGAGCAGATGATCGCGGACCCAGCGTGGGCTGGTCTGATATCTGCCTCCCAGTCTTGATTGGACTTAAACTCTGCTGTGGCAGGAATCCTTGCTGGTTCCATTGTAATTTGGCTGGTTTTCGTTATATTATTTTGCTTATTTTGTATTTACGATCTCTATATAATCAATTTAATTCGTGGAAAATAAAGCTCTGATTTTGATTAAGAGATCCGAGTCACCATATTTATAACAATATTCATCGGTCTCCTTTTGGGATTCTGATTTTTCCAAGTGGGTTTTCAGGGGAAACAGAAGAAATGTCTGAGTGACCATTGCAGACCATACTCAGTTTCTCTGGCAGATGTTTTGGTCGTTAGGCATACTTGCTGACCCATTTCTAGACGAGCCACATCCATTCATGTGTTGATCTCCTAAATCTTCCCCTGATCTGCCCCCCCTCTCATCTCGGACTCCTTTGGTGAACTGTTTTTCCCTGCTTTTAAATCATTTTATTTTCAGGCACAAATTAATACACGGAGGTTATTCACAACATACCCTAAACACAGAGGAGTAGACCTTGTGGAAAGGCCGATGGCCAAGGTAGTATCGGTCAAATACAGAGTATTTCCATAACTTCCAGCCACTGACACAACAGGTTCAGTGATATTTACAAGGAAATGCCTAAACATTGACACCAAACTCCTAAGCGGCACTTACAGTGCTGAGTTAGGAGGTGGTGGGGAGCACAGAGGGCTTCAGTGGGACCCATAACATTGAGCCCTGAAACAGATGGTCTGAAATGCTATTTCATGAGTGGACAATGCTCAGGGCCTCTACCTTCCCTCTGCCTGGGCATCCAGCACCAATGGGGCATCTCTGCCACTCCAGGGTGCTTCACTCCCTGTGCTCTTGTGCCAATCTTGTGGAAGTGTTCATGGATGCTCTGCACCTCCCTATGCATAAATGATGAAAGTGAGATAAAAAAATATAAATGTAGCCTGAAAACACTACTGGTCCAAGGAGGTTTGAGCTTACTGATCTTTCTTCCTAAGAGCCTGGTGTGCTCATCTGTTCAGCTGAGGGCAGAGTTGAGCTGAAGGTGGAGGAGAAGGATGAATAGCAGGTAAGCAGACTCCTCTGTTCCAATTTCAGCTGAGCTGAGAGACTGTAAAAGAGATGATAGCCTCTTATATGCACATCTCAACAAAGAAGAAGTTGGGTACTGGTGTTTCCAAGGGACAGTAGTTGGCTGAGGTCTCTGGGTTTGTTTAGATTGCCCTTCTTCAATTCATCTCCATGTGGAGGGGTTTTTGGGTTTGACCTCATGTTCTTTTTGCCACAGTGATCTTGCATTTAATATTGGTTTGCTCTAAAGTTAAATCAATTATCCAGCACTCAGAGACATGTTTCCTTTCACTCAAGCTGCTGTTTCAAGGTCAGTGTTTGGTATGCAGCTCTCACACTTCAGCACTTTTTCTGTGCCTTAAGCACTAGGCCTGCAGGTGGTTCCGTTTAACATGAGACAGACCTCAAAAACAGGGATGAAAACATCACCTCTTGTTCCATGAGAATCATCTTGAATATGAAGAGGCTTGATTCCCCCTCCTCTACTACATATTAAGGTCTGAATCATTTTGTCTTGTGTTTGCACACTTTACCTTAAGTGAAGATTTACTGTATGGAGCTATCTTATGGAGCTATCTGTTGCAATCCTCATCTTTGGGTCCCTGTTGAGGCACAAAAAACATGCTTGGGACCACACCTCTGTAACCCACCACTGTCTGACCCTAAACCACACACTAAATAAAGGAAGAAATGAATCAGTCATTGGTACTGAGAAAGGTCAAGAGCTGGTCGTGGGTAGGCAGATCTAGTGCAGTGGAACTGTATATACTGCTTGGAGAGATCCACCATCTAATAATTCTGCTGACTGGGCACTTGGGAGGAAGACCTTGTGGGAACAAGGCTGTGGGATTTGGAGGAGTTTGTGGTAAATAGAAAAGGTTGTGAGAATGAGGATAGGATGGTAAAGTAAGGTGTGGTTAGGGTTTTTTGTTTTTTTTTTTTTAATCTACATTACTCACTCGAGTTTCTGCTCTGTTGAAGTGGAAGCCACATAAAGTTTAGGACCTCCAAAACCTATGCTTGAGTTAATACAGAAGCTGTTATTTAGCATGAAAGAGCCCTTATCAGAACTGCTATAATAAAAGAGAGTATTTAATTCTATTTTAATTTCATTTTAATTTAATTTCACTAAAACTGGAAATGAGACGTTGTGTCCTGTTCTCCAACTGTCTTGGTATACCACATTGGTTTTAAGCTCTATTCTGTAAATCAGCAATGAAATTTGTGCTATCTGCCAAGCGAGCAATGAATAACAAGAATGTTTCTGGGAGAACTATAGTAAGTTGAATTCTTTAGCTACTGTAATTAGTAGGACCTGCCTTAAGGAATAAGAAACATCGTGTTTTTAGGGACCGAAAGTCTAAAGAAAGAAAAGCCTATTGAAGGATGTTGTGAATAACCTCCGTGTATTAATTTGTGCTTGAAAAATAACATGTTTGAAAAGCAGGGAAAAACAGTTCACCAAAGGAGTCCGAGATGAGGGGGGCAGACTGGGGGAAGATTTAGGAGATCAACACATGAATGGATGTGGCTTCTCTGGAGATGAGCCAGCAAGTATGCCTAACAATTGAAACATCTGCCTGAGAAACTGAATATGGTCTGCAATGGTCACTCAGACATTTCTTCTGTTTCCCATGAAAATCCACTCGGAAAAATCAGAATTCCAAAAGAAAACTGATGAATATCAATACTCAGACAACTGGACAAAGGAAAACCCTGCCTCGGGGGAACTAAAATGTATAAAAACTGGACCTTTGGTGGTGGGATTTTGGTGAACGAAGTGGAGGCAGGTGCACTAGAGGCCTGTCTCGCGTTCACCCTGTTCAATCCCCAGGATTGAATTGGTCTTTATTGTGGCTGTGATTTTTTTCTGATTCGTTTTGTACTCGCTGTCAAGCGAAAATAAATTTTATTTTTTTATTATTACAATTTGGCTCACTTCGTTTATAACAAGGGGAACTGTTCAGGGAGTAGCAATGGAATAGCAAGTTAAAACCTAGGATGTCCTACTGTTCATGTCATTACGTGGTCAATGCATGGTCAACACAAACACACAAAGGCTATGCTGTTGTTGAATATACATCACCCAAGAAATAAAAAGGCCTTCCCTAGTGCCAGCACCCTGCATGTGGTTATTCCTGACCTGGCTGTCCAGTTCATTGGCCCACTGCTGAAATGATGGTAAGTAGACATGGTTGCATATTCTTTTCATGATTTCTGACAAGCTGAGGGAGAACTCCTTTCCCTACTTATTTGAGCTTCAGGCTTAGGGCTGAGAACTTGATGGACATTTCCTCTGAGGAAAGTATTGTGTCCAAGGCTGAAGCTTCATTACAGCAGGACCTGAGATGGTCTCAAAAGAGAAGGATGGGTGGGCGTAAATAATGCCTGTAGTGCCTGTGCCATGGCTTGCACTTTGAGCCTGTGGGAGACAGGGTTACCAACTCATGGCTGCATTACCAGACACTGTTCCCTCCTCCCAAACCAGGCTAAGTTTGCCTGCATAACTTGTTAGGAGCCTTCCCTGTAATGTGCCAGCCCCTAAATTATCCCCGAGCATTGTCTGAGGGAAAGCCAGGTCAAACCTGTGCTGGAGAGCACCTTAAAACCAAGAACAAACCAAGAACACCTCAGTTTGGACCACTTGTGTAGATGTATCCAGCTGCATTCTCCATTAGAAAGCATCTTATATGTTTGGCAAGTCTGGGAGGAGCAGGCTGGCAAGCACCAGATGTGTTTGCCTGAGACCTTGAACAGCTTTGTGGGAGCAGTCAATAATTTGTGATTAAAAGCCCAAATGTGTTTTCATTACACCGAGTGGCTGCCTATTCTGAAGAGGACAGCAATTGAAGGCAAAGATTTCCACTCTTTCCTGGAGCTTCTGCAGCTATAGCTTAGCAACAGATACAAAGAGCAGCAGTGGTCGAGGAATCTGGGCCAAAACCCCATGAAAGAGTTTGATAAGAAGAGAGTGCAAAGCGTCCTTCAGCTGACAGGCATCTGACTAGCAGTAAAATTAGTTTAACTAGATAGTGGGACGGCTGCATTTGAGGAGTTCAGATTTCCTTAGAGCAGGTGATAAAGCAGGAAAGTTTAAAAGTGTCTGTGGTCACAGTCCCTCAGCATAGCTGAGAGTGTCAGGCACACTGCTCTCCATTTGCTCCTCTGCTCCCCAGGGTCTCACTCTGCAGACTGTGCCCTGTCTGAGACCCAGACCTCCCCACTGAGAGCCACCAGCCTGCCCCATGTCTGGAGAGACTGGAGGTGTGGCAGCACCCATTGGCAGGCTGTCAATTTCTAGTGTCACAGGCTGTCTAAACATTGTGATCCACGCCCCTGGCAGGGAACTCAGGAATGTAACTTGCTTTGTCTCCACTGCCTTTATAGGCATTGTCATCCACTGACTGAAACAGATCTTTAAATAAAGGCTGTGCTGCGAAGCCTTGTGCTTTCTTAGCTATGAAGTGTGAGACTATGGCAGTGTGAAACATCCTCTCCAAGAAATATGACTATAGTAAGTTTTTACTTTCATTTGCTATCACTTGCATTGGCCATGATTCATTTCCCTATTGGAACAGGGGCAAATGTGCTGAATACCACATGGTGTAGAAATCAGGGGGTGTTGGGATGTCCTGCCCTGTCATCCCTTGCAGGGAAAACCATCAGGACAGGCTCTGTGTTATGGAGGTTTGTAGCAAGCAGTGAATGAAGGCACAAAGGTGATGTGAGACCTGCATAACCTGTGTATGTCAATTTAATTGAGAGGTGTAATGGCCATTTTACTCATGGGCAATTTTATATTAAATATGCACAACTAGGCTAAGTGCTGCTAACTGAGAAGCCTTTTTGGTGATGAGTTACTGCTTTTTGAAGAAGTGGTACTGCAATCAGCTGAGACTAATGTACTTAGGCTAAACTACATCTTTGAAACGTGCCTAATTGTCAGTTTTTAAGCTCGGTACAAACCGTAAAAAATTTACAAAGAAGAATGCCTACAAACCTTTGGTACAAGTTCATACAAGAGAAGGCAGGGACATGATTCATGGGCTGAGCAGTGGATGCAAGAGCATCTTGAAAACAGCAGCCATTATGAGGTCTGGTCAAAGGCAAGAGAGGCAGGTGGGTACTTGGATAACACATATGTAAGCTATGGACTCAGAAAGGTATCGTTGAAAATGTAGCTCTGGTAAAGTATTGTTGAAAGATTCTGTGCCATTTTACATAAAAATAAGAGGAAACTGCAGTATGGTCCCACCTGGCCCAGCTGTGCAGTCGCTGTCAGGGACAGTACACACCAGGGTGTGTGGCTCCCACTCACCACTGGGGTGAGCAGAAAAGGTTGACCTGAAGTGATCCTGGATGAGATTTCCGCACAAGAGGATGGCTGAGTGTGCAGGGCCACCGTGGTGCTGTGGAGAAACCCCCTCCATGCCCCGAGGATGGCCCTGCCTGCAGTGACAGACTTCCTGCTGTGCTGCTGCCTTGCACCACAAGAGGAGAATGAGGGAAGTAAAGGCCCCTTCTGAGAGACATGCAGTGATGATGGAGTGCTTTTCCTCTGACCAAGCCCTGAGCATCTGCAGCTGACCCTGAGCCCTCCCAGCAGGGTGATTGAAGGTCCACAGAGCCTTGGGAGCATCCTGGGAGTGCCTGGGCACCAGTCTGACTGCTGTTGGTGGGACTTTTGCCACCATGAATCTGAGCTGGAAAAAGGTGAGGAAAAGGGCAATAAAAGACATCTGCACAGGAGCTGAAGGGACAAAAAGCCGACTGAGTATTTGTAAAGCAATCAAGCCCCAACTCAGCTTGCCCTGCTACCAGCTCCATGTCCTAAACCTGAGCTGGCCTGACACTGTCTGCAGTGCTCAGTGCCTACACCTGTGCCACACAAAGCTGTTCCCGTTTCTGTGCCTGTCTGTTTTTCAGGCAGCTCTGTGCTCCCTCACTTCCCACCCGATGCCTCTGGCAAGACGCTGAGGGGCTGTGGCCTCTCCCACAAACAGTCAAGTGCAACCAGACCACATCTTTCAAACCTGGGTTAAAATTTTCTTCTTGACAAAGGAGAGGCACTTTTTCTGTCTTTTCATCTTATGCTTGCCATTTCAAGGGGACACCCAGTTGCTCAATTCCTCCCTAAAGTGAATCTGTAGGATGTGGAGAATTGCATTCTCCATTTTCAGCAGGACTCTCGGGGCGATTTGCCTACTTTTTCTTTTTTTTTTTTCCGTTTACATATGATAATCACATTGGGACCTCACAGTTACTGCAGACTTAATGACACTGAGATATGAAATGCTGTCTCTGATGGTTGTCAGGCAGGAAATCCTTAAAAACAGGCCTACTCATTTAAAACTATATCTATGGCTATAAGCTGGGGTAGGCAAACTGTGGAAAATATGCACTGTAGAAACGTTTATGAACAGAGCTGTGGTTTGATCATGCTGCTGCCACTTTTTCAAATTTATATTTTGCTACTGCAAATTCTTACTATAAATTCTGGCTACAGTAATCTGTATTCTTATTAACAGCTTGGTTTAAGAAAAGAGGGATGTGTGGGAGGTAAAGGATTAAAAAACAGTATATGCATGCCTCAGATACCTCTTCTTAGCAAAAGCTTGCTTAAATGCAAAAACGACAACAAGCCCTTATATTCTGAGCAGGAGGGGGCTGTGCAGAAGGTGGAAATGGAAAAATCACATGCAGCCAGTGGGTGAAAGGCTGAAACATCAGGTGAAGCTGTTTGCAGTGAGCTAGAAAGGATTTAGGAAACAGTCTATGCTTTTAATAAACAGGCACGTAATCACAGAGTAAGATAATATGCCAGAAGAAAACTGGCTTACGAGGTATCTTCAAAGGACACACGTGGGCTGTTTGGTGAGGGGATGCTGTTGCCTGTGGTGAGGTGACTGCAGGTCCCTGCTGTCTGATGCCCTGCTTATTCCAGCAATATGCTACTGCTGCGTCCTACTATGCTCTTGGGGTCTCATCCACAGATATTTTGCCCATCAAAATGGCATCGTAGGCTTTCTGAATTGCCACTTCCCTTCCCGAAACTCAGGCTTGTCCCTGGACCCTGTGGATGGGCAGCCAGCTTAATGCTGAGAGGCTAGACCCTAAAACATTCCCTCATTTAATGTGACTGAGGTGAACTCTTAAGGATCATAGTATACTTTTTATATCACAACATTTCCTCCCAAGTTCTTCTAGCACTTTGCCTAACAGAGATTTTTTTTAAAAGTTATTATTTCCAAAGTGAGCCAAACAAAACGGACCCCTCACCAACTTTTAGTTTGAGCTCAAATGTAGGTCTCCTTGGATTTGGAGGAATACCAGCAACTCACATCTTGGCAAATGTTACTAAGAGAGCCCTGATAGAAATAAAGTGCATAAAATTTAACCTGGTGTTTCCAAAGGCAATTTTTTTTTTGCCACAAATGCCAGAAACACAGCTATATCTGTATCAACATTACACATGGAGCCTGGGATTTGGCCCAGCAGAGTTCTCAGCCTGTAATTGCTGTATCCAAATTAACAGATAGCCAGACCTCGTGTCTCAGCTGGGAAGCAGCTACTAACAGCAAAGAGGCACTAAAGCACTTAGTCTGTCTCTGAGCCGTGCCTAATTGAGGGAAGGCTCCTCTCCTGGCCACCCTCACACAGTTTAAATGAACGCTTTTTTGTTGTTGCTGTGCTGAAACAGAGGATGGGTATTTACACTGACAGGAGGAAGGAGGAACTTCACACCAGAACTGGGACAGCTTCTCAAGTCACTCAGCTTTCTGTGGTAGCCATCCAGCCATTGATTCCAGGCTTTCTCCATGCAATATCCAAGATGTTAGAATAAATCACCCTTAACATCCGACTTTGCAGTGCAATGGGCCAAAAACGGTCACAACCAGACACAGATGAGAGACAGTTTAAGAGGCATTTCCTCACCTCTTCTTTTTGAAGGTGGAAGTCAATCTCCCTAGACTGGGATAGGGCCTGACAGCCTTGCAATTGCAAAATTGGACAGCAGAAGTTTCTTCCCACCTCCCCCAGCCATTCACCTTGTGCCCTGGCTTGTCAGAGGTGGCTGCTGCTGAGGCAAAGATGTTTGAGCCACTCACAAATCAGTGGGGTTGACTGGAGTCTGCTGCAACAGGCTAAAGGAAATCCCAAACCAAGAGATGTGCTTCTACTGCTGAAGAGAGTGCTCAGATCAGGTGTTGTGCCCTTTGCTGAGGTCCAGGAGTCCCTCCAACCAGGACCATCTCCAATTCAATGGAGATCTGATGCCAAATGCATGCCCCAGCAGACACCTCTACCAGAGAAGAAAACTGCTTTAGGCTTTCAGGTTGAGCAGTGTCCAGATTCAAAAGGATGTATAGAGAGTATTCCCCTCCCCAGAACACCCTGAGGCCAAGGGGACAGGTCACATCTTGGCCACTGGCATTTTTAAAACTGAGAGAGCCCAGCTTCCCCTCACCTCTTCTTGGAAAAGTCATAACTACCTGACTGTCCATCCTATCTGTCATGCAAAAAAGGTGGCTCTGCTGCACTAGATGCCTCTGCTTAAGAATGCATGGGATAACCAAACCAGAAGAGGAGAGAGGTGCCCAGTATTTCCTCTTACTGAATCAGCCTTTGGATATCTTTACAGCAGCCCAACCTTTCCTCCACTGAAAATGGAGATGCTTGGGCATCACATATTGCCTGTGTCCAAGGCCTGTGTGCAAGGTGTGCTATCTCCAACTTTGGGTTACGTTGCCAATAGCCACCCAACATCTCCACCTAAGTTTTGTCATGGCTCCATGTCATTGCTTTCGTGCATGGACAGAAGGCAGGTTTTTCTTGTCAAGTATACTCTGAACTCAGAGAACATGGGGATTCCCAGCCTCGTGTTGAGGGTTGGCAGAGCCTGGCAAAGGAGTGTTGATCACATAGACAGCAGTGAGACTAAAGAAAAACAAGAGTTTGGGCTCAGTGGTGTGCCATATAGACACGTGGTATATGATCATATGGAAGTGGTAACTTCATAGCACTGTCCTGCTACCATAGAAGAATAGTAGCTTTGTGCCAGAAGTAAGGACGTTAAATGTTTAAATGAAAGCTTTATCTTTTGATATTTTTCCACTTCTCTGTAAAATTACATTGTTCTTCAGTATCTGTCTTCTTACAAAACACATACAAAGATATTATGCTAAGACTGATCACAAAAGAATTATTATTTCTGTCCCAGAAAGAGCCTTTTGAAGTCCTCATCAGCTCCCAGGAGTTGAGAAATTCATGTCTCCTCAGCAGGCAGGTTCTTACTGTGATGTTTGATGGGGAGCAGCTGCTTTGTTGCTCCTACTTCAAGTTTTCCCAATATGTTGTAAACCTGAGCAATCTAGTTCTTGCTGTGCTTTTCAGGAAGACTCCCTGGAAAGAACACTCATGAAAGGGGAAAA
The DNA here is from genome assembly GCA_008694505.1 of Cyanoderma ruficeps. Lineage (NCBI taxonomy): Eukaryota > Metazoa > Chordata > Aves > Passeriformes > Timaliidae > Cyanoderma > Cyanoderma ruficeps. The sequence goes on from VZDJ01007754.1 coordinate 11,508,311, forward strand.
GGTAATTTGGGTTAAAACACTTAAATCATCTGTGAACCAATCTGCTGACATGAGTGGGAGTGGAGTGAGTTCAGCACTTGAGAAAGCAACCACCACCTTGCAGGCTCTGAAAGAACAGTTCCTCTGCAAAACAGTGAGTAATAATTCTGGTTATGTCACTGTCTCTCCTTGGGGAAAACTAAATATATCCTGATACCATTGCTCCTAAATTTCCTTTTTAATTGCTCTTCTTCCATTTATGCTTAATTAAGCACTGATGCTTTCCCTAGAATTAGCCATGGAAATCTAAAACATCAGTCACTCCAGTTGCTCCAGCAAGCAGCTTTATTGGATCTTGCTTACTGATGCTCCTAAGCCCTCTCAATACCCTGCTACTTTTGTTCATCCACTTCTGCTGCAGCTGGACAGAGAGAAAAAACAGAGAAACCCTTCAGAGTGTGTATTCACAGGGCACATCAGTCTGCTACTGTTGGTGCTTTCAGAAAGCATCTCTGTCTCCTGAGGTATGATTAATGGGTATCTGTTTGCTTAGCAAGTTATCACTTTCCTGGCTAGGTATCCTTACAAACAAATGGGTTTTGGAATGAGCTGAGGTTTGCTTGCTTGGAGTGTGGCATTGTCATTGGAAGCCAACTGTGCACTCACCTTGCTGCAGTAAGCTGCAGGAAGATGTGTTCACCCCTGCACCTTTGCGTGGCCCTAATTGTGGGAGAGGGACCTTGGGAAGAAGCAGTGATGTACCTGAGTGACCGCTGGAGGTCATGATACCCCACACTGCTTCCGCAGTCTCCTCCATCAAGAAAAAACAGCAAACGTGATTAAGAAAAAGCAGCTTGCTGCTGGAGCTTCTTATGGCTGTGTTAAAAGCTACAAGGTTAAGCTGAGCACTTCAGGTCCTAAAATAGGATGGGAATAAGTACGAGAAGTATGACTAGAGTTCTGTGAAAAAACCCTGTCACTTGGGCGTTTTCGCAATAGATGCACCCTGCCCTGGGTGGCCTCTAGACTGGGGAGTGCCTTCTGCTGGCCCCCTTTTTGCTTCAGGGAAGAGAAAGCATGTGTAGAATGGGGCCCACTATTAGGGTCTCTCACTTGTCTTCCAAGGCTGCTCCACCTCCCCCCTATCCCCTTTGGCAGCTGGAGACTGCTGGACAGTAACTTGTATGAGGCCAGCAGTCTTACACCTCAGAGCACACAGTGACCACACAGCAAACAGCCTCTGCTTGCTCCAACACCTCAAATTCTACTTTAACGCTGAAAATAGGATCAGACCTCACATATGCCAGCTGGAGAGACTCAAGAGCACTGCAGAGCACTGAAGGACAGTCACCATCCTGGCTGGAGTATGGGGAAGTGTTTGCATCTGCTGGGAAAGAGAGGGGTTTGTTGTTCCTGATGGAAGAAGGACTCTGTAGTGTGGTTTCCATCTCCTACTGTTCATGCTTTGGCACCACTGGCCTTGTCCACACCCAGTTTTTCCCACCCCCCTGGATCTCACACACACAGTCCCAGCGTCATGGTGCATGTGGATCAGCAGTGTGTGTCTCACTGGGCAAACCTCAACAGTTCATATTCTGAGCAGGGATTTCCTCCATAGATGAACACCAAAAAGGCCCTAAGTGAGGACAAAAAACCAACAAGAGGTGAGAATGTTGGGAAGATGGAGGAGCAGGGTGCTGCTATAGGGCTCAAGATACCTGCTGAAACAAGGGCAAAGAGGTGTGACCCCATCTGTGCTTGTGTTTCCCATCACAGTAGTGGCACCAGCCTACATGGTTGTCCAGGCAGCTCCTCAGATTTAGCACCATAATTATTTGTTCTAGTAAGCAATTTCCTCACTCTGCTGGGGAGCAGAGTGCTGGGTGCACACTAGAGCAAGTGCAGCTTGATTTATAGGAGCCCAGTGTCCTGCAGGGGACACCAGTGCAAAAAACAGATCCAACTTTTGTTGTTGATTTTGGTCCTCCAAAAATTTTAAAAGCAAGAAGGGACTGTGTGTTACACACCATAAAACTGTATCAAGAGATTGCTGCATCAAGCCTGTATCTCCTCGTTAAGCTATGACATGGCCTTTAAAAAGGCATCCAGGCTTGATTTAAACACCTTAACTACTGGGGAATTGAGCATGTCTGTGCAACTCATTTTGAATCTCAATTAATACAGTTTCTGCTCCCTGCCCAGAGGCTGTGCTTGATATGCATTTGTTCATTGGATTAAAGAATTTTCTATTGGCACTGATTTCATCATGAAGATACACCTAACATCAGACTAGCCCAACACAGCCCCTTCTTTGTTAAGCCAAATAGGTTGAACATCAGGGCTTTCTCAGTACATTTGCTCCTGTAACTGTGTTTTAAAACCTGCCTTTAGCATCTATTTGAAGTGTGGGCATCCATAGTGGGTACCACTGGTTGGTACCAATCCCAACAATGCTGCTTGCAGGATTGACACTACCTCCTTGTGTACAGCAGGAAGGCCCATTCTTTGCCTGTGGATTGTATGAGCTCACTGACATTCCTCTCTGCAGGCAGACAGGCCAATTTCATGGCTCTTCATTGCTTGTTGAGGTTGATGGGGGGGAACTTTAGCCCATTCCCTGCTCCTGTGTTTGTCTGATCCTCTCCCTCTACGCTCCATCAGCTTATACAGGTTTGGCTTTTTTCAAACTCCTGGCTGAGCTGCTTCAATTGACTACAACAGCAGGAAACTTCACAAATTGAGGTTCTTTCTGAGGTAGTTTTCTGCAATTATGTGAGGAAAGATGGCCCACAGGGGATCTGTCCCTCAGTGGCACAAGGCAAGCAGCAGGAACAATGGGCTGGGAGCAGGGAGAGGGCAGAGGGGAAGAAGGAATGGATGTGTGCCCTATTGGTGCCTGTGCACTGCTAAGGTTGTTCTTGTGAGGGATGACTAGGTCTTAAATGATATGTTTTACTACCATGACCTGGTCCTGAAGGTAGGTCTTTCCTAATGATCCTTGTGAAACAGCTGTGTGAGCACTTCTAGAAAAGAGAAGGGCCTGCCCTTTCGGTTAAAAACCCTTTTAAATGCGTTGTCCATCCTTATTTTCTAAATGCATGGTCTCCCATGCTGACTGTGGGGTGAACAGTTCCATCACCATATCCAGATGACAAAAAATAGTGACAACACATCACACTTACAAACCACCATCGTTAATTATTTCTGCAAAGATGTTTGGAAAAATGAGCCTGTCCCCATTTATAGACACATGAAGAAGTTAAAATGACTTTTTTAGTGACTCAGCCACTGAGAACAGGGTCCAGCTGACACTGTGGAAGAACCTATCTTTTACCAGCTCATTTTTCAACCATAAGCTGCAGAAACCTGCAGTGAGATGTTTTTAATCAACCAGGATTTTGTATTGAGCCAAGTAAAATCTTGGGCAGCTGCAACAAAACCAGCTCCTTTCCTAGCTTATAAATGCTGACAAACTTGTCAGGTAGCCTCTTGTGAGAGAGGATAATGTGGTGGATGCTTTGTCATCATCAGCTATTCAGAGAGCATTGCACCTGGATCCTGTCTCTAAGCCCTCAGCGCCTTAGATAAGACAGTGATATAAAAGATGAGTGTATGTTTCTGTGTGCGTAAAAGCCTGGTGTTCAGGGCTTTAAATCTGCCTCCTTGTGAGGAATTTCTTGAGAACTGTATGTCAGCTTATTATTCTTTGCTTCAACACTGGATACTTGGTGGCTGACTACTTCCACCTATTTGTTCCAGAATTATGGCAGCTTTATTTGGGTGATAATAGGAGCACTGTGCTGTTTTATGAGACTGTAATCCAATTCTCAAGTGGATGAACACTCTTCAAGGCCACGTAGTTTATCCTGATGATTCAAGGAACTGAATCACTGACCAAAAAATAGTGGTGTTCTTTCTCATGTTGTTATGCTCCAGTTCTCCACAGGCTAAATAAATATTCAAAATACCTGATGTGAGAAGAAAGATGATAAGGAGATGATGGGAATGACAGTGAGGAGGAGAATGGCAGAAGGAGCTGGATAGGGGGGATATTTTATTGTTTGCTTATTAGTTATGGCAGCAATTTCTTGATGATATTCCTCATCTTTCAGACAGCACCTTCACCTGAAATCCTCTGGCTCTGAGTTAGTCACAAACCATATAATTTCCACAGCCCCAAAGAGCTGAATGCTATTCACAACTGTCAGAGTCCAATCTGTAGCTGAACATACCATGGGATTAAAATGCTCTAGCTCTTGCACTGTGCAGGTTCAGGCTGCTTACACATGGAGCCAGCACAAACTGGCTCTGCCTTTTTTCCTCTGCTCTGCTTTGTTGTGCTGCTCGCTTTTGAAAGGGATTTAAACCCACTTTTACAATTTAAATAATAGGGGTTTGATATAAATGTGCAGGTGTATGAATAAGCATTATGTAGCAAATAAACACCTACCTGGTGGGTGCTTGCAGTCCTCAATAAGGCTGAGGTGCACAGGGTGCAGCCCAGGACTGGAACCAGGGTTTTTAATTAGAGTGATGTTTATAACTTGACAAGAAGTGATCCCAGCAAACAAGCTAAGAGTGAAACCAGGCTTTTTACTGTGGACACATGAATTCACTGACACTCCTAGTCTGTTAATGTATACTACAGAGTGCAACAAATACACTGCAGAGAGTGAATATGCTCCCCGTCTTGCTTTGAGGCTTTGTGCAGCTCTGCTGGCAAGGTTTGTGCTCCAATAGGAGCTGGTTGGAAATAGGTGTATATATGGCAGCTTACCTTAGGCATTGCACAGATGGTGTTTGTATCTTAGGGCCAGCTGATTTCACAACACTGGTGGAGGATGTTTTCTACTTTTCTGCAAGCCACTGGTGTAGGATCTCTCTCTGACACTGTCACCTCTGCACAAGCCTGAGTGAAGATACCCACTCCAGGCTTAGTGGGGGATCCTGGGAACCAGAGGATTGTCAGTTGCTTCTCAGCCACAGCTTCTGGAGTCAGGTGATTTTGGAGCTGTTTGGAGGATTGCCCTCCAGCCACTATAGAGACACCACTCCTGTTTCAGCCTCAAGGTCCAGGTCAGAAGGGGGAAAATCTGTAACTCTCATCAGAGGTGCCTGACGTCTCAGAAAGAGCCTGCAGTGAAGTGTTTTGGGAGTCTGCAGAGCACTGAAATGCTAATTAAAATTACAATTAATTTTAAAATACAAGATAAATATTACCACTTCAAGTACACTTGGATGTTCATTCCTGGTTTGAGCATTCAGTCTTGATTCTGGTGGTTTTTTGCTTTGGACTACTTAAAAGTTGAGGCTTACGAAGTCCCAACATCTCTTAGGTCCTTTTGGGGTCAATAAAAAAGAAGCATTCAATAAAAGTAATGCATATAGTCATTATTCAATAGTGTATCTCAAAGTTATCAATCTGATAAACATCACTGGCCGTGGTACTCCAGTGTTCTGCTGGAGGAAGGCTGCTTGCCCAGGCAGTGAATCTGCTGTTGACTTCATCTTCTGCTGGTGGCTCATTAGTACCTTTCAGACCAGCAGTAGTCTCAGAAATTCTTGGCTAGGAATGCTTTAGAGGATGGGGTTTTTTTAAATAAAATTAAGTAATTAGTCCAGGAGCTAATTGAACTTAGCATTTGGTTTTCTAGGGTAGCACATGAATCATAAATTTGAGGATAGGGTTAATTTATCTCTTGGTGACAAACCTATGTAACTGACATGCCATTTTGGGGGCAGACGCAAATACTTTTTGAATAAGTCATGGATAGAAGATATGTGCATTAATTATCCTGTGACAGCTGCAGCCAGATTCAACAAAACTTTTATCTGCCTAGAATAAGGTAAATAAGGTCTCTTGCTGAGGGATGCTTCGGGCATGGTACTTTCTACACATCTGAGAAGCACATCTGATAACCACTGCCACTGGTGACTGCAAAGCACATGGAGGAACAAGTCCTGGTGAAGCTACTTAAATGGATGAGCAGGGATGCTGGCATTAACTGGGAACTACCTTGTATTGGTATTCATCACTGCTCTGGTTCTTTTTCCACTGACCTTGTCAACAAGTCAGTAGTTATACTCAAATACACTGTCTCACTGGTGAGGCAAGAGCTGGCAGTGGTGAACCCCAGTCAGCTCCAGTGTCATTAGTCTGTGTCAGAAAACCCTCTGCCAGACAAGTGAGGGTGACAGCATGTGGCAATATTTACAGACATGCATACTTTGTGACAAATGACCAGTGCCTTGGAAATGAAAGCTGAATAATAAACAAATCTTCACCTTAAAAGAAAAAATAAAATAGATCACACGGGTACGCAAGCAAAGATGAAGGCAAATCTGAAAATAAAGGGCTCTGGGGAAAGAGGTTTCCAGTACATGAATTTTGCAAGGAAGGCAGAGATGATGAAACTGGTAGGGAGATGACTGGTGACTGTGACAGCGCCTAGCCATGACAGGATGGCAGTTCAGACCCTGTCCCCCTGCATGGACTGTGAGATAGGGCTATTTACAGGAGATACTCAGGCTGATATGCCTTTGGCCTCACCAAAGTGAGATCAAGGTCTGGGCTTTCCAGTGTGTTTTGAGGGTGCGTATACAGGTCACCTGTATGTATAATGCACTGGAAGAGGTTGCCCAGAGAAGCTGTGAATGCTCCATCTCTGGAAGTGTTCAGAGCTAGACTGTATGGGCTTATCTTCAAAACTCCCTTGTAACCCAACCATTCTATGATTCCCTGGTGTGGTTCATGCACAGACATGTAAATGGACATCCAGGTGCCTGGAGAAGAGACTCCATAGGTGCTTCATGCCAGCTGGTTTGGCAGGAAACAAGTCTCTTTAGGCATGCCTGCCTCATTCCACTGACTAGAGGTTTGTCCAAGGGGATGAGCTCAGACCGTAGGTCAGAGCTGTGGATAGATGAGGAGAGAATCCTTCCTCCCTCTGCCAGCAAGGGTACCTGCCTTTCTGCTCTTGCTAATGGAGGCATGTAACATTTTGGCCACTGATTTTCCATCCTCTGAGCTGTAGGTAAATTTTAGGTCCCATCCTCAGCAGACGGATTTCCTTGTGTCATTGCAAGGAATCCCACAATCTGCTGGGCTGGATTACAGAGGACTCTGTCCAGCTTGTGATCTCACAAGAGTACCTAGCATGGAAGAAAAGCACAATTCTCTTAGGGAAACAACACTCTAAACAAATCAGGAAAAATTATCAGAATAACCTGTATTTATGAGCCCTTATGGGTGTCTGAATAAACTTAGATTATGAGAAGCTAGGGCAGCTTACTTAAACATGGATCCTGTGAGCAGGATCTCTAATCTCCTCCTAATTTGTTGCTGTGGATGGTAGGTATGTCTTTGTGAATTTTAGAGGATCAAGATAATATTGAATGGACAGTATGGAAACAGCTGGATCAACAAGATACAGTGAAAGCTTCAGGACACATGGAATACACAAGGAATAAGCACATACATCCCTCTCTAGCTCTCTCCCCCCTGTTCATCTCACAATGTTTGGTTAGGCTATTATGTAAACAATTCTTCTTGTGTACATGGAGGATATTTTTGTGCTGTATCCTTTGAGGTGGGCATTGCTTGGGTACAGCAGAGACGAATTTTCAGCTGTCAGTTTTTAACTATACATGTAACTTAGAGATTACTAAGTATTAGGAAGGAGCATTAATGCTTGTCAGAGCAGGAGCAGGTTCCATAGGTGGTGAAGATATCTCTCCAACCGCTGTCATCCTACGGGCTGCCACTCAGTTTAATCTCCCTGTCACACATATTTCTCAGGCACTTGGCAGCCCCTCAATTTCAGTACTGAAAATTATGTGCTTCAGAACTTTCATGAAGAAATTTAATAGTTTGGTTACATTACTGGGAGGACTGGGAGGAATCTACCATAAATTGTATTTCTGAATTTCCTTAATATTTTTTTAAATTACCCATTTAATGTGTCAGTCACAGTGTGTCCCATCTCAGAGCTATGGCAATTTAAAGGTGTCTAATGAGAAATCATTTTTGGACAAGCAACTCTAAGGGCCATTCAGAAAAGTTCTCCAGTGAATTCAAAAAGTTTGGAGAGATACAGAGCAATGATGCTTCAAATGTGTACAGACAGGACTTGGGCATAATAACCCTCTGGAGAGCTTGACTCTGTGCATGTGTGTGTGTACCTGTGCCTGTGTTGACACACAGGAGTCTTTCTTGTCTTTCCTTGTGATGTACCCCAGTCTATTTTTTTTTAATAACATTTCAAATCCTCTAAGCTCTTTTTTTTCCTCCAGCTTTTTTTCTCCCCTTATAACTCAGCAGGTTCTTTCTCTTTAGCTGTAGAAAGGGCTTCAGTGATCCTTCCCAATACTGTTATTGCTCTTCCTTGGTGCCCAAAGCCAAATCCTAGCACATTGCCCTGCCTCGGCCTGACCTTCCCCATGCAGCAGAGCCCTACCAGCACCTGGCTTGCACAAGAGCATCAACCTTCTAAATGATGTGAATTCCCTGTGCAGTTGCTTTTCGTCCTGAAAAGGGATTTCTGTTCAGTTGACATCTTTCCTCAATGTCTTACTACTTTTATTCTACAAGAGAGAAAAGGGACAAGTAAAATGTATATTCATATCCAGAGGAAGGGTCTTAGGCACAACATAGTGCTGCTACTTTAAAAGAATTGTATTTTTGCATTAGGCACTGCTTCCCCATGCATTTGTATCTGCATATGTGTGTTTATGTGTCTCTGTACGCACAAATGATAAGTAGCTACATCGTTTACATTTTTATGGCTGAAGCCCTTGATTGAATTTTCATAATGCCAGGAGGGCCCATTTGGGATTCAGGTCCTGCTGTGCAAATACTCACTAAGACATCTGCCCCAAAGAGCTTGTAACTCTAAGAGGATAAAATGTGGCAGGGAAAATAATTGGGGGGAGATGCAGTGACTCTCTCTGCTTACATGGGAGGGTCATTCCGCTTCAGGATCAGAACAAGTCTTTTGCTCATCTGGCACTGATTTATTGGTGAATCAGCAGCACCATTCTGGTTTTATATCTTGGGCTGGCAGCGAAACTGTCCCTCCCTCTTGTGCTCGAACCACAGCATCAGGATGTCCCCAGCCACAGCTGAGCTGCACAGCAATATCAACCCCTTCCAGAGAAGACCCCCAGTGGCATAAATCAGCCCTGGTTTTCCACATGCATATTTCAATTCATGTAAGGAAGAGTTTTTGCTGTTGTTGGACTGCTTTTTGAGATAAGAATGAGAAAGAAAACATTTCCCTGCTACAGACTTTTTTCTTCATCACACATAAAAGGAAGGGCAGGTAAGAGGAAGCTCTCAAACCTCTACATCTTTCCCCAAGGGGACATTACCGGGAACCCCCAAGGACCGTCTGGCACATCTACATGCCACCCTTCCTAGCTCTACATGTCCACCTTCCACAATGCTCCCAAAATATTCCCAAATGTTTTCCATAACCTTCCCAAAACACCAGCATCTCTGGGCCTAAACTCCAGGCCTTGATCTCCAACATGCAGTCGTAGCTGTGTGGGGAAGTAGGGGTATTGTCTTTGGATCTGGATCAAGATGACATGAAAGTCACGGGAACATCTCTGGACCCCATCCCTCTGTGGGGCCAAGGTACCAGAGCCATTCTGAAAATCAGACACCTGAATTTGCTCAGGACAAGGAGTTTTGGTTTGCACTGGTGACTCTTGCAGAAATTTTGTTCTTCTGTTTTTGCATTAGTTGTCAGCCCTGCTGGTTTGGGGATAAGCCAGCACATGACTTCTGAGGCACTCAGGTCAGCCCCATTGTGGGGAGTGGAGGAGAAACATGATGGTACAAATGTGGCCATTTGGCCTGTTTCTCCCATGTTTCCATATCTCTGGTGAGAAACTGCCCAACTCATCAGAAGAGTGAGCAAAACAGACTGCTGTCTTAAGGCCTGCTCAAGTCACTTCTGAAGGTCAGTAGGAGCAAACCCTTCTGTTGTGGTTGTGATGCACAGCAATGAGTATAAATGCGGCAAATTGGTGTGGTTGTCCGCTGTCCCTCCCCAGCAGAATTGTGTGAAACTCAGAAATCTTTCACTTGCTCATTTTCTGCTACTATACAAAACCATGATTTATTTAAAGTCTCGAGAAGGGGCTCATGGGAAGCTGAAGAGTTTCAACAGGGCCAAGTGCAAGATGCTGCACTTGGGTTGAGACAACCCCCAGTATCAACACAGGCTGGGGGATGAAGATATTGAGAGCAGCTTTACTGAGAAAGATTCAGGGTACTGGTTGTTAAGAGGCTAGACATGACCTGGCAATGTGAGCTGGCAGTCCAGAAACCCAAATATATCCTGGGCTGCACCAAAAATCTATGGCTAGCAGGATGAGGAAGGTGAGTCTCCCCCTCTACTCTACTCCTCACCTGGAGTGTTGGATCTGCCTCTGGGGCTCCCAGCATAAAAAGGTAGTCAACCTGATCTAGTGGAAGGTGTCCTTGCTCATGGCAGGTTAGACTAGATAGTCTCTAAAGGTCCCTTTCAACCCAAACTATTCTAATAGTTTATTTTGGTGTTGTCACCATCCCTGTCATCCTGGCCCAACATACCACAGGAATTTGGGAAGGCTTTAGACAAGAGAGTCAAAATTTCAACATAATTTGTGGCTAATGCCTGAATGCCTGTGGCTAATTTGTGCTAATGCCTGTGGCTAATGTTCTCAACCTACTGCACGGGCTTTCTTTAGTTAAGTCACCCCTGCCCCTGTCCCTCAGGGTTTGCATATGCAAACCCATGAGCAGCCACTGAAGTTGATGTTTGGGTAGATAGTTTTATAAAGTGGAAATCCGCTGATGGATCTGTGGGGAAATTCTAGGTGGTTATTTGCATTGGATTTGTACATGCAGAAGAAGAAAGGTTACTGGCAGTCATAGTTTTTCAATGCAGTGCTTATATAAGGGTATGTTAAACTGAGGTTCAGGTTTACTCTTTGAGAATGGACACAGCTGATAAATTGGCATAAGCTTCTTGTCTTCCACCTCTGATGCAGGACCAAAGAGCATTTTGTATGTCCTTCCTTGTGTGCTGACACGTCTAAACCAAATGTAACCATCTGACTTGGTTTTGTGGGTGACTTTGGCCTAAAAAGTCTTTGTGTGCAGGGCCTTCCCTCCAGACAGCTGGGCAGGTGGACCCCTGTGTCCTGCCTTTGTGGGGTCTGCAGAGGTATCCCAGAGCACAAGCTGCCAGAGGAAAATGAAAACAATATTAAAAAAGCAAAAGGAAAGTATGTGTGTGCATCACATTCATTCACAGAAGATGAGAATATCATCAAAGTTGATATGGGTTTTCCTCCCCTCTCCATTTCGTTGCCCCTTCTGCCCTCCCATAAAAGTCTGTTGGAAAGTACAGGGCATCTCATTAGGTAGACTTGGAATATCTGCTGGGCTTTTTAAGCATTCTTAAAGTGGACATTTTTGTCTCCTTAGAGATAGTGATCAACAGATGTTTGTACATCTGGCAAAACTAGCCTTGTCCTCTTCTTCAGTGGCAGAGCCCCATATTGCTGTTGGGGCATGCCAAAAACTTGAGTATCAAGATATGGCAACAATCTGCAACTGTCACGCTGAAAGCAGCCCCTGGGTTTCTCTTTGAAAGAGTTTCTTCTTTATTTGTGTAAAAAGGTTTACAAAGTTGTGGATGCCCCATCTCTGGAAAATATTCTAGACATCCTCCATTTAAAAAAAGAGTACATAGCCTGGATATATGAACAAATTAGTGTGCTCAGTAATTTATCCAGAAAACATCAAGTAGAGCTGAAGGGGGGCTAATACAGAGCTTCATTTAAAGTTGAAAGCAAAACCTACCAACATATGGTTGCAAAACCAGAGGCAGTTCCTTTCCTAGCCCAAACACCAGAAAAATCAGACTCCATGCTGTAGATATTAAGGTATAATATTCTTAACTCAATCGGAGTTAAAAAACCTAGGTATTGATACACAGTAGAGGCTTAAAAGATAATGTATAAGCCTGATTTTACTTAAAAAAAACCCCAGCTTGTCGGTTTTTTGATAGAAAACCTTAAAATAAAAACCCAGCTAAAATGATATGTTCATCATTGCCTTCTCATGGTGTATCTGCTGTATCTGGTGTCTCAGGAGCAAGTGGTTGAGAACAGCACTGCAAGTGTGGTGGAGAAGGAAGAGCTGCCCCTGAAAGACTGTCAAAATCAATGCAGCATGTGTTGTGGGAGGCATTTTCTTTTCGTCTTTTGGATGTTTGCATCATACAACATCTCTAATGGCTAGCTTCCTCCTTCACCATAAAACCTCATCCACAATTTGAGGCTAGATAATGGTCTCAGGGGAAATCATGCTGTGCTGTGCAGAAGTTTTTGAAGTTAACTTGATGAGTAGCTAAGGGTGGATTAAAATACAATGGCCTATTTTGGGAGCAAAATGGCTTCCTCCTCTGATTTCTGACAGAATATTTCCTTCACAGACCATCTTCTGCCCTAGCCCAGAGAAATGCTGTTGTTTCTTTTCCCATCCTGCTCCTTCCTGTGTCAGGGATGGTTTCTTATCTGTTCTCACTCCCTCAGCAAGCCTGCTGCCTTCTGTTTGTTGTTGTTCTTCCCAAGCTGGCTGTGAGATAGGCATGAAGTGGGCTCCCTATGCCATGGGGGAGTCACAGGCCATCTGCCTGTGCATGTGCTTAATGGGGTGGTGCTCTAGTGGTCTTGGTCTGGTGGTCCCTTGAAGACCAGCCCATGCATAGAGGTGTTGGATAAGGAGGAGGGTCACATGAGAGCCTTGAGGCAGCACGTGTTGTTGTCCATTGATTAATGGACATTTTGGAGTAGAGAGCAAAAGTAATGAAACATGAAATAAGGCTGTTATAAAAATATATTGGAGGATTCACTCTGTGATCATACTTTTGGGCTCTGAATATTGTGTTGCTAATATTTTTGTATTGCTGTTGGCTGAAGTACCTCAGCTGGTACTGGGACCTCTCTAGATGTATCTTCAATTATTGGACTCATACTTTTGTACAAGCCTATTTTTTTCCTGCATGAGGCAGCCCATATTGCCTCTCATGGTTGTTATTACCCAAAGCTGTTCCTTACTTGGTGTGACCAAGAAGAGCTTCACTGAATAATGTAATGGGCAAAAATTATTATGATTTCCTTTGAATTGTGGAAAAGGACTTAGTGGTGCTGGTGAATGAAAAACAAGCCAGCAATGTATGCTCACAGCCAACCGTATCCTGGGCTGCACCAAAAGAAATGTGGCCAGCAGGGATTCTGCCCCTCTGCTTCACTCTCATGAGACCCCACCTGGAGTGCTGTGTCCAGGTCTGAGGCCCCAGCACTGGAGAGAGTCCAGAGGTAGGCCACAAGGATAATCAGAGGGCTGGAACACCTCTTCTATGAGGAAAAGCTAAGAAAGTTGTGATTGTTCAGCCCGTAGCAGAGAAAGTTCAAGATGAACGGATTGCAGCTTTTCAGGGCTTAAACGAGGCTTATAAAAATTAGGAGATACTTTTTAATAGGGCCTTTACCAGCAGGAAAAGGAGCAATGGTTTAAAATCATAATAGGGCCGTTTCAGACTAGATAAAAAGAAGAATTTTTTACCATGAGGGTGGTTTAACACTGTCACAGGTTGCCCACAGAGGTGGTGGATGTCCCACCCCTGAAAACTTTCAAGGTCAGTCTGGACATGGCTCTGAGCAACCTGGTCTAGTTGAAGATGTCCCTGCTCATTGCAGGGGGACTGGACTCCCCGGCCTTTAAAGGTCCCGTCCAATAAAAACTGCTCTATGATTCCACAGATTCTATATCAGTAGGGTGGAAAATCCTTGTAAGAGTGATCTTGTGTTACCCCACCATTACTCTTCAGGCAATCACTAAAGGCAGTGAGCAGGATCTTACTGTGTAGGCTGCACTTTTAGCCACCTCTGGAGGGTGATACATCCCAGTCAGTACTAGAGCTGTGCCTCAGCTCTTTAAAAGCACGCACGAACATGTAAGTCTATGTCTGATCTACTTACCTCTTATGGTCAGTGGAGAGAAACAGACACTTCTAGGTCACAATTCACCTTGTCCAAATGCAGACATCAGGAATAATTTAGTGAATCACACTCTAAAACTGCTTATTTCTTTGCATTATAATGGAAAATTATAAAATGAGGACAAGGTGATTAGCTATATGCATACACCTACCCTGTCAATGTCTCTAGGGAGGTGAGAAGAACGTCCTACATGCCTAAGAAAGGTTTTGATCTCCAGAGGGTCTTACCCCTCTCCATGGCTTAGGAAGAAAGACAGGTCACTACCTCAGACCACACTTACCTTTTAAGTTAATTTAGGATTACTCCCATTCTGAATCTGGATCTGCCACTAATAGACTAGTATTTTTTTCTGGAACTGGCCATTCTCCAAAAGAGCTACCATGGATTCAGAAACCAACCACAGAAGCATTTTTGAGAAGTTTCACACTTAATTTATTAGTATTTTATTTAAAACTTTTTAATTTTAATCATAAATTTTCTCCTGTGATGATCAGTTTGTAACTCAAAACAGATTAACTCTCCTTGGGCACTGGCTGGGTTAACTTGAGTACTCTGATGGCAGGGAGGTGGTACTTGGCTGGTTGAGGGCAGGTTTCAATCCTTCCTCCATAAATGTTAAATGGCATCAATCTCTTCTACTTCGAACTCTTGTTCATCCAAAACTTGAAGAGCGAGAGTATCGCCTGCTGGAAGTTATCTCCTGACACTACATAGAGCAGCAAATTTCCAAAAGTATTTAATGCTGCTAAAGGTTTAGTTATAATAAACATAAAAAGGATTGTTTTCTTCAAGTGGCAGCTAACTGGCTGTACTTGGAGCTCCAGACGAATCCCTTGAAAGATGTGGAAGGGGAGGAAGCACACATAGAAGACCAGCAAGAGGAGAACAGTGAGTCTGCGAGCCTTTTGTTTGTAGCTAGCCTGTGTGTGGAGCCCAGTGCCCAAGATGCAAATTATTAGCACATAGCACAGGGTCACCGTGAGCAAGGGCAAGAAGAAGGCAAACACAGTCAGTGCCCAGTTGTACCAGCGACTTGTGTCGAAGTCCTCAGCAGTAACCAGGTCTGGGCAGATGGTCTTGTTCTGCCTGTGACTTGGGGCAATCAGGACGGCCAAGGGGCTGAGGGCCACCAGGGAAATCAACCAAACAACTGTGCAAGTCATCGCTGCCCACCTCCGCTTCCGAAGAAAAAGGCATTTCATTGGGTGCACAACTACCAAAAAGCGGAAGATGCTGAAGCAACTAAGGAAGATAATACCACTGTACATGTTGAAGTAGAAACAAAACTGAATAAACTTGCACATGAAGTCTCCAAAAATCCAGTCATTTCCATTAGCATAGTAGTGTATAAAGAAAGGAAGCGTCACTACATACAATAGGTCAGTGATAGCCAGGTTTAACATAATTATGGTGCTGCTTTTCCAGGGCCTCATCTTAACACAGTAAACACAAATTGCCACAATGTTCCCTGGGAAGCACACCAGGAAGATTAGGCTGTAAAGGATAGAGAGATAGAATTTAACTTGTAAGAAATCTTCATCCTTGCAGCTCGTCAATCGGTTTGCGGGGCTGGGCTGAGCAGTAAAACTGCTGGTGCATTCAGATGCCATGTTTGCAAAAGTCTCCTTAAGAAAAAAGTCAGATTTTAGTTTTAGTTTAGTTTTAATTGATTTGTTGGAACAAATGTTGTCAGTTAAACCTTTTGTAGCTGGAGAAAATGTTGTATGTTTAAAAAGGCACAGTAGTGTGAGGAAATAAGGATTTGCTAATGTACCCAGTATGACCTAGATAATACCATTGAAATGTTTAATTTCACCCTTTTCTCTCTTTTACATTTAATTTTGATTAAATTAAATTATTAATTTTACTCTTTCTTTGTTTAGCCTCCTTCATTGAAGAAGACAATTACTGCTTATCTGCACATCTTCGGGAGTAGGAAGCACACATTTAGAGAGCTAGAGGAAATTTGGGCTTAGATTTTGCAAAACTGTGAACTACTCTTAACCTTTCAGAAAGTAGAACCATATCCAAATAGTATATTCATTAACCTGAGCTAATCAGTGTTTTGTGCTTATGAAACAGAGATGTTGTTCTGCTTCCATGAAAGCCAAAAGATGTTAGGTTTAGTTACAGATCTCAGGACCTGATGCTCCCGTAACCTGACAGTTTGTTCCCTAAATGTGATTTTATTCTCTTGGAGTCATCAGAGTATAAAACTAATATAAATGTTTGGGGTTTGGTTTTTTGGAGGGTTGTTTTTTGGGGGAAGGGTGCTATTTTGTTTTGGTTTGTTTTTTTAAATCAAGCTCCATACTGGCATAAAACTGATTTAAATTAAAAAAGACTGTTTCTCAAAGGGCAGAGGGAAAATGGAAAGCACAAAGGGCAGGCAATGATTTTGCTTCCCATTCTATGCCAACTAGAGCTAGGTAGACTTGTTTCTGAAATGATTTCTTGTCTGACATAGCCAATTTGGATCTCTCCACAGGGAGTCCATGACATAACATTTCTTGGTAGTGTTTTAACCTTAAAAAATGGTAACCAAGCATAAAAATCATCTAACCTCAGGTACCAGAAAGTTAGATGCTTAGTTTGGAGCCAGTCCTCCTAAGCCCCCCTTTATCACCAACGGAGAGAAGTAAGTTCCTCCAAGACATAATATATCTACCCACAACTGAGATTTCTGAGATAAATTATTTACTCTTTTGGCATACCTATTTCTTTCCATTGATATAAAAGGTAGCCCAAGGATACTAGTTCAGCTCTGGATATCTCAAGTGAGGCAAGGGCTGTATCACTCTGTGTGTTCAGCACCTCAGGTGAGTACCACTCTTCCCGATTCTAACCAATTCCACGTGAGAAAATATTTTAAAGAAACTTCATAAAGTGGTAGACAGGGTAACATCAAGCCTAGATCCTCTCTCTTTTTCCAGAAACAGCATCTTTAAACTAAACCAATGCTACATTAAATATCCAGGGTGAAATCAACATATTAAAAAAAACCAAAAAAACACCAGACCTGCAAAAAACCCCAAATTGTACCTTATTCAGTCTTGGAAAATGTGATTCAGTTCACAGCATTTAACATGTTACCTGTATGTCGCTTCATTATCTCAATAACTGGTGGAACATGACCAATTTGCTCTGACAAACCCAGTCACTAAAGCCGGGACACAACAGACATTATTTGAGCATAACAAGTCAGCAAGATGATTATCTCTTTGTTACTCAGAAGCACTTCAGAGTGAAATTTGAACAGTGTCCCCACAATTTAGTTAAAATACTAATGTTTTTTAACATGGATATTAGATCTGGTATAGAAGCTTTGCGGTCAAAGATGCACTAGCTAAAGGGTGTCAAGCTTGTTTAAAACCAATCCAGATTTACAATCACAAAAGCTAGGGGTGTGCATGTTTTCTCTCTTTTCTGCTGCTCGGTGATACTGCTGTCACCCACATTTATGCCTCTCCAGTATATTTTATATCATGTTAGACAAATTTACTAGAATATTTGATTTATCCCCAGTTTGGCTTTCTTGCACTGCTGATTGGTTCTTCACCACAATCTTGAACCCTCCAAATTGAAAATGGAGAAATACTGCTTACCTGAAAACCTGCAATTCTGCTTCTCCCTCTGATATTGCTTTGAGCAAAGAGCTCAAATGAAACGTATTTATGTCTTCCTTGCAATGAAGCAGGTTTTAGTATGGCTTTGCAGCCATATACATTCACTCCCTGTCTGACTGAAGCTCCATGTGCCTGTGAATTAGGAAACTGGTAGAAAACCTCAGTTACTGGCTCAGGTGTCAGGTCTTAGAATTGAGTGGCTGGAAGAGTCCTCTTTCGCCCTCTGTCATTCACACTGTCTTGCCTTCAGTGGGCAGATCTGGCTTTGCAGGCAGCATCTCTGTGTGCTGAGGCAGACCTGTAGTATTCTAATAGCAGCAAATCACATTTAAATTAGCATGTATATGTGAGTGCATGTGCTTTGAAAAGATGAAATTAAATTTATTCTCCATTTCCTCTGAAGTGAAACCTGATCACCAAAGTGAATAAGGCATGTTGTCATTTCAAGGTCATGTGAAAACTGTTATGCCACACTGTCTTTATTAAAATCAAATTTCTGACGGAGTACAGATTTCATCTCACGAAATAAATAAATGTTTGTTTTGGCACGATGTGCTTTTCAGAAACTGTGGCATTCTTTCTGCTTATTTTTGATGAGTAAAATATCTATACTCTGTTGGCTGGTTATTACTGGAGTAGCTGAAATTGCAAACGGTTTTATTTTGAGCTTTTGCTTTTGGGCTTCATAATTCACAAAATCTGCAATTTTCTCTGCTTCTTGAGCCAGAAGCCTGTTCTTGAATAAAAATCTCATTATTATCCTTAGCTTGAGGAATAAGATCAAAAGAGATTATTATTATTTAAAAACAGTTGTTGCATCTTGAATTTTGAAACAGCAGCCTTCAGCCCTTGAGCTTGCAACCTGGTCCATGCACAGAAGCTCCAGCTGCCCAGTGTGGCCAGCAGCCTTTCTGTCTTGATACATTTGATGGGTCTTTACTCACTGATGAGTTTATGATGCAGTACCAAATGAGCAAGCTTTCATGCCTGAACATTATGTATGTATGTACATACAGGAGTATTTTTCAGAAGAGGCTCTCAACTCTCCTTGAGTGCCTGTACTGGGCAGGATTTGGGAGCTGGCTATCTGTTTTGCTAATCACAGTGCAGGGAAAGAGTGGTAACAGGGACAGTCAAGACTGGGGCAGCGGTAATGTCTGACAACTAGATCATTATCCATCTGTTACCATTAGGGAAAGGGCACCCTCTCTGCTCTCATCTGACCAAGCTCTTCTCTAGGTCAATGCCCAGAGCACTTCTAAAAAATGTCCAAAGTTTCTCAATAATTGTAAAATACACTGTCATGTACCAGCTCAAGGATCAGCAACTGTTTAAATAGCTATTACCCTGTTCCTAGGCACTGCATGTGTCATTAGAAACCATTTGTATGAGGCTGTAGCGTTACAAGCACAGAGGGAGCTAATTATAGTTAGGGATCATTTAATGCATTCACTACTTAATCCATTATACCCCTGAGCAATGGGGAACCTGTGCAGCAGTGGCTGGTTTTCATTCTTCCTTGGCAGAGGCAGTGCCTGAGGTAAAGCAGAAATGGGCTCTCCTGGTGCTGTGACCCAGACCTGCCAGGGATTTGGTGCTCTGGGGTTACCTCTGCATTTCTAACTCTGGACAGGAGAAGAGAAGAAAATAAAACACACGTTTTCAGACTAATATTGAGACATGGTGACTAATAGAAGGTCAACTCATAGAGAGCTGCTCTGCATGAAGATATGCTCCTTAGTTTACCCAAATCTTGTGCCATCATCAGCTGGAGTGACCTAGTCGCTACTGCACCCCCACATCCTCCCTGTATCTTTCACTATGGTTACAGCTGCTCCTCATTGCACAGAGACCTTTGGAAACATTGGCTTCAATCACAGCCATGCAACTGGCCCCGGGATTCACTTCAGGCACTAGGGAAATTGAGAATAAACGAACAAGGACCACATGTGTGAACGGCTTATCTGACCTCACGTGGGATCTCTATGGATAAGGGATGATTATTCAGTGTGACTTTCAACTCCTCAGTCTGTGGGCCTTTTCTCTTTACCAGCCATTTCTCCACCTCATGTCTGTGAACCTCTTAAGTCTGCCCACTGGTAGACCATTGTGATCCTTCATAAAAACAAGGTGCTTTTTGTACTTTAAGGCTGTCCTCGCCCCTTCTCCCCTCTACAAGCATTGGTGGGAAATCAAAATACCCTGTAGTTCCACAGTCAGCTTAAGTGACTCTAATTGTATGCTGCAGTCAAAAGAGCTGGCAGCACCTGTCATCCTAAACCACACGTTTTCAACAACCCCAGTGCTTGTGCAATCATGGGATGTGTTGGATAAGTGAGCTGACTGAGGCCAAACTAGTTCTCTTAATCTTGTGTTGGGTTTATGGCCCTGTTGTGACAGGTGATGGCTCTTTCTGTGAGTGTGTGGGCTCCAGGCCTCATGGCGGGCAGTGGCGGGGACTGGCCAGGGACAAGAGGACAACAGCAGAGGTAGATTGGCTGGGGCTGCCACTGAAGCTGCACATGCCTCCCTGCTGTGGAGTTGTGTTTCACTCACTGCTCAGCAACCAGCCACCAGCTGAAGCTGGTCTCCAGAAATATTTCCCAAAGACACAGCACTCACCTCGTGTTTCAACAGCCTTCCAGGCAGGCTGGGTTAACTGGTCAGAGGGGCTGACCAGTTTTCCCCGACATAATAAAATTCAATAGAGTTTATCTGAATGCATTAATGTGGCTTTTAGTCGCTGTATAGGAAAAGAACTGGAATGAGTTGATGGCAGGATTATTAATGAAATATTTCCTCTTGAAACTTTGTACTATAGGCAAAGCAAGTTATCACGGAGTGTGTGAACCCAAATAGGATCACCTTTTCGTACAATATTCTTCCTTCTGTGATGGCAGAGTGAAAAGGATGCACAGGAGGACTGATGGGTTTGCTCACCTGGGCCACACTACCTCTTTCAAAAACTTCCAGTCTGAAATACAAATGTGGAGAACAAAGCCCAGTATTTTTATTTTGCTTTGTGCCTGATTCCAGACAATGTCTCTCTCCTCCAGATGGGCTAGCTATTGGCTTCTATGGGCATTGGGGTGGAAGAGGTCATAGCAGGGCTTCTTGTGTCTCAGCATCACTGCTGAATTTAACTGTAATTAGGCTTTGCAGGCATGAGGGTCCACAAAGCAGCACAGGGGCCATCCTCATTTCACAAAACCTGACCTAAAATCCACAGGCATGAGTGAAAGACTCCTTTCACAATCAGATCTTCAGGCATGACAGCACCTGGTGTGGTGCAGTAGAAACGGCTCTGATTGATAATTATGCAGGAAAACAGCCATTTTTTGGGGCAGGGGTTAGGCTGCAGAGTCTTAAGAGCTTTCATTATACGTTTTACTTTTGGTTCAGCAAACACATAATCTTTGCATGGGTTATTTCCCTTAGCAGACGTGCATTTGTTTAGCTGAGCTTACTCTGTGTGTGATTGAATACCTAATTACCATTGTTATCAGACCACCCACTGGGAGATGCTCTGTTCTGTCGAGAATGATATCCTGTGTCTTCATCACATGGGGAAATCAACTCTAGTTCTCCCTTTGTATTTCTTCCCTGAGACAGTATGGTAAGGGCAGCATTTTTTAATCCCTAAATGCACTGTAACTCTAAATTAATCACAGTTAAATGCTGTCATCTAATTATGTGGGAAATAGAGACTGTTAATGAAAACTTTTGGAAAGGGATATTTTACCTTAGGAAAATTACATATATAATCTGGAATATAAGCAGTGCTGCTGCCACATTGGCTGAGCAGAAGTAGTTCAATAGGGTTACAAAAATAGCCCATATGGATCTGAGACAGTATTTTATGCCTAATATTAGTCCTCAAAGTGAATTGGTGCTCTTTGACTACAGGGCATAGCAGACAAAATCTACTGCAGCCCTTAGATGATGGCTGAACTTTCAGAAGGTGTGTTGCCCCATGGGAAATAGGGAGAGGAAAGACAATGCGACAATTTATCTTCTCGAAGCCGGAATGTGCTCAGGTACTCTGGTGCAGCACTGCCAGGAGTGTAAACCAGTGAATAAAAAGCCCCACAGGAGCACCCAGCTATGAAGTGGCCTTAAACACAGCAGCTGCACCAGTTGAAGTTTTCCCAGCAGACACTAAAAACCAAACTAAACTCACTGGAGATGTGACAATAGCCATAATTGTTTTAGGTAATAGGCCGTTTCCTGAAAATGGCCCAGTTCAGTGGGACTGAAAACAGAGAGGACCAATTTGCTGCCTTGTTATTTTATTGGGTTTTTCAGTTCCAAGACGAAGCAGCCTCCTTGGTGCTCAGTAATGTGGCAGTAGAGGATTCAGCAAAGGATGCTGCTGATGCGGCTTCCAGTGTACAAGCAAGTTTTCAGTCACTGAAGATATATTCTCTTGTGGTGCTGTTGCTCTTGTAATTTCTTTGCAGCATGCTGTGGCACATGAAGGAAAGTCTGCTCTTTGCCTCTGGTCACTCTAATAAGGCTTTGTCTTCAGAAAGTGACTTGTAGCATCACAGCCCTCAACACATGAATTTAATGTACACAGGCAAAGATGAGCCTTCTTATTAGCCAGATATACTTCCCTCACAAGCCCTGCCCAGCCCTTGGCCAAAGGACCCTGGGTGGTCCTGCTACCAGCACCACTCATGTCTGCTCCTACCTGCACCCCTAACCCCTTCAGTTCCCACCTCCAGAAATTACACTTGTGCTTTGGAAATGAGCCTCTTCCAGTGGGTCTGGTGCCAAGAGGAGCACAAACAGGACAAGGAAGGGAGCTCAGCCATTTCGGCCACACTTCATTTTTCAAAAGTATAATTTATCTCCCGAGATCATCTAATTCTTTTTTTCATACAGTCACTGAAATTATGAACCGGTGAATTAGTTGTTTGCATTGGTTGTTTGCAGTTGTTTAGCACTTGTTTCTAGTAAGGTAAATTATCAGGTAGAATTTTAGTATTATATAGCAATAAGCAGAAGTAATTTTCACTCAAATTGAAATGAGGACATTCCTTGACAAAACAGACAGAAGGAGAAATCCACAAGGAAATGCACTGCATATCATTACTTAAAGACAGAGTCAAGGGTCTTGTATTTTTCGCAGAAATTCCCTTTTTATCAGGCAGAGAGCTGTACAACAGAGAAGGTGTTCAGGCTCCTCATCCCAAGCACTACCCATTCCTATTCATGATAGAGAAGCTGCTCTGCCAGCATGAAGGCAGCTGCTTCTGATTCCCACTTGCAGAGGCAGCTCTGCCAGCCTCACCCTGAGAGACATGCAGTTTCCCTGCATTTGAAAGACTCTTGTCCTCTTTAAATGATGCTTATTATTATCCTCAGGCAATTAAATGGCTCTCCAACAATTGAGACTGGGTGGAGGTTGCTAAAATAGCCTTCAAAGAGATAATTCATTCAAACTGAACCTGTGGAATTTATACTTTGTCTTTTTTTTAACCTATTTTTTTCCTCTGGCTATTTTGTTCTCATCTAAATCAAATATATAAAAGGGAGATGCTATTCTCTGCAGAGACTTTCTCTTGTTTTGCCTTTCTATGCCACCTTTCACCAAGTGCTTCAGGGTCACTGAAGTGCTTTGGTTAGATCTCTCTCTGGGCTTTGCAGGACTCAAATTACCAGAGCACTGGGCTTACCCACCACACCTGGGTCAGCTGGGGGGCTCTGATATAAGTTGATGCATCATATTTGTCTCCATCAGGGTACAAGTTTCAGCTAAAACACCAGCACTTTATTAAATGCGAATGTCATTCTATGTCTTGTATTTATCAAGATTTTCAACAATAGAGAAACAGAAGAAATCACATCACCATGGGACAGATGACACAAGAAAAGACAGAAAAAGCGCTCTGTGCTTGACCTTGGCTTTTTATTTTTTAAAAGGAACTGCTTTGTAGTTGCTGATTAAATGATACAATGTGTTAAAGGATATAAAAAATTCAGTGTTCTGCATGTTTAGGCTGTTTGGTGTAAGGTCTTTTACCCACTACTCTGCATTTTACCAACATACAACACTTCTGCTTCATATTGCCATGGCTGATGGCCTGCTGGGATCTGAGGAGGGGATCTCTGACCAGACTTTTATCGAGTTTTGCACATCCTATTCTGAGGAGGTCTAAACTGGTGCATTGCCACCGACTTCAGAGCCAGTTTAAGCTACTTCAGCAGTGTCTAATCCATTGGTGCTCATGGCACAGTCACTGCAAAGGCCTGAGATAGTCCCTCTCTGAGGGACTGTCTTGGTGCATGCAGTGGGATGATGGTCTCTCCTGAAATCCTCTGTCATGATTCAAAGGGTTTTTTCCCATGGCATTTTAGGAGATGGGGTAGAAGGAAACTCCTCAAGACAGGCAGTTCATCTGCTGCACCAGGCAGGGTCATATCCTTGGCAGACCCAGCAGGTGCTTTTTCAATGTTGTTTAAATTTCTCTCTCTACCAAACTATTACTCTATTTCTCTGTCCTCAAAGGATGAGTTGTCTCATGCCTGACACCTTCCTGATCTAGCCCTAGCTGGGGGCACTCTGTTTTCCAGATACAGGTCAGGTGTGTGATCACTATCACTTTTCCTTCAGTGGCCCTTCTCCTAGACTGAACAGCTTTCAATCTCACGCAATTTTGTTTTGTTTTGTTTTATTTTTCTGAACCTCTATTCTGTTCCCTGTCCAGCAAGTTCCCCTCCTTCTCTAAGTGCAGCATTGGACCAGACATGCCACCCCAAGAGACACGTAACAAAAGCAGCAGGGTCAATCATCCTACCGGGAGACTTGTGCTCTTATTTCTACATCCCATTCTGCTGTTTGCCCTTTTCACAACAGCAGAACACATCTGACTGATGTTCAGCTTGTGTCCTGAGCAGCCATTCAATTCTTTACTGCAGTACTGCTGCCTAAACAGATAGTCCAGTTTGTAGAGTTTTGATTAATCTACAAACTTAAATTCTGCATTTGTCCTCATTGTATTGCATTCTGGTTTTTTCAGACCATTTCTCCATTTTCTGTAAATTGCTTTGAATCTAATGCTGTCTACCAGAAAGCTTGTAGTCCCCTTACTTGTCATCTGCATGCTTAAAGGGTATACTTTCTACTCCATTGCCCAAATCGCTAGTGAATATAATATGGGTGAGCTCACTGCATAATCTGGACTTGGATGGAAAATTTTGTCATGCTAAACGTCCTAGAGCTGAGCCTTGCACTTCTCTGCAGAAACTCACATCGGTATTATCTGTGCCTGGAGTAGCAGCTTAGCCACAGCTCCCAGTAGTGCTGGCTTTTGTGAAAAATCAGAGAAAAGGAGCAAATTTTACTTCTCAAAAATACTAAGTTTTGTGTCTGCTCTGTCCTCTTAGAGAGAATTTCAGATGGAAACCTGTTCCATCTCAAGAAAGGAGCTGGATTCTGCTGGTCCATTCTGATGGAGGATGCAGCAGGCCTGTCCATCCCACCATTATCAGCTCCCCTGCTCTCTGTCTGGGGCTGCTTGGTTAGCTGGGGGGGCTTCCCTGTGTGCTGCCTACTTGGTTTCTATCAACTTCTTCAATAGATTAAAGACATCCACATGAAACCTTTTGATTCTGTTGATTCAACAGTTTGCAGGGAAGAAGCATTCTGTCTGAAATTATTTGATTAGCTGAAATCAACATGTCTGATTTCTTCTGAAATAAACTACTGAGACAGTCAATCCTAATTCAGGGATCAAATCAATCTCATCTTGAGCACGGTGATTTCTTTACTAATACACTCCCTTAGTACACACACATAGAGACAATATTCAGCACTACCATGGCAGCAGCTGGACTGAATGAAGTCTCCAGGACAGCAAGGAAAAATTGTTGATCACTTTGATAAGTAGCAGCAAAGTATCATGGTGTGTCTGCCAGCCTAGGTGGAGGATAATCTTAGAATAATTGAAGTTGGAAAACACCTTTAACATCATAAAGTCCAACAGTTTACCAGGCATTGCCAAGTCCATCACTCCATCACGTCCCTAAGTGACACATACACACGTCTTTTAAATACCTCCAGGGATGGTTATCCCACCACTCCCCTGGGCAGTCTGTTCCAGTGCTTGACAACCCTTTTGGAGAAGGGATTTTTCCTAAGATCCAGTCAAAGTCTCTCCTGGCACAACTCGAGGTCATTTCCTCTCCTCCTATCACTTGTTACCTGGGAGAAGAGGCTGACCCTCACCTCATGACACTCTCCTTTCAGGAAATTGTAGAAACTGAGCCTCCTTTCCTCCAGGTGAAACAACCCCAGCTCCCTCAGCTGCTCCTTGTTCGCGACAAGGCTGATACCCCCTCCACGCGCATTCCCCTCAAGGTGCAGTCCATGCCTGTGGAGAAACACTAAGGGATTTGATGTATTTCCCTGAACCCAAGGGGAAATTTGGATGGGTACCTTTACACACACAGATACAGATCTCCCTTTGCCTGTGTGTATGTGTGTGAATTGATTATGATATGGATGTTGTGAATCTATAATTAAGTCACTGTCGTAACTGTAGAAAATCCTATGGAATCACTTTATAAATGCTACTTGGTGTAGCATTTCACCTTTGAATATCTTTAACTCACATGCTTGGGAGCAATAGTGTGGAAACCTGTGTTGATGAGACAGTGCCTCTCACAGACCCCAGGAAGACAGGAACAGAAGACTTACTCTATAGTTGAGGCCAGGTGTGTGGGTTTAGCTTTGTAAGCCAATTGAAGAGCCTTTATTATCTCCAAAATCTTCACAAACAAATGGAAAACAGGGCCCCAGAATAAAGGCCATCTCTCTCTCTTTCGATACCTTTAATGCACACAAGAAAAGGAAATTTTGTACAAAATTTAACATGAACTCCCACCCTGAGGCAACTATTTGGTGAAAGAGCACAGCTGCTGAGATCCATCTTTTACCAAATCCAGCTGCTTGACTCCCTGAAAGAGAGATTTTCTACTTTTCACCTCATATTATAGGCTTTTGTATAACAATAACTCTTTCTTCAATAAAATATTCTTTAATTTTCAGAGTGATGAGGACAGGAGATCTTTGCATGAGACGTGTATCACTGGAAGTAGTTCTTGCAGTTATCATGGCAAGGACATGCGGTAGAGGTGTTGATAACCACAGGGAATGTGAAACAGTGTTATAGATGCCAAATGCAGCCCTGCTTCAGATTCCAGATACCTCTCCTTAGCCCATGCCACCATCCCTCAGACCCATCATTAACACCTTACAGTACAAGTCAGATAGAGAATATATAATTTAACCTCATTTGGCATGGCTGTACTTCAGGATTAATGCTTCTTCCTTTGTTCCTAATACTATGCTGTGAAAATCTCTGCCATGGATTTGTGTGTCTTATTGCAGTGAAAACACATCTGGCTGCCCAAAGGGCTCCTCTCTTTGCCTCATTGAGGTCACAAATGTAATCCTTCTCCAGGCACATCTCCTGTTTAGCCTTCTCATGTGACAAGTGTTGAGACTGCTGTCTGTAGTGACACACAGTTTCAGCAACCCACTTAGCTGGAGAGGGAGAGAGTTGGTGCCACCCACAAGACTATGTGAGACCAGCAGAGGGGACCCATCCAGAACAGAATGGCGACAGAGGTTTTCCTTTCTAAAGCCCACACCTCTTTAAGGGGCAGATGAGATAAATGCAGTGCTTGTGACAGCAAACACTGGCATGCTGGTCTTCTGAAGTACAGTTAATTTAGCTTTCAGTTATTCTAGCTGTGGGAGGAGTCCCAGCTCCAGAAATGCCTCTGATATCTCTGCTGCTTTGCTGGGTCTTCTTTGGTTCTTACCTCTGTCAGCACAAACAAGTTGTATTTCAGAAGACTGAAGTAAATCTTTGCTTAGCATTCAAAAAAGAGGTTTAGGTCACAGAGGTGAAACTTCGGAGTCTTAGGATATCTTTGTTGATCTGGAACTAAATAAATAAACTCAGAAAAAAAAAATCTCTGAATTGCTTTAATTTCCCTAGCATTGGCTTGTTGAATTTGTCTGAAAACTTGCTTTGGAGTGGTCAGATATGTGGTGAGAAAACCTTTTCACAGTGCCCTTATCTGCCATGCAGGGAGCTCCCTGAGACAGCCAATCTCACCTGGAAATAAACTGCTCTTTCAGGGAGAGCAAGAAGTGGAAGATGTGTTGATGCCTGCAGCCATACTTTTCCCTCCTACAGCAAGGTTTAGAGAAACCTGTCTGCATTTCAGCAGTGGAGAAATATGTGAGGAGAACACACAAGCCATCATTACCTGCAATAGTAGATTGGTCAATAATAGAGAGAGAGAAATACACCATTTGACATTTCTGGCTAGGCCATCAGGAGGGGGAAGAATTTACTCCCAAAGTGGATAAACTCTAATTCCCTGTATTTATCCTTTCTAAATACTTGAAATTCTTAATTGACCGCTATCAGTGTTTGTAAGACAACATCTGCAGGGGTAAAACCAGCTGTATTTCTGAAAATCACAAATCTATATTTTCTGTAAATCTGATTTACAGTTTACATATTTATAGCAACATAGCCACTCCAGCTGTATTTGATTTAAAAGTATAAAGCAGAGATTATGTTTCTTTAGAGAAATTTGGAACAATGCTCCCACCTTGCTCTTGCAGATGGTATAAACATATTCTTCCTCTTCCTACTCTTTGCTGCTTCTCAGCACAGATTTGCTTTTCCAAATCTCCAAATCAGACACTGCTTTCCTGCATACTCTATGCTTTTCCAGAGCGATCCTTTTACTGGAAAAGTTTTGTCTGCCCTCTAGTGGGAATTTGAGTTTTAGCACCTGCGGATCCCAGCTGAGGAAGTACAGGAGGGGAGAGTCCCTTGGGCACAGCCTGGAATTACTGCACAGCCGATCTTTGTAGTGTTCCCAGCAAAGACGACGCCCCATCCCTGTCTCTCCCTTCCTTCAGTGAGATGCAAGTTTGCATTTTGGCAAAAAGGATGGGGACTAGGTTTGCTGGGGTTCTGTTATGGTAGAGGGACAGATTAGTTTTTCACTGATGTTCACTGACAAGTATCTAGGTCTGATAAGCAAGTGCAGCTGTATTAATCATGATGAATAAAAGGAAGGATGGAAATTTCGAAGATGTATGATAAATCTACATCTTAATTCCATTTGCTCTTCTCCCACTAGAAGAAAAGTTCTGAAGGCAGAACATGGGCTGCTGGATCTGGATTAGTGTCTCCAGGGAGGGGGCCTGGCCCAGCTCTGAGGAAGGACAGCCAGACCCATGTGCTCTCCCAGATCTGGCACACATGCCTGGTCAGCAGTGGTACCCTTCCCCTGACTGAAGGCAGCTGGCTGATTATGGAACTTATTTCTGACCTTGGCACCCCACAAAGAACAACTTCCCAATCTACGGTGTCAATGCACACATTTCAGCTGGAAAGGTTTCCCTGTGTACTGCTAATATTTTGTGTTAACCTGCAAATTAGAAAACACTTGATAGAAACCTGTAAATGGGATGAATGCAGCTATTAATTACTGGCTCTTGGCTAAAGTCACACTCAGTGGTAGCCAATTAACTTTGGTGAGCTGGTCCCCCGAAACTTTCTCTGGAAGAAAACAAGAGTGTTCCTTCCAAGATACAGACTATGATGTTGGGAGTGAAGTAGGGTTTGAGTAGTGCAGACACTGCTCTAACTCAACTTTTATTACTGAAGTGCCACCACTGAGCAATCAAGACTCCCTTGAAAATCTTTCCCTAAGCCTAAAATGTACTTTGTAAAAGCTCTGGGCTGAGAACTGCTCTCTTCCCCACTTGGCTGCTAATTTGCTTTGTGACTGGAGGCAAGTCACTTAACTCCCCTGTGCTTCAGTTTCATCACCTGTAAAATAGGGATGATATATAAATATCTCAGAGCAGCTTACTAGCAGAAAGGTAATGTGAGGAAACTCCTCCAGGCAGATGCTGCTGCCTCGTCTGTTAAGATAACTTTCTGTTGATAAAAAACATCATGAATTGAAGGGAAAAGAGACTTTCCAAAAAGATTTATGCTTGAAATTCTTGCACAGTGCATTTGTGGGCTACTGTCTGCCAGGTCTTCTTCATTGCTGAGGCCATAAGTGATTGGGCCTGCCTGGCTCACCCAGTGGAAAATTGTCCCTTTGGGATCATTGGGGGCTGGAAATAAATCCACTCATAATGCTTTTCTGCTCTGTGCCAAGCTGCCTCCTTTTTTTTTTTTTTTTTNNNNTTTTTTTTTTTTTTTTTGTCCAGCTTTACAGATCTGTAACCAGAGCAGAGCTGGAGCTTTTACCTTGGATACCCTTTGAGGCACCCATGGAGGAGGTGTTTTCTAGCCCTGTCAGCTGCAGGTCCAGGGCACAGTGGCTGGCACCATGAAGGTCCTTGAAAATTAGAGGAGAGATGTGGGAATATCACAGGGTGTTCTCATGGTAATATCAAACACTTTGTCACAGATCTGCCAAGAAAACACCAATTCTGCCAGATGCACAGGAGTTGTCTTGAAAAGGTCCTGGGATGCAGCCAATTATCTTGTACCATTCAGGGGCAAATGGGAACCACAAAGATTTTAGCAGAACTGTTAGAAGGGACAAAGTCAATTTCCTAATCACTTTTCCAGGAAGCTTATGGGTCTTAAGCAACTGAATGGATCTTAAACTGGATGCAGTGAAGGGAAAGATGGAGTAACCTGCTATCAGGTTTGCTGGCTTGGGTAGCAGGGATCATGCTGGAAATACAACTGTATTTTTAAAAAGAACACATGAAGGAGATTTCTTCAGGAACTATACTTAGCAACTTGCTTTATTAGCATTCAGTATGGCATTAGACATCCGTGTGCACAGTTGCATTTCTTTCTGCTTCACCTCATCTTCTTGCACTATTAAAGAAAATAGAAGGAAATTCATAAGGTAATTTGAAAACCCCACTTTTCTTTTTCTCAATAAATAAACACAGAAGCTCAGAATTTTTGTTTTTCTTTTAAGAGTGGAGAGCATCACTGATACAATAGCTTGCAGGCAACCATCTCTCTTTTGGTTCAGAAATCAGTGATATGAACCATTTTGGGGAGTAAAGAAATCAAGGAGTAATCTTGGAAGACAATGCACCTTATAATTCAAATGCCTTTTAAGGTTCCAGAAAGGATGAATCAAACATACTGTGCATTATACTTGCCTGCAGCAGCTCTGAAAAATCATGTTTTCTCTGTGTACTTTAAAAAATCAACATTTCATTAAACTTTGTTTTGGAAAGATATGCAGCTTAGTTTACCAACTTTAATTCTCTCCTTTTCTCCAAAGTACATCTCTGACTGAAAGCAAAAATGCAATTTTTTTTTCTCCAGCTTCAGGAGGTATCGAAGTCACTCTGCCCTCTACCACAGCATCAAGGGTGTTTTGTAGGCTAGGGCATCAAGTCAGAAAGACACCTTAGTCAGAAGTACTGCTCTTTTCCAGGTGCTATTTAAAGAAACAGGCACATTTTCTTTTCCCCTCCTTGACTCAATTGTGGGGGCATTTACAGTGAAGTGGCATCGGCTGGCACCGTTGAATGCCTCCACTGTCACAAAACATAAGGGAACACACAAAGTATTTTCCTTTGCATATCTTCTTCTTTTCTGCTGTCAGGGAAAAGCAAACTGACTTCAGAGCTGGTAGGACTTGAACAGTGATGTGCTCATTTCTCGTTTGCTGCTTTAAAGTTTAGGTTCACTCAACCTGCATTTTCACAGCAGAAAATCTTGGCAGATAGAAGCAGTCATTCAAAGTTCATTTTGCTCACTTAGCCTTATCAGCAAAATGGCAGCATCTCTGTGTGGTCTAAATGGCTCAGTGGTGAGCCTGGCACTGGCCTGCACACCGTGTGGTGGATCATGGCTCTGTGCACTGTCACACTCCACAGCTGCGGCAGCAGCACCCCAGATATAGATGTAGATAGATATACACACACACACCATTACATCAGGACAAAATTGAAGCCTTCTGTCACAGCAATATCCAACACAGACATTGTCAAAGTAGAGAATTTCCAAGCTGTTTTAGCCTTTCTCTCCACTAGATCTTTACCCAGCTATTCATTTTGATGCTACATGGAGTCCACTACACAACCCTCTCCTCAGGTGTTCCACAGAGCAGCCAGATTAGGACAGATTTTGTCAGTTCTCTTTCATGCAGAACATTACTGTCAGTATTTTTGCTCTCTGGGAGGTTTGAATATGAGGAAGGCTTTTTTGCTTTCATTTCTTTTGGGAACACAAGAATTGGGGTGAAAAGGGAAAAAGTTGTTGATTTTCTCCCTGGACAAACAAAGGTAGAAAGCAGCTCTGCTGGAATCTGTGACAGTACATGAGTCACTGTGAGGAATAAGGTTTGACTTGTCCACAGAAACAGTTGGCAGCTCCAGAGTTTCACCTTTAATGTCATCTGAGTTGACATTTCCTTGAGAGATTTGCCTTGAAGAGTTATTCTCTTGGTCCCTCTGCAGTCCCAGGCAGAGAGCAGCCTGCTGGTAGGTACTTGAGCTGATGTGACTGTCCTTGCAGACAAGCCTACCAGAGACTTTTGATAGAAGCCTGCTCACTGGAGCATAGCTATGATGTGAATTAGCCTGCAATAGTGCAGTAATTTATGTAGCTATATTGTCACACTGTGTACAGAGCTTGAAAAGTGTCTCCTGTTTACTGCAATTGAAGCACTTATCCTTGTTTCAGCAGTAAACTTAACAGCAGCTAAAAATAGAAGCTATCGAGCCTCACAGTAAGCAAAAAGAATGAGTTGCATGAGATAATGATCTCTCAGTCCTGCAAAGCACCTGAGCAGTCCTTGAATCCTTTAAAAGTGTATGTGTTAAGGCTGAACTTTTCTCCTTTTCCCGACTCAGCCATACCACTGGGAGACATGACTGCCCTTCTCCTAGAGGATTTTTCCCCACCAATGAAGTACAGCTCCAGGACCATCCCCTAATCTACTTTGGCACTTTAAAATCAGCTAGTTTAGCCCAAACTAAATGAAGAAATGTCATGGATGAGCAGATGAGATGGGAAGAAGGCAACCAAACAACATCTATATTAAGGAAAGAGAGAAGGGGCAAAGAGGTTGCCCCTCTCCAAGTCACTGAGACTGTCACTTTTGCTGTTAGAGATGGAAAGATTTGAAGACTTCCATTTCACAATTTTTACCTTCAGCTGCTTCATTTTATATTGAACATATAATTAAATTGAAGAGCTTCTGCTTGTCTGTGATAAGCTCAGCTTGGGCTTGAGAAGGAAGAGCTTCTGAGAACAAGAATTAAAAATGCTCTGACAGAGCAAAAAAGATAATTTTTAATCCACTCCTTCAAATGTATATGTGTAAGTGGTAGACACATCTTGTTCTTTCACTGATGTGGAAGAGGAGGAGAATTAGTGCAGTGTGTTTGTACTTTTTACCCATGTTGGAGAGTTGGGATGTTATGAATCTATGTCAGAAGAGATTTATTTTGTGTGAATCACCTTGTGTTGTGCAACTTTTGAGGTTGCATTAACCGTGCATATGTGAAACCAAGTAGCTTGACCAAGATTGATCACTATCTACTGGCAACCTGTAAAATTTGGCCTTTGACAACAGCGCAGAAAAAGACAAATTAAACCAGAAAACATGTCAAAAGGCTTGTGGCAGTGCTTCTGAAAGACATATCTGATGGATGATCCTTTAACAAAGTATTTTAAATATCCACAAGGCATCATAAACACTATTTTTTATTTATACATCTGCTCTTTTTGCCACAGCCGACACTGTCAGCCCACTGAAATTGTCAGCTCCTGTCCAGTCTATGATTCACAGTAACCACAGATCTTTCTCTACAAAACTGCTGCCTAAATAATGGTTTCTTCTTTTTTTCTCCTTTTTTTGCTTGCATAATTCATTATTTCTACTTAAACACAGAACTTTGCACCTGCCACTGTTTAGTAGCAACCCACAAGCATCTCTAAAGATCATTGCTGCAAATTTTTGGCTTAATTTTGTCCTCTCAGCTTCATGTAAATACGTAAATATAAGAGACAGACTTTATTTTATCATGCAATTTGATAATGAAAACACTAAATACCCCTGAACCCAGGACAGGCTGGTCAAATCCCCACTCTGTGGCTCCCCCTACTCTGATAGTAAATCACTATTATCTTGACTCTGAGCATAAACTCTGAAACTAGCAAAAGTAGCTTCCTCCAGACTGTTTCTTTAGCTTACACACAAGAGAGTCATCTCAGATAGTCAAAACTTCTTCTGGAGTCAAGATATGTGACATCACCCTATCTTTCATGTACAAGCTTGTGAATTTGTTGTACTAGGAAATCAGAATGATCTGGGATTATACACAGATTATAGATTCAGGTTGGTACTCATCTATAATTATCTTCTGTAGACTAATATGATTTAATTCATTTTTTCTCCATTTTCCGTATATATATATATATACACATATACATATATATATATACACTTGTATGCACTTATATGTACTTATATATCCTTATATATCCTTGTAGTCACCATGTATGTCCTCCTGTCCTATTCTTCCCATCCTCCCCTAGGCCAAGTCTGAGATTCCACCATTAAATTGCTCAGTGCCCTGTGATGAAGTACATTGGGTCCACCCAATCTGAAAACATCTGATGTATCCAGGAGCTTTCTAAGTGTGCAATTCAGTGGTTTCAGCAACCGTGACAATATCTGCTGTGTTTTACTTCAGCTGTAAAAAACAAAGCACTACATCAGTAACAACACTGAAATCAGTGGAAGTTGTTCTCATGTCCAGACTGAACTCTCCATGTTTCTGTAATCAATAGAAAAGCCCAGGGCTAGAGAACCCTGTGTTTCCAAATGTCTTTGGGAACAATCTGGCTGGATGGTTTTAAATTTCACCTTCAAGGTCTCTTAGAATCTTGTCTTTTCCCTCCTATTTCTTTGGTTGCTAAGAGAGGTGTATATAAACCTACTTCCAAGGCAGCTTTTTGACAAGTGCTCGACTGCAGGGAGAGGGCAAAGTCAGCTGCAATTCTTGCTGTCATACCAACACAACTGTCTTTGTAGGAGCTGAGAGCACCAAAGCCATCCTGGGTTTGGTGGAATTTACTTCAAGGGATTCCTTCACAACTTTAACATGATGTCTGACTTGGTCATGTAGTTTTTGCTCCTGGATTACTTGCTTCTGGATGTATTTGCTCCACTTACACCTTGAAGGAGAGAGCATGGCTTGCTGGAAGTTGTCTCCCACCATGACATAAAGCAATAGGTTGCCAACGTGTTGAGTGGAGCCAGTGGCTGAGAGACACAGCAGGCAGAGTGGATTTATTCTCCCTGTGACAGCTGACTGGAGACAACTGTAGTTAACCTGAGCTTTCATTAAAAGATCACTGTTTATGTTATAAGCTCTAATATTGTTTGAAAAGTTTTTCTTCCGATCTTAGGCAACACAGCCACCCAGAAGGCATGGAAGGAGAAGAAGCACACACAGAAGACCAGCAAGAGGACAACAGCAAGTCTGAGAGCCTTTTGTTTGTAGCAAGCCCACGTGTGGGGCCAGTGGCCAAGGTGCAAATGATGAGCACATAGCACAGAGTCACCATCAGCAAGGGCAAGAAGGCCAGGCTGGTCAGCAGCCTCCTGATTGTGCACAGGTTTTCAGAGCTGGTAAGATTAAGGCACGAGGACCTTATGTTTTATGTCCCTTTTGAAGAGATCAAGAAATTGACAGGACTGACAGCTTCCAGTGACATCAACCAAATGGCACCGCTATGTACCACTTCCTCTGGGTGTGGGAGAACTTCATCACGTGAATCCTCACCATGTAGCAGAAGGCACTGAAGCAGGTGAGGAAGAGGATGCTGCTGTACAATTTGAAGTGGAAGCCAAAGCAGATGAACTTGCACATGAATTCACCAAAAATTGAGTGCTCCCTAGTAGCACAGGAGCTCATCAGGAAGGGAAGGCCAGTGAGGTAGATCACATCTGTGAGTGCCAGGTGCAGCCTGATTACGGTGCTGCTCTTTCAAGGCCTCATCTTGAAGCTGTAAACACAAATGACAATGAAATTTCCTGGGAAGCCCACCAGGAAGATCGTATTATACATAATGTGGAGGTACAAAGTCTTCAGACCAACTTCCACACAGTGCATTTGGGAAAATCACCTTCAGTGTCTTGCTGGGTGATGGAGTTGGCTAAGTTGTCATTTGTTGTATTCATTTTTTCTCCTTAGCTGTTAAGGAAGAGAGAAATGTTCAGTGCTCACTGACAGATAAGACTTCTCACATCTCATTAAAAACAGCTTATAATCAGGTCTTTCCTTTCAGCTGCTCATCAGTGCTCCTATGAAAGTGACTTTATGAATAAGGAAAGACCTTGCCGTGTTGATAAGAATTGATCTTGATCTAGAAGCTTTTTATCATATCTATATAGATCCAATTTTATTTTAAAACACATATTTCAGGAAAGGGCCTATACAGCCACAATGAAGCTGTAATATAAGGGATTCCCAGGCCCACAGTGTTTGATGTGTGTCCCCTGGTATACAAGGTTCACTTTCTACTCTCATCAGGGGGAAAATGGAGAAGAAGGTTTTACTGACCAAAAAGTATAGAGGGTAATTTCCATAACATAACTGTTCCATAAGTGGCATTTGCAGCCTTGTTGGTTAAAACAAAAACAAAAAGAAAAAGAAAAATAAAACCAACCAAAACAAGATGGATGTTGAAATGTTTGCACATTCTTTTTGCTACTGGAGTCGGTTAATATTTTTCTTCTTGCTTCTTGGAAACCACTGATAGTGGAATATTTCATTATTTTAGTTCAGTAACAAGATTGATGTCACCAAGAAATAAGTTATTTTTAAGCTTGTCGTTAGCTGCTATGTAAATTTCCATCCCTGTAAAATTTTTAAATGATATTTTGCTTTGACATTACTCTTAGATAGAGCTTTTCTGAAACTCAGAATAAATTCATCCCATTTTCTAAAGCATCCAATTTCAAGATACAATATGGGACATGAGCAGGATTCGAGGAACATAAAGACAGCTTGGCATACAGTCTCTGCAACAGAAAATAGATGGTCACTGATGCACATAGCACGTAACTGTTAACATGGCATTCAGTAAATGCATTTTCTGTGAGGAAATGCCCTCTTCTAAAATAGAGCAGATGTTCTCCTAGAAGAAAACGAATACATCTAGCATATTTTTTTCCAGAGGAATGTAGCTTCTTATAGGATGATGTCTGTCCTAAAATTACTGTGGCCAGGATCTGTTAAAATGGATCTTATTGAATCACTGCTTCTATTTCTTATTTCACTCTGAATTTTCTTGCTCTAGCTTCTTTCCTCACTTGTGGGATCACACAGAAAAAGGTTACAGGATTTGGATTCAAATTTGTATAGAACATTTGGTTCAAATATATTTAAAATACTTTGAAAACTGAAGCTGGAGCTTGGATAGATATATTCCAAACACTGGCAATGGTTTTTAAAGAGCAAAAAAGTTTTAAACCTCTTGTCATGGCTGGGGATGGTGGAGAAGTGGTTTGGGAAAATTCACAGTTGTGCAGCAATGGTTCTAATTCACAGTTGTGCAGTGATGCCATCATTCCCAAACAAACTTGAAGCCTCTGCTGTGGCTAATGGTTAACCAGGCTGACAGCAACAGCCTACATAAGCTGTGCTGTGCTCCCTCAGGCTGGGAGCACCAGGGCTGTGCCCACCCCTCTGTTCACACTGCACAGCTGTTGAGCCAGCTGAAGGGCATGGCTGGGAGCTGCTCCCTGCACCATTTCCTTTGTGGTTTTGTGAGACTTTCATTCTGTCAGCAGCTTGTTCACCACCAACCAGCAAACTGTAGAGGCCAGAGAGCAAATGCTTGTGGATCACCATAAGGCACACCAGTGGCACTCAACCATGCAGTCCTTGCTGGCAGCCACTTGCCCTCAGGGGCTTTTGGAGCCTTCACTCTCCATGTGCTCTGTGTTATGGCTGGATGCAGGTCACAGAACTCCCCCAGAGGCCAGACCATACCCCAAGCCTTGCAATGGTTATGGAAACACAGAGTGGGCACAAGTATTGCAGGAAAAGCACCTGGGTGTGTGGTTTCAGTTCTGAACTGCCCTAAAATTACAACAGGTTACAACAGGGACCAAAGGAAGAAGACAGTGAGTCTTTGCTGTTGGCCTTGTTATTTTGCTGTCTGAATTACAAATAGAATTTAGACAAAACCTAAATCTAATTAAGGAACAGTTTGTACTGTGACAGATTTTATCACACTAAGTAATTGGCCATAATGGCACTTCTGCAGCCCAAGTTGAGGGCAAATGATATATGCTGTAGACACATAATGAACTTTAAATAAATTATCCAAAAGCAGAACTCGTACTAGAAGGGAACTAGATTATTGAAATAGAAATCTTTCAGTCTTAATGGTGAAGTCACTGCTTTATTACATGGTATTCTTTACTGTAACCAATTGATTGGAGTCACTTTAAAAAATGTTGTGATTGCATGTCTTTAATTGCAGTCACGTATAAGGGAAACTTGTCTGCTTCTGCATTGTGATAATTTAATTACAGCCTGCTGGAAATAAAAGCCAAATGGCTGCAGCCATGGCAAAGTAACCTAGTGCCTGTAATTGGACTATATTTCACACAGATATGTTGCTGAATAAATTAAATAGAATTTGGCTCGCTGTGTTCAACTCTTCAGCTGACTTAGATTTAAAAGACACAAATTATATACTTGGGGATCAAGATGTGAGTCCTCATTCCCTTACCCTATATAATTCAGAAGATATTTTCATGCAGAAAGAACATGTGGATTTAACTCAAGTGTTGGATGAATCCCAGATAAGTTTAATTTGTTCCATCTTCCATCATCTCTCTCCACTTTTTCCTGCCTCCAAGTTCCTACCTTTAAATCAAAATATGCATTTTACCTATAAACCGTTAGTGTTGTCTTCTCTCTTCTTCACAGCTGGTTTCTTAAATACCTTACTCCAGCTGGCAGAGTTTGTTTTTAAATTCCACAGGTTTGTGCAGTGAGACTGGCTGGGAAAGCCCCCATGGGCTATCAGGCAAGTTGTGGGAACATTCTGACTCTGTTCCCAGGTTTCTGCCAGGTGATGACAGCACAGGCTCCAAAGTGCTAAGCCAGAGTAGCTCTGCCTCCTCTCACATACCTGCAGACTAGCTGCCATGTGCCCAAGTAGCAGGGCTGTCCTGCTGTCACCTGTCCTCCCATCTGGCCTCCAAAACTTGCTTGGGATACAGGGACCTACCCAGTCTCACTCCCAAAGTTGGCTGGGCCTGCCTGTAACCTGCCCAGTTTGGCTGGAGTGGTTCGCTAGGGTTGCTTCCAGCCCAGAGTGAGGGAGGCAAGCCAGCAGCAGTCAGCCGGGGAGAGGCAGCACCAGCTCAGTGTCTGAAGGAATACTCATCCTCTGAGTCCCAGAGCACAGGAGAGGTGGGAGATGGGGTAAGGATGCGGAAGGAGCAGGGTTTTGAACTGGAAGGAACTTCTCTACAGAGAGCTTGGTGGATGCTGTGAGCTGAGACCAAACCCTTACCTCTCAAGGACAGCGAAGATACCCATGCTCTCCAAACTGGGAACCTGGTGGGATGCATGGATGGATCTGGCTCTGAGAAGAGCAAGGACTATGAAACCAGGGCTCAAATGGGTTTTGTGGCTGGGAGAGATACTTAAGACCATATGATTGTGAGGGCAACCCAGGATGGAAATGGGTTTTGATGGAGAAAAGGATTGCATGAACGCCAGACAACTATCCTGACCGTGTTACAAGATTCCATCACTTATCTGCTGATTTGTCCAGAGGTCAAAGGAAGAGCTTTCTAGAGAGATCTGGAGAAGTTGGATCAATGGGCTGAAGTCAACTTTAGAAGGTTTAATGAGGCCAGTGCCAGGTCTTGCTCTTGAGTCACAACAATCCCACACAGCACTCCAGGTTTGGGCAAGAGTGGGAGAGAAACTGCCTGGCAGAAAAGTGTCTGGGGGTACTGGTCAAGAGCCAGCTGACCATGATCCAGAATGTGCCTTTGGCCAAGAAGGCAAATGGCATTCTGGCCTGTATCAGCAACAGTGTGGCCAGCAGGAGCACAGCAGTGATGGCTTCTTTATACTCATCACTGCCAAGCCTGCACCTCAAGTTCTGTGTGCAGTTCTGGGCCCCTCACTGCAAGGAGGACATTGAGGTGCTGGAGTGTGTCCAGAGGAGGAACATGAATCTTACTCAGAGTGGTCTAGATATTGTCATGTGAAGAGTAACTGAGGAACCTGGGAGTATTTAGTCTGGAAAAAGGGAGGCTGAGGGGGGACACCCTCTACAAGTGCCTGAAAGGACCACTACAGCTTGTGCTCTACAGCTGCCTGCAGCAAGCTGGGGATCAGCCTTTTCTCCCAGGCAACCAGTGATAGGACAAGAGAAAATTGCTTCAAGCTGTGCCGGGGGATGTTCATGTTGGACATTAGGAAGAATTTCTTCACTGAAGGGGTGATGAAATGTTGGAATGGGCTGCCCAAGGAGGTGCAGGAGTCACCATCCCTGCAGATGTTCAAGAAACAACTGGACATGGCACATAGTGTTAAGTTAGTCAACATGGTGGTGTTCAATCAAAGGTTGAACGCAGTGATCTTGGAGATCTTTTCCAGCCTTAACTATTCCAGGACTATATGAATGAAGAAGCCTATGTCAACCTATGTGCTCCTTTTGATAATGGTTAATAAAAATACCCAGCCTGCTGTGTGATCTGGAGCATTTTATAGTCCGTAAATAACCAGGCAATAAAGAAGGAGAAAGACCAGCCCTTCCTTGAATGTGATGGCCAGCTCTCAAGAAGGATCTGATACAAATCTCCTCTTCTTTTGGAGATAGAAGAAATGCTTATTCTTGTGTGCCTTACAACAGGGGTTTCATTGCCTGTGCACAGTGGCACAGTGAATTGGAGGGAGCATGGCCCACCTAGAGGTGCCAGAGTAACCACAGTGTGGACATTGAAGATTTTATGGGATGACTCCATTTTCCAGCATGTAGTTCTTGCTACAATGACCCTGCTGTGACCTTATTATGACAGGTAGTGATAGAACAAGGGAGAATGGCTTTTAACTGAAAGGAGGAGGGTTTAGATTAAATCTAAGTAAGAAATCTTTTATTGTGAGAGTGGTGAAACACTGGAACACGTTTCCTAGAGAAGCTATGGATGCCCCATCTCTGGAAGTGGTCAAACCCAGGTTGAATGGGGGTCTGGTCTGGTGGGAGGTGCCCTCATGACGTGAGGTTTGGAACTAGATGATCTCTAAAGGTTCCTTCCAATACAAATAATTCTACAATCCCATGGCTTTATGATTGCAGAGATCTCCTATAGTGCCAGCAGTATTTGCATGTTTTGCTTGATCTTCTCTTCAACAGGTTTTGACTTGTGCTGACTGGACTGCATGTACTTCCACCCTGTTTCAGAGGAGTGATCTTTAAGTTGGTTCCAGGCTTCTCTTTGTTTGGAAGGAAAGCACTTTCAAAAGCATAAATATTCCAGAATTGATTTTGAATTAAATATTTGCAAACTTCTGTGAACAGGAAGGAAAGTTATTATCTTAAGAGGGACATGTTTAGATGAGGCAGAAAAAACACTTGAATGTTTTCCAACACTGAACTTCATCTCAGATCTCATTTGAAGGTATTATTTACTTTCTCATGATGATAAAAATGTGAACCCAGAGACATGAGCAATTATGTACTGTAATGGTGAATCAGGCTCAAAGTGTTTAGTAAATAGAACTTTTGAAATGATTGCATAACTGTCCTGTTTCTCTACCTGATGCTTTCAGTATTCGCCATTTTCACATGAACGACTTTCAGCTTATTTGTCATAAACAATCTGTTCTCCTTAACTCTTTCTGGTATAAATAATATAACATCAACCTTGAGAGTAAGCATTACTTTTGGACTTCTAAATTCCTGAGTAATAGCTGATATGAACCACCATTGTCTAAAGAAAGGGTTGAAATCACTGTTTACCATGTGACCGGGTGCCAGATGTTACTAATTTCAGTAATCTGCATCATGAAAATTGTACATGCTACAAAGGGCATACAGGGAGTCATGGAGAGACCGAGTTTGTGAAGTCAGGAGTCCCAGCTTATGGCTATACACCTGGATGAAGGACTTTCTGCATTTTATTTATGAGTTCTTGTCAATGTATAAGAGATACAGGTTTTTTAAGTATTTTTTGAATTATTTGTGTAAGAAACAATTTTCTGCTCTGGTATGGTATTTTGGAATAAGACTGGATATTGTTCTCGCATTGTAACACAAAGTATATTAAAATGGCATCATTAGTTCAATTCTTCATCTCAGATTTAGTGTTTGTAGTTCAGGAAAAGATTTTGAAAAGTTGTGAATAGCTGGAAAAGAGCTTCAGGAGTACTGGGAGATGGTGTGATATGCCTTGTAAGATGTTGAAGCTTTAGAGATTCTCTCTAATTAATTTATTTGAGAGCATATTTAAACAGAAACAGGTGATAGCCATGATCCCATTCATTGGAAGAGATTCCTGGCAACAGCATAGTTCAAGATATGCCAGTCCAGGGTGGCAGTGAAGAACAAGTAATTCTGTGTGAGGGTGGATAGCTACTGAAACAATTACCTGTAGTAACATGGTACTTTACCTCTGGAATTTTTGAACCAGCAATGAGTGTCGTTTGCATAAATATTAGTACATTCACAGAAAAACATGAGATGATATTGTATTTTTACGCAAATTCCATGTGATCCATTTTGTAATGTCCCTATAAACAGTTTTGAACAATTTTCATGCTGTGTGAAGAATGACTTTGAAATTACTCTGCCATTATGTTTTGGGTCCCTTATAACTGAAGACTTCAAAGACGTTATCTGTCAGATTGCCAGATTTCACATTGACTGATATGAGGTTTTCAAAAGTGTAATGGGGCATCAGTGAGGGTCTGATACTAATTGCCTTTAATTCCCCCAATAAATATTATCTGACTTTGTTGGCCACATGCTTCCTTCCTGCTGTGTTGCTCCCCTCTGTTTCCAACAGAGAGGTTTTATACTTGCAGCTGAGAGATTTTAAGGGCCTACCATTGAAGTGCATTCACCACTTGTCATCAAGGTGATTTAAAACATGCACAAAAACACATGCATGTATTTTCATTCACACCCACAGTTTTTCCTTTGGCAAAAGCTTTCCTTTTCCTTTGATTCTGCATAAAATTCCCAGGGTGCAGATGTCCTGTGAGCATTGGCTGCTCAGCGGTTTTCACCACTGAGGCACCTACACCATGTGTTCTTCCGGCCATTCATTCCCCTTCCTGCACTGAGCACTTCCTTCCTGCACTCAGTGGGAAACTCAGACTGCTAAAATGTGCTGGATGCCAACACTTCTACTTGCTCTTGGTGTAACATCTTTGCCCCCATGAGAGTAGCACAGTGACTGCAGAACCTAACAGGGTAGATGGGTGCATGCTGGACAGATCCACACCCTTCCTGTGCATGGCAGCTCTGCAAGTCACATGTGTATATTTTAAAGACACAAGTTTGTTCCCAATTTATTTTCCCACAGGTTTTGTAGATGTTTCTTGGAGTGAAACAACAAAATCATTGAAGAATGCCAAAAATACTTGTGAGGCCTTGTACAACAAGATAGGAAATGGTGTGTTTTATTTTTCTTGCTTTAACATCTCATGCTGTGGGAAGATTAGCTCGGACAAAAAGCTAAGATCTCCATGGACCGCCTTTGCCCTTGTATCCTTTCACTGGAAGACAAGAATAATTCTTGCATATGACATCCTCATCCAGCACAGTTACCAAACATTGAGCATGTTCAGTGGGAGAGTAGATGAGGGTGCAGATGTAGGCATAATAATCACCTCTTGTGAAACATTTCTTAGTCCCAAGAAGTGCTTGAGCCAGTCTGTCAGTGTCTGCATATTCTTGGTGTCTGTGTAGTCTTCACCTTGCATGCTCATCTGGCCCACAGCCCCAGTGGTGTTTCAAAATGCCTGTCTCTTCCCTTATTGCCTCTATTACTGCCTTTTTGTGGCCAAAAACCAAAAATGCCATCCACTCAAATTTTGTTGGAAGCATTTGGAGATCACGGTAAGAGAAATGTTTTCTCCCTCACTACATCCAAGAGGTAGAACAGGCCACCAACAGAGGTTGTGCAGGTCCCATCCCTGGAGATTTACAAATCCCATCTGGACACAGTTCTGAGAAACCTGGTTTGAAATTAGTGCCAACCCTGTTTAGAGCAGGCAATTGCACTGCAGGCCTCCTGTTGCCCCTCCCAACCTGCTTGATTCCAAGATCTTTTGATCCTATGAAGTCTGCAAGCT
The DNA here is from genome assembly GCA_008694505.1 of Cyanoderma ruficeps. NCBI lineage: Eukaryota > Metazoa > Chordata > Aves > Passeriformes > Timaliidae > Cyanoderma > Cyanoderma ruficeps. The sequence goes on from VZDJ01007754.1 coordinate 11,552,366, forward strand.
GTAAAAGTCAAGTGTAAGACTAAGCCATCATTTCAAGAATGAGAAGTATCTAAGTGTCCTATGGGTTCAGGAAAGGCAGACCTTATAGCACAGCTATCCTGTGTTGCATCCAATCCTTTCCACAGCTAGAGAGTTCTGTTTACCAGCCAGACTTGTCTGTTCACTCATTGTTTGTCATGAGACTGCAAAACCAAAACTTTTCGCTGAAAGAGCTTAATTTTTCTATTTTTTTAGTCCTCAATATTATGCAGTCTTTTATATTCTTTCTTAATACCTAGGATCTGGATATGTATGGCTGTGTGCCTGTCTGTGTGCTTGGTTATGCTGAGAATTCACATGTAGAATGCAGCCTGTATTTAGATAGAAAATTGTATGCTGAAATTACGCATTTGACTTGACTTGTGGTCTAAAAGATATTTCTACTGTTTAATCTAATTTCTGATAAGCAAATTGTCAGGTTTGTTTTTAATGGAAATGCTTTTTTTCAGGCCCACACTATTGTATTTCAGTGTAGGGCAGGGCAAAGTGCACACACATATGCATATGGGGAGGCCTAGGGATCTGTTCACAGATTAGATTGTACCCATTGTCACCATCAAAATGCTTCAAGATGTTTGATTTAAGTTTGATTTCACAGCCCAGATTCCTGTTCCCTGCAGATTCCTTTTCAAAATGAAAGAAGATTTGGCTCTCTGGTTACACACCCCCACTTATTGAGAGCTTCCACCTTCTTGATCAATCAGTTTTGAGTTGCTAGTCATACTGCTTTGGTCATGTGTGCTCCAGCCCTGGGAATTACAGCTCCAAATTCCATTTTTGTTCATCAACCAGAAGTCTGGGTGATTGAATAAAATTTACTAAAATACTGTCTCTCACTCATTTTAACTGAGAATACAATCTGAAAACCTGAGGGGGGAAATGAGCAGAGACTCTTCCACCTGTCCTTACGTCCCGCTCAGTGAGGATTTTGACCAGTGGGACAGCACTGAATCCGCTCTGGGCTGCTGGTGCTCACCGACAGTAGATGTCACTCTTGCCTAACACATGGAATCATGGAATAGCTTGGATTGGAAAGGACCTTTAAAGGTCATCTAGTCCAACCCCCTGCAATGAGCAGGGACATCTTCAACTAGATCAGGTTACTTAAAGCCCCATTCAAACTGTTCTTGAATATTTCCAGGGATGGGGCATCCACAGCTTCCCTGGGCAACCTCTTGGTTTCTCTACTGAAATATTGTATCCTTATTTAAGCGTGTATATAGTATGAGGGAAGAGTGACTGCTGATCGTAACTGCTACTGAGTGAAAACTTTATTTTGAAATAAGAAAATGTCTACATAGAAAATTATAACTTTTATAGAATCATAGAATGGGGTTGGATTGTACAGGACTCTCAGAGATCAGCTGGTTCCAACCCTGCCCCTGCTGTGGGCAGGGACACTTTTCACCAGACCAGATTGCTCAGAGTCCAATCCAGCCTGACCTTGAATACTGGAGGGATGGGACATCCACCGTTTCTCTGGGAAGCCTGTTCCAGCGACTCACCACCCTCACAGTAAAGAATTTCTTCTGATATTTAATCCAAACTACCCTCCTTTAGTTTAAAGCCATTGCCCCTTGTCTTATCACTGCATGCCCTTGTAAAAAGCCTGTGTACAGCCTTCCTATAAGCGCCTTGTAAATATTCAAAGGCTGCAATAAAGTATGCTCAGAGCCTTCTCCTTCCTAAACAAGATATTTTACCTACAACTTGTTCTTAGTCCCTAAAAAAGATATATGGAATCCCTAATGAAGTGTATATTTCTGGTGTGGTACAGGGTTTGGGGTTTTTTGTTTCATTGGTTTGTTTTAGCTTAGTCTTTGAAATGTGTGTTGGGAGCCTGCTAAATTATGCTGATCTGGTCAAAAAGTCATCATTTTGATACATAAATCCATGCAAACTTAATAGTACTGAGGGACTAAAGGAGAATTTCTTGGCCATCCATCTTATGTGTGAAGAACAAATTCTGTGACAGTGCCTGACAGTGGAAAGCTGCCAGCCCAGGCCATGCAGGCAAAGCCTGCTTTCCTTTCTGCTCAGCAGCTCTCTGGCAGATGTGCAACCACTTCATCTCAGTTATCCCCCAAGCACTCAGGGCTGGAGCTTCCAAAAGGCTACAGACATGTTCCTACAATTGAGGGTCTCAGTACTATGCACTTATGTTTCAATAACCTATTCAGAGTCTTTTTGAGACCAGTCCATTGGGAGATCAGAACAGTGCCCAGGCACAGGAAAAATGCCTGGAAATTTGCAGCCTATGGGAGTACCTGTACTATTTGCATTTTTTTTCTGAGTAAGTTAAGAACCAGGTTCCACAAAAAGAAATATTAGTTACTTTCATGGAGAGAACAGCTCTCTCACTGTACATCACAGTTAACTTCATTTTTTTAACAATGTGGGGAAATCACAGTAATGTCTGACTTCCTCTAGAGATCTGGCTGGTGGTCTCCTATAAAAATCAGTTGCTTTCTCAAATAGTGGCCTTTCAAAAGGTTTTTCACATAAGATGATTTTTCTGCCAGAAAAAAAAATTCCATTGTTTTGATATAATAGTTACACAAATTCTTCCATTTGTGTCTGGATCCCTAGAGTTTCACTGCTAGAACCAGAAGGTGTTTACAAAAAGAGACACCAATTTTCTTTATCATTAATGTCTTCTGTGGATATGCAATTTCAAGAGCAAAGCAGAATGGAAGAAGTGCACAACTGGGACATCATTTGAGAAAGATGCTGAAGGCGAGATATTTCACAAATACGCATCTGCCACAGATTGCATTTCTTCTGAATCCCACTCTGCCCACTCCAACAGAGATACCAGTCAAGCATTAAATGCTTGTTTATAGAAGAATCTTTGAAAAATGCCAGATTTATCAAATTAGCAGTGTTATTAATAACCCTGTCAGTGTTGTATGTCAGCCTGGCAATCCTTGAATTTCTCCAGAGGAAGTCAATGTGCACCTTCTTTCAGTGAGTTACATCCATCTAATCATAGATTGAATCACAGTAGTGTGTCAGAAAAAAAAAAAAGGAGTAAAATTGTTGGCATGTTGGCAAGTGTATAAGTCTAATTAAACCAAAGGGTTTCGATAACATAAAGGGAAACCTCATGAATTCAACCGTAGATAGTAACTGGGAATAGTAGTTAGCTGAAAAGGATCGTTTGGAAATAGGGAGCTCTCATGGGTGAGACACAGTGAACAACAACCTGCAGTGGCTCTGGATTAACTGGGATTTATTTAAGAAACAAGAGATTTACTCTACTTTCTAAGCCACCCGCTCCCTGGCTGACCCCAGCACTGTGGTCACAAAGTGTCACCATCCATCTCAGCAGGCACGAGGTGCTGACTGAAAATGATCAAGCAGAAAGTCAGGTTGGTTCATGCTGTGCTGCTGCTCTTCATTAACAGTCTCAGGCATTATGGGCTGCAAGATATCTGGTCTCCTCCATCTCCCCGCCTTCTGGGTTATGCCTTCAGGCCAGATACATGCTGCTGTTTTTGCCAGACTCGCTTCTTCTTTCTGAGATTGCTACTTTACTTTGGGAGCTCCACTCATCAGCACCAGCTCTTCTTTACTTCACCTGGAGCCTAATTTTCCTGGTCTGAGTAGTCCATGTGCAAAAGCACAACATGTAACCAGCTTCCTAACTGTAGGGTTCATCTCATGTTTATCTGTTAATTGCAGAATGTGCCGTGTTTGTTCAGTTCAGGTGGGATGAAAATTTACAACCAGCATATACCAGCTGGAGCTGTCAAGCCACAGGATTCAACTTGACAATTTCAGAAATTTACCCCCCTGCTGACATATCTACACCCAGTTTTCTGCTGCCTGTTTGAATTCATAACTATTTTTTGCCTTATTCTTTTTCTGTTGAGCACAGAAAACCAGGATACCTATTTTTTATCCAAGATTTCCTATTAGGTTTGCTATGTTCCGAAGCCTTGCCACTAGGTGGTAATATTTTCATCCTTAAAAAAAACAAACAAACAAAAACCCAAAAAACCAAAACACCCACAAACCTCTCTTGGAAACATAGACTCCAACTTGAATTATTTCTGTAAGGCTTATATGTTTTATGAAGGGATCAGAAAAATTATGGCTGTTCTGATGTAAAGCCTTTGATTATCAGCTCATTGCACAGCCACATGCTTGTCAGGCAAACAAAGGATGTGAGAGACTTATGCTGGCCTCATGCTTGTCCTTACTGTGAGCAGAAGTTTGGTAGGACAGGAAAATTGGGCTTTATAGACATATTTTGAATGAAATATGTGATTATGAAACATTATTCAAGGGTTTCCTTTTTTATGCCTCTTGAAATGGAACTATTATGCAGGACTGCAATGCCTCTATGAATGCCATACAGTAGCTATACACATATTTACCATGCTGAAAGGCAATATTCCTGAGCTTTGTGTCTCTCTTTTAGGACATAGCAGTGAAGGACAATGAAAACAGCTGGGCTGTGCCATCTCCCACTTAGAGTAATTTTCCATTCAACAGCAGCTCACAGCAAGAATGTCAGTGAAGCTTATCCTCCAGTGCTGGGCTCAGTTACTCCAGTCTTGTGCCGTCAACAAGAGGGTTTGAGGGTGTTTTCCCCACTCCATCCTCTGTTTCTTACAACATGGAGGGAACAGCATACTCATGAGAAGCAGGATATTCAGGTTTAAAACCTCGGTGACCATACCAGAAGTTAAACCCTGTTATCCCATTTCCCAAGTGAGCACTGTAGTTTGCTGGCCACCCACTCAGGGGTGGCAGAAACTTGTCTGCAATGCCTATGACCATGGCTACCCATTCCAGCCTGATTCTGATGTCGGATAGAAAACTTGGGAAAAGTGGTTTTGGCTTGGGGAAAAATAAACCCAGCATTTTTGCCATGTTAACTGTTTTCTCTAAAAAATATTACCCAAATCTAACAATAATAGTTCCCACAATATCATTCATTGCTAGAAGCTCAAAAGGAAAACTTCCACAACAATATATATGGACAATAAAATAATTGCTGGAAAGGGCTTTTTCCTTTTTCTTTGCCACTGTTTGTGCTCCCAGTGATATAAATGCAAGAACTTTTTCTTATGTTTGTAGTCAGCCTTGGTTTACCTGCTGTCATCTATCAAAGTCTGGTCCATGCCTTGCTGAGAGTGTGACAGCAGAAGGAAAAATAAGTTGTACAGTGAGCCTCATGCACATATGCACAACAGTCTTAGGGCTACAAAACAAAATATATGTGGTGTTGAAAAAAAAACATTTTTTTTCAAAGGTTCATCACTATGAAGTAAAAAAAAATATATATACACCAAAATTTCAAAAGACCTCTTCTTGGCTATATTCTATATACAGAGCCAAGACTGTCACCTACTCTGCGTGTTTTTGCCACAGGGCTGTAAATTCTGCTCTCCTTGGCTACATTATGTGTTTCTCCTGTGATTTTGTCTAAATAATTGTTTAGAAAATCAACAATATATGTATCTACAATATATGTGTGTTTTTGTCCCAAGACACTTTTTTTTCCCAGTATTTTCCCTGTTTGAGGATCAAATAGCATTTCTGATTAAACAGAAATGGGTTAGCTTTCAACAGAGACCAAGACTGGCATTGTCAATGAAAGTCAATAAAACGTAGCAAAAATTGAGAAACTATTACAGAAGTGCAACTAGAAGGGAATTAACTCTTTGGTTATTTGCTTTTAAAGAGTGAGTGTATGATCTTTTGATGCTGACAACTGGGTATTTTCAGTCAGGGCTTTCAAATCATTTACTGAATAGTTGACCATACCCTTCAGTGGCAACTGACATTTCCAATATTAGGGTTTAACGTCTTTCTTACACTGTGAGAACTTTATGTGTCATGGTTTAAAAAACTTTTCAGTGAGCTTCTGATACTGCAGCATTTTCAAGGTAAAGAGAGTGTTTACCAAAAAGATATTCTCATCTGGTTTTAATTGTCAACCTCATTCACCAAGACTAGGTGGAAAGCACTGAAAATTTTTTCACCAGGGGCTTATGGTGGAAAGCTGCCCTGGCAAAACCTAGACTTTTGTTCTGTTAAAAGAAAGAATTAAACACTGAACTTGGAGCCCCAAGTATGACACAAATAATTTATCTGTTAAAAACTCAGTCTAAGGTTTCACACAGGAAAACGAAAAGGTGGAGTTAGTGCCACACTAAGGATTTCCCAAAGTGAGACAAGGAGTGAAATGAGTGCTAAGACTGGGTAGAGAACTGCAAAGGAGCCACCAAAAAAGCAGAGGGTGGGAAGAAAAGCTTGTTGCATCCGATGCTCCGCATGCGATTGAGTACTGTGGCATAGTGAAGGCTGCACAGCTGCCAAGGGCATGTATTTGTTTCCCCCTGCAGTCACAAGCAAGTGACTTGGCAGGAGGCAAAGGTTTGGTGGATACTCTGCAGTTTATAGGATATTCTGACCTTCACCGTCGGACTCCTCACTCAGCAGGCGCTGCAGAGGCATGGGCGATAAGGCCAGCTGGAAGTATTTCCCAGGGACGTGCTGCTGCAGGGCACAGGATTTTTAAACAATGTATCCCTACCAAGGCAGAACATCTCTGAACTGACGCAGCTCCCTGACAGTGCATAACAAAGGGCCAGGGAGCTGCCGGTGCAACCCATGCTGTCAGAGAACCAACAGGAATATCCAACACTGGTCTAATTTGGGAAATCTCCAAGGATCCCCCACTTTTCTGGGAAAACATCTTCAGTGCTTAGCCACCTTTATGTGGTGCTTTTTGGGGAGAATTTTGTTTCATTAGTTGGCACGGCCACTTCCTTTGCTGCCCCCAGTGGCTGTGTCACTGCTTGCCCTTTGATGGACACCTGGGAGTAGGATTGGGTTTCCTCTCGCTCTCACCAGCCGAGCTCTGCCTCTTCTCTCAGCACTGCCTGGATGCCCCCACACCAACCCTGAGCATCCCTCCCGTGGGGCCTGGCTGGCTTTTTCCAGGGGGCTGCCTAATGCTTCACTCCTTGCCCTGTGGGGAGGAGGCAGTGGGAGCCCCAGGAAGGTTGTTACCCCAGGGAAGGCAGGAAGGGCTCTTCCCCTGGCCTTTAAAAAATAATCCTATCATGGCCTGCTCAGAATTTTTCTGTCGCTTTGTTTTTATTTATGGTTTTGATAAGAAAAGCTTCATTATGATGTCGTTCATTATTTGTATCTCAATCTAATAAACTTTATAACCTTCCACCTTGGCATTTATATGTTATTAATGTATGGGCCAGAATCTTTGCAGTGTATTTGGCCCAGGTAAAGGTTATTTGCTTGTGAGCAGGAAGCAGACCTATAAGTTACTGCATAAGTTATCATAACATATGTGAGGTGCTGTAGCTGAGTTTGCTTTAAGACACCACACTGCTTAATTGCAAACAAAAGGAGACTGCTATGTGTTCTTTCCATTTCTGTGCACAGTGCTTGCTCAATTTGTGTACACTTCAAACCATGAGAAACTCTGTTTAGGGAGTCACTTGCTGCCTCTTCCTAATGGAGAGACAAAAAAAAAACAAACCAAAAAAGAGGGAAAAATCACACCAATCCCCATAATAACAATAAAAGAAGTATAAAAGTAAAGACGACAGTTTAATGGAGATTTGTTTGAACAGTATGTTTTCCTTTTAGCCAGTTATTTTGGTGCATTACTAAAGGTTTTCAACAGTCTGAAATGGAGCCTCTGAAAACATTATGAGGCTTGCAAGCATCTTACATGTTGGGCCACTGGTTAGGCATATAAAAGGTCTGTCTGAGCTTTCAGAGCAGCAACTACTGTGCTAAACCTTGGAAACCAAATCATCTTCCATATATCAACTGTTACAATTCAGTTGTCAGACTAAATTTTTTTATATACAACTTAGCTTTTTCAAACAAAGAAGAGTTTGTCTATTACCACAAGATAATGCTGTCACTTGATAAGACTTAATTTTTCTGGTTGTTATAAATAATTTCATTGTAATCATTTTGGCCTGATTTCTTGGCAAAATCCTTGGCTTGTACAGCAAAGGAAAGTCTGCAGAATAATCATGCACAGGACCAACTATAACAGACTCTCTCCACAAAATTCATCAGAAGACTGGGACTTCCTTTAGAAAGCTTGTAAGAACTTAGGGATTTTATAGTAAGTGCTTCCAGAAAAATACTACAACACTGAAATGAAAAAGTCAGAGACAAACCAAAAAGAGTGTGCTGGGATAAACCTAACAGTAGGATATTTAAAATACGGACTTATATTTTTATACAGTAGATGTATAACTTTTGTTTCTCCTACTGTTTCTTTTGCTTCTCTTGCTTCTTTTAGAAACTACCAAAAGAAATTAAAGGAACTTGATGACCTGATCTGGACATTACAACCTCTCATGCAGATTTCATTGTTCACTGCTCTCTCACTCATAAGTCATGCTGGACTTCCCTTGGTGGCTGTCAGAGCACACAAGCAGCTGTTCAGCTGTGTAACAGTGGCAGCACAAAAATAGCCATTCTGCTCAGCACTTTCAGCCACATCCACCTCCATAAGAGGCACTGGGGTCTGTGCATGACACCCCTCTGCAAAATTGCTGCATGATGTGATGGTTGGCACCCACTGTAATGTCTGAGCCCTAGCTGCCATGGATAAACCCCGTTAGTCATTAGTTCCCTGTCTGCAGGACAGCAGGGTTTTTGGTGTGACAGCTCTCCACTGGTTCCTGGTGGAAAAGGGGTCAGTGGTGGAAGCTGGCTCACTTGTGCCTCCTTGCCCTACCATCTTCAGCTGTCACAACTTTTTTCACTTAAATTCTAGAGCAAGAGCATTCATCTTTCACACAGACCTGCAGGACAGCCTGGCTCTTGGGTACACCCCCCTCCTCCTTGCCCTCTTCCCCACAGCCATACACACGTGGAAATTCTCCCACAACAGCTGCCTCCACACTTTCCCACAGGGAAACCTGGGTTCCTCCAGAAGCTTTCATTTCCTACATTTGCACCAACAGCAATAAGAAGCAATACGTTAGAAGGAGGAATATTTCCAGCAGAGAAAGATCACTTTACCAAGGTCTATTTGTGTCTCCTGCTGTGTCATGCTGCCTCCTTCTCCTCTCTGCAATCTCTTTTCCTCTGGGTCAGGCCCTACAGAAACCAGTGCACTGTCTTTGTTTTGCTGGGCACGCAACAAAGGGGACATCTGCACCTCCAGAACACCTAAGGAAAACTTTCATGTATATCTATCTACTCAGCACTGGTGCAGTCTCACCTTGAGCACTGTGAGCAGTTTTGGGCACAACAGTATGAAACAGACATTAAGCTATTTCACTTGATCTTGAAACACCAATGACTTTAACAACTGATAAAAGAAGTTTGGGGTACAGTTGGAGACAAGCTACCAGCTTAGGTGTGAATCCCCTCACCACTGGCCCTTAAACTGAGTCCAAAGGAATTTGGAGGGGTTTTAGTAGCTGACCTTGGAGGGCTCCTGAAAAGTGATCACAGGCGCATGAATGACTATTTTTTTTCCCATCCTTTGACAACAATAGTACAAATTCATGTGGTTTGGCTGATGGCCAGCTTAAAGGACAGCTTTAACCTGTCAGATAAATGGTGTTGAGAATGGGTATTCCTCCAGTGAATTTTAGATCAAATAGATTAGGAAAAAACCCCAAACCTCTGGAGTTTGTGTTCTAAATTTAATACTGTGAAAACTAAGCCACAGTAAATAATCTGCAGTAAAACTGTGAGAGCTGATAAAGCCAGAAAAGGAGCATGATTTCCTGATAATCTGAAAAATGCACATGTGTGCACAAGATGGGCAAACCTGATACTTATTAAATATTATCACAGACTTGAAGGATTCAAATGAAGTATTAGACCTCCAATACACTGGACTTTCCACAAATATACAAGACAAGAATCCTACATCTTATGGAATTCAAATGTTCATAATGGCTGAATGAACTGCAATGAGGCATGGAAAAATGATATGGATGTTATTTAAAGTAGCACTTTTGGTGTTGATCACATCTGAAATCCACTGTATAGGATTCTTATAACGTTTTCCCAGATCATATATGTGTTTATACCAATGTATTCATTTATAGGTGAATGGAAGACTGTATCTGATACAGAGAGCCAAGACTGTCACCTACTCTGCAGGTTTTTGCCACAGGGCTGTAAGTTCTGCTCTTTCTGCTTTCTTTTTTTCCATTTATTTCTTGGTCTCACCCTGGACGTTCTCCTCCTTCCATTGCTTCTCTAACTATTTGGTGAGAAAGCTGTCATATGGGAAAATGACAACATCTTATCCTCACACATTTTAAAATAATGTAGCGCTGGCATTTAGGTATTGTTACTTGGGAGAGCAAAGTCTAAGGCTCCCTTACAGCATTGGAGCCCAGAGGGAAAAAGAGATGCTACACTTCTTTCATCTCTTTTGGGCTGAGACATGACATAGATGCCAAATGGTTTAGAGAGAAATGTTTTCTGTGACCAGAAATATAAACTGAGGTATTTGGGAAACTTTAAATGAAAAGAGCAAAGCCATTGTAGACCACAGGCATTCCCCAGAGGAACACTGACAGCTCAGCAGGGGAATGCAGAATCTTTTGTGCTGGGAAACTAAATTCTACCCAGGTCTTTACAAGTTGTGCCTGGACCTTAGAAATTTCAATCTACATTTGTTCCAGGACCCGCTCATATAACAGATTAACGACCTGTAAAATTTCAGTTTAAAATGCCTTTGGAGAGTCATAGTAAACATTTTAAAATGTAACTGAAGATACATTTCCAGTCTGCTTTTATTCTTACAGGCCATAAAGTAGAAAGCATTTCATATAAAAAAAACCACTAAACCAAATGCCCTCTTCTCATTTTAATTTTACTCATATAATCTTCAAACAATTTTATATCAAAACACTGTAAAAGGCAAGCATTTCTGCTTCTTGGCTACATTGAATTTCCAGAGTGGTATGAATTTCTAAGTCTAAACTTCTGGAGACAAGGGCTTATAAGAAAATGTTGATGGTCTCTTCACTATTGTGCTCTGACCGACACTGCAGTAACAGAGAACAGCAATAAAGTACTGCAGTGCTGTATAATTGTCTTATTAATTGGAACATTATTTGCAGAGAGGGCTGCCTTCACAGCATGCACCTACTTTCTGAAATGCTCACAGCACTCAGGACACAGCAGGCAGCCAGCATACAAGTTCAGTTAAAGTAACAGTAAAATAGCCATCCATGTAAGTGCAAGTTAATGAATTGAGTCCTCCTAGCAGGAAAACTTGAATGTGAACAAGCATTTTCAAATTTAAAGAGAGGTGACCTTAAAAGCCTGCCAAACCTCAAAAGTAATGAATCATTTATGATTATGATGGTGGGGCCCTTCAATTTTTAGATGAAGAACAACCCAGCTCAGCTCTTCTTTTAAAATATGTTGTATGTATATTTTGACCAAGGTTGTCTTTGGAAACCAGAAGGTAAGAAGGTAAAAAACCCCTTTGAGTGTGTAGGGATCTACCCTACATTTAGATCAGCTGCTTAAATAGCATTGCACATACTAAATCCTGTGCAAGTCAGTTGTTTATGAAGTCCTTCTTTGACTAAAGTTTTCCACAAACAATGAAAAGGAACTGCCACACTCCCCCCAAGCTCCTAAAAAAAAGACATTAGTGCCAGCTATTCAACAAAACATTTCATATTTTCAATGTTCCCATAAAATCCTTTCAACTAGCAGAAGGGAAATTACGATGTCTGTCCCTTTACCTTTGCGGTGCTCAACTGACTTCTCAGCAAATTCAATGAAAAAAAAAGCCAAACCAATACAAAGCATCCGGGACCAAGGCTTACTGTTTTGAAGGACAGTTTTTCCCAAGATTAATGTTTCATTATCATATATAAAGTAAAGCACAGCTACTATGTCACTATTTATGTTTACAGCTTCACTGCTAAATTCATAAATTACTATGTGGCTTACTCAGCACAGATACGCAACATGGGATTTTAAGACGTTTTAGGGCAGCCAATACAATCACAAAATATCTTGCAAAATCCTTTTTATAATTTAGTTACTAAAATACCTGATGATTACAGACTTTTTGACAGATTACCCGTATTGCTTAGGGCTTTCCAACCTATCTGAATGCAAAGCAGGAAGATGATTTCTGCTGTTAGCACTGAGTTGCCATAAATCAGGTTTTCATTGCGGACTCTTTTGATACGCCATTCATGATGCTACAACTTGCACTCATTTCTTAGAAGCTGAAGCCAATATCTTCCTTGGAAATTCTATGATACAGCAGCAGCCTGGATCCTAGTTCATCTGCAATGAATGTTAAAACATTTTATGTTAGTTTTTCAGTGGACAACAGAGCACTCCAGTGCCTAATTTCCTCTGTGGAGCTAGTAAATTCTTTTTTACTCTGGAAACACTGAAAATCAACATTGTATATTTTTAAAATGTTTTCTCTGGTGCTTTGAACAAAATCAACTAGTTTGTGGTTTACGAAAAGTCCCTGTGAATGTAATACATCCCATCCATGTCTAGGTGCCTGAGACAGACACTTCTGCTTTCACTACTTGTAATCTGACTTCCACTGCTCTGCAGCTCATGCTTGGTTATGGCAGAGTCTGCCCCCATCCACCACCACCAAACTCCTACCAGCCTGAAGGCACAAAGTGCTCCCTGATTTAGACAGCACTAAGATGATGGTAGGTTTTAGGCACTGCCAGTTCTTGGGTCTCCCGTGGCCATTTGAGGAAAGTTCCAGTGCTCCTGAAATGCAGACAGATGGAGAACAAGGAAATCCAGATTTCTGACTTATCTTTATTTCAAATCCCAATTGTGTTTAATTTTTTTTCCCCTACAGATTAGCTTCATCAACTTCAGCATTCTAGATCACATTCAGTTGCGACAGGCATTCAAACACTGGTGGCATTTCCTTGGTTATCTGCCAAGTATAAAATTTTTATAAAATTATTATATATTGTTGCTAGATTTCTATAAATAATCACCAGCCTTCCTCTGAAAAGCAATTGCACTCCAGCAGTGTTTGGGATAGCATTTCTAGGATTCTATGATTTTGCATTAACTAAAGTTGGAGAGTATCATCTTCCAATAGAAACAGCCTTCCAAAAACTATACACCACCTTTATTTTTTCTAAACAAATATGCCTCAAGAAAGTTTTTCCATGTCTCTATTTGGCAAAAGAAGCTATAAAAGTCTGAAGAAAAATCAATTTAACCTACTTCTGTGAGACAAGCACAGAGATTTAAGCTGGCATATAAATTAAACTAGTGTTCCCATAACATGGATCACACCAATATATATTTGATTCATGGCTGAATCAAGTCACTAGAAGCTTACATTTCAAATGCAAACAACTGTGTTGAAAGAAAAGGTTTTTTATGTCCGAATGCTACTGTCCAGTCCCAAGCAACAGAGATGACCCAGACTCAGGCCAGTCCACAGCAGGCTGGATCCATATCATAGCTGCTTGTTGGACTGCATTCTGGCACTGAGCCTCTTGTAGCCACCTTCTCTTCTAGCCACCATTCATCCAAAACCTTCTCCTATTTCTTCCTTAATCCTTGTCGATGACAAAGACATTTGCTGGCTGCTGCAAAGATAGTCTTTCTTCTTGTTCCTGTCATAAAGTCACGGAACAAGGTTTGAGTTAGAAGTATGAAATGTGAGTTGCTGAAACCTGTGAATTCATAGTCTTTTATGATTTCTGGAAGTTTCATCAGGTCGTGTTTTGCTTCTGAGTCCAAATGTATCAAAAGCTGTTTGTATTACCAAATGCCAGAATACACAGATGGCATCCATTTAACTGAGTAGGTTTTTACTATTGGTTATAGACATTTCATTATATCAATCTGACATCTTCTTGAATCAGCATTAATCTATTTTTTAGCTCTTTCTTCTTTTTTTAGCTCTTTCTATTTACCTTAGGTAAATACGTGTTTGGCCAAGTCCTTTTGCCCTTATTTTTATGAAATAACTTCACTCTAACTGCTAACATCTAGAGAAAATACTGTCGGATCTATGATCTTTCCTTTATTATTTCCAATTGAGAGCTCTTGAAAAGCCTTATAAAATAATTTTATCATTTTGGTAATTCCAAACACAGCAGTCCAACCATATGCATGCCACACTGTACTTTTGAGAGAAAAAAAGAAAAAAAAGCAACCTGCAACCTCCTCAAATATAAAACACATTGGCAGAAAGAAGAACCACACCTCTATAGATGTGTACTTTGGCCTAGCCTGTATTTATTGATGCAGGATATGGATCTAAACCAGCCTGAAATTATTCTTCAGAAAGGCTGAACCCAGCCATCTTTTCCTTCAGAGGGTCTGGAAGTATACCTGTGGAAGACAGCTGAATTTCGCAGTGATCCCTGGAGCTTGAGCTATATTTAGAATAATAGGATTATGTTATTACAACTCTAGCTGTGATAGGGCTGAAGAAGGTTACTTAGACCCTGTGGCTACACTGCTAAATAGAAGAGAGCCAGGAGTTAAATCCTCAGTGGTGTGGCTGAGTGGTAAGCACAGACTGATCCGTGCTGCACAGCTCTTGTTCCTGTGACTCACCTCATCCCATGTGGTGCCTACATGGTCCAACCGAAAATGCTTCTTTTTATGTGTTTTTGACCAGTTCAAGATGTCTGAAGTAATTTATAGCCCATGTTGCAGCCTGCTGGGGTGGTGGCTTTGTAACATGAAACTGTATATGTGTACAGCATGTGTGGGGCTGTAAAACTTGCTGGGACAGCTTTGAAAGATTGTGTAGGATGGAAGAAGTCATGCTTTGTGCAGTCTGCCCATGCTGTCCTGGAGACTGTTCATTTGCACAGGTGAGCCCAGGCCCTGGTGAGAGCCAGGAGCTCAGCAGAGAAGTCTATCTCCCGTTGACTTCAGCTGGAAGTAGAGTGCAGCTTACAGAGGTCTACAGCTCTCCAGAGCTCAGCCCCAGATTTAGTGTCTCTTTTGATACCCAGAAGGCTAAAGAATTGGGCAAACATTGGCCTTCCAGGTACTGTTCTGGTTAGAGGCTGGCACTTGTAGGACAGGATTCTGAAGAAACAGGTTTCACTGAGGAGACTCTTGCATGCTGTCTGAGACAAAAAAGGCACTGCTCCCTTCTTGAGACAGGCAAAACACCAAGACTGGGGAAAAACCTTTTATACCAACACAGGGCAGAGCTACCTGGGATTTCAGAATCCTGCAGGAGCATTACGATTCCCTCCTGCCAAAGGCAGTCACTTGTGTTAGGAGAAGGATGTGAGTTACTTGTGCTGGACACTCTGCAGCCATTTCCAGACCAGTAAAGGCAATTCTCAGGGAGCAAAGGGGTTTTGGTAGCATTCCCAGATATTTCCAATGAACAGCACAGCACACTGCCAGCAAGTTCCTCAGCAAACCTAGCCAAAGCTCTATTATTGATCTTGAATGTCGCCTCCTTTTCCCAGCAAGACACTGGAAATAGCATAAGGCTTTCCATTCAGTTGGCAGTGCAGCCTGGAGACACAGCAGGGAGGTACCATGGGACTCATCACATGGCAGAGACAGATGGGCTCTTCCTGCTTTTTACCTCCCTTCCCTTTGCCTGTGCTGACTTGAGCACCCTCCTCTCTTTCCATGGCAGAATAAGGCTCAGGGATATTGCACAGCTGCAGTTGGTAGCGTTGATGCCATGGCCATGCCAGCTCTTCTAGGCTAAAGTTTTGCAGAGAAACTAGTCTAGCTGAATCTCATAATCATAAAATCATAGACTCATAAAATATTCTGAGTTGCACAGGACCCAGTAGGATCTTCTCACAGAAAGTTCCTCATTTTAGGTGTGAGATGTACAAAAAGAATTTGTTAGATAACCGCAGTGGGGTTTTAGCATCTTCATGCACAACCAAGAGTACAGGGGATGTTGACTTGGGCTGGTCCCTCAGCGTCTTCCAGTGTAGAGCTGGAAGCCAAAGGCTGCTCCTTGAAGCTGCAGAAGGTGGAGACTGAGTTACAGTTCTCTGGGGGATTGCTGTAGGTGTCAGGTAGGGCTGCCTGTCTCAGTGGCATGGAGTGTGGGCAACTGCTATGGAGATAATGCTCTCATGGTATCTTTGGGAGAATTACATGGGAAAGACCTTCTACTCCATCTCCTGATGGAAATGTGAGGTACTCAAGTTTGATTCCAAAATATCTCAGACCTATCATGCTAACCATTATTATGCTACAGCTATGGACCAAGACGAAAGTGAACACTGTTACGCTGCTTCCTGATAGTGATTCCCTCCTCTTTTGGTCACTGATAATTCTTTTCTTGGTCAGTGCCATGTGGCTGCTTCAGGGAATTTAGGGAATGCAAATAAAGGGGTATTTGTTTGCTTCAGTACTACCTTGAGACACTTCTCTTGTGCTCAGTGCCCATCACTGAAGCTGGACCTCAACCCTCTGAGTCTCATTTTCAGATATGCTCTCTGGCCCCAGGAGACATTTTTCATAGTTTAGAAATTAGCACTCAGTCTGAAGGTGGGAGGGCTGTCAGCTAGCCCAGCAGGACTGAAATCATCCCTTTTTCATTCTGCCTGGCTCAGTACTCCACCTTCCAGGAGCAAATTATACACTTTCATTTCCAATGTTTTCCCCATTCTTGTCCTATTGACCTGTACTTTCCATTGAATTTTATCCTTACTTGTGCAGAGCTCTGCCCTACTACAGTAAGATGTGGGACTTAGCTCTTCTGTTTGGTTTTGCTTGTTTGTTTGTTTACTTTTTTTCAAATTTTAATTTAATCTTTAGGAACCAAATAGATATGTAAAAGGAAATAAGGAGGAGAAGGTAAACACAGGGCTGATGGAACACTGAGAAGGAAGATTAGGGAAAACAGAGTCAGATTAGCAGCCAGAAGTCAGCTGATGCGTGCATGGGCTGTTTACTTCATTGCTGTCTGGGTTGTGAATGAGGTCATAAGGTGCATCCTCTGAGCTTTTCATTACTTTTGCTTTGCTTGTGCCACCTTTAAGTTAGTTTAGTTTCTGGAAGGGCTTTCTCTGTTGTCTAGGGGTCATTGCAAACAGAAAGAGGGTGAGTGGGAGGCCATTCATGTCTCTACATTATATATTTCATCATTGTTTCCTCTGATGCAAGGCTTACAGCTGCAGGCACACTTTCTATTTTTTGCCCTTGGGCCACATATAATCCTTCACACTGCAGGTGACACTCGGGCATTTAAATTACAGCTCTCTATCCTGCCTTGCAGACTGCAGTGACTTCCTTGGCTTTAGGGCCTTTGCTGTCCAGATGGTTCCTGTCAAATAAGAAGCAGGTGGCATCACTGACATATTTGCCTATACATTTCTTCAGAAAAACAGAGTTTAATTTCAAAATGTGCTTAAGCTTGATGGTCCGTATTATTTTAAGGTGCTTTAGTCCTAGGTACTTTACTAATCTCTATGGGAGCTGGGAAGAGAGAGCCTTGAAAAAATCTCTGCACAGCTTGAAGACAACTATTTCTCATCTTCTTTCCCCCACAAACTGTCACTGATGAGCTTAGCTCCCACCTCAAATAATTGCCATTATTTCTTCTCCTTTCGTTTAAATCTCTCTCCAGCATTCCCTCCACTAGATGGTACTAGGGCAATACATTTTTCTTCACAGGTTTTCCAGGCCATGTAACCATAATAACAGTGTCCCTGCATGCAGAAGGAGAAAAGGGTCAAGACTTCTTGTAGTGCAAGAAACTTCTGTTGAAGACCATTAAACTTGAGAGAGGACATGCTCAAAATTTAGCAAAGAAAACAGGTGGCCTGAGTAAGTATAGCTTGTTTTGCATCTGTTTCAACAATCTTCAATGGCACATATCATGTGCACTTTTCCATGGCTTGGTTTTCATTTGTCTTACAAGGGCTATTATAATTGAGAATATTGATACCGCAAACAATTTGTAAGCATTATGTTAAAATTAGATCATGCCACTATTTTTGGCCAAAAGTTACCATTTAACAAAAAAATAACTCTTTTGCCTGTCCTTATCAATACATACTTTATTTGCTGCTGTTTATGGCAAAGCAAGGCAAACCTAACACCTGCAGCTTGTGTAGCTGAATCCAGTACGTCACTGGTGTCACTGGCAGCCAGCAGCCCAGTAAATGACAGTGCCTGTGCACTTCACAATATTCATGTGTCTTACATATTTTTAATATCGGGATTTTTCTACTTTTGGGATTTTTTTCAATTGGAAGGCTGAGTGAGAGTGCAAAGAGATGAGTGAATCTACATATTCACTGTTGTATCAGGATTTTTCTGTCCTGTGCTGAGCATGGTACCTTCTTCCATAGGGCATGGTTAAAATCAATGTATATTTGGTTTGCAAGATCATGAGAGGAGGTGGATTACATTTTGCCATTTCTGCTCCAAGAAAAACAGAATTGCAATAAGGTTTGTACAACTTGTGTAGCAATAAAGGAGCAGGATTCCCAGGCTGTGCTGGAGACTCTGACAACTCATCTGACGAGCACAAAGCTGTTGGAAAGAAAAAAATGAAATCAACACCTAGCTGCAAGGGCATGCTGGCATGTTTCTTGGACTTTTAAACCCAAGAATCACAGATTTTTTTGATTTTTTAAAAGGTTTTTAATGAAAAATTTGCAGCCTCTTTTCTCTGTGTGTGACTGGAGGATTTAAAGCATTTTATATATGTTCTTCTCATATCCTCTGGCTGCAAGGGCTCTCTGACCTTTAAAAAAACATTAGAAGAAACAAAAGGAAAAGATAATGTACTTTTCACATTATTTATTTCTTGTAAATCTAGAAGCTTTTGTTGGTCATTAGTGTTACAATAATCTATGACATTCCTAAGGAAAGTTCAGGTTGACAGTATCCATCTCTGGACAAAATGTATGCAAGAAAAGAAAAAAAAATGGATTTTTCATTGGTTGTGTTATTTTAGTGTACACTTTTCAGAATTCTGTTAAGAAAGGTTAATTTATTAATTCTTAATAGAATTCTTAATTCTATTAAGAAAGTTCCCTTCTTGAGGGAAGGCAGTTTGAGTTAGTTCCACCACCAGCATTAAAGCAAGATTAATTTTTCCTTTACTTCTCTTTTCCAAAACTGGTACAATTTTCATGCATGTAAAGAGCTTTTCTGCATGCTAACAACTCTTTACTTTCTAATGAACCTATGACTGACAGAAAGTTGAGCTTTTCTTTCCTCCCACTAATACCACCATTGTATGTGTCTTGTTAACCAGTATTGTGTATCAGTCACAAGCTGACTCCTTTGTGCCTTTGTAAAGTATCAATTTAGTCAGCATTATCTGCTGAAGAGACAATGCAGCCGGTAAACGTGAACACAAAAATGCTGTAGCAGTATAGACCCTAAAAACACTGGTTCGGGAGCCCTGGAGCCCGGGAGGTGGCACGGCTGCAGCCAGGGAAGTGCTGGCCATCAGCAGCTGCGGGGTCGGAGGGAGCAGACTAGCAGCCGGCAGTGGACAGGCTGCAGGGACAGCCCAGGGCACCGGAGTGACCAGGGGCTCGGGCAGAGCCTTCGTGCTGGCTGCTGGTTGGGTTGCTTGGCTGGGAAAAAACCTCTGCCATCCAGATCTGCCTGCCAACCAGCCTGTGGCTTGACTATGCTGATATTTGACCGGACTGACACATTCCCAGCGTCTATTTTGGTTTTATTGCCTGATCAGGCTTTTCCAATGGAAAACTGATTTCTCTGCATTAACAAAACAACACCAAATGTTGCAGCTCAGCCTCTGGGCCCCGTACTCCACGAGGAGTCAGTGGCTCTGCATACCTGCAGACGTGAGTTAGCTTCCCATTAGCCTCCAGGTAGACTTTAAAGGGAAAGGTTAGACCAACGCAGTCTCTCCTTTCATGTTTTCCTGCCTAGGCGATGGTCAGCAGAAACACCCAACCCCCATTGCACTGGAAAGGGGGAGGGCAGTAGCTCTGTGGGGTTTCTGTGTCTTTGGATGAAATTGTCCCTTTGTTAGTCCAAAATAGCTCAAATTGGGCAACTTTCCAAGCATGCAGTGAAAGACTTCTGTTTGAGACAGTGCTTAGAGAAGGCTGAGGATGGAGGGCTGGAAAAGAGGTGCCTGACTGGCTGGGTTCCCACCGGAGTGATTAATGTAATGTTGCTGGGATTTTACTGCATTATTAATGAAGTGCCAGGGTGCCTGGAGCACTGGAAAAACATCTCGGAAAAATTATTACTAAAAATCTGAATTGGTGCATTGGATAACCTTTCATATTACTTTTTTTTTCTTGACCATAGAGCCCTTATCATGCCAGAGGAAGCCTATAAATAATGAGCAGAGAGGGTAAGACTATGCAGGCTGCTGCTCCCTCCACCTCTCCAAGCAGCGGTGGCCCCACTGGCAGAGGGCTGGGTGTGCCAGGAATCCACGGGAGCCGTGCCTGGGGCTGTTCACGGGCTTAGGGATGCCCCCTGGCCCCTCTGCATGGTCGGCCAAAGCCTGGGGGGCCAGGGGGGTGGTGCCTGTGGAGTTCTGCTTTGCAGAAGGGTATAAAGGTCTGACAAGGAATAGCCTGTGCTGGTTTAGAGCTGTTGTTTGCATTGATGAAGCTTGTATCTAGGATGATCAGTGGGAAATATCTCTACTTCCCTCCCCACCCCAAGCTGTTATCTTCTTTTTTATTGGCTGTGTCATGCATTTTTTTCCCCTTATTTTCTTCTAAATTCTTAACTCCTCAGATCTATATTTTAGTCATCTCTAGTAGCAACTGCGGGTTTGTTTTGAGGAGAAAAATTTTGTTGCTTTTTTTTTTTTTAACCGCTGTGCTTTAAATCAGCCTTGCCTGCCTAAAGCTTCCAGTTGCTAAGCGACTTTTCCCCTCCGCCCTTCCCGCAGCCCGGTTGCCATAGCGCTGCCAGCCTTGGCTATCAAGTAGCAGAGAGCAGTCATTACTCAACGAAAGAAAAAAAACCCCAACCCCACCAAAATCCAGGGCTGCACGGGCCAATCAACATTTTCTTTCCTTTTTAATTCATGTCGCCAGCCGGCGGGAGCATCCCTGCGCGCATCACAGCCGCGGGTTGGCCGCTGCGTTGTTTTCTTGCGGAAGTTTTTGATTGTCTCTGCGTTAAACAGGACGGACTGCAGTGCTGACTCACGGACACCGGTGACGTTGGTCATGGCAGCAACAGATCCTGGAGGATGTACTTCCCAAGAAGCTGGTTTGCGTACCTGTGCGGCTGGTGTGGCCCCCTCCGTGACTGCGATCCACCCCAGCGCAAGCAGGCGCTCCGCAGCTCTGTGAATCACAGCGCTGTTCCCTAGAAACCAGGTGATACGGGCAGCGCTTTTATCTTGTGATATTTCTTAGTAACACGAACATTAGAGGTACAGAAAATGTGTGGGATACCACCAAAGACTAGAAGAATGCACACTGGTTAAAAATTAGCTTTTCTTTTCAAATCCGCTCAAACAAAATTGTATTTTGGATCATATCCAAGAAAATAGAGAGTCTTCCATTTTTTAAAGTGAAATCGTATCCCTAGTGGCTTTGGTAAGACAAAAGTTAATGTCAGTGCTAAAACATAATAAAAAAGGTGGAAAACCTGACATCTTTCTGCTCTGAAATTGTGAGCTGACTTGTCATCAGTTTACTGATTACCAGGCTTTACCAGTTGCATGCTATAGGGCAATGTGATGAGCTGATGTCTCTAGTGAGCCAGGCCATCCATCATAACCAGTCAAANAGAGAGAGAGAGAGAAGCATTTGGCTTTAACATACAAACAAAAGTGTGCAAAATAAAAGTACCTGTTAACAAAGAATTTGGTGGTATAGAATTACCCGTGTGAGAATATAAATCGCATGAGTTGCATTTGAATTGTTAGTAGGGGGAAAGAATCTTTACTACCAGTAAGTGTTGCAAGCAGGGGTTGAGTTGGACTTGGAATAATTCCAGTTGTTCTGTGACTCTGGTGTCCATTAATCACAGCAGCAGCCTCCACCTCAGGTTGTCAGTGTAAAGCCTCTCTTAACATCCAGGGAATTTTCTTCCCACGTTCTGTAGTCGGTGAGTTATTGTGATAATAAATGCAGCAAGGAGCTAGACTCCCTGTCCTTACATGCCCTTCCATTTATCCAATCCAGCATCTGCCTATTTGAACAAGTGCATCAGATACAGGCAGCATGCCAGCTATTAAAATGTTAAACCTACTGCCACGGAGCTGCATTGTACATTTTGTTTTTCCCTTGCCCTTGAAAAGGACTCACTCCTGAACTAATAGGGGTGTGCTTAATGGTTCCTTGTCTTAAATTCCCTATTTACTCAACTATCTCTTCCCTGATTTGGTACTTTGTATTCCCTTCTCTTCATGCTATTCATGGGAACATTAAATACTAGTCTGCAAGGAAAGTCATTTAAGACACAACCTTTACCAGCTCTGTGGAAAACTGATTTCAAAATCCATTTCTACTCTGATGAAGCAGGCAAATCAAATATTTTGAGGGGTGGGAAAAGGATTATGTTTAAAGTTCCATTTTTTAAAATCAGGATGCTTTTGTCCTTCTTAGGAGCTGACATGACACCTTCAGCTGGGGACCCTGTTGCTGTAGACAGATATAGCTTAGGTTTCAATAAATTCACTGAAAAAATGGTGATTCTTAGCTTTGCTTTCTGTTGTTCTGAGGGAGCTCAGGACTTGAGAATGGCTATGTTCAATAAATTAGGAATTGAAGGTCTACCACAGACCTTTTTGTCCTGGAAATATTGATTTAAGGGAAAGTATTGCCAAATTTATTATGTGAAGATGCTTGCATAATCACAGAACTTAGGTGATGAACCTTGTTCTCAATTAGATTGCTTTAGCTCTAGGCTTCATTTCATCCAGAAGAGAAATTACTGGAATAAAGGTTAAATATCCAAATCAAAAATATTATTGCCTGTGTTCTTTTATGTTTGAAATGGTAATAAAACAAATTGAACATTAACCTAGTAGGACCAAGGCATTTCTATTTGCATGGTTTTTGACATCTGAATTGGGCAATAACTTCTCCATGTTGAAATTATGCAATGGTTGTTAGTCAGTCTTTCATTTCCTCAAGCATTTCTGCACAGATTACATCCGCATATTATATTTTATTATGAGTCATTAAAATGCTAATCAACAAAAGTACACTACCACAGTTCCAGGAGAGATCTACATTGTTAAACGAGTCTCCATTTTGATACATTTCTCATATCAAACACAGCATATCCACTGAAATCCACACCAACGGCTTGCTTTTCAAGTCTACAATATCCACTTTGTGCACTGCCAGTCTCCCTGTAGCTGCTTTGTTCTTCTGACTTCTTTCTGGTTTCCTAAACTCCTCTCCCTACACCCACAACCTATTCTCAAGGTAAAATCACTGTGTCATGGTTCAGGTGTGCCATGAAGCTGCCTCCTCTGTCTGATTCCTGTACTTCACCTACCTGTCACACTCTCCCAACTTTTTTCTCTGCTCACATAAAACCTTTGATTTCTGCTTTTCCTCGGTCAAGTCCAAATTTGTTTTTCTTGTTCTGGTATTTTCTTTTCTTATCTGACTCTTCTCTCTGATCCTGTCTTAATTTGTCTTCACTACAAAATACCTCCACACGTCTAGTTTTTCAATAATTGCTGTCATCATCCATAAATTCTGAAAGTCAAGATACCAATTAGATCAAATAGTACATTGTCCTTACAGCTATCAAACAAGACATCTACTTTCTCCCTTCAAACTTTTAGTAATGATAAGTTTACATCAGCAGTATTTCTACTTGGCTGAATCTTAGTTAGTCTGATACTAGAATTATGTTCTGGAAAACTGCTATTTATCACCAGATCCGTGCTTATTCTGTTCCCCTCCTTTCTACCATTGCCCATACTTAGACATCATGTGGATAATGGCCTTAAAATGAAGGAGAGTAAGTTGAGATTAGATATTAGGGAGAAAATCTTTATATAAGGGCAGTGAGGCACTGGAACAGGTTGCCCAGAGAGGTTGTGAACTCCCCATCCCTTGGCAATGTTCAAGGCCAGGCTGGATGGTGCTCTGAGTAGCCTGGTCTTCGGAAGTGTCCTCCCTATGGCAGGGAGGTTGGAACTAGATGGTCTTTAAGGCTCCTTCCAACTCAAACCATTCTATGATTCTTGGATTCTAGGATTCTATAATTCTTTGGTGGTTTTTTTTTAATTTTATTACCCAGATTATTTCTTTTAAAAATATTCATATCTTGCTGATAAGTTAAAATTACTCTATCTTTCTACTTCTCAAACATTTAAATTAAAATATGAAATTTTAATATAAATATTTAAAGATATTTTCCCTTGTTTTGGAAAAGTTAGTGAGAAGGAATATCCAGTTTGAATTCACAGTATAGTCTACCTCATTCAAAGACAATTCTGTATTGGCTGGAGGAGTAATTCTTCTCTTTCAGTCCTACCAGAGCAAATATGTCACCTTACCCTGGACTTTGTATCAACTCATTTCTTTGTGTCACTGTCTTATTTCCCTGTACTCCTGGAGCTTGGGGCTATTGGAGCTGTATTCATCTACTTCTCTGTGGTTTTATTCGGACATCAAATTCTATGAACTTAGGTCATGACTTCAAGAAGCCTCAGGTTTATCTGACCACGGACTGTAAAAGCAAACAATGGTAAAAGTCATGAGAAGTAAGAAAGTTGGCCTAAGTAAAAGCATTACTCTTACTCTCACCTGATAACAGAGCCATAACAGGGATTAGCTGAATCTGGGACTGCCATGACTTAGTTTAGATAGTTGTGACTGGAGAAGGTTGAGGCATTCTGGCTGCTTTCAAAATAAATATGTCTCTCATCTGCTCTCATTGGCTCCCACTCCAGTTGGCTTACTTCAGTTTTTTAAAAGTAGCATGTCTGTTTGTTGTGCACCTGGCACAAGTCTATTTTTGGGCTACTATGAGGCATTTTATCAAGTACATAAATCATGCTGAGTACTGCAGTATTTTGAGCATGTGTATGTGCATGTAATTCTAACACATAGCCTCAAAGAAAAACCTTTGTCAAAATTGTAGATCACTAGATACTCATTATTCACCACTGTTTGTATTTCTGTCCAAAACATTTTATTATCTTTTTAGTCTGATAGCAGTTTTCTAGACCACTGTGCAAGCTTTCATGTTATGTAGCAGTTAATCTCACCCAAAAATGGAACAACGGGTTCTTTGTCTACCCAAATTCACACTGTTTGCTCTTCAATCGAATCAAAGAAAAATAAACACCATTCATTTTTATCCTACTGCTTTTCTTTCCAGTGTGCTCTCCAGATACTAATACAGTCCACAGTAGAAAGTGAAAGAAAGAAGGCATGCAGAAGAGGTTAAATTCCAGTCTGAAACAGTTTGTGACAGGAAATAATAATATCCTCTAAGAGTAAATAAGAGAAACTCTAGCATCTACCATGGATATTTTGAAGGTCTGGCTGCCATGCATGAATGCTCAGATGTTGCTGTGATGAAGACCTTCAGAAAAGAGTGGCTAGATAAAAATCAGGGTCTATCCTTTGCTATTTTTTTTCTAGTTTTGTTTAAACTCAGTCTATATGTTTTGGGGGTTTTTTTCTCAAGTAACAAACATGTAATGACGTTCCTCTTAAAGTACTGGTGACTTTAGGTAAGAAGTTTTCTGAGAGCACTACAGGCTGAACTTTCTAATCCCTGTCTTGAAAACTGAATATTTAGATCCATCAGTATCCTTTTTCAATCCCTTACTTCCATGCCTTTCAATTATAGTTACCTAAGTAGAATTCTAATTTTTTCTTCCCTCTACAGTGAATAAAATGCAATAGCTCATGGCTTCAGAGATAAATGTGTTTTTGTTGTTGTTGCCATGTTTTCATCTCTTGTATAATTCGTTTGTTTTCTTTTCTTTTTAGCCTAATTCCCTATTCTCTTGTAGATTTGTACTTCAGATTTTAGCCAGAGGCATAAAGTGCTTCTCAGAAACTCTCTTGAAACTTCTCAGTCCATTCCATGAAATCAGCATGAATGTTCTTGTCTCATGGGACTCCTAGAATAGATAAAAGCTTGCAAGGGCATCTACAAAGTGAAAAACCACAAAAGGGAAAAATACAATCAAGCTGACTACAACTCAGCCTGCCTTTTTACCATGGGTGAGAAAGACCATCCTCTTATCACAGAATCAAGGCCTCAGTCCAGTTTTCACTGAAGACAAGTGGAATGTTTTCCATGAACTTGGCTCAGAGCTGCATCAGTGCCCAGCACTCTTCTGCAGCACTCGGCATTGAAGCAAGCATTCATGCACAGTCAGCCCATGGCAATACCCCAAATCACTGTGTCCTTCCCAGAGCAAGCAACTCTGTGGCAATGTTTTGTGCTGGTATGATCCGTTAGGGCTTTTATTACTTTATCAAAGCTTTAAGACTACGGGTTATATTTTTCGGGATGCCTTATGCACCATGCAGCCTAATCTCAGTAAAAATCATTTGGATTTTCAAGTCAAGTTGATACAGAGGAGGAGAACTTATACAGTTTTGAGGTATGATTTACAAGTAGCATTATTCCTCCTTATTTTCAGTCTCTCTGCAGCTCTAAATCACAGTGTTGCCATCTTGTACGACTCCCTTAGGGAAAGATGAACCTTGAATTAATTTAATTTGGCCTTTTAGGATCTATTTGTTCTGTGAGAACCATCATTTGCACAAGCAATTCCAAACATCAGCCGCTTACTGTTAATACAGGAAGCAGAACTAAAATTTATTGTCGTTATTAAATAAAATTTATCTGCATTATTTACAAGCCTGTAAACATGGTCCTTCATAAATAGATAATGAGCTTTTCATGTCCCTGAACATTGTGTCATTAGGCCATGATGTACAGAGGTAATCGAGCTTCTAACTCTAAGTTAGGTTTTGGTAGAAGTTCAGGGACTTCAGCATCAACTGGGAACCTTTGAGGATCTGCTCACAGAGAGTATGGAATACACAAAAGCGTTCCAGAACAATCTACCTTTTAATATCACTGTCCCCCTCCCCTTGCCCTAGAAAACCTTGCAAAGAGCCTTGGTCTCTTTGTTCACACATCACCCTGACCTGGGCATGAAAGCTTATTCCTTGTGCTCACTTCAGGGGTCCTTGAGGTGCAGGTGACGATGGGATGTTAGGGAAGGTGTGTGTACATCCTCCACCCGCACTAAGTTCTAAAAGGAGCCTGGGCAGTGACTAAAGACCTCTGGGAACAACAGTTCAAAGTCTTGGATAACAGAAATCTCAGGGAGGGAATTTCTGTTTGGGAAAAGTTCATGCCATCTCCTTATAGCTACTTTACTGAAATATTTGAATGACAATGCAGATTCTTGATGTTTCCCATAATGCTAACTTCAGAAAGGAATTCATATCTCAATAGGGCAAAACAGACACCTCTAGAGGGCTGTCTCCCTCTACTTTCCCTACAGGGATCATGGGGAACTAAGCTTTCAGTGGAGGTGTTTCATTTAGATGCCTTCAACCAGACACTAAACTGCTTTGAGTTTGGTATATGGAAAAGGAAATGACTTAGATGTTGAACTTAATAATTTGCAGGAGATCTAGAACAAACTTCTGCTCTCTTTCGGCAAACCAAAGTACATCTTCAAACAGAGGGAAGAATGAGGCTTCCTTCACCCATTCCCTACCGTAAATGATGAAGGAACATATTTTTGCTCAACACTGAAGCAAATCAATATCTGGTCTGGCATTGTTTAGTTCAAATCTTTTTCCCTTTAGAACTTGTACAGCAACTGCCATGCTGCAGACTCAGCAGAATAGAAAAACATGGAGAGAATGTGCCCATGGAGAGGAGACAGGGATTGTTTATGCATTGAGTACACATTGTATGTACTATTACGTACATCACCACTGACTCTCGCCCCTGTAGGAAAAGTGAATCACCATTTGTTCTCAGCAACACAGTGGTTCAGAAGAAAAACCCAAAGTTTTTGTTTGCTTTATTTCTTTTTTCATTCCATTGGCTAAAGGAACTATGTAATATACTGTCTAATTTACAAAGATTTCATATTTTCTATCTTGTAAAGTTCCATTTTTTTGTCAT
The DNA here is from genome assembly GCA_008694505.1 of Cyanoderma ruficeps. Taxonomy (NCBI): domain Eukaryota; kingdom Metazoa; phylum Chordata; class Aves; order Passeriformes; family Timaliidae; genus Cyanoderma; species Cyanoderma ruficeps. Next base: position 11,580,467 of record VZDJ01007754.1, read on the forward strand.
CCATTCAGTGAGTCCTAACTGCCTGAAATCTCTCTGACAGAAACTTTCCTCTTCCCCTACCATTGCTCCCAGCTGGCCAGATATAAATCTTTCCAAGATAGCAACTCTCTCCACCTCCACTTCCCACAAAATCTCTTTCTGTGATACCATAATTATAAAAATTAATTCATGGAAAAGGAAGAACTGACCTCAGGTGTCTTTCACTCTGTAAAACTAAGTAGGCAACACTAGTTTTCACCATGTCCAGGACTTTCAGAACCGTCCCAGAAATAATGAATCTGTTTAAATTCCTTTAAATATATCTCTTTAACCTTTGAAGACCCCCTCCTAGCAATTGACAAACTACTTGCAGTAGCAAATTAACTGTATTTGCACCTCTTTAATGGCTTTTGGTCCAGAGGTTAGTAAACACATCCATGTCATATGCAGGATCACTTATTTAGATATATGTAAGAGTTTTCAAAGGAACTGCATTGAATGGAATTAAATGTATGTATTCTAGGCTGTTTCCTGAAATCATAAGAATTCACAGTTGTGAAGTTTGGAAAACCTGGTGCTGCTGTACTTTAGCTTTGTTTCAGTACCCTGCTGCTAAGATTTCTACCCTGCCAGATGCTGCTTGGGGCACACTGAGCCAGGACTGGAGTCCTGTCCCAGTCTCAGCCCATCCCCAGGAGGGTGCCTGATGTTCAGGGCAGGGGCTGCCCCTGGTGTCCCTGGCTACCCTGCTCCTGCCTGGGGCAGCCCTGGGTGACAAGGCCCTGCCCTGCCACCCACCCAGCTCAGGGAGCCACCATCCCAGCCCCAGGGAGCAGCCAGTCTTCCCCTTCTGGAGGGGGGCATTATCTCTGCGTGGAAGAGGCTGAAAATAAACCCTGGTTTACTTGAGAACATGAAACCAAAACAAACTTTATTTGTAAGGACATCTGAGGATTTCCCTCCACATACTCCTTTCTGCAAGGCTACCGCATGCTGTAAGCAGCCATCAGCTATCATTGCTCCACAACAGGTCAAAACAATGACAATCAGCACCACAGTACTACATACACTGAGAACTGGGATAATTTATATGCAGTAAGGTTGACTGGAAGTGTTGAGATTACTGCTGAAAAGGGCTATTCTGTCCGTGAGTACCAATGATCTCTGTTAAAGTATGGCCATTTCACATGGTTAAATGGGCACAGGAAATCATCTGTTCTGAAGATTACACTGCTCTGATAATCTGTGAATTTTCAATGGATTCTGTTTTCAAAAGTCCAAAAGTAAAATGTCATTAAAGGGCATTGTTAGCAAGAGTGGATGTGCGGGGCACACTCACGCACTCACTCACCCACAGGTGAGAAAACATAACTGGCAAAGGAGTGTCAACAGAAAAGCAAGAAGGAAGGAACGCCACGTTAATATTTTGGTTGGCAAATGTCATTTTGCACAGTATGAATTCTTGTCAGACCTCCGATTTTGTATCAAAAGTACTTTGGATCTTGATAAGCTGCACAGCTGGAACTAGTAGATGTAGAGAATTACCAGGATGTCAATAGCTCAAGGTCTCCTTCCTCTCTATTGCTCTCACAATGGCTCACTGATAAGAGCTAAGATGTTTGTTTTGGTTAGTGGGTTTGGGTTTTTTCCCCCAGTTGTAGCTATTTGATAAAACCACAGCACTATTTCCCTCCTCCTATGTCCCTGACACCACAAAAACTGACAAGGGAGAAGGCAGAACAATATAGCAGATGATAAAAATGTGAGATGGCCACAGAGGTGCAGTGGGAGCACAGAAGTTCAGAGGTAGAGAAGAGCACTAATACTCTGGGAGAAGAGAATACATTAATTATGGGGACAGTTTTATTTATCTAGTCTCATGTTCTCATACAGTTTTATTGATCATAGAACAGTTTAGCATACCAGCAGGAATGCTTTTTTGTATCCCACTGTGTACTACTAAAAACCCAGAGATATTCTGCAGTCATTGGGGTCAACAGAATTTATTTCTTACATGTAGTGTCATTGCAATATCCAATTTTTAGCAGTCCTAGTTGCCATTAATGTTTCTACTGATGAATGCATATAAACAGCAGTTCACAAATCTTCAATGGATTAGTTTGAACCTCATCTTAAGTTCAAACCAACAATACAGACACATCTAGACAGTTTAAATATCTCATAAAAAATATTGATCATTGTATTGGCTTTTTTTTTACAAAGTCTTCAGTGAGACCAAAACCTCTCTTTTTTTATTTTTTCCCTGTCCAAAGGAGTGGACAGAGGGTTCTCAGTTATGCTGTAGAAAATATGGAAAGTCTCATAGTAAATATCCTTTTCTCTTCCCTCAAGCAGGAAAGCAGTTAATCTTCGCTTTTTGCTCAGCAAAGGTATGTCCCTACATAAGATTTTGGTCCTGACTTCCGTCGCACAGTCGTAACTCAAAACATTGGGAATTGCACTTCTTGGTTAAAGCACTTACTACCTGAGAAAAGGATCTTATTTCTAATCACTGCCCTAGAATTAGTGCTTCTAAAAATAACCTTCTCGTCTCCAGTCTCGGCTGTATTCTCCCAGTGCGGTTATTGAGAACCACTGAACCTGAAATATGGTTATTGCCTGTCTCATTAGGTCAGTCTCGCACTTAATTATTGAATGTAAGTTGTGTTGACATTGCAAAGTTAGACAGTTTGTCTCTGCTTTGGTTTTCTTGGTAAACCCTGAACCTTGTGCTTCTGCTGACAAAACACACAGCCTTTTTTTCCCAACTGTCTAACAGTTTCAGTTTATTTGAGCCATGTGGAGAAATAGTGGATTTCTTTTTATCTTTCTCACTTATGTCCAGTACTTTCTGCTTGACTTCACTGGTTTATTGTAGCTCTCCTTCAAAAAAATGACAGGACATACATTGAGATTAGGAGCCAAAATCGTCTTCAGCTTTCCTCAGAGAGAAACATGCCTAAAATAACATCAATTTTGAGCACTTTTTGTAGCTAATATCACTTAACAAAAACTGTTACAAAATGAATGTGATGACCTCTACATTTCTGAATAGGTCATTTGGATTTAGTACTGCTGTAAATACAAGGATACTGTTCAGTGCTACTGCCAACATTTCCACGAACTCAAGACACTTCAACAGTCCTTGGCACAGACATCATTAGCACCAAGTGAGCTGTATCTTCTCTTACAAGTGTGAGGTCTGACAACTTCTGGGTGCCAATTCTACAGTTCTTCTATCAGCTTGTGTACCAAACATACTGGCAGTCTGGGTGTAACTCTCCCCCTTACCAGTCTGTGAACACAAGATTGCTTTATCAAAACATCATCCTGAGATTAAGCCTCAACACTCAAGGGAGAGGATAATTTAGAAGGATTTGCCATTCACCGAATGCTGTAATGACAATATCAGTACCTAGCTCGGAAAAGCTTTGTCATCAAAAAATCCCAAAAATACTCTTCCACAGTCATCTGCAGACTTTCAGGCAGGTGCCGGGTCTATGCAAACAGCTCCACAGATCTCTGTAGAAAAATTGATGATCCTCATCAATTTAGATTGTTTTCTGGTTCATTTCATAGAATTTTTACTCTGATAGTAAAAAATTACTTGGTAAGCTCTCTGACAAATAGGTCCTATCCTTCTATGGCCAGTTGCTGTGCCCTCTATCAAATTGCAAGGACTTCACTACAGATGATTGTCTTGTCTTCTGCTCTCACAGAATGTCAACAAACTCCTACCAAACTAAAGTAACATGATCTGGCTGAGACTGTGCTAAAAACGAAGTCCAGATCCTCAAGTCAAGATCCTTTTCAGCCCTACCGAAGCCCTGTTAAAAATGCATAAGTACTTACAAGAGCATGGGTCCACCTTGCATGTCATATATATAAAAATTACCACAGGGATGCTCTGTTCCTCACAAACATGGAGGATGGAAGGTAGAAGTCAGAAAACATGTATTAAATTATATCACAGGAAAAAATTTACCATAACTAGACTGAGCAACTCTATGCCTTCCTAAGCCAAATCATCAGAGAAATGTAACAGCAAGAAGCCTCATACATTATTTAAGATGAAAACTTGTGTAAAGAAGAGAGGGGATTGCCATGTACAAAAGGCTATGCTGCATGAAGAGACAGCAGCAGGTAATTTCAAAATGAAGCAATGGAGCTGCTGCCATAAGTCAGGTTGCACAGGTCTTATTTGGGTGAGTGGCTGAGGCAACTGGGGTTGTTTAGCCTCCAGAAGAGGAGGATCAAGGGTCATTTTGCTCCCTACTACTGTCTGAAAGGAGGTTGTAGCCAATAGGGGTTGGCCTCTTGTCCCAGACAATTAGTGACAGGACAAGAGGAAATGTCCTCAAGTTGTGCCAGGGAAGGTTCATGTTGGACATTAAGAGGAATTTCTTCACAGAATGGGTGATTAGACATGGGAATAGGCTGCTTGTGGAGGCTGTAGAGTCACTGTCCCTGGAGGTATTTAAGGAAAGGCTGGACATGGCATTCAGTGCCATGGTCTGGTTGACAAGGTGGTGTTTAGTCATAGGTTGCATTCAGTGAGGTCTCAGAGATCTTTTCCAACCTAATTGCTTCTGTGATCATTCATTTTTGTATGAGGCAGGGGGAAAAGTAACCTCCATGACTGCAGGACATATGAGTGTAGGGGACTGAGCAGGAGCAGGTTGTTTGGCCTGTTAGAGCTGGCTTGAGGAAAAGGGTTTTAGAGAACTAGTGCACCATGCTGATGGGGCAGAATTTTAAAGCATGAGAAACCCATATAGATTTACTGCTTCTCCTACAGCTTCTCTTCCAACCCCCAAAATAGAGTAGTAAATTCATGACTAAAATTATAGAGATTGCTGTTTTCCTTTCTCTCAAAGGGGAAAGGTGCCTCAGGGCAGGAGTGCTGGACAAGCAGTGCACAGACCGCCCTATCCCACCATCCCGCTGACCACCCCCCAGGGAGTGTCCCATGAGATCTGAAAAATCCCAGCTTGTGGATGAACACACACTGTGATGACTCTGTGAGGTCTCTGTCCCAAATCCATGGGTGAAATGCAGCTGCATCCAGTGTTGCTGTGTACAGCAAGTCATTTGTCTACAGGATAATGTCACTTGTCAGCAGTCTGCTCTGAAATGTGTGTGTGTATGTGTGTGTGTGTGTCCATCTCATGAAGTGTTTTATGCACTGATTTTTTTTATTTAATTATGACAAATGGAGGCTTAGATCTTGTTTTCCAAGGTGATTTGTTTTGATGACTTCGTGTATTGGTCTTCACTGCTTGCCCAACAGTGGGAAAATTGTTGCTGTCACTTCAGATCTGTACCCAGAGCTGGGTACATTAACTTGGCCTAAATCTTTAGACATGACACTTTACCTGTCCTGAAGCAGAACAGACATGTTCTGTGATGATGCATCTCTTTTGTGGGCAGCAAAAGTCCCTTTGTAGATTATTCTTTCTTAGGAAATCCTCTTTTACGTGATTCCATGCCTGCATGCATTGAATCCTATAATGTGAATGTACATGACTTTGAGTAGACATCTCTCACAGAATTCAGAAGATGCAAGCCTTGTTCTTTGTCAAAATGCAAGCCCCTCAAGCAGACGAGAGATAAATGGTTACAAGTTGGGGCAGACAGCAAGCTCGTGTCTGATGGCAGCTGGTGGCGGTCAGTGTTGCTCCATACTAACTGTAACTTCATGGGTTTTTATCTCACTCTGCATGCTAAGTAGCTTATTCTTTCACTGAAGAGTAAGAAACCTCAAATTACCTCATGCACCCCACAGGCTGCATTAGCACCACATTTTCTAATTACATATTGGGCTACAAGGTGTTCGTTTTTATCAGCTTTTAATTTGCTACCTTACAATTTCACTGAATGTCTCCATAGTCTTGTGTTGAGCCAGGGAACAGAGCTGTCTCAACAAAGGTTTTAATCTATCTTGCCTGTACCATTCCTTACTTTAACTACTATTATCATGTTCTCTTTTAAATGTCTGCCTTGTGAAACAAACTCTCCCAATCATTTCAATCTATTCATGCATGGGTTTTTTGCACTTGTAATCAGTCCTGTTGCCTTCCTCTCAACACCCACAACCTCTGTTTTGTACTGTGTTCTGTTGACAGATGGCCAAAGTACCGCTGCAACCTGTTTTCCTTTAATATAATGTGTATATGTTAAATTTTTTGTGTGAATTTTTTCTCAATGCATAGGCAATATAAGGACAGGTTTCGATTCTGAATATAGTTGCATACTGAAGAACTGCATACTTGTTGCATACTTTCACTTGAGCTGTCCCTAGTGGTAAACAGGTGACCTTCCTGAATAAGAATTCCAAATAATTCCAAGTTTCCCTTCTCATGCATGTTATCTAGCAACATCGAGCTTAATCTGACATTATGTTATTTGTTTACCTCACTAGGGTAAGTCCCTCTGATGTTCCTGGGGGTCCTTTCAGGATTTGACCAGCCTTCATAGCGATCACAGTGTGTGGTTCGTTGCCAAGTCTGTAACTTGAGGAACTCTTTAAGCCAAAATAAGCTCTCACTAGTCCCCAGCTGCTCGCTGGCTGCTTTATAGGCCTCACATGTTTGCGCGGTTACGCCATGCGCCAGGCTGGGTAACAGGCCCGGCAAAGGCCCCGGGCCCGAGCCGATGCCCCGTCCCACCAAGCACAGAGCTGTGGGAGCAGCTGTGTCCACAAAAGGGTGGCAGCAGCACAGAGATGGGAATGAGCCATGGAGAGTGGGGGAGATTGGGGACCCCTTCTTCCAGTGGCAGTGCTTTCTTAAACTGTCAAGAAATCTGTGACTTACAGCCTTTTTCAAGAATGGCAAATTGTGTTAGAACAAGCTTTATGCAGAAGTATCTGTAATCAACAAACAGCCTGAGGATACCCAAGCTGGACACTTCAGCTGAAGCCCCTGACACAGGTGGCTTTGCTGTGTGTGTGCCTCCCTGTACCCCAGAATTGTCCTTCCTGGAATCTCACAAGAAGGGAGATTTCAAGAGCTGTCATCCAATTTTTGATATGAGCTACTGTTGGAAAGCAGAGCTGGGGTGCTGCATTAAAAATCAAATTGGATTGGTTCTGTATGTATCAAACATCAGATACATAGCCGAGGCTGTTAGGAGCTTCCAGCAATAGACGGACGAAGAATCATTAGCCTTGAAAACCCGGAGGATGAGATTACAAACACACAAGCCAATAAATCACACAGGTCAGTTTTGCAGAAGATGATGTGGTATAACAGCAATTTGTTTATGCTGTGATGGGTCAGTTGGATCAGTGTCAAATCTTCTTTGGGATAAAAGATTTTGGTTTTAATGCATACTCTTTCCCAAATGGCTTCTATGCAGCCTTTATATCCAACACCTCTGGTCAATTTCAGGATTACAAATAGAAAATCTAAAATAGATGAAACTGATGAAACAGAATTACTGCAGGATTACCTCAAGATGCAGATTCAGCATTGAAAGATCTCCAGAGTAAAGCAGCATTACATGATTTAAGTTCAATTCTACCCAAACCATTTTAAAATGTTTCTAGTATATTCTTTTAGCCTCAGCTTTAATCACATTTCCTTTTGAGAGAAGATTCCCTAAACCATCTCTTTCTAAGGGGGACTTCAGGGCTGACATGATCTTTTTATTACCTTTTCTAAAACCTTGACAAAAATTGTCTAATCACAGAAAGAGTGATAAAGTTGGGAGGCACGACACAGATAGAGAACCTTATGCTCATGATGAATGTAACGCTTCTTCAATTGCTTTGAATTTACTTCATACCATGAATTACTACACTTTTGAAAGTCTTCCCTGCAGTAATGTCCCAAATACTTGTAGCATAAAATGCAGATTTATAAATGTAATAATGAAAATAATAGACTTCAATTGCAGCAACGAAGAGTTGATATTAGTCTACTGTCACATCAAGCAAAAGATAACATGGCTACATCAACAAATTAGGTTTTGACAGAGGTGTAAGGAGCACTTTAGGCTTTGTGATATCTGTCCTTTTGTCCTAGTTTACTCTGGACTAGTCATTACCGACATATAGGCAGACACTTCGTCTAAGTACTTTCCTTCTTCCTGTGCTGAGGTACATCTCAGACCAACATTCCTTTTGTTCTCCACATATTACAAATCATAATTTCAAATGTAATCTGCCAATTGGAGAATCATTATTTTTTTTCCTGGACTGCCTCCATACTTCATTAAAAATTAAAAAAAAAGTCAAATTTGCCATAATCTCAAATTTTCTTCTTTTTTTTGGGGGGGGTGGGTAGGAAAAGAAGCTTGTATAGTGAAGAATTATATTTTACTTGGGATTTTTTCTTTTAATGGTGGTCTCTGCTGCTGTAAACCAAAAGGGTGGCAATTAGCATCTCCTACTGTTTACGCCTGCTGCCATCTACAACGATGAGCTATTATTATTCTGTCTGCTAATACTTGGAAAGGACATCAGTTGGAGAACTAATCCAAAATACAGCAAGTAAAGATCATTGTCACAAATGCCTGAAATTGAGACATTGTTACAGATGTTGGAAATAAAAAGATTTCATTATATTGAATCATTCAGTCCATCTGCCCAGATTGTGCTTTGCTGTCCAGCCTCTAATGTCTCACAGAAGTGCTAGAATACTGTAAGCATGAAACAGATCATTCTTTTTGAAATACATTGTGTTCACCCAAAAAACTTTTCCGTAATATGGTGCTAGGCAGATCTAATCTTGAACAGTGGTCCAGTTCAATGGGGCTTTATGGCAGTGTGCTGGTCTTCCTGATCATTTCCAGTCACTGGCCTGAAGTCACTGTAAGGAAATTGCTAGATTAGACAGGCATTCTGTAGAGAACCAGAGCACAAAATAGCCTAGAATATAATGTTGGGGTCTTAACTTTTTTTTTTCTTTACTTTGTTTTGCCTTGTTTCTTGTTAAGGAGTTAGACTTTTGTTGAAAAGTCCCCACCTTTGTAAAAACTGTCAAACTGCAATTCTGCATCTCTGTATGGTTTCTTCACAAGGACATGTTTTTCAGATGATCATGGTATGTTCACTGTTATGCTCGTGTTCACTGGTAGAAATCCAGAAGACAAGGACCATAGAGGGTTCTAGCACGTGTATTTCAGTTTGTTTGCATGTACTGCCTTTGGCAATAAGAAGGCAGAGAAGCTGCCATCTTCAACAATTTGGAGGAAGGTGCCTCTGAGCCACCTGGAGTGCTGCATACATAATCCTGCTGAGTGACATGATGAAACAACCCTCCTTCTACTTAACCATGAGGGACATGGGATCCCCTGCACTCTTATTTTTCCAGTTCTCTGCTATGAATATATGTCTCAGAAGCCATGCTCCACAGGAATGTGTAGAAGCCACCTGGCAATCCTCCTCTTGCAGGTGGTACAGGACCCCACCACCTTTCACTAAGTCTTTTTTTACCATTGCTCATTGCCTTCATCACCCTTAGAAAATCTTCCTGTATGTTACTGACATCAGTTGCAATCAATACCTAGTGCTAAGTAAAAGTTGGACACTTACAGAAAGCATCACCAATGCCTCTTGCTGATTAAAATCCATAAGCACAACACAAATGTTTCAGTATTTCAAATAAATTTTAACTCTTGACTACAAGTCCTTCAAGTCTGGCACTCTATATATAGTCTTAAACTTTTTTTTTTGCTTCCTGTAAATTAATCCGACTGCAAAGATAGTTTAATTCCCTCATGACACGTAAGGGAGAAAACCTCAACATTTTCTTATGTAAACTCACGAATGACAGCAGCTATTTAAATCTATTTGATCATTCAGCCTTTCAAATCATCTCCTTAACTAGATAGAAAAGTCTCAGTGGGATGTTAAAATGTTGAATGTATGTGGGAGGAATCTACACTTTACAATGCTGGGGACCAAGAAATGGTGTTGTTCACAGTGCATGTGTAAAAAGTAAGGAAGTGCTTTCTTACAGTGCTTACTTCTACAGTTTTTCACTAAATGCTTTGTTACAGTTGGTAAGGTATTGATTAAAATAATAGAGGATTTGAGAAGATACTTCACTGTAAGCCTCATGTTCAATTCACGTATCTTGGATAACAGACTTGTAGCTCAATTTTAGATGCCTGTTGAATAACCATTCCCAAAGGTTCTTTAGGAAGTTAAGGGGTAGAGGTCTTCACAGACACCCATCTCTTTCTCTTTTTAGGTATCTTGGTGAACCAGCCTTCATAAAACAAGTGTGTAAATGCTAAAATGTACTGTAAATGTAAATGTATTGCCACTTATTGTAGGCAAACAGTGTTGCAGATTCACTAACCACACTGCTGATTTTTTTTTCCAGCAGTGCAATTCCTTAAACAGTGATTGCTGTAATATGAAATAATAATGCAGTATGCTGTTTATTGTATCTTTTATGTAGAGGTTCCTACTTGCAGTCTACATTTGTTTAATGGAGAAGCTCAAAAGGTAACACACTGCTCCTGCTGATCAAAGACATAAATGAGCTGTTTTCTCTCCTAGTTTATTCAATGTATGCAAATACCTCCTGTTTTTCCCCTCGCCTCTCTGTCTCCCCATTGTTTCCTTGTTTTAGTTATGCTTACTGTCACTATACATTTTTAGTGAGGTGTCCATAGCTGCATTCCTAAGAAACTATTGATTCTGTCTGTGCCTGTCAGTCGGCCTGTTTCAGTCCTCTCTAAACTCAGTATCTTTTGAAGCCATGGCTCCAGTTCAGCTGAATTTGTAAAAGGGATTGAAAGGTGAGTTTTTGTGAGTTTAAGGAACTAAAAGCTTTGCTAGGTAGGCAAGCACATCAGCAGGCCACTGTTGGAGAGACTCCAGCGTGACTTTGATCTGTTCAGCTTTCCCGTTAACCAACTAGCACGTGTGTTCTGGCCTGCTGGTCAGAATCCACACAGCTTGGAACAAGTCCAAGCACATGATATGAATCACATTCCCCGACAGTCACCCTTTTGCTAGACTAAGCAATCCAAGGCCTTTTAGTTTACTCTTGTAAAACAAGCTCTCCTTTCCTTGGATTATCTGAATATCATTTGCAGCTACTGGAATTTCAGACCTTCTTTCTGAGGCATGGATGGGCAGAACTGCCCACTGGACTCCAGCTGAGGTCACATTAGGACTAGGGGGTGTAAATTTTTGCTTAACTCCACTGGGACTATTTTGGCTGATTTAAGACATTTTGAAAACCAGCAAGATCTCTAGCACACTGAAGGTGACTTGTCTTGGGCTGACAAAGTCAGGAGTTACTAACCTAATATTTTTTTCCTTTTATTTGCTTGATGTTTTAAACAGTAAGATCAATTTTATGAAAATGGAACTCTGTGAAATGCTAGAAAGTATTTCAAGGTTTGTTCAGAATTTATCTTTTAAAGGAGATTAATAATTTCTTCCCTTCTCCCTCATTTAGGAATAGATCTCACAGTAGCAAATTTTACTGCTTGGCCATCCAGTCCTCTGTACCCTGCAGGAAAAAAGCTATTTTTTGAACAAGCTGTTATAGATATCAGTCTTACAATGTCTCTATGTCTAATAAGAAAGGGAAAGATGAGTGCAGGCGAGCAGCTGAACTAACTGGAAGACAGAAAAAGAGAAAGCAAAGCTCTTTTGAATTGTGGCTATAGAGATGGCTGAGCATTTAATGTTGGGCATTAGTACTTAGCACTTAAATGTATGCTTGAACTGTAATTTCTAGTTACGAAAGGTTTTCTGGCTGAGGAAGTAAGTGTGTAAGTGTCTGGCAAGTGTCCTTCAAACTTGTGTCACAAGAGAGAAACTATCTTCTGGCCTGTTTGAAGTTTGATTTTTTTCAAATACACTTGTAGATTTTTAGCTGAAATACTGAACATATGTTTGAATTCTGTTTATCTTTTCTTCAGCTGATAAAGAGAAAAGAGTAAAATGAAAACAGTTTTTCTTTTTAATAAGGGAGGATTAATTTTTCTACCTAGTGGAAAAGTATTGAGTTATGCCATTTCATATGAAAGTCAGCTCTCAGTAATGAAAGTGTTTTTCGTTTTATGTGATAAGATGGGCGGACTATAAAGTACCTGTAAAAAAAGAGGAATAGGAAATATATTGCTATAAAGAGCTACACCGTGTGCTTTTTGTTAGGATTGTTTTGTAAAACCGGCTTGCTGAAAATAATCCACAAATAGGCTTAAAAATAAGCCTCAGAATCTTATTCTGAATATCTCATCAACAACAATAAGAAGAACATTATGCATATTGATGGAGACAAATCTTTGTGTCAAGTATTCACTGTAGTTTCAGAGCTGTTGCATTTTTAAATGTGTTTGCAAAACATCTTCGGACCTCTATTTTGAACTCCTATGTGAAGGTTTCCCATGATTTCTATTCATTAACATGAAAAAGGCAATCAACCACACACATTTAGATAACCAAAGCTACAAGGAGCATCTGTTTTCCAGACATCTCTGTGTTGTACGTGACCTATGGTCCGATTTGGCTGAAATCTGATAGCGTTGTATAATTTCACATGCCATCATTAGAACATTCCTCCGAGGGGAAAAGGAACAGGCCTGGAGCCTGGGAGTGGCGTCTTTGGGTGATCTTCCTGCTCTCAAGGAAGCTCCGTGCAGAATCACATACAGCACATGTGCAACAGTGCCCTGAGGACAGGCAGGCAGGCTTTGGTGCGCAGGCATGAGCTGGCCTGCACGATGAGCACACAGGAGCCCCACAGCACTGCTAGAGCAATGATCAGCACGTCCCAGGGCAAGGTTTAATAGCTGTGGTTCAGTCAACCACAGCAACTGTCTCAGCACACGGGCTGCACAATGGTTTGCAAAGGCACGTGGAGACATCCCCTCCTCTGGCTGCACCAGGCCTACACATGCAGAGAGAACAGAGACCATGTGCATGTCAGTCAGCACCGTGATGCATTAGGAGCAGATCAATAGATATACTGTTAGGGGCTGAGCCTCCTGCATCTTCAATAAATGTGGTCTGAAGTTCTCACTCCAAGTAGGTCTAATGGGGTGCTGCAGGCCAAATGTGTCTGGCACACACGTGGTTAGAAACTATCTGATGTTAGGTTTGGGCATTGTGGTTTGGACCCCTGCATGGGGATGGAGCACATTTGGGGAGCACCTGGTGTGGGGCCTAAGATTTAGCTTCTCTGAAGGAAATACAGTTTGTATATACAAGCCCCATTCCTTTTATGCAACAATGTGCAGCAAGTATGACCGACTGGGGAATTTGATTCAAAACTGCTCTGAGGGTTCAAGCCAAAAATCTCAGTACAGACACAGCCTAATTAATTTTCCAATTATATTTGCTCACTTGTTCAACATTTCCTTCAGATCAACAGGATGTGTACAATTTATCTACAACTCAAAATCCGGTGTCATGCCATATGCTTTCTCTTGAAAGAGCATGTCAAAGTAGTTTGAAATTGAAGAATGGGCCATAATGCGGTGGAAAAATATGAATTTTTATTTAAATGCCTTTCTCTGGGAAGTAACATGGGTTGTATCAATATGAATTTTACTTATATTATGATGCTGCATAAGTAGTGAATTTAAATTCCAGGGAAGCAACTCAAGCTACCAGAAGTCCTGAAACTGTGGCTTCCACTGCAACATGATTGTTCACACAAACTTAAAAGTTATGTTATATTTTTGTGAATTTTTCCAAGTGGTATATAGAGGAGTTTAGACAAAGAAAGTGATTTGAATGCAAAACCTACTCAAGTTTCTTGAATATTTAGCAGCCTCTACCTTTACAAACTTGGGAAAAATGCAACAGCAGAAGATTTCAAAGTATAGGTTTTAATTGAAACCATAATTTCTAATCAACACTGAGAGTTATGCCTAGTATGAAAGGAATGCAAATTATATCCACTGACACTAAAACAAGAAATAATAAACTAGAAAACAAGTTTCAAGCTAATCCTTTTATCTGTGATTCAAACCAAATCCAAGTCAGCAATGTCTGAAAGCTGTTATCACTCGGATGACCATTCCCTGATACAGGTGATGTCAGGCTGCTTTCCCTGAAGACTGACGCATGTATCCAACCCACTTTCACCACACCTAACAAGTAACTCAGGGTATCTGCACAGTAAGCAGGTGGAGGAGCATAGAGACAGGAAATGCCTTCTTGTCCTGCTGATGCTTTCATTTGAGGTGTGGGCAGGACAGTGAGGACACACACAAACCTGCAGTACTGAAATACTCACCATTGCGCCTTCTCTTTGAGTAAAGGTCTCACGGCTATCCCAAACTCTCACCTTTCACAGCTATGCCATTTCTTTTTAAAAACAGATAAATTATTTATTTGCACACAAGTTGCACAAAAATTGAGTGATAGAGTAACATTTTAAAGCAGATTATCAATTTTTAGTACTATCCAGTGAAGTTCAAGGGTAGTAGTTGCAAACATTTTTCCTAAGTTCCAACATAAAAAGCATATCTGTAAGAGTAACTTAGATCTTACCTCCCATGCAAATCCTCCAATGAAAACTTAAAAAAAATAGGAAAAGGGGGAGAAAAAGTCTATGTAACAGTCCAATAAAATGAATTCCAAATTTTTGCCAAATTTTATTTATCAGGAGTATTTTTATGATCTGACATGAGGCAATTCTAGGTTTACATCCTTATTCATGAAGATAAAAATCTTTAACCCATGTTGTCTACAGGTCTGTTGGTAGAATTATTATATTGAAGTCACCACTCCAGATGACAGAAATCTAATGTGGTACCAACCACACAAATATGAAAGAGAAAGATTAAAAAAAAGAGAGCACCATAAATAATCTTCTGTAGCAATATTGAAAGTGTTTTGAAGCAACAGTTCATTCCTTACTCAGAAAGCTGGAGGCTGCAAAGGTCTCCTAGATTACCATAGTAACTAAAAGAATAATTTAAATCTGCCTTTTAAAAGGTTGTAAATAATGCAAGTGTAATATCAGTCACTGCTCATTGCCATTTCGCATGCTTCAGAAGACAATTTGAAGACGACTGTGGTATCCATTCCTCTTATAAGGAATTTCAGCATAATACAATGTTGTGTCCAAATATTTCCTTTTCTCTGTGGGGTTGTTTTTTTTTTCTGGATCTATCTGATGAGAAATGAGAAATTGTACAACAGGCTTAATTTGCATGTCTCTTTGGGAACCTGGAATGGTTGTAGATAGCCACTTCTCTGTTTGTTCAAAAACCATCATCCTAAAGGAATGAGAATATGAATCAGACCCTCTACGGGTGTATGTACCGAATGTTGAAGGATCTTCTGGGAGCATTACAGTGCTAGTACACAGCTGCAAACTGCCTGTGAGGGTCTTCTGCATTATCTGCATGAGTGAGAACACACAACTATATGGGTGCTGCTTTCAATGTTATTAAAAATATTACCAGAGCAAATATTTTAAGTGGGGACTTAAATACATGGATGAAATGGCACTGATGGTCTTTTACAGATGCTATAGGAAAAAAGGGACATAAAATTCTGATCTTGAGTGGTAGAATGAAAAATATAGCAGACCAAGAAAATCCTAAAGAACCACAAAGATGACCTTTTTTGTGATGTAGAAAGTAGGTACTTTTGACTCCCTTTGACTGCAATCAGACAGTTCTATATCTCCTGGGTCAATTTCTCATTGTGACAGTAATCATGATAGGAATGAGGAAAAATACCTTCTGAAAGCAAGCTGAAAATCATTAGCAAATTGAGTAAAATGATGCTTAGAAAATGGTTTTTTTTGGAAACAACCTATACACATTTTTGTCTCATCTAACTACATCTAACTAATTCCTTCAGATAGAGGAAAGGGAGAAATCCAGTATATATCCTTAATACAGGCCAGCACATATTGAGATCTAGACAACACTGTTTTCTTTACAGAGCCTCTGTCACTCATATTCATCTTTCCCCTGGAGAAGACATGTTTTCTAAATCCATCATTGTATTTGTGCTTTCTGGCTCTTGCTTAGTATATTGCTTGTTAGCTTCTTTGCAGGGCCTAGAAATAAAGCCTTCTTTTTGCTTAGGTTTCTCTTGAGCCCAAGCAGCCAGATGCACTACCTGTGGCATGTGTGCCAAGGCTCTTTGGCCATGATCCAGGCAGGTTTTATGTCTTGTCCTCAAGGGAAATGTGCCATTGCTGCCATTTCTTTCTGACATGTGAGGCACCATCTCAGGAAACCTATACCTAAGATAGTAAATCAGTAATATTCACCACTAGCATTTGCTGTATTTATTTCAGGCTCAATGGAAACAAGTAGGAAAATCCTTTAGTATAGACATAGGCATCCATATCAAAAGACAGGGAAGAAAACAGGATGGTGTGACAGACATACAGATATTCATATATATATATATATATATTCAATACAAAGAAGAAACTTGTGTGCAGATTATTAAGGCACAAGTCTTTGTATTGCAGTATTGGTAGGAAGTGTGTACAAACTCTATGATGGTTCAGGCAGGGAAAGTGTAGAAGAAATCAGATGGTATAGGATTGGTGTTAGCCCTTATTAAAATAGACAAGACCCATGTAGGTGGGCATAGAAGCCTTAGAAGAGAGCACACATAGTTCTAATCAATAGCACAAACAAGAGGATTTACTTTAATTTCTGACTTGATGGCATACTCTTAAAAGAATATAATCCTTAGCCTACCAAACTTTAGTCTAACATTATATTGAATTCATAGCACTTGCTTTGCACTTTGAGGAGGCATAGTGCTGTGAAGTATTGATCATGCAGAAAGATGGCATTGAGTATTTTAAAAGACTGTGGTAATTTTCCTTGGGAGTAAAAAAGTATCAGTCTTGAGCTCCTGTTTTTGGCATTGAGAAAATGAAACCCAAAACTCAGATTTCCACCAAGTTAGTAATTCCATATAATCCTCAGTTTTCCAAATTTATTAGAAAGATCAGTAACAGAAATAGTTCTGTAACAACCCTCCCAATTTATACACAGTGCATTATTTTATTATCCAGTGATTTTGTATTCATTTTGCCTGACTCATTTTTCCTGTGATGCCATTCTTATTTTGTATTATCATTTCAGTGGATTGAACTTGCTCTGGGGAGAACTCAAGTGCCACAGCAATGGGACATTTACTAATGATAGGTAAAACAATACAATAAAAGGGCTAAATTCTGATGATCTTTGTTATTACCTAGCAATTCACATGGTTGCAATTTTTAGCTGAAGCTGGATTTGCAATCCAGTTTTAAATCCAATGAGAACTTACAGAAATATTCCTATATGATTTCAACCCTACCTAGGTCCCTTAAGATATGTTGCTCTACAAAATAAACATCTCTTTAAAGATGGGTGATTTAGTTGCAAGATTAAGTCAAATGAATTTATATTGTATTTTTATATATTATCTAAGATAATATAGCCTAGCATCACAAACCACAGTTGAACTTGCCATGGTGAAGTACCTCGTTCCCATAATGCTTCCAGGAGAAACAAGTTTCACAGCTGCATCTTTTGAAGTTGGTTCTTTGGGTTTTTGTTTTTTTGTGTGTCTGTTGGGTTTTTTCCCCAATAAGGCTCTTTTTAAATTTTTAGCATAAACGAGATTCAATAGAGGACTTCCACTATTAAGTTCCTTTGCATTATGTTGTAAAAACAAAAGGACACTCAACA
Source organism: Cyanoderma ruficeps (assembly GCA_008694505.1). NCBI lineage: Eukaryota > Metazoa > Chordata > Aves > Passeriformes > Timaliidae > Cyanoderma > Cyanoderma ruficeps. Next base: position 11,598,086 of record VZDJ01007754.1, read on the forward strand.
AAACATGTGAGAGAAGAGCCAAAGATAAAATGCTGTTCAGATTTGTAAAACAAAGTAGAGAAGGACAATTAAGCATCAAGGCATGCATTCAACATACTTAAGGCACTGTTTGTACCCTAAGTGCTGTAAATTTTGTCCAGACTAGTCAAATCACAATTAGAAATAGGATGCTGCCAAATCAGGTTTTTATTCCATATGTAACATCTGAACAAGATGTGAAATCAAGTACAAGATTTCCCTGTTTATCGACAGATACTGTATAAGTTAACCCACAGATGCGCTGCTTCCTCATAGTACAGTGTTGAATTCATCCACGTGAAAGCATTTATATGAATTGTACATTAGTGGTGAATTATGTAGATGTGAAAGCATGTATCACTTTCCCATCTGCTGCTTCACTTTGTATTACTCTTGATTTGGAAATAAAAACTCTTCTGGTATCGTTCAAATAGTTGCTTAGTTCCAGTTCCATGTTCTGCTGGGGTCACCCAATATGATTGTCCCATCTGCAGCTCCTAACTGGTCACTACGAGCCTTTTCTCTCTGATTGCAGATAAATTTCTAATACCCAA
>VZDJ01007754.1:11598676-11696413 GCA_008694505.1 Cyanoderma ruficeps
TATTTTATTTTATTTTATTTTATTTTATTTTATTTTATTTTATTTTATTTTATTTTATTTTATTTTATTTTATTTTATTTTATTTTATTTTATTTTATTTTAATGGATTAAAACATTTAAATAGGTTAGCTGCCTCTTGTTTTCAACAGTGATTTTTCATGTCAGAATTTACATTACTTACTTCATTAAGTCAGGTCATGAGGTTATGCAGGGCATAAAATTAGAAGACCTAGAGCCCAACTAGAAATTAATCTGGTTACTGCCACAAAAGATAATAAAAAATGTTTCTATAAATGGATTAGCAGCAAAGGGATGGCTAAGGAGAGTCTCCATTCTTTATTGGATGTGAAGGGAAACATAGTGACTAAGGATGAGGAAAAACCTGAGGTACTTAATGCTTTTTTTGCCTCAGTCTTTAGTAGTAAGACCAGTTGTTCTCTGAGCACCCAGCCCTCTGAGATAGAAGATGAGGACCAGAATGAAAACCTCATAATCCAAAAGAAAATGGTCAGTGACAGGCTATACCACTTAGAGACACACAAGTTTATGGGCCACAATGGGATGTATCCCAGGGTATTGAAGGAATTGTCAGAAGTGCTCACTGAGCCACATCCCATCCTGTATCATCAGTCCTGGCTAATTGGAGACGTTCCAGTTGACTGCAGGCTACCCAGTGTGACACCCAGCTGTAAGGAGAAGGAGCCAGGGAACTACAGATCTGTCAGTATGACCCGGAGGATGGGAAGGTCATGGGGTAGATCATCCTGGGTATCATGTGCTACATGCAGCACATGTTGGGCAGCCAAGGGATCAGGCCAAGCCAGCATTGGTTCATGAAGCGTAGGTCCTCCTTGACCAACCTGATCTCATCCTGTGACAAGGTGATCTGTCTAGTGGATAAGAGAAAGGTTGTGGGTGTTGTTTGCCTGTACTCTAGTAAAGCCTTTGACACTGCTTCCCACAGCATTCTCCTGGAAAAAAAAGCTGCTCACAGCTTGGACAGGTGCAGTGATTGTCCCCCTGTACTTGGCACTGGTGAGGCCACACTTCCAATTATGTGTTCAGTTCTGGGCCACTCACTACAAGAAGACATTGAGGTGGTGGAGCGTGTCCAGAGAAGGGCAATGAAGCTGGTGAAGGGTCTAGAGCACAAGTCCTGTGAGGAGCAGCTGAGGGAGCTGGGGCTCTTTACCAGGAGAAAATGAGGCTCAGGGAAGACCTTATCATTCTCTGCAACCACCTGAAAGAAGGGAGTAGCCTGGTCAGGATCGCTCTCCCAGGCAACCAGCAACAGGACAAGATGAAATGGCCTCGAGGCATGCCAGAAGAGGTTTAGATTGGGTATTAAGAAAAATGTCTTCATGGAATGAGTTGTCAAGCATTGGAACTGGGTGCCCATGGGAATGGTTGAGTCACCATCCCTGATGGTATTTAAAAGACTGTAGATGTGACGCTTAGGTACACTGTTTATTGGTGGACTTGGAAGTGTTGGGTTAACAGATGGACTTAAGGATCTTAAAGGTCTCTTTGAAACCTAAATGATTCTATGATTCTATGATTATCTTGGTTTTGTACCTTCTTGGTTCCAGAAACCCTCACCCTCTTTTTTTCACACCGTAATTGAGGCTCAGGTAGATAGGAGGGCACCTACACTTGTCAATGCATTGCATGTAGAAGGAAATTAATTATTTAAACTTTATTCATTTGCAGAAGTACTGTATAGGTATAAAATTCTGACATAACTCCTGTGAAGTTATGCCAGTAGCTCTAAGGATCTGTTACATATTCATTGAGCATATCCCTATAAGAGATATGTGTACATTTAAAAAAAATTGCTATAGTTTATAAGGCACTGGATATCTGGGTTCATTCTCTAGTTCAAATGATAAACCATAAAAATATTTGCATATTTTTCCTGGATAATTTTAAAGTCAAAGTTTTTAAACAGCTATCATTCTCAGACATTTAATAGGAGAAATGCTGACAATGTATGCTAAATTGCAGAATAAATCTCTATTCCAGAAAAAAAGTCTAAACCTTCAAAAAAAATCAGAAAACAAATGTGTGTTCTGAAATTCATCTCTATTCAGCAAACCATTTAAACATACCAAGGCTACACTGGAACTTCAAGACATACTTAAGTGGGCTGAGAAGTAGTGATAAACTCAAACAAATCCTTGAAGTTAAGTGCTTTGTTGAAACGGAATTCAGTGTTGCAATTCCCGTCCTGTAAATTATTAAATAGATGTAGGTGAAACTGTAAAGTATGAACCTTAGCAACCTTTCTAATGGTCTAAGAAAACTTCTCTGGCAAGGACTAACAATATTTAAAAATATGTGAGCTGTCATTTAAAAGAGTTAAGTGGTTGGGTTACATTTAAGTACAAAAATGGTATTTTAAAAAGGCATGTGGTGAAACAGATACATAATAAAGTTTTGTATAAAAATAAAAGAATGTTATTTTAAAAACACAACTTCTTCAGCAGAGAACCTGCAGCACTAACTTCTGTCCTGTTTTATAATGTCATCGCCATAGGACTATGTCTGGTTTCTTGATGCTCTAAATTTAGGTGAATGTGGCCTGGGTGTAACTCCTATTTTAATTCACACCTGGTTGAATTATTGCTGTTGTCTGTACTGGCCTTAAAAACTATAGGGTAAAGCACACCTGAAATATATTCTCCTATATATGAGTTGTCAAAACATTTGGGTCTTAGCAAATGACATTATGTTTTATGCTAAAGCTTACGATCTACATATAAAGCATCGAGATGGAAAATAAATACAATTGGTGTAATTCTAACCAGGGAATGTTTGCTGGATAGTTTGCATGGGAAAAAAAAAAAAAGAAAAAAAGAAAAAAGTTATGAACTTGAAGGAGAAGGATTATTTTCTTTTTTAAGCTTCTTAATGCAGTATGCCTCCTCCCAAAGGGAATGACTCATTATAAGAGCTTCTCTTGACAAAGAATAGTTAATTGTCACTCTAAAAATTACCCCTGTTGTTTATGTATTTCTCATTAGAAACTGATTACACTCCATTTGCCTAAACAGGCAATGGTAGCACCAATATTCATCCGTGAAACTCTAAAAGAGCTAATTACTCAAAGCTTAGACTAATTGTCAGCATAAAGGACGGAGAACACTGAAGTAGAAAGCGTTAAAAGAAACTGCCAGTTGTTCAAAGATAGCCACTTGGATATGTAGATCGACAAGCTTTCATTAGCATAAAGCTTTTACTGGGCAGAAAGCCACCCCGCTTGAAAAAATTAAATGAGGAAATGAGAAAATAGAAAATCAATTTGTAAAGACTCAGGTGGGGAAACAAAGTAATTAATGATAGGGATTAAAAGTAGCAAGAAAAGAAAAAGTTACTTGCTGGAGTAGTAGCAGGCAACCGGATTAAATGCAGTAAAAGGGCACTTTACATAAATATTAGGAGGAGAAGCCAGGAAGAATCTTACCTTAAGTACACATTATTATAGTAGGTAAACAGTACAACAGCTTTCTGGTATTTGGAACAAAGGGGTTATGTATCCATGTGAAAGAGAGGGAGAAAAAAAGATCACCTGCAAGAAAGCTAGCAGACCAGGTTCTGCTGAAATCAAACTTCAGTCCTAACAGTTAGTTGTCTTCAGCTGCTAATAAGGCATTTTCCTAGGCCGTTGGTCATTCCACAAGAGTCAAAGTTGGATCAGTTTTGAAAAGCTTGAAAGGATTTGTTGAATCACTAATGGTGTTATTCTTAACCATAGCAAAGAGATTGCTAATATTGGATCTTATTAGCAAAACTCAGAGGTCAAAATCTCTGATCAAATCAAGATCTCTCAACACAGCATCCAAGAAAGTAGTTACTATACCTCTTTCGCTGGGGTGTTTGTGTCGATGTTTCCTCCTTCGTTTTGAAAACTCTGTGATTCCAAGTGCTAGAGACAACCATGTTCACATGATAGCCATTGATTCCTTCAAAGCTTCCCAGTCAATACAACAATAACACTTTGATTCAAAAGAACTTCCATTAAACGAAATTAACATTACATGGATTAAAAACTGACTCACTGTTTGATCTCTAGATGTTATTATTAATGAAAAGACATGAGCAAAAGATATTATTGTAATGATTTTCCCCTCCTAGAAACTTATTTTTGTGCTTAATACTTTTATCAATGATCTAGACAACATAAATTATTATGGCAAAGTTTGCAGATGGTAGTAAATACTGCAGAGCATGTACTGCTTTTGTCAGTGAGTGTGAATCATCTCATTGAGAGCCACAATCCAACAAAAAAGTCAAATTAAAAAGGCCAAATACAATGGATTACACGTGGTATCCGGCAACATTAGCTGTATGTATAGAATAGGAAACCTGGGATCAGAAAACTCCATGATGTTACGTTTATAGAAGTAAAGTGCACAGGGCAAGGGTACACGTTCCACACTGGCAGTTTGCTTTGGTCTGTACTGTTTAATGACTATCTACCACATGGTATCATTGCATGACACACTTTCAGACAATACTGAGCATACTAAATCCCACCACCACATTGTAAGATCACGGAATAACTGTGCACACTAGGCAGAACAAATGTGGCCAGCTTTAAGGGGTGTAGAAGAAAGTTTAGCCCTGTGCAAGCAACATGAAGTGTCATTTGACCACAGGGTCAAGTCAGAAGAGTCAGGGCAAGAGAAGAGTCGTAGTTAGGTAGTATGGAGAGGTCCCTCCACAGTCCTACTGGAGGACATCAGCACTGTACTGCCCTGAGCATGTTAATTACATTTACAGCTCTTCATTAAGACAATGATTGTATTAAAATCTTGCATGTCTGGGCTTCAGCTGGTTGGCTGTCACAGTATGGAAAGACTTCTTTCTGATGCACAATAGCCCTATTGTACTTTGTGGGTAGAGGGTTACTCTGACACACTGGAAATGAGCTGGAATATTGGTGGGAAGCACTCATTTTCTGCAATTATATGGAGAATCTTTCCTCTCAGATGCTTGTCTTCTACAGCATTTTCACACAGTGAATGAAGTGCCAAAAAATTCAATGAATCTATAAATGGGAAATAATTTGCTTCCAAGTCAGGGGTATTCTATCTTCCTTTGAAGAACAGGGCAATGGTTTTCTCCTAGGACCATCTGGCAATATGGCATCACTATAGATTAAAGAAGAAGCCAGCCTCTACCAGGCCTTTGGTCAACCTGAGCTTTTCCATTTCTTTGAGCGCAGCATGCAAAGCTCAGTCTGCTGTGGGATAAGATAGTTTCTGCTGTGATTACTGAAGACGTGAACAATGTCATTGGGCTGGCTGTCTGTGGCTGTGCCTTGAGAAAATTTAATAGCACATGGCACATGGTATACTTGTAATCTATTGATTCAATATGGCCTTGAGTACTGAAATAATGAAAGACTGCAAAATCCCCTAATAAATGTATCGTGAATGTATTTGAAATGTTATTTCCCAAGAGCATCCTGAACAGATGGGGCAGATGCTGCAATTGTCGTATGAACAAATTCAATGTTGCATACATGAAAAAAAGACATTGCAAAACTTGTGCAGAAGCAGCAGCTTGCAGACTTTGTTTCCTTGGACGCTGGCATTGCACAAACTTTGGGTGAATTGTTTATGCAAATCTTCTGCTCCAGCATTTAATAATAAAATATTTGTGCAATTAACTTGCATGACTTCATGTTTTCTCCTTACTATTAAAAAAAAAATAGGGAAAAGAATGAGTTATGGCCCTAGCTATGAATCCTAATGCCCACTGTATGTACATATACAGGTGTCCACACAGGAAACCTTGATACTCAGCTGAATTTTTCTATTCTTTAAAAAAATTACATAGGCTTGAACTGGCTTGATGGGCCTTGAAACAGCAAATTAATCTTAACTTGTGGAGACAAGCATAATGTCAGTGAAACCATGCCAACTTTCCCTTCTCGCAGTACATGAATATATAGATTAGAAAAGGCTAATTTGTAAAGTTTCTTTTTACTGGTAGCCTTGAAAATAAAGGCGCAAAGAGAATTCATATCTGAATTTAGGAGTTTGTCATGGTCTGAAACAGACTGTTGGATTTTCTCGGTAGCCGTTTTTACATAAAAGCAAATAAAAACACAGATTATGCCGGTATGGGCTCAAGTTATTTCACTCTATACATCCTTCCCTTGTAGGAAATTCCCAAACCGATTTTAGGCTAGAAAGAAAGGTGCTGCACGGCATAGAGGTTACGTATGCCGGGCTTCCAGGTACGCCTAAGTTCAACGAATTCCTGGAATCCCAGTGTCTGAAATTCACGTGTGGAGACACATGAGGGCACCACTGGGCGGGGGATGGCTGCTGGTGGAAAATGGACGAGTGCCGGCCCCTTCTGTGGGCAAGCTCGTAGGACTCTCCTGGATTCCATGGCTAGTGGGCAGCTTCAGGACAAGCCCCGGCGGTGCAGCTGGTGCAGCAGGGAAGGTGAGAACGGAGACTAGAAACACGGATCTCATGTTCTCTGAAAAGATTTGACAGATAAGCTGTCAAGTTTCAGCAAAATTCAGCATAATTTCTGAATGTAATTACGTAATTTTATAATTTTATAAAATATGAATAGTTCTATTCAAACATCTTGTTTAAAAGGCAAAGCCCCTGTCTTGTCCTTGTGGCACATTTGTAGTAAAAATTAATAATACAAATATGACCAAAAAAAAAAAATCCCTGCAAATACTGAAGAGTTAATGGTATTTAACTTTGTCTTGCCTTCTCATCAGTTTTCTAGGCTGCACCTTTCCAAGTAGGACAATATTGACTAAGCCTCATTAAACTGATTGAGAATTTTTTTTTTAAAGAAAAATGCAAAATTAATGATCCATGCTGCGAGATCAATAAGCCACTTCAGAATGTACATTGATAAACTATTTCTACTAAAAAATACTCTCAATTTGGTATGCAAAATGAACAAGATGGGGGCAAGTGCTGGCTAGGCACTTAGGAAAACATGAAATTCATATGTGTGTATGAAAAGTTGGTGAAGAAAGGGTGTTTTTGGCACTGATCCACTACTCAATGAGTCAGCATGAAAGTGTCATTGCAACAAAAACAAGTCACATTGAAGGATTTATTGGCAAAAATTCTGTATGTAAGTCACCAATTATTATTCTGCTGTCTTCATAACTGCTGAGGTTTGGCTGTTCTACAGTGTCATATTGTGAATGTTACATTCAAATGACTGGAGGAGAGCAACAAGAATGATACAAGTTTGAGAAAATGTGGCAATTGGAATAAAAAAGTAAAGTCTGAACAGAAAATATAACTCATTGTAGCTTTACATGTATATGTAAAAGATTGTCATAAATAGGATAACATCAGTCATCCTCCACAGTCCAAAGAGGAAGACAAAATTTAACCAGGTTAATCTGCAGAAAGAGGAGCTTGCACAAAGCCAGTCGATGGGCACATCAAGTGGCCAGAAGACAACAGGCACCTCCTGGGTGGTTTTTAAAAGCAGGGTAAAAACCCGTGTTAGATTTTGCCTGAAATAATCCCACTTCTGGGAGTAGATCCTTAATAGAAGGCCTCAAGAGATCTTGCATTTTATAGTATCATCTGTGCACTAAACTATTGATGGAACATCCTGTTGAGGCTTTGCACATTTAACAAATTCTTTAGTTCTACTTTCTCTCATTTAATGAAGATTTAAAAGAATGTGCCAGGGGAAAAAAATGTTACAATCTCATTTATTTTCCTTCACAAAACTACCATTCACCAAGATCAAAACCATGCAAAAGAAGAGAAGGAATAGATAGAGATGTTGCTGTTGCTACTTCTGGTCAGATAGGGGCTACCATAATCAGCATTGGGTTATGCTGGAGCAGCAGCAGATTTTTAAATTTTATTTTCCACCCTTTTCAAAGCCATTGCCTCCTCTGACAAACTGGGGGAGGGTGCTTACTGTACCTGATGGCATCTTCAGCTAGGCTCTAGCTTGGCTTTGTGTTTACTCCATTTGTTCTATTTCCTTTTCAAAGTAGAACAATATTACCATAATTTGTTTCATTGGGTATATTCAAACACATTTAACCATGGGGTCGCCTTGAACAGACTGGTTAGAACTGGTTTCCAATTAGCCTTAAAATATTAATTTGTCACTCTGCTCATTACATAATTTTTTTTTAAAAAGGGGAGGGGGAGGATTTTTATTTTTGTCTCTTTTTTCAGCTTCTAACTCCAAAAGGATGTGGCTAAGTTGAAAGGGTCACTTTCCTTCTCAAAATCTAACACATTTTTCAGTAGCAGTTCAGTTACTGATCTTTGTGAAAGACCTCAGGGAGAGTCTAAAGGAATTTAGTTGAAATTGAAGCGCAGCTGCTTTCTGATTTATTTCCTGTTCCACAACCCTTGCATTGGGATGCTGCAGTGGTTAAAATCCATCGACGATGGGGCAGCTGCGGCCTCACCCCTGGATGATGCCTGGCTTTCTGGAGAGCCTGTTCAGGGACCTGAGCTGCCTGGAAATGAATTGCAGGGTTTGCCAGACAAGGCTTCAGCCCTGCCAGCACACAGAGCAGGGGTTTGCTGGGATCATGGGTGGTCGGGGTCGCTGGGGACGCACGGCCGGAGCGGGCAGTGCTCCAACAGCTCCGTTGAACCGCACCTTTAGCTTCACCTGGCAAAAGAGCACAAACACAGTTTTGATGGGCTGGAGGCAAACCGGGAATCATTGCAGCTGTCCTTCTTTCTGGATGGGGAATATTCCATGTTTTTTAGGGATCGGTGCCAACCCTTGTTCAAGGGACAGCGGCCTGTGGGAGAACGGGGGCAGAGGGGTACCGGGGGCCTGCGCTGTCTGCGGCGAGCGCGGGGAAGAGAGCCCATTTTGCCTGTGAACGGCGCTTCACGGGAACAGAAACTGCTCACGAATTGGGGTGAAAATGCGGGAAGAATAAGCTCTGGGAGCCAAGCCACGCGTTTGTTTCCTCCAGAAAATCGTCCACGGTAACCGGTGACACGCTGTAGCTCCAGGAGTCAAAAGGAAGCCGAACAACACGACGCAAACCCAGGATTTTGGCCGCTCTGCAGCATCGCCCGCCCGCCCGCCCCTGCCTCCGTTGTTTTGCGGAGGAAACGCTCGGGCCCGTCCCCGAGGCGGGCCAGGCTCGAGGCAAAACACCGCGGCTCGGCCCGCAAACCCGCCGGAGCCCCGGCCCCCGCGCCGCCGCTGTCGCTGCCGCTGCCCCCTCCCCGGCCCCGGCGGCGGCCGGACGGCGCGGGCTGCGGCGGGCGGGCCCGGCCCCGGGGCGGTGCGAGCGGCGCTCGGCCCCGGCAGGGAGGGGCCGGACCGCCCCTACGCGAGGAGCCGCCGCCGTCGCGGTCGCGGCGGGAGAGGTGACAAGTCGCTGCTGCGTTAAGCCGCCTCCGCCCGGCTGGGAGAAGGGGGTGTACCCCCGCTCCGCGCTCCGCTCCGAGGTAAGGCAGCCGCCCGCGCCGCCGCCAGCCCACCCCCGCTCCGGGGCGGCTGCGGGGCTACGGCGCGGGGCCAGCCCGTGTCCTCTCGCCGCGGGGCCGGGCCGCGCGGGGACGCGGCGGGTGCGCGGCGGCGGCGGGACTTCGCTGTGCCCGGCGCCCCGCGGAGGAGCCGTGGCAGCGGTGCCCCCGGCCCCGGGGCAGCCTGGCGGCCGCGGCGGCCCGCAGCGCCTCCCTGCGCGGGGAGCTGCCTCCGCTGCCCGTCCCGCCGCACCTGGACCCGCGGTCCCTCCCGCTGCCGCCGCCAAGGGCGCGGGAAGGCGCCCCGAGCCCCGCGCCGGTTCGGGTGCCCGCTGCCCCCGCCGCTCGCCTCCCCTTCGCTTCCTTGGGGAAGCCGCCGCGGCGCGGGACGGGGCGGGAGGCGGCGGGCGCTGTTGCCGGGCCGTCGCGTCTGGTTCAGCGGTGATTTATGGTTTTGTTAACTCAGCATTTGGCACGGCGTGCGAGCGGGGAGAGCGGCGAGCGGGAGTCATAACTTTGTGTTACTTCTGGAAGGGAAAGGGAAAGGGCCCCGTGGGGCCGTGGCTGCCCCAGCGGCTTCCTCCAAATCTTCCCTCCCCGCTCCATGCTCGCCCGCTTCATCCCTGCGCCGGGGACTCGCTGCGGCCAGCGGGGAATAGCGCTGGGCAGGTTCCTGGGGGGGACACCCGTGAAGGTGAGTGTGACAGAGGGAGAAAAACTGTCCGAAATCACATGTTTTTCTTGCTCCTGGTTTTGTGTGGAAAGCCTATATATTTATTCCTTGTACGTACATATGCATTTGTCTGCATATACACAGAATATGCACACGTATTTTTTAACTATGAGAACATTGTCTATAGGCTTCTGTTTCCAGATGTTTTGTTTTCTGTTTCTTTTGGGCATATTTACATTTCTGTTGGGAGGGAAACAGCAGTAATGTGGCTGAATATGTATTTGAACAGTAGCAAGGAACAACTTGTGTGCCTTTAATTCAGCTGCAGAGGATATCCATGTGGGATTAATATACTTAAGTGATCGTGTCACTCTGACGTATCTTGTTCAGACTTGTAGATTTTTAAAGCAGTGTGGACTTGTAGGTAGTAGCGGAAGTGTAATTAATTTTAAACATGTGACTTGGCCTAGTGCTTATGATTTTAATGTGGTATTCGTACTTTGGTAAATATGCATAGATTTAGCCATCTGTCCTCTATTTTCCCTTCGTGTGTGCACGTACCACACTGTGCAAATGAAAAAGGTACCTGCGGTAAGATTTAGGGCCAAATACATATTTCAAGTCTTCTGGGAAATGCTCTAAAGTTACTCTCAAGGACTAGTGGAAACCGTCTTTCATACAGTTTCTGGGTATATTTAAGTTAAAAAAAAATAGTTGCTCCAGCATCAATTATGTCAATTTGTAGCTTGTATTTGGCACTGATATTATTTGCATTCGTCGAGTACAGTTGATACTGCTGCTGGAAGGGATGTATTTTTTCCCACTGTGGACAAGGCCTTTTTGTGCAATGTCAACCTCATGCTTTTAGAGGATGTATGAACCCCTGGGTAGAGCCAGCCTTGCAGTTTCCCTCTGCTGTGACAAGGTGGTGGTGGGGTGCCAGCTCAAGTGTTGCTCATTGGAGATCATAGCAACAGCACTTCTGCCACAGGCTGGGGCTCCCAGTTGGGGCACGCCAGTTTTCAGCACTTGCCACAGTTGCAGGTATATGCTACGGTTTATCTACCTGTCAGTGAAATTTGGAATAGCAGCAGATCACCCTGATGATTTGTACAGTGTGGGGTTCTGTCTGTCTGTCCGTGCAAGGTACCTTGCAGGACAGTGCCTGTTTTCCTGCAGCTGAGGGGATGGGCTGTTTTGCTGTGGTATTGCTGCCGTCACCACAGGAGTGGTACCTATCTGCATTGTGCAGATAGGTGGGTGGATGATATAACATGGGTCACTTCAACATGCCTTCTCCCCTGAAACTTATCTCCTCTATTATTTACGGCCCTCTCTCTGAAGAAATGGCCTGGGTTTAGTCAACAGCAACCCTGCCAAAATCTCTCATCTTTGGAATTGGTATGTTTGGGATTGTGATGCTGAAATCTTCATCTGAGCATCATTTTCTTAAATTTGGCTTTTATAGAATAACAGTTGTCATAAGAAGATTAAAAATAAAGTCTACTTGCTGCTAACACTTGGTGGGTGAAATTTTCATCTCTTATACTCCAGATGCTCTGCAGTTTCTCTGCTGGTTACAGTCTCTAGAATTGTACTGTGCAGTACTAAATGCTTTCTTTCCTAACCTAGGGATTCTTAAACAGTGGTAATAGCTACCATAGCAAAAGTAGTACATGAATCCTGCCACCAATGGCATGTGACTGCCATTTGGGGAACCTTCTTAGTCTTGCTTTTCCTTGGATTAAAAGCTTGGTTACAAGACACTGGAAAAAGTTCTGTTAACTTTTTGTCCTGATTTATGGCAGGAAGAAAGAAAAAGTGTATTAAATTGGTATTCCCATTGCTGCCTGATGGTGTTGGGTTTTTTGCATCCTCTGGGTAGCTCTTGGAATCTCAGCAACACTACACGATTATTTTGCTCCTTATGCTGCCAAGTAGAATTATATAGCCTAATTTATTTAGATTTGGCATGTTTTCACTGAAAGTCATGCCATGCTAGGTGAATGAACGGTTTTCTTGTTTATATTGCCTTCACTCCACACTCCCCTTTTAATAGGCCCTCACAGGTCTTACTATAGTTCTACTTGAATGTTTCTGAATTTTGTTGAATCTGGCAATAAAAATAGAAATAAAGAACTATGAATCACATTAAACTTGTTATCAAAGAAGGTATTTTTATGCTGTCGGTTACCAGAGTAGAAATCTCACTTCTCATGGCTCCAGCCAGTCCTACAATCACATTTACTGCTCTTCTATAATTTTTTTTTCCTGACAGTTTATTGTTAGCTCTCTGTTGCTGAAGTACTCAGGACAGATGTGAACACACTGCCTTCATCTTTGAAGAATTATAGAGTCACCTAATTGGCTTCCAGATCACACTGTATCTTTCTTCATAACCCTCTATTGTAATTCAGACTCTTCCAGTCTACTTATTATTCCTTTCCATATGTCTTTTAACAGTCGAATCTTTGCTGGATCACTTTTCCCCTGATGAATTATTATTTATTTTTTCAGAGGCATCTAAGAAAAAAAATGACTGATGGATTATTTTTTCCCCTCCCATTACCTTTCTTCAATATTCTCCCACGTTCATTTGCAAGTAGAGCTACTTAGAAAGTGTTCATTAAAATGTCATTGAAATGAAAGTCAAGGCAGAGTGTTAATCAAAAATGCCTTTCAGTTTCAAGTCACTCATTTCTCGTGAATAAACTTCTAAAAACAAAAACAATCTCTTTCTTTTCTACTGCTGATACTTTCTTTCCCTTCGCATTTTGCTGTCTTGATCATTGTGGTTGGATTATTTGTGGTAACTGCGTTTGACACAATCGATTGGCTTGGGGCTTTAGAGAAACACAGTATCAAAGCACTCAGCTAGCTTCAGAATAAAAATATATGACTCAATCAACTACAGGTATGAAGAAAGAGTAGACCTCTTCAAAAATCTTGAAGTGCTGGAGATCTCAAGTTTATCTTGCCTTGCAGCTGCATGCTAACATGTTGAGCTCACGTTGGGTGGCTGATGGCAGTGTTGACTGTCAGGGGCTGCGGAGCCCAAGATAGCTCTGCTGCTGCCCAGGGCTGGGGCCACAGGGAGCTGTAAGATAATGGGTAGATGTTCGAGCACTGTGAGGATGCAGCCTGGAAGATGGAAGGATGATGGTATGATGCTGTGTTACTGGGGAAGGACATAACACATTCTGGAGTAAACAGATTTCTTCGATTGGAAGGCTTCATGGACTGCCCAGAGTGCACTGGGGACACAGATGACTCTTTGCCTGGATAGAGCTGAGACAGCAATGCTGTTATTGAGTAGTGTTTCAGTATGAAAGTATAATGTCAGTGTAAAGTCCAGAAATACTTCTGACCTATGACCAGCTGGGATCGTGTATCTTAAAGCAACAAACCTAGGGTCTGGCTGTGGCTGCAAACTCTTGACAAGCCTTTCCTCTCCACTGAATTTCAGGTTTAGGTTTAACTTCAGCTATTCCTCCTTGTTTGGATGGTGTTGCAGTTGTTTGTGCTGAAGGTTAAATAGGTCTGTTGTATTTTCACACTGGCAGAGTTTGGGAGTGTTGCTGGCTAATTCACCTGGTGGTTAGACACTGATGTTAAAAAGTAGCGTATAGGGAATTGAGCTTTGTAGGTCTCTACAAGGGAAGGAACAAGTGATGTGGAAGCAGCTTTCTACTGCTGCCTTTTCTCCATTGCCCCTAGTTTATCCAGGAAGGACCCAAGGTGTTCATAATATATTTGTGGGCCCTTTTGAAGTATCCCCCCTGGTGAGAGACAAATATTTCATGCCTGATGGTATCAAAAATGAGGTCTGTGAGGCTGAGTTTATATCAGCCCGTACCTCCTCTGAAAAGAGATAATTTGAAATATGGGAAGATCCATGTCCTTTCTTTAATTTGATATTCCTGGTCTGTACCATTAGGCTCACCGAAGTGAGCCAGTAGTTGGTTTTTATTGCTTATCTTTTTCAGGAATGGGATATTTGGGACTAACCAGTGGTTGCTCAGGACAGTATATCCACAACGAGTTTCCTCAGCTGTGGTAGGACTGTAACATTTTCAAGGAGGAAGAAGACTTCCAAGTGTTTTGGTAATGATTTCAGACTGGAAGGAGTATGGTTGAATTTGCAGGTCTCAGAGAAAAGAAGACGCCCTGTTTTAAGATTAGGCGATGTCTAAATGTGGTTGGGTTGAGCTGTGTAAGCTGGCTGTTGGTGGATATGGGTGAGGCGTGGTTTTGTTTCCTGAGAGGGCTTTCCAAGTGTGCACAAGGTTTTCACAAAGGGGAGTATTTCCTTGCTGTGCAGTATGTCTGTATGGATGTCATAGGCCTTGAGCATGGAAAACCTTAGCACAGGCTTTGATGCATTAGTTATTTCAGCATTTATTGGCCATTTCTCCATTTGAGAGTTTCTGTCCTATGTGTATGGTGAGATACTGATAGCATCAGGGTGATTTTTGGGTGTGTTACTGGAGCAGTGTTTGTCGGGAGTTGACTGTGGTTTTGTTCATTGCTGATGTGTGGGTCCCTGAGCCCTCAGGCCCTTGCCCTGCTGCGGTTGATGAGATCTGCATGATTTTGGAGTTTGTCAGTCCTTACTCTGCTGAGGCTTTCTCTGGTTCCTGGGAAGCTGGTCATGCTTTCACTTGCCTGAGTGAGGCAATGCTCTTTCCGTAACTGCAGTAGTGCTGTGATATCCATAAGGTTCAACTTCTCTGTCAGGTGTTAGGTCAAAAATATGATCAGCTTTGCAGGTTGGTCCAGGTGTGATCTGTGAAGGTGCCAAGAGGACTATGAAGAACTGGCTTTTCTTAAAAAACAGAAGGTGATAACGTTTGGGGATTTTATCATGTTCGACCTTGTGTCAAAGTGTCAGCTGAAATTCTCAAGCTTTGCAATTCTGGGACATTTTGCTACCTTCCACTGCAAGATATTAATGCTAGCATTCCTAAAGCTGTTTCTTTATTGTCATCTTTGAGTGAATGAATTTTAGCTTTGGCTTTTCAGGTTAATGACATCTAATAAAGATGCTTTAATATAAGCACCTTAGATTTCACATTTGCAGAAGCAAGTGAACAAGGTGGTTCTTGGTGTCTGCTGCTCTTGGATGCTGTATTGTGAGGAGCAAGGAAAAATGACATGGGATTTAGAGCTTTGGGTGATGCAATGTATATTGCATATTTCACTCTCAGGATTGTGTATTACCTGTTGGCAGTTAGAGGTAGGTCTTACATTACTCAATTCATTCACTTAATTTCATAATGTTTTGTGCCCTTTCTTCCTGTTTGTAGTGGAGTGTATTTCTTCTGCTACTTGCAGCTACCAGAAAGTATCTGATTTCTCTGGTTCTTTCCCTGTAATTCCTTGGAAAACTCAGCCCAGTTTATACTGTGGCAGATGAAGTGTGCCATGTCATTTGGATTGCTGGGTTCCACGAGAAAGACATGTGATTTGTCTTGGAGGCACAAGCTGTTGAATCCTGGGAATGGTTAGACCTGGATATGCCTCCTGTGGGAGCTCTGGTGAGTGTGGACAGGAAGGATGAGGGCAGGGTAATGTTAAGATTAAGGCACATTCCATCAGAAGATGGTGTTGGTAGTTTCAGGCAGTCATTTTTTATTTTAAAATAACCTGTCCTTGCTGTTGTGAGATAGAGGAAGGGAGAAGAAAAATCTGTCCGCTTCCTGAGCTGTAAAGACGCCACTTAACTAATGGTGTGGCAATAACTGGAGGCCAGAGCTGGGTGGATCTCAATACTCCTACCTCACAAAGCAGCAGAAGAGTTTGGTCATCTGAATTGTGGTGATGGCCCTAGGACTGACAGGTGGATTACTGAACTGTTCCTGTTTTCTGGAAAGCTTACACCGTTCTATACAGGAAGAAAGCAAGTCTTGAAATACAAATTTCAAAGATGGCTGAAGTGGGGTTTTTTAAATGTGGTATGGGCAGTTCTTAATCTGCTAGAGCTGGTCCCCACTGCTTCTGAGTCCCTGGTGGAGTCTGCTGCTGGAAGCAAACTGGAATGGGGGAAAGTGTTATTAGTGCAGAACTGTGCAGAAGGATTTTAGGATTGAGATAATGAATTTTCTAAACAGGAGGAGTAATTGAAACTGCTGTAGTTCCACTTTGCTTACTCCAGCAAGATTTTGTCAGTAGGTTCTTAGTTATTTGTTGATTTCTGCATAATAGAGTGAAAAAAGGAGCAGAATGAATGGATATCCATAAAGGTTAGGTTTTTTTGGTTTGATTTTTTTTGTTTGTTTGCTTGTTTTGTTTTTGTTTTTGAGCTGCCAGTACTCTTGAAGTTACATTGTCTCAGAAAGAACTCTTTGGAGATGGCCATAATTGGAAACAGCTGGATAAAATTTGCGGGTTTTTAAAGGACCTATAAAGAACTATAGAAAATAAGCATTAGTAGCTTCATTTTTTATTGTTAGGTAGCTTGATCCTAGATATCATTGTAAAATAGAAGTGCATTCAATATGCAAAATATCTGAGAGTACCGAAATAGAAAGGTCTGAAATTCTATGGACGTTTCAGTACAGGATGCAGAGCTTTTAACATATCCCTTCTGTCAGCAGTACAAAGAGGAATCAAAAGAAGCAAATGCAAAACATCTGAGTGGTAGTTCCTCGTATATGCAGCCAGTAGTATAGGGAAGAGAAAACTAGAAGTCTTTCTAGTTCATCCAGTGTTAATTGAGCACACAGTCACGGCTATGTCAAGGGACTCCTTCTAGCTCAGATGAAGTCCTATTGCCAGGTCTAGTTCCAGTGAAAAGTTATTTTTATGGGTAGGGGTCTAGGCTGAGGAAGCTGGGTTTATTTGCTTGGATGAAAAGTAGCCAAGGAATAGTCTAGTAGCTGTTACAGCTATTGGAGGATGATTATGAAAATAGTAGGACCAAACTGTACTTAGTAGTGCCAGGTGACACCAAAGGAGAGTAACAATCAGTTGTTTCTTTGGAGATTCAGGTTGGATGTTGGGAAAATCTTGTTACCAGGAGAGTAGTGCAGCACAACAGC
Organism: Cyanoderma ruficeps; assembly: GCA_008694505.1. Taxonomy (NCBI): domain Eukaryota; kingdom Metazoa; phylum Chordata; class Aves; order Passeriformes; family Timaliidae; genus Cyanoderma; species Cyanoderma ruficeps. The sequence continues at coordinate 11,615,857 of VZDJ01007754.1, forward strand.
AGGTCATCCAGAGGAGCAAGTATCTGCTCTGTGAGTTTCTCAGGACTCATCAAGGCAAAGCCATGCTGACCCAGTCTGCTCTTGATGATAGTTTTCTTTTGAGGCAGAAGCTGGACTAGGTAAGAAACCCTCTTAGGCTTCTTACAATCAACGCTTCTAGGAGAGTACCTGAGGACCAGCAGAATATTTTTGTCAACTGGTTTCTTTTGTTCTTACCTGTCCCTGAAGGAAGGGACAGAACTCTTTGATGGTTAAATACAATTCTGCCCAAACAGGCAAACCTCTCCTTGTGGGTCTTGCTGAAGATAGCTTTGGGGGATGAGGTGGCATTACAGTTGTCAAAAGGGCAGGTGGTCTGCAGTGAAATTTAGCTTAAGTTAAAGACTTGAAATCTTAAATTCATAAGATTATATACCCCACAGCAAAATACCTGTGTAATCTTCATCTTGTACTTTTTCCCTGCATTCCCCTTTGCTTAGTAGTATTACCTTTGAGTAAGCCAAAGGTAGCAGACATGACATCTTCTAATCTTATTTTGGCTCTACTGAAATGTGTTAATGGTCATATTTTATCCTTATAAGAACTGATATGAGGCAGAACAGCCAAATGAATGGTTTTGTCAATTTATAACACTTTATTTTTGAGAGAGAGAGGAAGAGGAGAGCATTAATTTTGAGAGAGAAAAATACAGAATGGGTGAAGTCACTGTGTTAGGAAGCTGGATGCCATCGCCTTACAGACATTTCCCTACAAATAAACTCTCCGTTCCATCTTTGGATCTCTGGTGAATGAAGTCCTGTATGCATTTTGATTTTTTGAGGCATTGTTTTCTGTAATTTGCTTCATTTTTCTAGTGGTGGGATTAAATATTGACATGTGCTTCTTGAAACATACTGTTTTCAGAGGTCATGCTGTTGGATGCCATTTTATCCCACACAGTGCATTTGCTAGAGGACCTTGTTTCTTGCCCTGCGTTACTCATTCTTGCTTGCTTATTTTTTTCTGTGTGAAAGCAATTCTTGTTTCTCTTTGTGTTTACAGCTACTTATTTCTTGTTTTCTGTTACATGACATTTGGGAAAAATTGAAGGTTCATGTTCATGTATGTAGTATTTTGTGGCAGAGTAATTAGGCAAAGATCCACATGTAATGTTTAAAAGCATTATACAACAAAGTGTTCCTGACACTTCACAGTAATCAGAAAACAAGCTGAAACAAAGCAATCTCTTTTGAGGTGCAAATGGAAATTTGGTGCAAAACTCATGACTGAATGCATCTAAGTCTAATGTTTAAAGAAAAGCTTGTGTAAGTGAACACAAACTCATCGACTTCACAAAACAGAGCTGCCTGTTAACCAAAAGACTAGTTGCTTGCCAACAGTTCACTTGGCATAGCTTTCTCCTACCTGTCATCCATACTTCACAGAAAGAAATAAAACCCTGCACTTACATACTCCAGGCCCTCTCTTCTTGCCAAAGTAATGCTTTTTTAATTATATAGAGTCCTCTGCTCTTACGTGTGTGGGTTAATTGCTGTAAAAGGGCGAGGGATTGAATGCTGCTCTTACTGATTTTAAAAAACAAAAATTATCCAATTGGCTTTCATTTTTTCATTTTCTGTGACGTTTCCTGGAGCCTATTTTCTCTGCTTACAGTGAAGATTGCTTGCTGATTTTGCTGCATGCCCCTGAGCATCTACCCTACAGTCTCAGGCTGTTAAGAGGCAGCTTGTAGGGAAATGGGAGGCAGCGTCACCTGTTAAATTAGGTTGTTTTACAGTAGTGTGCAAAAACAATAGAGAAATTTTAATGAATTAGAAGAGCAAGCTGAATTATTTTTTGCTAATTGAAGATGGGAAAATTCAAAATGTAGCTTAGTTTCAGTGGCATTTTTTTCCCTTTGGGTTTTTAGTGGATTAATAAAATAGAGCTTTTGATTTAAAGGATAATTAGAGTGTTCTCATTACATCACTTATTTAAAGATGTATTATATGGAGCCATTGCTTGAATTATATGCAGGAGTTCAAATATATTTGAGGCTGATAACTGAATCTTCATAGATTTTAAAAATACTGGGTTTGCGTGCAGAAAACTTGCTCGGAATACATCTCTCATATAGTTACATGAACTGTTAATTTTGGTCATTTAGGAACTTCTTGGAAGACAAATCTTGCTCCTATGTCTTCCCAGTAGGTTGGAAATCCCCAAGATAAGGGGAAGAAGTTTAGTAAATACATCCTCCACTACATTCCTTGAAACACAAGAGGGTTTCCCTATGCCCACGTGACTTTGTGGCTGAGGTTAGTAGGCTTTATAAAAAGGTGATTTATCAAATGGTTTCCTCCTGTTGTGGGTTTGAAAAGGAACTACTCCAAATCTGAGGCCAGAACAATGGGTATGGAGGAAATTAGTCATGGAGGGATCTGGGGAGGAAGAAACATGTTTTTATCAGCAGTGGAAGAACTTCCCAGTACATGGGGGTCTCACTAAAGATGATTTATGCATCAGGGGTAGCGATTACGCCTTTGCATTGTTTCCAATTGAGTATTGAAACCCTAAATGTACAACACTAGCTTTCTTCTTAATTTGACACATTTGGGAAGTGTTCTTCCTAACCACATGGATTTGAAATATATTTTTATGAAGGCTCAAGCATTTGGTGTTTATTTCAGCTGAAGTTGAAGGCTCAGGAGGCTTCCATCAGGTAAGCCCCTGGCCATGGTTGTACAAACTAGGGGGGCACAAAGTCATTTATCAGAGAGAGATTCATCTTGAATTTATGATATATATTTCTAGCTTAAATAGTGCTTGTGCTTTTACACTGTGATTCCTTGTGATGAATAAAACATATTCTGGATAGGGCTCAGCAGCTGATGATAAAGGGTTTCTGTTTTGTATATAACCCTTTTACATTCTGCTGGAAGATTTGGGAAGATGAGTTCTGATAGGAATATTTCTGAGGAAATGGTTGCATTTTTGGATGGGTACAGGTATCTAAATATATGGCATCTAAAATGGCACTAGACAATTTTGTATCTGGGACATCTGTGTGGAGCTGGCAAACACAAGACATACCAGTAACCCAGTCCTTCCAGCAATGGCCTCTGAAGGCCAACAGAAATTCCCTAGGGCATCTAGAAGAAACTAGATATCTGGGTTTGGATGATTAAATTTTCAATTTTAATGTTTTAATACTTTTGTGATTTGGTATTTCAGATGAGCAAACTGAAAATGGTTTCTTATTCAGCTGTCATGAAGAAAAACAGAATCACTTTCTTGAAAAAATTTTTGCATAAGTCAGTGTTCTAAGAGTAAGGCAATGTAGGTGGCTTGCCAATTTATTTTACTGAGCTTATTATTTTGCCGGTTTATAGTATCTGCCTTATAGAGTCAGCAAGATAATGGTTATTTTACCAACCTTCCCTCTCCCCAAAAATGTCCCCCTCCAAAATGAAAAAAGAAAACCAAGAGGAGAATCCCAGTTCAACTCTTCTTAGGTTAATTTGGTGTCAGTCAGTTGTTCAGAGGAGGAAAGCGTGAGCGAGTGCAAAGATTGCTGTTCAGTCGGGGGGGGGAGAAAAAAACTGGAACATGTTCAGCATAGCTTAGAGAACAAGCTTATGTGGCTTATATAGCAACATAGCTGGGACATGCTTATGGCAAGCTGAGGATTTACACCAAAGCTATAACTGTACATTGTCAAAATACAGGTGTCCTTTAGCTCTATGCTAATATCTTTTGTTATTTGAACTGAATTTGAAAATCCAGAGTGCTGTCCAGTGTATGTAACTGAAATATCTGAATATTTATGTTAGTAATAAGGCTTCTTCTGTAGTAAGATTTCGTCTCCTACATGTTTAATGAAGGACATGATAGAAGAAGCCTAAGGGTGACCATCTCAGGTAACAAATACAGAAACACAGATGCTTTTAGGATATGATGGAATCTCTTAGAATAGCTACTTTGGGATAGGATGAATCACAGCCCACAAATGCATATTTCTCTTCAGTGACTATAAAGAGAGAGGGGGAGTAGAGTGACTCAGTGAAATGTGGTTGTTTATATTTGGTCAAATGTATTTCAAGCTAAGTACATAAGGCTACAATCCTGAGGCAGCTCAGCTCTCCATGGCACCTGGTGTATGTGTCTCAAACATTCAGCTACAAAAGCCTGGTTGGAGGGAACTACAATTCTCCTCTGGCTGATGCCTCTATCACCCTTCCCAACTGCAACCACCCTCTGAAGGAATGGTGCACGCGTACTTTGTTTTCATCCCAATGGAAAATTGGTGTAATCCTAAAATAAAGTCAGGATGCAGACTGGATGTGTGCCTGAACCCATGTGTTTGGATCTCACAATTTAGACATGGCTTAAACTCCTTGTGCAAGCAGCGGAAGGAGAGAGAGCATTGGGAAAGCCTCCAGGAGCCACCTTAATTTTGGTAAGATTGATTCCTAACATGTAACTTGAATATGTGCTTGCTTCTGTGGAGTGTTTCCATTTTATATTTCTCTCAGCATATATATGATGAAAATAGAATAATGTGTTTTCCTTTCTGTGCCCAGACAATCTCTAGTTTTCCTAGGTTAGGGAGGTGTTGGAATGTCTGAGAGGTAGGAAGTTAAAACAGTTGAAAAGCCAAACCTAAAGTTCTTGTGATTAGCTTATTTTTAAAACAAAGATAAGATCTATCCTTTCAGAACCTGTTCCCAGTTAGTAACTTGGAATTTTGATATTACTCTTTAAATTTTTAACTTAATGATTTCCATCAGCCCCAATACAGAGATTGAGGTATTTTGCAAAAGCTGGCATCGGTGGTATTATGCATGAGTGCCTAGTTTTAAAATCTTGGCAGCGGCTTTGACTTTTCTTTATGCTGTCATTCAGACCATAGCTACCAAAGCTGAATTTTGCTCATAGTAACAGTTGTGGGAAGTTACTAAGGGAAGAGTCTATTACTGACACAGGAAATAGTTTTGCAGTTCTTTTTGTCATTGCCAAACTTACCAAAACGTCACTGTTGCCATAGGTCGTCTAGGCACAGCTCAAAATCATCAATCTGCTGCAACTCAATATCACATAAATTGCTCGGTGACTTCGGTGCTAGTGTTACATATGTTCCAACCTTCTTGCAAAATTCCCTTTAAATTGACAAATTTTGTTGTTTCTGGAATTAGACCTAATTGCTGTGATTCAAGAGTAAGGAAGGAAAAATAACTGTGTGGGTTCTGCATTTTTCAGTTCTCCTCCTCTTTATTACTTCCAAAATAGTACACTTTTCTTGAAAAGTTGTAGCAAGACCATTCAGAAAATTGTGTGTAATAGTCACTAATAGAAGCATTTTCCCCTTGATTCATTAATTACAGGAGCATATCAGGCAGAGCAGATGGCATTTTCTGTGTTGGGAATTTACCTTTGTTATTCTTTGTTGGGTTTGACATCTGAATTTCTCAGCTTCTCTAGGATGATGTTGTTTTCCAATTAAGTATATAATATAGTTGTATAAATCAGACTGAAAATTGAAATTCTGGCCTTTTTCTTTGTAACTAATGTGAAAAATGAAAGGGTGCATGGGCACATTTCCATTTGACAACTACTCACTCCTCAATGTAGAGAGCAATTATTTTTAATTTTTTTTTTTTTTTGCAGTCCATGAAGTTATGCCTTACTATGGTACTACTCGGGTGCCGTTTTTGAGAGAGAGCATATATTTTCTTTTGAACTTTTTGATGGGTCTTAGCTACGGGTTCACAAATGGAATGTGATGTATTTTCAGCATGCCCGATTGAGTTGAGGGTCTTCAGATGCTTTGTCATGGGAGAATCTATAGCATAATAACCCACACGAGCATCTGGGTGGGTGTGTGGCTGCTAGTTTTGTGTTTGTGTTTCAGGAGTCCTAGGAATGCTGTCTGGAAGCATCCCAGCCCCATTTGACTGCAGTTAAAGCTCTGCAGTGGCTGCAGACCAGTGTGTGCACTGTGAAGCAGTGGCACTTGAAATTGAAATTGGGTTGTGCAGGCAGTGCTGAGCCCGTACCTTTTCAGGGCTTGTGTCAGTGACTTGCCTTAGGTTTGTGGTGGGGAAGGGTCGAGGGAATTTGCAAGTTTCCTCCCTCTTTTGGAGCAAACTAATGGGCCACAGAAGCTCTCGGTGGGTGTTGTGGTAAGAATGTGCCTGTGGTCTGTGGAGAGGGTGGCCTGGCTCCTGCTGACTGGTGCTGCCTGTGCTGCTTTCTCTCCCTTGCCTGACAGGGGCACCGTTTTCTTCTATGTTGTAACTTGTTTGACTAGTCCAGCCAGACTGGCTCATGCATCTCTTCCTCCCTTTCCCTCTCATCACTGTCTCCTTGTTCTGCGCGGCCTCATACCATGTTTTGGCCCACCTGACCTTTTGGACACCCCCTGTGCAGTGCGCTCTGAAGGGCTTGTCTCACGCACGTCCGTGGGCCACCAGCCGAAGGGTCATGAGAGCAACAGGCGAGGTTGTCTTCCTGCTGTCAGCTCCAATGTCTGGTCTCTGGCAGATGGGAGCAGCAGTTACAGGGGAAATCCGGCTAATCTCCTGTAACTTGAGCCCATTACATGCTCGGTCGCACTGTGGGGCTGGTGCCGTTCCAGCCACATATGGACGGATGGCTGAAGGAATCGGACGCTTACTGCAGAACGCTTTCCGAGATTTGCACTGCAGGGATCAGAAACAAAAATTAAAAAGATGCTGTGAATCAGCTGAATATTAGCAGGTTTTAAAGCTTTGTCAAGTAGGAAAATATTTTCATACGCATAACAAAACATATAAAAAACCTTGATATATTAAAAAACGACCCTCAAAAGCAACATCAAAAAAGCAAGAGGTCAGCACTTTGCCAAATTTCCAGGCTGCCCCAACATGGGCGCTGGAGCCAGAGTTCCCCAGTGAGTTGCAAGGATGGCAGAGCAACATGTTTTTGTCTAGGCTATCTCAGAAATAGGCAAACTGTGTTTTGGCAGTAAAGTCAATAAATCCTGCAGCAGATGTCCAGCATGGAAAATTTTTAACAAGGGCAACTAAAGTTTGGCAGAGTCAAAAGAATGTGGAAAATCCTGACAAGATGCATCAAGCTATCTTAATAATGGGTGGAGTTACCACCCTTGTCCCCAGGGTCTCTCAAACCCACCAGAATCAAGTATTTGGGTTTTTTTCTAATATAGGGCAGAATTGAGAAGAATGGAGGGGGGTGATTGAACAGAAAGTACGGGCTGGCTGGCAGGAGCCTTCTTGGCAGGAACCCATTTCAGCCATGCCTAGAAAGGGAGGGTTTTCACAAATTGTGTGGGAGATGGTGGAGCCCAAAGGAGAATTGCTGCTTGCTGGATAGAAGAATAATGGATTTTTGGGAAGCTGTGTTTATAATATGCAAAATAGTCCACAGGAAACAATGGGGCCTTGGGACAGAGCTGCCAGTGAATGAGAGCTTTGTTTTCCTCTTGTCTATTCATATTTCTAAACTTCTAGTGGCATTTTAAACACATTTTACACATTTTTTGTGTAATGGCTTGAATTGCCTAAACTGCTGCCTGAAGTACTGTTGCACTGCAATCTTTATCCCTTTTTGGATTGAGATTGACTTTCAGCTTAAGCTCCTTTTTGTGTTTTTCTTAATTGCAACTCTTGTTTAATAATCCTTGGCTGTTTTGTTCTCATGTTTTAAAACTTCAGAAAAAATTATAGGAAAACTGGTTGACAGCAGACCTTGTGTACCAAGTGTGTCAAGCTGCCCACGGCTTGACTTGAAAATGGCAACTGGCATTGTAGTCCTTATCCCAGAACCTTGACACAAATGAACATCAGTTGTAAGCTAATTGCATGGACTTCAGTTTAGATGCTGCTGATTGGATTTGTCTGCCATGGATATGAATTAAAACACCGTCATATAGATTGTGTTTTCATTGAGAAGCATCCCATACCTGCAGTCCCTAACAACCAGTCTGAAATAATCGAAAAGATTTTATGCTTGTACTGCTGTTAAAGGCAGACACTGCACATAAGATTATGCAGTATTAAAATGAGAATATTACTGCCTGAATCAGTGTTTTGCCTGCATGTTCAAATAAAAGATAGATGGTTTGATTTACTATGGTGCATATCTCACCTTTGCAAACAAACAGCACCACTGCAGTTTTGCAGTTTCAGAAATGTTGTTTGTGCACGCGTCTCTGATTAGCAAAAGCTTTGAAAATCCTTGTACAAGAAAGGGTGAAGCTGCTGTTGCAGTGGAGGGAAAGGGAGTTGTTTGTTTTGCTGCTTATGTTATTCCATGCAGCTATCGCTTTGCCTCACCAGTAAAACTCCTTCCCTGTGCGAGGGAAATTCCTGGTTCATTGGTATGGATGCATTGTTTTTACACATTAGAAGTGCTGTGTTGCTGTGTCAATCATCCCGTTAGGATCAGTTTAAGAGCAGTAGGGCTGACGAAGCTGGGTGTGATTGGCTGCCATATGCTGGGAGGGCTCTGTGAGAAGGAAGGGCTGCAGTCTTTCAGCAACAGAGTTTAGGCTGTGTCTTTGCTTCATCATCTGAGGAAAAATCCCCAGATAAATCACGAGGCTTTCTGAGAAAAAAACCCAAAACATTACAGGCTGCTCATCGTTTCGTGTGAGAATTAGTTACCATGATGCGATGGAAAAGATATGGCTGTTTGTTTATGTCAGATGTTCCTGTTCACATTGGGAGTGTGTCGAATAGACAGGGCTAAACAAGGTAGGAGGATTGTTGTCTTTTATCGAATGTTTCAAGAGTTTGCTGCAGTATACTGCATACTGTATGTGTTGCTTGGGGGAGTCAGGGAAACACTGTTTCTCCCGTGTATGGATTCTGTTTGGGTGAAATAGGTGGATTTGATGGTAACTTGTTTTCAAAGGGTATTAATTTCCAGTGTAAATAGCTCTCTTCAGAAATAGAGCATGAGTATATGCATATTAAAACAAGTAAAAAAAGAAATAGGTCAGTGTGTTTCAGAAGTGCTGCTACGCTAATTGGATTTTTAGCTGGGTTGTTGTCTGGAAGTGCAGCCTAGCTTTAAGAAGGAGAAGGAGTCAACCTGGAAATCTGAAGTTTATAGCAGCTATGTTTGAAGATTTAGGTGAATTAGACTGGTTGATCTAAATAATTCCCTATCAGAAGCTTTAACTAAAGCCTAGAGTGCCTGTTTTAGATTTGTAGGAGTATACAATGAGATTACAGTATTTTACCCTGTTATAAAAGTATGGGTGTTTTTGACTGCGCTGTGATTCCTTGTGCTCTTCAATGAAAGCCGGGGGCATTTTTCATATTGTAGTTTAGCTTATTGTAGTTTATTGTAGAAAATTGCCCTTTCCAGGTCTTTGTCTAGGCAGCAAAACAGAACCTGTACATGAAAACAAGGAAAACAAGGTTAATAATACGTGCTGCAATTATCTGATCTTTATACATTTTTAATGAGAGAACACACAGCTAGCAGAATAATTTAATGAGCAGGCTGGCTTTTAGAGCAATGATTTCACTGTGCTAAGGCACATCAACTTTCTTGCAGAGGAGGAGCCCCAGGAAGGAATGGAGAAGATTTGTGTTAAATGCTCTAGAGAGAAGGAAGAGATATTTAGACAGGAGTCTGTAAAATTCTGGAAGAACAGAGCAGTTTTTAGTTGTTATTATTATTTATTAGATAGGAAGCAAACTTTATCATTATGTTGCAAGAGGGCTCTTGAGAACATTTCCTCATCCTGTGATATGCTGAAGCCTCTTCAACTTTCTGAGACGGCCATATGCATTGATGGTGCCCAGTACCTTTCAGGATGTCACCCAATTAGTGACCTGAATTAACGTGCTGTCTTCAGTTGTGTTATAGCAGCATCATTTATATGTGCAGTATATTACATAGTTGGGGTTTAAATTTTTTTTCCCCCGAAGATTAACAGCTGGTGAGACAACAGAAAAATGTTGTCTTCTTATTTATCCTGTAATGGCCATGCACACTGCCTATAGATACTTAAATTCAGATAGGATGTTGATAGGTAAAGTAAGTGTATGCACTGAGGAAGACTAAAGATCAATTTCTTAAAGAGAAATCAGGCAGGAGAACCTTTTGCTCCGTAAAAAGATAAATTCAATGGTGTAATTTTGGGGGGAAAGTTTTAACATTTCCTTTATCCTAGGAATGGGTTGCACTAGTTTAAACAGTATTGCAGCAAGGAGGCCCTTCTAGACCAACTGCCTGTTGCCCCTCCCATTTTTCAAGGAGAAGTACAGGGCATGTACTCAGAACTCCTGATGTCACCTCCCAGCTCTTCACAGCTGACCCGGCTCAGAGAAGGGTGATACGACTTCCCTGCTCCCTGGCCAAGTACTTGCTAGAGACCTGTGGCTGGGTTGTTGACACATACTCAGTTTATGAACTGGTTATTTTTGAATGCTACAGTCTTCTAAGTAAAAACAACCTTGTGTCTTCTGAGAATTTCAAGCTCTGCTAACAAATGAAACGCATATGAGGAAGCAGAGCATTATTATTACAAATCCATAGGGTATGGATATGTATGTTTAACTCTATATCACTATTGATACTTAAATGTGTTGTTCATATGCGTGTGTTAAGCATGTGAGGCAAAGACTGATCATTCAAAGCAAATAAAATAATGCTTTTTAAGCTATAGAATGTGAGATGAATATTTAGTTTCTGCAAGGAAGGCTGTTTTCGTGCACAGCTTTCAGAGAAAACTTTTCAGTCTCCTTGTTTGAGGCAATCTCTTACTTCCAGATAATTTCATTGTCTGGTTTCCGTATCTTGAAGATTGAAATGTATAGAGTTATCCTTATTATGCCTGACTACCAAAGTGAAAATTTGCATTCATCACTTAGTCAAGTAGTTTGTATCAAACTACTGACAGACAATTAAATGATGAAAGGATTAAAAAATATATTTCCTGGTCAAGGTGCATATATACTACTATTTTATATGGTTAAGTGAATGAACCTTCGTCGTGGAGAGTAGAGGTGGTACTAAATGTTCTGTATTTACATTTATTATGTAAATAGTTTGTATTAGAAGTATTTTAGACCAGATTCTGGTACCTCTTTTAATTTAGCAATATCTTTTCTGCTTAAATGCTTTGTGTGCTTCATCATATCTGTTAGTGTGGTAACCTGACAGTGTGCAGTCTGTCTGTTTTCAAGAAATAATTACTTTGTTTAGAATTACTCTCTTTTCTTAAGATACAATTTTCTCATGCGTTAGAGAGTTAGAGGTCCTGAAGTATAGTGCTCGCCAACAGAGCATTTATAAGGCCAAATCAACTTCTTATTTTGTAAGTGTACATTTTACGGAAATGTCTAATAATTATGTGCTACCTCTTTTTTTTTTTCTTTTTTTTTTTNTTTTCTTTTTTCTGAGTGTGAAAAGTGTCTCTTAATGTTGCATGGGATTTCTGGCACTCAGGTATCACCTCTGCTGGGACTGAATCTTCTTCTCTGTTGCTCAGAAATAATCTGTACTGTGTTTGTAAAAGCTCTGTGAAATGTTCAGGTTTTATAATACTGAGAGATGAGAAAAAGAGTGTTTAATAGAAATTATTTATTAATTATTTTGCATACAGTTCTAACACATTGCTAACATTTAAATTTCACGTGATAGCTATTAGTGATACTGTTCTTTCTAATGTTACTGGAAATTTCTGACTTTGAGGATTTTTTTTTTTCTCTTCCAGGGAAGAAACACTTTTTTTAAAGTCAAATTTTTTTTTCTTTTTTTATGAATATGTCTGTTACAAAGTTTTAGCAAAAGAGAACTAAATCACTTGTTTTAAATTTTGTTTGTATGTATTTTCTTTATAAAACCTCTGATTGTGAAGCTAATTTGATATGTTTAATACAATGTATTAGGGTTGACAAATGTGCACTAGTGCTATGTAACTGGTCTGTAAACTGCTGAAATTATTGCCTGAGGAAGATAAAACTTATTTCAAGAGGGTGCCAGTGCTGAAAACTAGTTCAAATAATAGCAGTGTTAACTGTTTGACTAATTAAACTAATCTCCTCATTCGTTATTAGCAAATGCAGTGACAGTTGTTGGTTATTGATATACAGAGCCTTCTTTTTAAAAAGTCTTCTTTTAAAACCAGACTTTTTGGCTCTATTTGGAGTAGAGGGTGCATGAGGAGAAAGAAGTTATACAGCCCCTTTCTAGGATCTGCCAACTTAATCGCCACAATTTTTTATTATTCTTTTGTAACTGGGCCATTAAAACATCGAGCTCTCGCTCCGATAATGCTGGCGATGTCAAGTTCTTAGTTTAGTATTTCAGGTGTGCTAAAAAAGGAAAAGTCTGGGGCTGTGAAGATTGAAGAACATACCTAACAGGGGATTATATGCAAAATCCTTATAACTAACACAAAGAACTACTAATTATGTAGGGAACTCTTTGTGCTACTGATGATTACTAAAACTGTTAAGAATTGCCAGTGTGCAATTTGCTGCTTCTGCAGAAGACTTGTAGGATTCCTGGAGTCGTAAGTCTGGCAAAGTACCTGGTGGGCTTGTGATACCTGAAACTTTGCCAGTTAGAAGAGCTCAGCTGTAAATAAATTGATAAACACAGAGGTTCACGTTCTTTTTATTATTTATTTTCTTTTTTTTCCTCTTTGTTTCCTCCCTCCCTTTTCACACCTAGATATATGTCCACAAATACATACACACGTATGTAATGTATACACACGCATAAAAATATAATTTTTCATCTCTGTAATTTTTGTTCTACAAAAACAATATGTAATAAAAACAGTGGGAGGGATTAAGTGATACAGTTGTTGCATAAAGAAGTGGATCAAGAAATAGGAACAGATGGTTCCTATCAGAGTCTATTAATTTTTTCTGGTCTAGATCAATGATTTTTTTTCATCAGTTTCTGAGTGGGTGATAAACATTTTGGGATGCGTTTTGGGAAGACCTGGGTATCATACATTGCTGAACTCATAAATGGAGACAATGTCAGTCTGGAAGGTTCGTGAGCTGTAAAATCTTCTCTCCTGCAGGGAATACAGCACCTCTGACGGTAGGCAGAATTAGACAGTACAAGTAAGGAAAGATGCAGAAATGTTTTCCTGTGGTAGTTTCATAGAGGGAGGAAGCTAGGATTGGGTTAGAAATGCCTTTTTCTTTCTTTTTTTTTTTTNTTTTTTTTTTTTGGTGCTGTTTGTGGGAATTCTGAAGGCAACTTTTCAGTATGTTTTTTGTGTATGATTACTTCTAAGAGGCCTTGCAAATAATTTTCCGGTTTTTTAACTCTCTAGTGTTCACTCCATCTAGACTGAATACTTTTTAACTTGAGTGTCTGAGGAATTTTATGTGTTTGGTTTTGGTTTGTTTCCCCTACTGCTCTGTTATATATACTTGAAGTATGTTGAATGACTTGGTCCCCCAGTCCCTAGTTTTCTAAATCTGTCATGATTTATGTACTTTATAGGTGTCATGGGCAGTGTTTTGAACCTAATCTAAAACTTAACGTACAATTTCCAAGTAGTAAGGTTTCAATTATTTTCCATTGTTGAGAAGGATGATGTTTAAATGTTAGGTTTCAGCATGTCAGGTTTGTGCCTTCAGTCTCCTTTGGCAGCTCTCTGTGGGACACTTCTGCTGATGTCAAGGTGGGTAAAGTGGCTGCCTCATAGGACAGCAAAGCCCTGTTTTAGTCCATTTAAATATTTTTTGGGTATTTCCTTCCACTTTTCAGGATATCTGCAGTGCTATTATCAGCAGCTATATGCATCTTTCAAGCCTAGAGCTGCCTTGGTTTGTCAGCAGGCCCCTCTCTCTGGCCGTGCCCCTGGCGAGACAGGCAGGCTCACTGCTGGCAGGAGCATACCTCTGCACCCAGTTAATGATTCAGGACTTCAGCACTCCCTCGCTCTTATTTACTTAAAAGGCTGCGATAACATGTATGGGATTTCTCTGACGGCTGTGTTCACCTGTGGCACAACATCCCCTGCTGCAGCCTCTCTCTGCCATGAGGAGAACAATGCCAGCTTTCCCACCCTCATCTCCTCACCCCATAGCCAAAGAGTGGTGTGGCCTGGGGTGCCTCCTCCAGCTGGCATGAGGCTTTTGCAGAGGAGGACGCCGCTGCGTGGGCTGCTGGTGCTGGGGATTGCAGTGCTGCAGTACTTATTGGCATGCTGAACATGCTCTGGCAGCACGGCGTGCCGCTGTCCTGGAGTCTAGTGCTTGTCTTCAAAAACTTTTTTGCTTCGTGTGTATTTTTTTTTTGCAGTTCCCTTGTGTATTTTAGCTCCTCACTGCCAATGCTGGGAAACACTTGAGGGATGGATTACTTTATTGCCATAATTTTATGAGAGTTGGGGTGGTGGCTAAAAAACTCTGAGATTTTCTCTGTCACACTGGGGATGGCATGAAAGGCTTTGAAAGTGGCCCCACTGATGTGTTTATAAAGCCAGTGCACTTTCCACTTTCCCCCCCTCCTTTTTTTTAAAGACCTCATTTAATGCTCAGGACTGTGCAGTGAGGCCACTTTCAAAGGCTTTAGTATCCACAGTAGCAGCTCTTTGAAGTGGAAACGCCAGCAGGGAACAAGCCTTCAGCTTAATCCTTGGTGTAAAAGGTCCTAAGTGGTAAGAAGCCTCGACATCCCTCTTGGTGGGAGGAGCTGGAGAGTGATACCTGCAACTGAATCTGTATCCTGGGCCTGGACCTCATCCGTGGAGCTAGAACTGGTTGGACCCTTCTGTAGGGCAGGAGGGATGCAGTCCCTCTCTTCCCGCTGGTTTTCCACTCTGGCTCTGTCCCAGCTTCTTTCCCCAGTTTCTTGAGGAGGAGGAGGACACAACTGAAAGGCAAGAGAGTAAGGCCTGCGAGCTGTCGTGTTTGTGCTTGGGTCTTTGCTCTCTCAAGTTGGTAAATCTTTCCTCTGGAGTCCAGAGACAGTGGCAGTCCATCTGCTGGTCCTAGTGTCTGTCCAGTTAGGTTGGTGGCTTCATGGTGGCCCTAGGTGCTTGTCTCCCCTTTGGCACAAGGAGGGTGAAGGAGATAGTGCTTTTTAGTCACCAATGACTCATTTAAGTGCTCAAAGCCAGGTGGGATGAGTCTGTCATCTCTGAAATACATTTGTTTGAAATAGGAGATGAAAGTGTTGATTTTCTTGTGGTGGGGCTTGAGGATGAGTGTGTCCCTATGGATTTGCAGCCAGTCTTGGTTGCAGAACTAGGCCTCTTGTAGGGAGCTGCCTTCCAAAAATGAAGAAGACAGAAGACAGCAGTGCCTTGACTGGCACATGGCTTGAGCAACCAGGGGTGAGAATCTTTTTAAGGAGGGCTTTCCTTCTCAAATAGTAGCCATTGTTGATTCTGCTGACTATTTAAATAATCTGATTTTTATTTGAAAAGTTATTTTTTTAACTTGTTGGTATTTTTGACCTTCACACATCACCTGCCATTTAACTTCACTCTTGTGCTGTTTGCTGTGTGCAAAAACAGCTTTCTTTTCCGTGGCTTCCCCACTGGTAAATGACTGAACACTTGCTGCCTCCTAGTCAAAATCTGGTTGTCCTTATCATCAGTCTGTGTGAATTTCGTATTCTTTCTGTTGTCAAAAACCTCACTGTTGCCTCTTTGTATGTGTAAGCCTTTCCGCAGTGCTGATGGTGCTGTTACTATTCCCTCACTCTTTTATCACTGCAGAGTTACATGCTCCATGACTGTACACACTAGTGTAATTCTTTTTTGTTTTCCTTTGATAGTGCCAAATGTTCTGCTTGGTTTATACTCAGCTGCTGAATATTTTTGCAGAAGTCTTCGTCAAATTGCCTCTGATGTCCACATGATCTTTCCTCTGTAGCAGTTTCTTGTTGGAACCTAGTGCTGTGTGTTTGATATTTATTATTTATCTGTTTTTTCCCTCACCTAGGCATTATTATGCCTATCTTTATGTTAGAACTGACATCATTTTATCACCCAGTGAACTCATTATCATGAGATCGTTTTGTAACTCTTCACAGATGGCTTCAGGTATGACTTCGCAAAAATTTTATGTTCACTGCCAGCTGTCTCATTGGTTATGGCTATTGTTGCAAAGCAGAGAAGGAAACTCTCTTGGCAAACCTAATTATGAAAATTACAGTATATTATTAGAAGTAAAACATGATATTTAATCTTGTGAGTTTGTTGTGAACTTCTGCTCTGACTTTAGTCTTCATACTCTCTGCAAATGCTTAGCACTTCTAGCTGCTCTTTTAAATTAAATTTCTTTAGCATCCGTAAGGCCTAAGTAATCACAATAACGGAGTTCCACAAAAATCATCAGGTTACAAAGATGAGATGATTAACTTGCTTTCATTCTGCTTGATTTTGAGCTTTTAGGATTTGTATTTCCTTGCTCTTCCCTACCATTGTCAGAATTGTACTTCTTAATGAAAACTGACAGTTGCTTGTAAACATACTTGTAGGTGATAAAGTTTTATTAAATGCACTTGATGTTTTCAGATTTCCAGTGGGCAAGAGATAGCTGTGCTGTAGTGGGGTTCTCTTCTTGGAGAGAAGATTCTTGTAACAGGAATCAGTATAAGGTGGTGATGGTTTGGGGGGTTTTGTTGTTGGTTTTTTTTTTCTTAAAGAGAAGTGAAATTAAAACAGACTTAGTAGTAATATTCTGTTTTGGTGAAGATAACCACCTGTATCTCACCCATCTGGTCTCCAATCACCAAAACATCAGCATACTTTTCACTTACGGGAAAGGTAAATGTGATGATTTTAATCTTTGAAGTGCTTAATTTGAAGGTAAAAATGTTTTTCCTGAAAGAGGACATTAAAATTTGTGGGCAGGTTTCTACTTTTCTGATTTGAAAATAATGGGTTTTTTCTTATTATTTGTGTGGCTATTTTGATTCCAGTTAGGAAATTCAGGGTACACCATGCAGGATTAGTGTTAAATTGTTTTCCTGATGGACTTCATACATCTGGTGAAAAAATATGGGACTTGAACTGTGGACTTCCATTCAACTTTATAGAATCATAATAATTAAATTGACCACTCCCCCAATATGTAAATTGAGTAAACTTTTTTTGTAAGAAAGCATAGAACTGGAATACCACTGCATCTTTGTTGTCTCTCTCTTTTCTGTCTTTTCAGAATTTGTTTGGTTGATTGTTTTGGGGTTATTTTTGTTGGGATTTTTTTATTTTCAGGGAGTTTATTGATTTTTTTTTTTTTTTTTGTAGCGGATTGTCCTGTTCAGTTGCTATAAAGTGGTACCATGGTTTCTGTTCTTTCAGGTGATGGGCAGAAGGATAAATGTGGAGGAGAGCCATTCAAGTAGGTTTTCAGGATTTCTAGAACCTGTGCATTGTTATAAAGTGGTTATCTCTGTGAAAGCCAAATATTGGTAGTGCAAACTTTGCAGCCCATAAAGTTGCAGAGGATTACTAGAGGGCATTAACTTCGACCAGGAGCGAGGTTGTTCTTTTTTTTTTTTTTTCTACTTTGAGTTTTGTTTTCTAGTCTGGTTTGATTTTATGTCTCACCTGTTTTATCCTGGAAATGTTGTATGAAATGGAAGAAATTCCTACCAGGTATCAGGGACCAGAGTGTGTACAGGCTGAAGGTTGGAAGTTATGAAAGCTCTTATTTACAAGCCAAGCCAAGCAAGTATCGCACTAAAATGAGGCACATTCAAAACACACATTGAAGTAATTTTTGAAAACTTGTTTTTGGAATAGAAATGTGTGTAAGCGTAACAACAATGGTCCACTTCTTATCTTTATATAGGTTTTTTAGGTCTGACTGGTGTTGGGGATGTAATTTACTTGACCAAATCAATTTTTTTTTCTTTTTTGCTATTTATTCACTTTGTAACACAGAAATTTTGACACTGTCTTTCAAAAATAGCATTGTATATCAAGTTGATATTAGTGCAAGGTTAAAGGAAGCTCTTAAGTCGTGGTTTAACACAGAAGTTATGCAAGGTGATACATATTGTAAAGTGCAAAACAAAGTGTGTCTTTAAATATCCGTTTGCCACTAAACTTGAACAACAGCAAATGAATTAAGCCTCTGAAAAGGACAAAAATGTCAAGACTTACTTTAACCAGTCCAAATTTTCCACTGCAATGTGAGCTGAAAACTGTCTCTTGCCAAAAACCAGTCGCTTGTGCTCTCTTGTCAGAAGCATCTCCATTGCTTTGGAAATTCTGGGGAATGCCAGGCTGTGCTTACCTGCTTTGCCATCCCCAGCAGGACAGACATCTCTGCAGTTACAGGTAAGCAGAGATAGTAGAGAAAGGTCTGGAAGAGGACTCTGTCAAACCATTTATAGGAAATGTGCCGAGTTTTCACTGGAAAACATGGCAACTCATTGTGTCAAAGTATGAAAGCACTTTATTTTTCAACGTTTTAAAGACTGGGTTTTTTTTCCTTCTGCTCTCTTCACAATAAATAGCTGTGTTAAAATAGAGGCTGTAATTTGAATATTGAGAAAATTTTTGATTTAAGGTGAGGACATGCCTGGCTCTGAGACACAGACTAATGTGCTTAACCTGTCAGTATAGCTGCCTAAATCCATACTGGCTGGAAATTTTTGTTGTGGTTTGAGGTTTTTTTCCTTACAGAAACATGAATGTAGTTTATGTCCTCTTACTCTTACAGACAAATGAACTATACACACAGTAGAAAAATGAATATTAACTCATCCACTATCCTTACTGTAGGCCAGTAAACTTTCTGAATTTATTTCTGTGTAGCCTTTCTGTGTTTAAGTACTTTATCTCCTTTTAGTTGTAAATTAAAAAAAAAAAAAGGTTACTCTCTAAAATGAAACTGAGTTGAAAAGTAACTTTCTTCAAGTGGCAACGGGTGGTAAGCTTTTTGGACCGAGGGAGACATGTTACACAAATCAAAACAACAGATCGATATGACCCATTTTTATTGGGTCAGTGCTTCTTAATTGGTGCTCAAGCAAAAAGGAAGGTCAGTAGCAGCACTGCACACCAAACCCTAAATTTGTCATCCTGGAGCTCAGGAAAAAAAATGTTTACTTGGTAGACAATGTCTGCAGATGATTATTGTGCACTCCTTCCAGTTGTAACTCTGTTATTTGCCTCAGGATTAAATACAAGTATTCAAGATTTCCAGGAAAACAGACATTAAACAGAAGTTGCAAGTCATACGAGAAAAGCTCTTCTCTTCTTCTCTGCCACCAGTTGCCAAAACAATTTTAGGGGAAAAGCATTCTCTTTCTGAACTTGTGATAGCTATTTTAGGACTGAATAATGCACTAAATGCAAATCTATTTTACTCCAGAAAGAATGAGTTTGCATTATGTATTGTCGAATACAACACAGGTAGCCTTTAAATGTTGGTTTTGTTTAGGGTTTTTTGTTGTTTGTTTTTTTCTTGTGGACAGCTGCATGAATTTTGAAAGTAAAGTTTCTTACTGTCATCTTCACATGGAACATTATTAAATATTTTCATTATTCACCTTTGAGAACCAAAGATAATCAGGCAGGAAGCCATCTCTGTTTGCAACACACAAAAGCAACCTACCTTCAGAAGAGACCAATAGAAACCAACCTGTTAAATACTACCTTTTTTTCATCAAGGCTATGCTAAAACCCCTGTATCAGTTTTTTTCTTAACTGAGAAGGGTGTTTGAAAACATGGTGGGAGATTTCAGCTGCTGTCTGAATGTTAGTAGAAAAACACTATTAAAAAAATATAAAAATAAATCATCTTTGAAGGTACTTGTTAACTATCCGGTATTCTATAGGTGACTTTAAAGTTAGGTTGCTGTTCCATCTTTTTAACTGCTGTAAGATATGAAGTATTCTGGCATAGGCACCTAATCAGGCTTTGCAGTATGTCCTTTGAGATATTTAAGCAGTAAAACACTTGGATATGTTCTGCATCATGAGGATGTCTTTAGTTTTGGAAGTAAATAAAACTGGTGTTGTGTGTTGCAGGCACACTACTAATGGAGCAAAAGGGGAATTGAATCCTTGTGCTAAAATGGACTCTGATGAAGGCTTGCTTGGGCAACCCTCTGAGTGCTAAAGGCACTACTGAGGGTTTTCTTTTCCCTGCCAAAGGCACTTTGCCATCATGATAAGTTGCTTCTTCCAAAATATGTTTGAGATGGTTGTAAAATGCTTTGGGTGAGGTAGAATGCAAGAGTGCCTTGCTTAGGCTCCTTTTAGCAGGCTCTCAGATTTTCTTCCTTCCCTGTTGGGCTGCTAAGAAAGATCCCTGCTTCTGGGAGTGTTCCTTGATGATGCAGCTTGGGGTACAGAGGAGGGGGTCTTGGTGTGTTTCTTCCTCTTGTGGTAAAAGTGGTTTTAAAAGTCTTTTTCTCCAAGCTCCACTTTTGCTGAAGCTTTTAGTTTAACACATTCAGGAGTATTGGTAAAACAACATGGATTCTCTTGAAGGCTTTTGTAATCAGTCATCTTACTCCCTAGCTCCAAACGTGGTTTTCAAATTTTTGTGGATCTCTAAAGAAGTCCTGAAGTGTTTCTTTTCATATCCATGGTCCTCTCTTGAGAATCTGTACTTTTGTCAACAGTTGTGAGAGCTAGTCAAGCTTCCTCTTGGTATCCTACTTTTCATGCACATTATAAAGGACATTTCTGACAGTGCAGCATTTGAAAAAGGAATTGAGGAAATCCATGGAAGAAAAATTCAGTGAGACCTATTAAATACAAAGACATCAGTTACAGGTTGTTGGGAGAAAATTCATGGAAATTTTCGCGCTCTGCCTGCCCTGGTTCTGCACTCTTCTGAAGACATGTAGTGTAAGCCATAGTCACAGGCTGCATTTTGGGCAAGGTGGACTCTTTGGCTCATCTGCTAAGGTCATCCTTGTGTGTGTTGTTATCTGTACTCAGGTAAAAGATGGAGAAAATGGCACAGGAATGCGGGTATTTTGTCTCAGAATAGTGATGCTGCTTGAATTTATTGTAGGACATCTGTTCAGCAGAATGGGTTTAGCACTTAAGAGGCAGTCGGAGTTAACAGCATTAGGTATTGCTCTTGCTGCTCTCACCTCAGGAGCTTGGTTTGGATGTGCCATGCAACTTCCCAGAGCTGGGTAATTTGCTGGAGTATATTATTAATAATGCTGTTGGCAGTCTTAAAACATGTGCAGCTTGTGAATTCAGCATGTCATTAATTTACATACAGTCCTTGGTTTATTCAGACTTATCCTTGTCTTTCAGTGCAAAGGGATGCTGTATGTCACATAAACAAATACCTCGGCAAGATTTCTGCCTTCTTGGCTTAGAGCAAAAGTGGACTAGAGAAAATAGAAAATTGACAACAGCCTGAGCTCTTTTGGTTTGTGCTCCTGTGTAACAGCATGTTATCGGTCCTTTGGCAGGTGAGAACAGTCATTTGATCACGCGTTCACTCCATGCCAGTCTATAAAAATTTCACAGTACATAAGCACACTCTTCTATAAATATTTTACAGTCCCAAAAAACCATAAATACAATGCTCGTCTGCAGCTGGGTGCGAGTGGAGGCTCTTAATGCACTGGGGTACCCTTTCGTGGGGAATTGGGTTTGATTAATAGCTATTACGTGCTGCACTCTGCCAAAAGCAAAACATTTGTGTCCACAAGAGGCCAAGTGGTAACGTCATTGCTGCCGGGGATGATTAACTCTGCTTGCCGAGGCACAGAAACAGAAATTGTTTTTGCCCTCTTGTCAAGGTGGGAACAGAATTTTGTGTATGAAATTCATACGCCTAGAGGATAAAATCAGGTTAATTTGGACTTAGAAAGTGTTTAAGTTAAAAACTGTGAGAAGGTACAAACCAAGAGAGGAGGAGTAGAATGAAAACAAAAGTAGTTTGCTAGAAAATGAAAACTCTTTTCTGCAATTGCATTTTAACTGAAGCATAATAAGCATTACTTTTTCCAGCATGACTTTGAAGCATTTTGGTAATAGAAAATACTCTTGTGGGCTGTAGTCATCCAATGACCTAAAGTTCAGCAGAAGTATTTCACGGTCCATTAGCAAAGTAGTACAGTGGGTTGCTGAAAAGGTCCCAGGCTGTGTCGGTTGTTTCACAGTCAGTGGTACACCTTCCTCTTCACCTACTTCCCCAGGGACAAAGGACATTAGTGTTATTATATTGTAAAGCCAGCTTCAAAGGGAAGCGGCAGGTTTTAACAAGAAGCTCATTGCTGTACTGTAAATAGTGGGGGACATAGTAAAAAGCCTGAACCTGGCACATTAGTGATCGTGACAAGGAAAATATGGCTCATTTAGCAAAACTGATTTGAAGGTCATGCTCAATTTAAATAAAGCAGACTGGTGTTTTCTAGTCTGTCCCCGGACTTCAGTCAGCTTGACTAAAATAGTTAGGATTGTCTCTGTGTAAAGTGTGCATCTGAATTACAGTTCACGAGTGTTCATCGCTGGTTGTATAGCAGGCAAAGAGATGTTGCAATAGTTGATCTCCAAGTCAAGCAAATAAAATAAATAAGGATTTTTTTGTAAGTCCTTACACTTCTGACTTCAGCTGGTTCATGCTGAATTAATACAAGACCCAAGATTAGAGTTTTAGTATTTTTGGCTACCAGCCACCTGATCAAACAAGTGGGCTGCTTCCCTGATACGGCAATTCTGGCTTCTTCCTCATTTGAGCAATACTGGTTTCCTCAATGCCACATGGGAGCTGCTTAACATCTAAAAGTGGAAAAAAACCTGAAAGTGAATAAAGAAATGTTCGTAGGTTTTCTAAGTTTGAAATTTATGGAAGAAAATGCGTTCATCATGCTCTACTGTAATTGAATGGCTCTTCTTAAAAATGTTATGGTGACAGGAGGATTTCCCATTCATATTTTCCATCAAAGAATGGATGATGTTTCATGGAAACCTGTCCTATTTTCTCTGGTTTCTTGAATTTAGGGATTATTATTTTTTGTGACTCCACAACAGTTCAGAGCCAAAAGCTTGAATCTGGTTTTAGTGCTGACGTTTTACATAACTATGCAGACACTACTAAACTACTGTGCATTGTCCTGTCTTATTAGATATCTAGTTTAAGGGTACATATAAAAAAGATGAATATTAGAAATTGGTTTAAAGATAAGAGCACAAAGCTGGCATAATACTGATGAATGATGCCTCTACTGTGAGATCACTTCTGGTCCTGTTTCTCTAGTTTGGAGAGCTGATGGGATGAGAAAAGCCTATCCACCATAGGAGAATCTCCTGCATGTTCTTTCTTTAAGATGTAGTTTATTCAAATGTCATTAACAAGCATGCTGACTGTCACATTATTTGTCTGTAAAATTTCTTTATTTTGTATTTAATTCATGTTGGCATCTTTTGATGTAGGATGCTCTTTGTGTTGGCTGGTGGGGGTTCTTACACAATGAGGCCTAAATTAGCGGATGGTGCCTGAAAGTCAGCCTTGCTTTCCAGGGACGGGGAGGGTGTCCTGTGTCATACAGCGTTGCAGCTAAAGGAGCTTGCAAAGAGGAGCCAGACCTGCTGCAGCTGGCGTGCCCTGCCCTGCCCTGTCCTGCCTGCTCTGTGCCCTGCTCCATCAGGAGTGGGACATGAGTAGGTGGCAATGTCTCTCTCTGTTGAGTTGGCTGGCACATGTGAGGCAGGGGGAATTAGGCTGCTGTGTAATTCTGTACCTGATGAGGCAGATCAGAACAGATCCAGCTGTATCCTGGGATTAAGCTGCAGTCTTGCTTTCCTCAGCAGCAGATTTGGGGGAGCTCAAGAGAGAACTTCACGGGGGAGTCAAGGAAATGGCAAGTAGCTGGAATTAAAGCAACAGTGGAGTGAGCTTGTGGGGTTGTGGCTGTCCTTTATGGGCAGCTTATCTTCTGTTTGGTGGCTTTCAATGTTATTTAAAGCAAAAAGCAATAGGAGGAAAAAAGGACATTTAAGAGTGTAACAATGAGATTCACCTGTCTTTTGGACTAAAGCACCTGCCAGTGTCTCCTAAACATGTCTGTGTCCTGAATGATTTGAAAGTGGAGTCCACTATGCAGCTGCAGACGAGGTATGACTTAGTGGGATTTGAATGCCTTTTCCTGGAATAAGGGTGAGGGTTCAGTACTTGTCAAATCTTCAAGTATCTGTATTTCCATTGTGAATGTTCAGGATATGTAACTTCATCTGGCTACAGAAGCATTCTGTAGGGAGTCTTTCCAGTGGGTTTTGTCTGTTAACACAGTGAAATGCAAAGCAAGTTTCCTTTGCAAATAGGTCAACTGCTGAAGAAGCAGCAGCTTTTCAAAGGAGCACTATTCTTGTCAGTAGTCTGAAGTGGAGTGAGGCACATTGGTTCATCTGTGTTTTCAGATGTCCTGAGGCATCTGGAGATGGTTGTGTTTCGTCCCACATCATCTGACCCAGGTAAAATCACTGAATCAAAACTATTAAGTCCAGGCTGAAAGAAGTGGCTAAACTATTTATTTCTAAGAGGTCGGTTTATTTCCTGAACAAAAAGGAAGATCATAAGAATCTGAGTTAAAGTAGTATGTGGTCAAGACATTGCTGGTTTGTGAAGCTCATGATGCTTATGGTTAATGCTGTCTAAGGGTAGAGAGCCTGTTTGCTGCTGCTTTCAGCTGGACCTTAAAATTTTGACATGAAATTCCTTGGGCCTGGTGTCTCCTGTAGGGTCATTGTTATTGTTTCTTTGTTAAAACGTTTCTAAAATTTAAGACTATGAACATGATTTTCTAGGAGAAAGCAACATGAGTTTTTGTTTATGCGTAAATGGATAAAAGTTGTAGCAGCAACCTGCTTTGGGCCAAGGGCTAAAAATTGTACTGTATCATTTCCCTGGGGTTAGAGAGTTGACCTTGGTCTTTCTGAAAAATATCTCACATTTGGCTAAGAAAACAGTTTGTCTCTGAAGAGTGGCAGTACATGCATGTTGGGTTTGAAAACTAAGTTCTCAATACATTGTCTTGGCATTGGAGTATCCAGCAGGTCAGTTTTGGTGTCTGTTGATAGGTCCTGAAGATGAGGTTTTTCCCACCTGAGTTCTGTGTTTAATTGAATTTGGACAGCAGTCTGTAAGTCAACATGTTTCTCCCTGCTAGTGACCTAGAGAAGCATGACCTCACTTTGACAGCATAGGGAGCCTTTGGGGTTTGGGGGATGTTTTGGTTTTGTTTTTTGCTTCCTTGTTTTTAAAACAGAGCCTTGTTTACAAATTATCAAACTTGTAAGGCTAATTGTATTTAGTACATCTCTTCAGTCTGGGAAAGAAGAGTTTATATACTTCAAACTGTACTGTCCCCTTTAAGTACAACTGGGGGTTTTCTAACTTGTTAATTCTTGAGTTTCTGGTAAATTTATAGGAGAAATATATAGATCATGTTGATAAGTTTTGACAGTAGGAGTAACAAATTGACCCAGTGTTGACATCTCTTACTGAAGATTTTAATGTGATGAATGTTTAAACCTCAAAAAGTGTAAAACTGTTTTAACACCTTTTGAGTGGACTTAGTGGTTCCTCTAGAGATCTGTGGTGAGACCATGTAGAAGGCTGTACTCCTTTACTGGAAGTCATAATCTGCAGACATGACTTTTCAAGATGAGGTCTTTGCTCATTACTACATGTTATCTACTGAAGCATGAATGTATCATGTCCAGGAAGTCTCAACTTTGCTATTAGACAGATACTGCAAAATCCATTGCCACATAAGCTGGATGATAAGTAAAACTACTGCACCAAAGCACCTCATATTTTGTAGATAGCAAGAGCTGCTATTTTCCAGCTGAAAGATCCAGCTGGTTTGTAATAGGGCAGGGCTTTGTACTCATTTGCAATTCCCAAAGATGAGGCTGTCTGCCCCATACTCCTATATGCCTTGCTAGCTTTCTGCAAAAGGGAAGTGATGCTTATCCTAAAAGGGATCCAAAGCTAAATAGCTTTTACAAATACATGTCTGTGAATTTCCTTTCACTTAACCTAGAAAAAGCTGCATTTTTAAGTATGCATTCTTGATCAATTCCATTGATTCAACTGTGTGAGAGACTGAAAATAAACAATAATAGTTGTAAAAAGACAAAAATAATTTGTTCTTATGTTGAGTACTTTCTTCATCTTCAGTATGAGTATTTTGCAGCTCAGTTGTTTGTTTGTAAGTTTGATGGTTTGTTTAGCTATAGTGGGGAGTGTTGTCTTGAGTTGAGATCATTAATGATAATAGCAACAAAACAACTAAACAAAACCATCAAGCAAACAAAAGCTTCTGCCAGGATAAGGGGCATTTGGTGCTGAGGCCTTTATGCTGGTGAGGTACCATTGGTTTTGGCAGAACATCTACCTTTGGCTGATATGTTTGGACACGATTAGAAATAGTGGGAAGAAGAGCGGAGTTTGCATTTGCTGGAGCCACTGGTTTTCTCCAGATGGGTGGATTTTGCAACACAAAAGGTCAGGGTAAGCTATGATGTTTATAATGGCATGTGACCTGGCAGGCATTTTATTGAGGATTATTGTTGTTGTTATATTTTCTTATGTAAATTTCATTCTTTTCTCTTATTTACTTCCCTATTTACTCAAACTGTTGGATTTTTCCCTGTAACCACAGTCTCTTCTGCTTTCCTTCTAAAATTTCTTCTTGTCCCTCTCTCTTTCAGTGTTCACAACCTTTCTCCATCTTTCTTCCATTTCCTATGAAGTCTCTCACTTCCTTTCTGTTTCACAACCAGCCATTTCCTTTTCCTACCTTCCTCTCCCATTTTTTCCTTCTCTTGGGCACTTTCCTCGTATGTTGAATTCTACTCTTCTTGGCTTCTCCCATAATTTTATTCCCTGTTTTGTCTTTTCTCTCCCTTCTCTTCATTTTGTGTCCCTCATGTTCAGGTTTTCAAGGTGGCATCTCTTCCTTCATCCTTCTGGTGCAGGTGATGGGCACAGGAGGTATGACAGCTGCCTAACCTGTGGTTGTGAACACGTAGGTTATGTAAGTGGTAGGGATGAAGCACTCCAAATCATTATATCTTCACCATGTTTATACTTGCCTCCTGCTGAAGGCATGGACTCCTTCAGAAAGGACTCAGTTCTGTCTCCTGAGTTTGCAACAGTAGAAACTCCTGAGGGACTTGAGATACCTGATGCCACGCTGATGACTCTTGAGAAGTCAGGTGGCATTGTTACGTTTGACAAGATGTGGATTTTTGAGACAAATTTCATGCTTCGCTTTCTTTAGAAAATATTCATGTAGCATGAGGGTAAGAAATAGGATGATAATGTGTTTCACTCTTCTACTCTCCAACCCCAAATGCTTTTTTGGTATGAATTCTTGCTGTAGTCTCACAAATCTTGGATGTGATTCTGCTGTGCACTTATTTTTTAAAAACCATGGCTACTGCCATTTCTATACTCTGTGCTGTTTGCTTTGCTGCCACATGCTGTGTCTGGTTTTTTTCAGTCTTAACACCTACTACTTGAGAAACAACTTTGTCAATTTTATGGTGTGCAGCCGTGCAGAGCATTACTACTTGTGACTTTCAGCAGTGTGCGGTATAACATTTACCCTTTTCCCAAAATTTCCGTCTGTCTCCTACATCTATTACTGAAAACAGTTACTGACATTTCTGAATTGGAATGTGTGGCTCTAGGGAGAGTATTTCCTCTCTTACATTTAGCCAGCTAAATCATCAGCCCAACAAGCTATCAGCTCAACAAGCCCTTGTGGAGAGGCTCTTCTTGTCTTTCCTGCTCTCTTTCCTTTTCATCAGTTATGAGTATTTTCTCACCTCTTTGTATGCTTTCAACTTAATCTCATTCTTCATTGATGCTGTCAGACAACATTGATGGAATATTTAATTTGTGGAGTTTGTAATTTATGTACCGTACTATAATTGCATATAATTATTTCAAAATGTACTGATTCTCTTACGCCTTGTTGTTCTTTATGACCAAGTAAAGCTAAGTGCCATCCAGACCCATCTTATTGCACATTAGACTGAAAACTGAATTTTTGAACAATTAGCGTTGCATTGCCTTTATTAATGCTAGCAGTAGGAACTTTTTGGTATAAGTGTTGGTCACATAGTAAAACCCCTTCTGGTAGTGTTGCTAAGTAGCAGAAAAGCCTTTTGATGTGAAGACCTAGAAGTCAGAACTGGGATCTGATCCTGCAACTGAGTGTGCGTAATTCTTACTCACTTAACTAACAATGCTGGCTTCAATTGAGACCAGTGAATCCAAGCACAGATTGGTAATTGTTCTGACATGGAAAAGCTGACAGTGTTTTTAGAACTATTTTTACTGACGTATTTTAAAATCTCACTTATTCCAGTCCTTCCCCTTTTCTTTTTTCTTGCACAAAAATAATCCATCAACTGTTTCTGGCTGGTATTTGCAACATAAAAGTTGTGTTCCTTTGAAGCTGAATAGAAGGAAACATCATGTTCATGGTCTCACTCTCTGTGTATAAAATATAGTTAGTGGTTAAAAATTTTTATAATATTTAATTCTTTGATTTTCAGATCTGTTTTTCTGTAAAATATCCTAGGTATTTTATAGTCCTGAGATACTTTAAGTACCATATTGGAATCTGAGGTTTTGATACTGAAGGATGTATTTGCAGAGGTACACAAAGGCTAATTAAATCAAAAGAATATTTAGATAAAGACTGCCTCATATTAGAAAGGACTCATTGGAGCATGGTGACTTGGTGGTTGATCCTTTTCATGAAGCCTTTATGGAACAGCCTCTAGGTTAACGGGAAAACTAACTCTATTGTCTGCATATGGAAGGTTTTATTTCCTATAATTTTGAAATGATATTTTTGAGGTTTTTTGCCTTGAGAAATAGAGGGAGACACAAAAAAATCTGAGCAGAATACTACCATCCTCATTTCTAAGGAAGAACAAATAGTGAGTAACAACTTCTAATGTAGTAACACAATCTAAAGGGCCAAGTGATAAATTAATGGAAACGGGTTCTTGTATACAGTTTTGGAGACTAAGCACATTTGATTGAATTGTTTCACAACTAGCGTGCCTAATTATTGTGTCTGCCACATTCATCTATTTAAATCATTCCCAACTTTTGGATTGCTGCCTGGAATATTACTGCAGTACGTGTTTCAACTGGTTATTCCCTTATCACGTGTAACTTCACAAAGGAGGATGTTTCTTGGTTTTTTTTGGAATAAAAAGAGTGAACTTTGGCTGTATGTTTATAATAGCTGATAAAAAGGGCCTATAGGTTTCATAATGTTGATTTGCATGAGTTGCACGTGAACTGATGCTGTATTTGTTTTGTCAGGTCAGTGACTTAAAAAGTGCCTTTGCCAAGTCACTTTTATGAGCGAGGACTGCTACGCCCGTGTTCTCAAACTCCCGTCTTTGCCAGCCAGACATTGCCTTCATCTTACACCTGGCAGAAGATACCTCAGCTGTCTCCATTTGCCAATTAGTTGATGGGAAACTGAAAGCAGAAAAAGGATTATTATTATTATTCCTGGGACATGAACAAATGACTGCATTGGTTTTCTCATGTAATCCATATCGGCACGCAACCGTCAGAGGACTGCTGTTCTATCAAGGAGTACCATTGCATTGATGGACGTTGGCTTAAAACGGGTGCATCCGTGATTACAATCAACAAACTCACGTGTTTTACAGACAGAAATGCGACTGAGCATGTGTTTTCCCAGCCAAAAGTCTACAAGCGGGACTTAAAGATTGATGAGTGACTGCTTGCTGATAAACTTTCTCTGCTTGTTCTGCTTTGTGTGTGTTGGACGTTGTTAATCGTCCCCCACTGTTTGTTTTTTTAACTTCCTTTTCAGTTAGAATTGAAGTTATTTTTTTCTGATCCCCTCCCCCCTCCGCCCCCCTCCCTTTCCTTTGTCATTAGTTTTGGAAATTTCTTCAGCATAATTCACGTGACAGCAACTTGCAAGTTCAAAATCAGCTTCTCATCATGGCTTTGAATGTTGCTCCCGTAAGAGATACAAAATGGCTGACATTAGAAGTGTGCAGGCAGTTTCAGAGGGGAACTTGTTCACGCTCTGATGAAGAATGCAAATTTGCACACCCCCCTAAAAGTTGCCAGGTTGAAAATGGAAGAGTTATTGCCTGCTTTGATTCCTTAAAGGTAAGAAAAAGAAACTGCATGTGTAGTGAAAATGCTACTACATCATAGTGAAAGTAAAATAGGAAATGATGAGTGATTTGTTCTTGGTAAGATGTATGTTGAAACAAATGTTGTTTATTGTAACGTTTGTTTACTGAAGCTTTTAAGATTTCTTTCTAAGGTTTTTTTTTTTCAAATGTCACTATGTTGTTTACAAAAATTGCATGTGGCTGTGGGATACAGAATTGGTTGCAGCTGGTAGGACAATTGTATTCTCCTGAGTACATTTTATAAATTATAATTGTTTCATGGTAAATGAAAATACACAGTGGCACAATACTATGCCATTCCCGGAGTCCTAAACAAACAAATCATATGGAAAGAGTGCAGATTTTTTGCATGTAGATCAATAGGAGTCAGAAAAGTCTATCCATTATTTCAGATTTGACTCAAAGGGTTGTTTACTTTTGGTATTGGAGACTCAGGTAAATTAATAGCATTGGTAATTACATGTATGGCTAGTGCAGATATGTGCATAAGTTTAGGAAGAGCAAAAGGATTCTCTTCTTTGGAGGATATTTAACAGTTGTGTTGTTAGGGCATCACCTTCTTCTGACATCCTAATGACATCAGACATGCTTTAGAAAACTATTTTTAAAAATTCTGTGGAAGTAGTTCATGTACTGCATAAAAGAAGATTAATGACCCCCTGGGATTTGAGGAGTACACAGTGTTCTCCATGATGATATATTTGTGTTCTCGTGTCAACAGAAGGAGAAAGCTTATTTCATACAAATAATTAAAGGGTAGAATTGAGAATTTCAGATTTTATTTTGAAAGTTTTACTCACGGCTTTACCTTCTGGGCATGGGAGAATGTGTTGGCTTGCTATTTTAGCTCTGAGGATGAAAATTCCAGTCACCAACAACTCTTTTACTGTGAAAACATCAATCTGAAAGATAAGAAAACTCAGGGTGGTTTATTTCCATTATAACTTTTTTTTTTTTGGTGCAATGCAAGATATTGTGCTAGGCATCTGCCTTCTGTTTTCTCTCATTTCTTTTCTTTTGAAGATTTAGAAGACAGTGTCTCAGAGGAAATGTTTGTGAGGGAGTTATGTTCTGTGTATCCTGTAAGCCAGAAGAGCACCTTTAGAGTCATGGCAATATGTCATCGAGGGCTATTAATGACCTTAATCCATGGATTACTGCACGATAAACTGTAACAGCTTCTTTGTAGATGTTCTTGTATATTGTTTGTCTGCCAATGGGATAATTTTTTTTAAAAAACAAGCAGACTAGTGTCTGCAGCAAGTGGGCAATACTCTGATTTTACAAAAAATAAGCAGGTCAGTAGAAGGGGTTTTATGTACTATTTTTATGTGTTGCGAAGTCTCGGATCTGTGGCTGGGAGGCTGGAGATAAGCAGCAGGACTTGGTCACCCCTGGGCTGGCAGGACAGTGGCTCTGCAGTGAAAGAGGTGCTGCTGCATCATCCTGGCCAAAGCAGTGATGCACCTGTCCTTGCTGCCTGAGGACAGCATCGTTCCCCCCTGCTAGTACTGAGCACTCACAGTGGAGTTGCCAGCTATTCAAGTTGGAGACTTTTGTTCAGGGAAGGTTATTGTCTGCAAATAAAAACTGGAGTCGCAGACTAAGCTAATAATACCATGAAGAGAAATCCTGAGGGATCACAGTGGATAACTTACTGACAACCAGCATCATTGCTCAGTGGAGAGAAGTCCAAAACCGTGTAAAAAATGTAGTTAAAGCAAGCAGCTGTGTTTTGGCCTAGTGTGGGAGGACATATGTCCTGAAGGGCCAGCCCACTCCAGCCCAGCTCTGGTGGCTAAAGTGGTGCTGCTCTGTCCCACTGCCCATCATCACCCTCTCTCATGCAGAGGAGAGCATGGACCTGTGCCTTCAATCTTGCATCTTCTAGTTGAATCTAATGGTTTAAATTGCTGGGAAAGATGGGATCATAGCAAGAATTCAGATTCTTGCTTCAGTGGCCTGAAGCAGCAGAAGTGGAGGCACAGGTTTCTTCACACCAACTCTGTTACAGGTTGAGGGAAATCCAACAGTAGCACCACAGTGCCTCCAGCTGCAGCTCCTTGGCTCTGAGCACGAGTTGGAGTTGTGCACTTCCATGTGTTACCTGATCCTGCTGTGCACAGCAAACTGTTTGGGACCATTGCAAGTGCATGGCTGTAGGCTGTGCTGACTGGTGTCCTCACAGTCATTGTCTCAGTTATTCAGAAGAGTGTTTGTAAATTGACATGTCCCCAAGAATGTGTGTGTCTGGTTAGCTCAGTTTGCTTATATTGCCAGCTGAGGGACTTAGGTCAGTCACATAAAACTTAGCTTTTGGATGTACTGATGTTAATCATGCAGTTTCAGAATAAGGCTTTGGCACTCAACAAGTGGGATGATTTTTCATGTAAATGAACATGCAGAACAGTCTAGAATTATAGATAAAATCAGAATTTAATTAAAAAAAACAAGAGCTATTTTCCTTGCCGAACATTGAAGCACAGTTTAATGCAGGCAATTATTTAGCCTTTATTTACATAGCATCTAGGGCTCTGGAGGCTTAGCCTTTTAACTGTCTTGGTTTGGTATACCTGCTGTAAAAATAAATTATCCTGAGTCTCTGGATAAACATCTTTCTACCCAGAAAAGACAGAAAGGGTTTTTTTTAGTCTGATGGAATTATGTTACATTTAGGTGGTGCCTGGTAGTTACAGCTGCTCCCTTAGAAGTCAGTCAAACACAAGATACAGGACTCTGAAACAGACTTTCCTTTACACACGGATTGATCAAAAGAACCCCTGTTCAGGGTAGGCCCATATGCTGCCCTGCATGCCATCTTCTTTCCAGATTTCCAGGGCAGACAAGGGAGCATGCTATCAGTGTCTGCCAGCTGGATCAGACTACCAGAGCACCAGTATGAAGCTGCAGGAGAGAGTCCAGTGAAAGGTCACAAAGATGATGAAGAGACTGAAGCATCCATTTCATAAGGAAAGTCTCAGAGAGCTGGGGCTCTTTAGCCTGGAGAAGGCTCAGGAGAATCTCATCAATGTATATAAATACCTGCAGGGAGACCCAGGTTCTGCTCAGTGATGCCCAGTGACAGGGCTGGAGGCAATGGGCACAACCTGAACCACAG
Organism: Cyanoderma ruficeps; assembly: GCA_008694505.1. Lineage (NCBI taxonomy): Eukaryota > Metazoa > Chordata > Aves > Passeriformes > Timaliidae > Cyanoderma > Cyanoderma ruficeps. The sequence continues at coordinate 11,649,108 of VZDJ01007754.1, forward strand.
GAGGATCCCTCTGAACGTCAGGGAACACTTTTTCACTATGAGGGTGACTGAGCACTGGCACAGCCTACCCAGAGAGATTGTGGAGTCCCCATCCTTGGAGATACTCAAAAACTATCTAAGATATAGTCCTTGGGCAGTTGTCTCTAGGTGACCCTGCTTGAGCAAGGGTTTAGACCAGATGACATCCAGAGGACCTTTTCAACTATCCTGTGACTGTGTGACCAGAAACACCTTCACACAGACTTTCCCATAGTTTTAGGATTTTTCTAAGCTAGCAAAAGCTGTCTTTGGGACCAAAGGATGTAGTCCCAGCCAGGGACACTTGCCTCTATGTCATATCATGTCCTCCTTTGTGCTCCCACTGCTATCTTTTCTGATTGTGCAGTATACCAGGTTGGAAATGTAAGTAGTTGCTGCAGAAGAGAGAAGGGCTATGTGGCACCAGCAGAGCGCTGAATCACTTCTGCCCGTGACAATGCTGTGGCTTTAGGCTGGCCTTTTGGAGTAACATAATTGCATCATAATCCAAATTTTTCTGTATTAAAGTAGGATATTTGTAGTTCCAGTGGTACCAAGTAAAAAGGTCAACAAAATTTAATGGACCCTGTTTACTTTTGTCTGAGAAGGCATTTTTGGCTCCCAATGCCTGTCCTTGCAATACTTGACTTTAAACCCAGCAAAAGTTGCAACAGCAACCCATTGGACTGATTACAGCTTTGAGAAGCCAAAATGCTCACTGTGGAAGACTGTCTGGGCTCTGAATATCTATCATCTGTGAGATGCTCCAGGCTAGACAGAAATAGCTAAAGACTAATGAGCCTGGGTCAGATTCAGGCCAGAAACCTGCTGGTTTAAAGCCAGGTTCTGCTGCATGGGCTTCTGAGAGGCAGCTCAGCATTTGTTTCTCCCTCTTTGGTGAAGGACAGGGTCTGCTCTGTTCTGAGCAGGGCATTCGTGGGGTTTTAGGAGAATGCAGGTGGATCATCCTTGTGCCCCCATGGATGACAGATGTAGCAGTTGGACAGATGTGTGCCAATTAGCTGGCCACAAGGTTGCTGCCAGCAATGAGGCTCCCTCCAGCAGAAGCCACACATGACTGGGTCACCAGTGTGGTCACACAAACACACCCAAAACTGTACTGGGCAAGTGACCTTGGTGAGCTTAATGTGAGGATGAAAGTGTCTCTGGGCTAATCCGGTTCACTGCGCTTGAGGTGAATGAAGGGACCTTCATGAAGTGGCAGGCCCCTGAGCCCTGATGGTGGGTGGGAAGATAAAGGGTCTGAGGAAGCACTGCCAGAGCCTTGTCTGCTGCCGTAATCATCCTGAAACCTTTTTGGAGCCCTTACAGACTCCCCCCTTTGGATGCCTTTGGAAGGGTCTGTGAAGTGACCTGTCTAACACAAAAGTTTCAGTTTCAGAAACTGCTTCATTTATGATTTTATACTTTTCCCTGGGTTGAAATAGCTTAATTTAAAATTGAATAATGTGGATGTCTAATACTTAATATGTGACATTTAGATCCCTCCAAGTTGGACACTATAAACAAGTCTGTTTTCAAGGCTTTCTTGTCCTGTTAGTAGTAAAGAACAAAATCCTTTCAAAGGAATACTAATATATAATGCGATGTGTGAGGACAAGAACATGCAACACCTTGCTATATTTGAATTGGAATAATTAAAAAAATAAAAACACATTAAAATGAATAGTAATGTTGAGGAGGGGGGAAAAGGGGAATGTTTGGCAAATCAGAAAATACAATCATGTGCATTTTGGTTAGAGTTAACTTCTATTTGCAGGAATGTCTGAATTTTCAGTCCTGGTCTCATTTCTTGACTCAGATTTATATGCTTTCTGCAGATCAGTTATCAGAAGGATGTGTTGCCTAAGTTAATACAGGTAACAGAGATGATATCTTGAAGATACTGTTGCAAGTTTTATAGTAGTAACAAGGAAGCAAAAGCTTCTTTGGGGGTCCAGATAACTTTTTCAATTTTTCATTTGAGTCTAAACACTTCCAACTCTCCTATTTGTTGAGCCAGCAGATTACTGTGAACTGGTCATCTGCATTTTCATGAAAGCCTTTTAAGAATATGTCTATCTGGTCTCATTTGGCACCACAGAATAAAAACTAATTGAAAGCTGTGCACAGACTTGCTTACCAAGTTAAGAGGTTTCTGGGGAAAAAAAAAGAAAAACAATTTTAGGAACATCTACTGTGTTGAAAGGTCTGGAACTGAAAATAATCTTTTTAAGATGGCCTCAGCTTTATTTAGAAAAAGGGAAAAAAAAGTCTTTGTAAAGTGAGCAGGGTGTTTGTACAAGAATGAGCTCAGAGCTGGGAGGCAGTAGGTAGTAATTTGTCTTCCTGTAATTCTTTTGTGGGTCTCTGAATGTTTTACAAATGTCAGGGGCTCAGGATCATTTCACAATTTGAAATAAGTAATACCTGCTCACATTTGGCAGGTGAAGCATTCTGAACAGACTGTAGATGAGCATGGAAAGTGGATTAGCTAGTTTTGTCTATAAACACTCATTTAAATGCTTTCTAGTACAGTGTCCTAGCTGGCTGAGTTTCTGTCCATCACTTGGTTATGTGGTGTGACACTGTTCAAAGACAAGGTGAGTTCAAGGACTGTGCCCAGAGCTGATGGGAAAGAATGACTGAAATGGGCAGAGTAATTTCTCTTGGGCAACAGAGTGGCTTATACCTCCTGGGCCTGTGAATTTCGCCTGCTTTGCTTCACAGTGACCCAGTTTCAGCAGGATGTTGGGGAATAGGCTGCCCTTTTCAGTAGTTGTGGGCTCTGGGGATGTGGAACTTGCAGGATGGAGGATACAGAATCCAGGTCTCACTCTTCCTGCAGAACAACTTTGGTGCATAAATTCTTTTTCACCCACCTCTGTTTTTTCTTGTAAAATGTCCAATAATCTCTAGGTAGTCTGAGAACACTACCTGGCAGAAGCTTTTCATGTGTCTGAGTTGCTGCAAAGTGTGGGCTTGAAGTGAAAGTGCCAATCAAGGCCAGTTTTAGACAACTCTATTATCTCTGTGGAATTAATTCTGACTGAATTAGTTCTGTGGGCTCTCTCAGTGTTCAGAATATCAGTGGCCACCCTGGAGCCAACCAAAGCCCCATTTAGCCCAGTGATCCAGTCATGGCCAATAGTGGATGTCTTAGAGGTGGTGTGTAGACACGCAGTGGCTTCCTGGAGTGCTCTGCTGGCTCCTAGGAATATGCTGCCCAGGGACATTGAGAGCTAGTGATGGTATGCTTGTACCTCGTAGCTCTCTGTCACCCTCTTTCCAGTGGATTTGTCCTGCTCTTTGACTGTGCTCACATTCAGCATGCACAGCAACCACCTCCACAACTTCATTACGTACAGCATGGAAACCAATTCTAGTTGTTCTTTTCAAACCTCCCCATCTCATGGATGCACCCGGTTCTTATACTGGAAAACAGAAGAGATTCTCCTCTGAATTGTCCTAAGGATGAAACTGGGTGGGTTTTTTTCCACTGACTTCACCCTGGAAGGGGCATGTTTCTCCCTAGTGAGTTCAAAGGAAGCCTTATGAGAGAAGGTTTTAAATCTGCTTTGTGAAAACGCTGTTCTCAGGACAGGTACAATTCCCAAAGGCCCTGCTTTTTCAGGCTATGGTAATTTTTGCACTCACAATAAAGTGCTGCATGGAATTATGCAATTCTATTCCTGAGACTATATTTCACCTTACACCCAATCCATGCAACTGCGAGCAGCTGCTAAAAAGACATGGTTACATGCAGGCTTATCACAGCTAGCTCCCCATTTTTATCTCTGTTCAGGTGGTCATGCAGCCATGCAACTTGAGTTGATCCAAAGGGAAGGGAAGAACTGCATTAAATATAAGTTGAAAGTACAAATTTAGGTGGCTCCATCTTGCATAAATTGAGGTAAATGGGTTTAAGAATGAATAAGCTTTTTTTGAAGACTCCTCCTTTATCTCTGAGCTTAGGAGCTCTTAGTATTCCTTGTCTGTTTAATCACCTGTTCTTGTTTGTTTTCTGATAAAAACTCTGTTTCCCTGTAATCCTCAGCAGGCACAAGTTCCTTTAATACTTCCTTTTTCCTGTTTGTCTCCCTCATATCTATTCATGCAGCTGTCTCCATGCCAGCTCTTCAGTTTTGGAAGGGTTAAAAGGAAGGTAAAATTAAAAACTAAGTAACTGAACTGCTGGGCTGATGCACTTAAAAATTCATGATCTTGACTTAAGTTGGTAAAGAGAGAAACTGCAATAAGCCTTTAGCTGTTGTATTACATTGTGTTAAGCTTTTTAATTATATTTTTTATTTTGTTTTTAAAAAAGGCTTTAGATCACTGCAGAGGTCACTCTATTCCTTGCTAGGATTTGTCTCTCTGCTGAGAAGAACATTTCTGATTTATCTCAGAACAAAATTTGGAGGCACAGCCCATCCCAGCCACCCGTGATGCTTAACCTGCAGTAGCCCTGGTGAACTGCCAGGGCTAAGCCAAGGGCTGGCCTCTGTGGTAGAGGGCCACTAGCCATCAAGTCAGCTCAGAGGAGCAAGTCTTAAACTGCTGCCCGTGTCTCTGCCTCCAGACCCAGGCTGTGAAGAGCAGAGAAGTTGAACCAGTTGAAGTTCATTACATCGCCTGCTACAAGAGCTGTGTGTCTTCTTCAAGGCCCTGTTTTGTTTCCTCATTTGTCTTTCTCAGCAGCCAAGAGCACAAAGCTGTCCTGGCTGTCACTGCTATCACCTGTCACCACCTGACCTGCTAGACTTAGAAACTGCACACCTTGTTAGAACTTCAGTTCCATTCTCAAGGGACAATGCAGCTGGATACTGAGTTTCCCAGGCCTTCCTTCCCTCTGAAGTGACTGAAGCCCCTCTTCCCAGTGGTGCAGTTCAGTGGCAAAGCCTCTTGGTGGTCAGAGCAGGCGCTTTTCACGAGCAGATGTGTCACAACAGCCTGTCATCCTCTGGCCTGTTAGGGCCACCTGATGACAGCCAGGGGGTGTTACCAGCGCTGTTTCCAGATGTGAACAAGTTGGGGTTACCAGTGCTGCTTCCACTGCTGGTTTCCGTGTGTTAGAGCTGGCTGAGCAGGTCACCTGGCCTGAGGAGGAGGATGAGCATGAGGAGCAGAAATGGTTGAAAGCAAAAGCAGTTAAAGAACAGTCTCTGAGGGAGGTAATACAAATCTATCTTCTTGTTCACTGAGCTGTGTTGTCCAGAAGGACCAAAGGAGTATGTAGTAGTTCCTGGTCAGTGGTCTTGCTGGGTTGAGTTAACTCTTGGAGCTTCCTGCTTCCAGAAGAGACGTGCAAAGAGCATTTCCAGGTACTGTGCCATACCCCTTCACAACAAATGCAGCTGCCACTCAGTTATCAGTCTAAATCTTACTATGTGAAGAAGAACAGCAAGGCAGATTAGTTACGGCCACAGGAAGCCTTGTATGAAAGGGCATGGTGTTTGCCAGATGTTCTTCAGATTTTCAGGCACTCTGGGGTGCTTCATATACCCATCAATTCACTTGTGTAGTTTTTGTTGCTGCACCAATCCATGTTCCCCTAAGCCTTATAATAACCAGTTTGTGGGTGTAGTGAAGGCAAAATTCAATCAGAGTCTCTGACTCATCCCATCACTAGGATTTTGAACACAAGAGCAATTGCTCACTGCCCACTCCTCCCCCACGCTCCCTATTAACTCAGGTCACTCACTGTTCCCACAGGCTTGCTCTCTCCAGGTCTCCACACCTACTCCTTTATTTTTCTGGCAGGTGGTTCCTCTTTCATTCCAGGTGCTTTTTTTTTTCCCCTTGGCCTTGTGTATGTAGCTTTCGCTCAGCTCAGGCGTCAGCTGTTCTTCCCAAGCTGTTATGCTTTGCTTGCATCATAAAATACAGCAGACAAGGTTGTGCTTGTCTGATGGAAAAGCCTAGCAGAGACAAGGCCTATATTCCTATTGGTCCAATACATCCCCAGCATCGGAAAGGTATTTTAAATCTAAAAATCAACACAACAAGGATTGAGGAGTTTATTTGCAAGTCTGTTTGACAGCTGTGCCCTCTCCCAACTCGTTATCTCCTCCTATGAGGATTGGAACCTTTTTTTGAGGAGATGGACTTGTTGGAAGCCTGATGCAACAGAAGGAAAGCTGTTGTGGTTTCGGAGATCTTGGAACATCATTGAAAGCCTGCTGTGAAGTATAAGTCCCATAACTGAAACGCAAAAGGCCAAAAGGCAATTAGAAGTATCCCTTTTCTTTGACCTCGATGTTTGCCCTGTGGCTGTGGGCGTGGTGTGCCACCCAGTATTAGATTCCTGCAAGGTCTTGACCACAATAAAGAAGAAATTAATAATGGTGAAAATAAACTGTCTTCTCATCTGCTTTGTTAATGAGTTGTGTGACAAGGTGATGTGAGCAGTGCCTCAAGAGTCAGAGAGCATTAATGCTTGGAAAGATCAAATCATCAAGCAGTAAAAACAAAGAAGTAGAGAATCAGTGGAATACTGCATATGCAAAACATATGAGGGGTGTAGCAGCTGTAGTGCAAACGCTAGTGTGTACTTGCTAGTTCAGGGGCCCAAGGGAGGTGTCCTGCTCCCTGTGGGCTGCTGTCACCCTGCAGCCTCACACACTGCACCACAGCACAGCACTGATGCCATGCTCCTGACTGACAGGTGACCTGGTGCAAGTCACTGCACTGTAGATCTTCCCTTTCTCATGAGGTATTGCAAATTCTCAGCCTTTGCTTCCTCATGGGACTTCCTGGCTTCAGTGGGAGGAGATCTGCCTAGCAGCTCATCAGGTGTGCTGCTGCCAACTCACCTGCATGTCCAATAGGCCAGACAACTTCTAGACTTCGTAAAAATCCGGTTTATTTACTCTAATTTGAAATTCAGTTTGTGCCCTGAGCATTGCCCAGTGAAGCTGTGCCTCTGAATGAATGGGTTTGTTTACCATCTTACGTGTTGTCAGGAGAGGAGCTTACCTACTGCAGGCTGGTGGTACCTGTACAGAGATGCAGTGGCCATAAGAACTACCCAGCTGTGATTCAAAGCTAGCTAAGCTGCTGGAACCTTCTCTGTTGGTTCACAGTGAGCCAAAAAATAAAATCCAGCATGTCAGACATTCGACCAAGCCCCACTGGTTGTTATCAAACAGGCCCCTAGCCTTTAGCCCCAACTGAGTAAAACACGCAACAAAAGCCAACTTTTTAAACTAGATGTAACATGTGAAGGTCAGGAGATGTATCATGATTGTTTGGGATTTATTTCAAAGATTATTTGCTAGATTAGGCCATCTCTTTAAAATAAAATATTATATTATATATATATATAATATATATAATTACTGGGGATAGGATGTGAGTCTTTGGGTTGATTCAGCTGCCCAGTCAGAGGCATCTGATTCTCTTTGTGATGTCCTGGATACTCTTGATGGCTTTTCAGTGGTTTGTCAGAGGAATGTGTTGCCTTTGCTGGCACCGTGCAGGATAGGACAGTCCAGGATATCCCAGAATGCTCCAAGTGGTCCTGCTGACTTCTCTGTGGCAACAAGCCCTTCTTGAGAGGTAGTTAGCTCTTTTACTAACTGGAAACTAGTGTGAACTGCTTTGAATAAAAAGGTAGACAGTGCATTTGCCATGGTGATGACCTGGCTAAGGAAAAAGCTGGGGTATAGGCCAGACTCAGAAAAAACTGTCTTCTGTAGCAGAAGAATGCCCTTGTGGAGACCAGGAAGGGGTGAACTAACGGGTAATTTAGAGTTCACCCTTAGTAACATGAACAGCTAATGTAAATTCATTAGTTTGAAATAGTTGTGATCTCTGGAATTGGGCTCATTTTTTGCTACCTATGAGAAAGGTAAATCTATGAGAAAGGAAATCTCTCTAGGCACAGGAATGTCATGGCAGTTACTCAGCCCGTTAAAAATGAAAAGATGGACAACCTTTTTCAAATTTAAATTAAACACTAAGCATTACTACTGCTTTATGAAGATTTTAAAGCTAGAATTTACCCAGAATATGCATTTGAAAAAACATGAAAGTTACAACAAGGAAGTCTCATTCCTCTGAAATGTAATGCTCCCTTACTTCATTTGCAGATGTGAACATATGAACATCTGTCAAGTGCTATCAAATATGCATGTAGTTTGTTGATTTCAGATACAAAAGAGAGAATATTTGCTTTTCGAACAGTATCTTAATAGTAATTTTCCTAAACTAGGGGGTTCTAATGGATGACATGAAAATTCCCCACATGCATTTTGCCTCACATTGTGCTTCAAAGCACTGGTCATACTGTATGTGTCAACATTACTAAAAATGCAGGCATAGGATTTGCATGTGCAGAGTTGGAGATGTGTGGATATTGCTATGGAGATACTGTGAGCATCTTATCATATGAGTAACCTAGTGTTAGCATGAAGGAATATGAGGGTGATTGTGTGTTTCATGCTGAACATGTTGATGCTGTTGAAATTCCAGCTTGCCACAGTTCTTGGTTTAAATCAATATAAATATTAATTTGCTGCAAAACTCTCGTTCCTTCAGTGAGAGCTGTGTTAACTGATTAGTATGCATGAAGCAGTTTGTGTTTGAAGTGCAGCAAACGTCTATGAGTCTCCTTCTTTAATTGAACCTTCTGGCTATAATTGTTTTTAGACTGGATTCTTGAGGAAATGAGGCTTACAGAGTCAGTCTGCTTCTCTTTCCCTCCTCCCCTGCTAACTTGTAAACCCACTGGCCAGTTTCAGCCAAATTTGACAGAGATCAGAGTCTCAAGAATAATAGGGTTCCTACAAGTTTTTTAAAAACAGGTAGCCTAATACTAGAGTGGGGTAAGAGAAAGAGACCTATAAGCCCTCCCACATGGAAGAGATTCTTAGAGCACGCAGGCAAGAGGAGATCCTTAAAACTCGGTTAACCACAAATTTGGGATTTGCAATCAAACATGTAAAGCCCCACCTTCATTTGAGCTGATGTTTGCAGCACTACCCTTTTAATGATAGTAAAAGTCTTGGTGTTGGGCAGACATGTGGCAAAGGACTGCTACAGCCATTCCCCCTTACCTTTAGCCTCTGCTTACTTTTTGAGCCTAGTTTTCATGATATTTTCCATTTTCAATCTTTTCAAATAGCAAACTTATTTTACTCAGTAGTTGGTACTTGCCATAACTTCTTTTTTCCAGGGACAAGGCAATTTCCACTAGGAATGCAGATTGAGGTCTTATGGATGTGCAAGGCAGTGAAAGGCTGGTAGGTGGGGAAGGTGAGACCCCTCGCTGAAGCTGGTTGTTGTATAGAAAGCGCAACAGGAATTCTGCAGGCGGTAAGAGAGAGCAAGAGGAGATGTAACACTCTAGAGTCTGTGGTGAGTGCTCATCTGGAAGGAGGAGGTTTGCAGTTACCATCCCTGCTGCTAGCTTTCTTGAGGCATTTTTTCCTTAGACAGCCACTTGAAGGAAAAAAAAAATACTGTCCTGGAAATAAAGGTGACTGTGTTTTATGTAAGAACCATATGCCGTTTTGTCCTAAGCTCATAGCATTTAATTTTGTTTTCAGGGCAGCAGCCCTCTAGGATTGTTCATGTATCCTGCAGGAGAAAGCTGGTGTTCTGCATCACTCAAGGCTGGCCTAAGACATGGTTCCTCTTACTTTCTTCACCCAGCCTTGACATTATTGCAGTATAGTTAAGTCCTACACTGCTGGACCTGTAGATGGTATTTTTAATGAGCACTACTATTAAAAATCCCATTTATCCAGCTTTCCCTAAAGTACCAACAGTACTATAAGCAGGTTTTCCTTTATCAGATACTTCAGTATGCCAGCTGTTACAATATATGTAATATGTTTAATGAGCAAGAGAGTTTATTATTAAGTAATTAAATAAGGCTGTTCTTTCTAATTAGTTATTTGCCTTTCAGTCCTGGATGCTGCAAAAAAATCCACTGTGGTCTGTGTCAGCTGTCTCTCAGTGTGCTTTGATTTGCTATAAAGCAGCTGCGCATCTCAGCAATGCACGTGAGAATCAGGAGTGTGAAAGTAGCCAGCAAGTTTTTAATATGAAATGAGAAATGTTATCACTGGCTAATTAAGTAGCAAGTGAAGGTTAATTAATTTATAATATATCTGTGTACATGGCTAAATTCTATTTAGTGGGTCAGCTTATTGATACAGATGTGGAAATATCAAATGAAAAAGTAGTGCAATAAGTTAATAAATGTGTAGCATCTTTAGATGCCGTGAAGAAATGGTAGCAAATTGATTTTTGGTTCAGTTCAACAGAAGTTAATTAACTGCTATACCTAACGGGTTCTGTTGTTCCCAGTGTCCTTAGAATCTCAAGCGGCTTTATGGCTTGAAATGAGATGTGATTAGAGCAGCCCAAAGGAAGAGAGGTTGACACTGGTGAGATAGCAGAGCCTAGCAGTAGGCTCTGGTGCTCTGCATCTCTGTGCACACCAGCAGAAGGCCACAGAGAGGACAGCACAGTTAAGAAAACTGTGTTGGTTTTTCAGTGAAATTCCACAGAATGCAGCAGGCACATAGAAAAGGGAAAGCTGCAGACAGATGTGCTTCTGTTGCATGTGACTCAAAGCAACCTTCTCTCTAAATTCATTGTTTCCTGGCATGATAAAAAACCCAGCAGGTACAGAGAGCATGCGAATACCAGGGTTGTTACGAGGATGTTTAGATGGTAATGCACGTTCTCAGGTTTGGCTGTTTCATTCAGACTGGAGAACAGCGTTATCATATGGAAAAAAATTACTATGCAACTGTAGACAAAGAAAATGAAAAACAAAAAGCCCTCAAGTGATCTGAATGGAAGGCTGAAACTTTCTGATATGATATCTGCAGAATCATTATTAAAATTTAGTTTGATTTTTTTTGATTTTGCATTTCTTACATGCACACTATGTCTAATTAAAACCCTAGTTTAAATAGATAACCGTAATTTATCAGTATAAATACAGCTACTTTAGCATGCTTTCCTTTCCCCAAAGAACATGGAGAGGATGTGCTTAAATTTTATGTAATTACAATTTCCTAAAGGTGATACTTTTTTCTGTTCTCTATAAGGCTCCATTTGTCTGATGATGCAGTGCAAACCTCTTAAAAATTTATGTGACATTTACAGTATTTGTAAATCTTAGATGTAATTGGCAATGACTCTGGCTTTTCTCTCATATTAATCTTCAAATCTGTGAGTAGTAAATCAGAAGATATCCATCTTGTATTTCAACACACCCCTCTTGCAAAACACCTGAATCTGCCTATTTTGAGCTGGAACAGTCTTCAGTCTACAAGTCATAATAAGTATTTGCGTCATAGATAACCTTGAATATTGTAAGATGTATTTTTAAGTAGTGGCTTTTGACATTATGTTCTCTGTTATTTGAAGCAAATTGTTTAACTCTACCCCTTTGTTGAAGGGATGCAACTGGGGTTTTTGGGTTGTTTTTTTTTTAGTTTTTTGCTTACCCTCTTTTTCTTTCAGAAGTAGGAGAAATTACTAAGCTGTTCAAGGTTAGTAAGGAGAGACAATACTTTCTATTAGACCTGCTAACATAGCTGAGGAAAAAGCTAGACCAGGTTTTGTATTTACATGTCTTTCTTTGGGTAATATTTATAGAGCATCTTGGAAACATGGAACGTGCCTATCAGTACTCACTTGTTAAAAAAAGGTGGGTATTTTAAAATATCTGGAAAAAGCTGCATCTCTGACACAACTTATTGTGCACCGAGGAGTCCATGAATGCATAGCTCACATACATACATGTAGATACACAGATGAAATGTTTAGTGCATGCCTCTCCTCAGCCTGTGTTTTACTCAGTCGAAAAACCCCTGTTTCTCTGTTTGTAAGACAGGCTTTCCTTTCCTTGAGCCACCTTGGCAGCCCTCGCTCTCTCCCATGCCTGCTTCAGGTCTAACCCAGCTAATGTAATGATTTGGACTTGGGTGACCAGAGGCATGTGTGCACTGCAAGTAGAGTCGCTACAGGAAAGGAAGAAGCCTTGTTGCCTTTCCCCAGCAGCCATTGTTTGATACATCCTTGGGACTGTGATTGTCTTTTCCACGGTTTGTCACACCCTTGTTTCCACCGTCACTCAGTAGTTGATCAAAGCATCCGTGATTTTCTCTCCTGCCATGGCCAGCTCCCTCTCCAGGTTATAGCTGCACACCTTCCAGTCTGTGTCTGCACTTATGGGTGGGGCTCACGTCACATCCTAGAAATGCTCTGTTCTTTCATGTTGGTTCTTGCTCTCTGAATTTCAAGTTCATCATCTTTGTCATAGCCTGTCTTGCCATTCCCAAATATGCAAGAGTCATCAACACATTTCATTAGCTTAGCTGGAGCTTCTGAAAAACATAGATCTAAAAACCATGGATCTGGTGTCCTGGAGATATGAAGCTTAACAGCGTAATCAAAGTAGTTGGTTTCTGCATCTGTGACTTCATAGCCCCTCCAGCCTGTGTCCCCTGCATGACTTCTGCAACTGATCCCATAGTTGACTAAGCCAACTGTAAACCTCCAGTTGATTTCATGGGGCACTTCACTGTCCTCACACTTCGTGTATTTTTTTAAGTGCAGCCTGGTTTGCCTGTTTCCAGTTTAGTGCCCCAATGGTTCTTGTCCGACCCAGGGAATTAAGTGGAGCAGACTTTCCCTTTGGCTGAGATATATACTTTTTGAAGCTGCATTTGTAAATCCATTAATTTTAATTGTTTGGGAGTTCTCATCTGGGATTTCATGATAGGAGTCCTTACCAGTAGGTTTTCATGAGGGCTCTTTGACAAGAGAAAAGCCATTGACACTGGTAGTCAAGGGTTCTTCAAAATTAGCTGGCCAGTGATGTGCATCAGTATGTACTTACACTGTTTCTTTGAATAGCAAGTAAGTTGCTGGGGTTTTTTTTCTTGCTCCTGGGGATTTCTTTGAAAAACAAAAAGAAAAAAAAGAAGGAAATCTGTAAGATTTATCTTCCTCTCAATTTTCTTTTTATTTTGAAAAGCATGTTTCATGCTTTTGCAAGGGGTGTGTGTGTTGGACTCTATTTTCTTTTGCTTTTTTCCCCTCTTCTGTCAAAATTCCATCTCTGTTTTCCATCAAGGATATGTGAAAAATATTTTCAATATATATCATTAAATAGTTTCCTTGTTCTTATACTACTCCCTAGGCATCTGCTGCTGACTGCTTTTGGAAACAGGATACTGGACTGGATGGACCTTGGTCTAACACAGTACAGCTGTTTTATTTTCTTAAACGCTGAATCATTTGTCAAAAAAAAAAAATTCTATTTATTTACTTGTAGGCAGCTGCAGTGGCTCTTGAGAAGCAGTCTGCGGTTTGCTCTTGAGAATATGAAGACAAATTCAGAGGTGTACAACAGCTCATCTAAGTAATTGCAGAAGTGTTCCTAATTGTAACCTTCTGTCGAGTGCAGAGGCAACCAGCATGTGTTGTAACAAAGTGAGTGATTTGCAAAAAATCTGGAGCTTTGAGAAGAGCTGGAGACCACAACAGCAGAGAAAGGGGGCAGCTACTTCAGCTTGCACTCCTGAGGGAAATACAGGGTGCCAGAGGGGAACAAAGTCTGCCCCAGTCTTGGTAGCTGTTATTGCCACTGCTCAGGAGGGGGAACAGGAGAAGACTGGGAGAGAGGAGGTCTCTGAACTCCATAATACCATATCAAAAGTGTAGGTGGTAAATATTTTATTAAAGAGTCAGTTTAGCAAAACTTGTAAGGGCCCGCAACTGAAATCTTTCACCCTTCTTTTTGGAACTTCTGTTTCAACATTAATTTTGATCCTTAAATGTAATAAGAAGTTAGTGGTTGTTTGGTTGGGTTTTTTTAAGCAGGCAGAAATGTAAACTCAATTGCCTTATGGTGTTCATTTTTTTTTTGCTACTCCGAATTTATGTACTACTGAACTCATCAACACATTTGTGGTGTGCTGCAGTGAATCCAAATGTGACTGTTGTTAATTACACTGGACTAAGGAAAAGGGACTTACAATGAGAGTTTGAGAGACAAATCTGAAAGGATTGCTGGGTATTAATTTTACCTGCTTATTTGGCCATACATAAATATGAAAGTTTTATTAGGATTAGGATTTGCATTCCCAGAATTTTCAACTGATTTCCATATTTAGACACCAAATTAAGACTTCTGTTTTACTTTCACTGTACTTTTACCCATTTTATTTTCATTAACTGGTTTTGTAATCAAGTACATTATAATCTGATTTATTTATTTTCAAGAATGTTAGTGTTTTTTACTTAACTGAAGTTTTATTGGATCATGCATTCATCTTCTACCTTTATGTTCTTTTTTATAATTTTAAAAGGAGCTAGAAATTTTGCAAACCTTCACCCTTTCTTTGTGTTATAAATTGTCAGAGCATTTACAGATACTGGGCTTTGTTGACTTGTTGCTCAGGAGTTAGTTAAAGTTGGCTGAATAGCTGTCCTAAATACTTCCTGGCTGTAGTACTTGGAATAGCAGTTTTCACTTCTCTGGTGATGGTGCAGTAGCCAACAGGCAATATATTTTTATCTGACTCCACTGTCCTTGAAGCACATCCATTTTAAGGAATGCCTCTGTGTATTTTTATTTTAGGTTTAAAAAAGAAAAAAAATAAACTTCTGGATTATGAATTTATTTTTTTTCCTAACTATAAGGCAACTAAAGAGATGTGGGAATATCAGTGTTAGTCCCTGATCTGTTTATGATCAAAAGACAAGACTGGATGCAGTTTGTTTTGTATATAAATTACCTTTCCAAATGGAAGACTATGTTTATCTGAAGTCCATGAAATAGGTGCTTATGTGAATTATTTGAACACACAAGTCCAGGCTGGCTCACCCCATGTTTTGTGGGAACTGCCAGTGCTAAGGTGAGGGAGGTTGGTTTGGGTTGGATAGGGTTGCTGGCATTTCTGCTGGTTCCTCAGAGATGGGCATTGGTTTGTAGTCAGCACCAGCAATCCCACATCTCTCAGTGCCGCTACTCAAGGCCATCCTGGATAATCCTGGTGTCTTGTGGGAAGAGGCAGTGGGAGCTGGGGATGTTGAGTATTTGTGTGGTGTCAAACAGCTGAGGAACTTCATCAGCTTGCTGCTTGGATCCATGAGCCACGGTGCCTGATTGGGCCATGCACGGGCATGGAGAAATGTCACAAAGTGAGTCTCATTTCCAGATTGGCAAATCTCAATTACCTGTACTCTCCTACAGCTTTAGGGGGTTTGTGGGAGGTTCTAAGGGTGTTGGAGAGCAGTGGCAACCACCATGTTTCCATCATAGCAGGGTTGTCATCATTCTCTTAGCTGCAGTCAGAGATCTGAAAAATACTTCATTATACATCTAAGTTCTAGCCTGTATAGGTGACTTTGTTTGTAGCAACACACATAAAAGGTAGATTTAAAGTGTTAGAATAATGGTTTTGAGATCTTTACAGGTTATCATCTCTTTGTGTGTCTGCAAGAAGTAGATGATAAATTGGCAGACAGCTGTTTGATGATATAAATTGCTGTCTGGTACTCAAATAGTTTAACATTTTCCAACTGTGATCAGATGTGCCTGAAACTGTTCAGCTTTACTCCAAGATAGCTGCAGTTCCTCATTAATTCTACTACTCCATGAGTAGTTAACCAAGTCTGTGTAAGGTTTTGCATTTCCAAAGAGCCATGTTTAATTGCCTAGCAATTGGCCTTTATGTTGGTGTTTTTATTAAATGCTGAGAAAAGTTCTTTGTATCAGAGTTGCTGGTTGTTTTGCATTGCTTCCCTGTAGTCTCCAAACTGGTAATTCCACTTGTTAAACTGGGTTGGCTTTTGCAGTCTCTTTTGTTGTGGGATTCTCCCTTACTTCCCCCAGTACATTCCAGAAATTGTTTGCTTGCAGGCAACTCTATTTATAAGCTTGTTTCATTTCTGTTTGATGTTTGAAAAGGTTTTTCATAGCTCTTACCTTTTCTTTGGTTTCTGTGATGTGCTAATCAAATGTTCTTTAACTTGTTAAAACTGAACACTTTATTTGTCAAATATAGCCAGCCAAGGGAGTCCTTCAGGCATGCATCTCCATTCTTTACTGTCTCTCTTTCATTGTTCTCAGGATTATAGCATGAGAAAATGAATAAAGCATGGTCTACGGTACGGTGGGTGGCTGTAGATATGATGAACCTTCTACTGAGGCCTTCACACCTTTAAAATTCACTATGTTTCTTCTTCTTAAAGCAAAGTCAACTTTTAAAGCTAATTTGGTATTTTCTGTTCACTAAAACGTTAAGACTGAAACTACCATTGATGAGAAGAATGCAGATAAATACTTGCTGATGACATACTGGCTTTTCAGTGTGGGATGATAAAGTAAAATAATTAAAAATTCTGTTGATCTCTACTGAATTAGACAATTTCCTTTAAAAAATGCTAACAGCACTTCTGTAATCTTAGTGTTGATTTTAAATTAATTAAAAGACTTTTCCCTCACTGGCAGTTTATTCTTTTGTAGGGAAGTTGTCAAGGAAGACTGAGAATATTTAGTATATTCCACAACATCTTTTGTAGGAAGGCAAGATACTTGTAATCAGTCTGCTTTAAAGGTATCTAAAAATCTAAAACCCAATGAAACTCTGTAATTGTAAAGGTAATAATGATGTGCTTGGGGTGCCTTCATGTTTAACTCATTTCCAAAGCAATCTCTGTGTCAGAAGCCATATTTTTAGAGATAGAAGTACCCTTATAAAGCTGTTTGTAGGTGATTAGTCTGCCTATATATATAATCCATTGATTCTGTAGTGTTTGGCTTGTCTGCCAATGAAGGAAATGAGTGCAGTCCTTCCAACCTCCTCCATCTTTTACCTGTGTGCTTGCATTGCATTCAGCAGTGCCTTGGGTCTGAGCTTTTTTCTTCCCTCATAGGAAGCTGCTCCATCTGTGTCACAGGTCGTATAGAGGTTCCCTAATGAGTTTTACATTCCCATAATGTGCTTCTTGATACCCTGTTACTTACCCTACTGAACAGCTGATATGCCCCCAAGACTGGCCTGAAGATGTGAAAGTAGATCTTCCTTTGGCTTTTATTGTTTTATTTATTTACTAAGTAGTATAGCATAAGTATTTAATAGCCTGAAGAGTAATATTTTGTAAGCTGCCCTGTGAATCAGTGGTAGCAGGTAAATGATACCTTGTATCAGGAACTGTATCTTTTAGGCATGATTTTAGATTACCCTTGACAAAGAAGAGCTAACTCTAGTCTTTGTCTTCCTAACATGCCAGAATAGCTTTTGTTGCTACATACACCAACTTCCATGCAGTCACTGTTGATTGAGAGAGTCTCTCTCGCTGCTATGCTGGAAATAGGCTACTATAGCCTGGTTTAAATGATTATAATGTTTAAAAAAAATTTTAATATGTTACTGTTAAATTGAAAAATTCTCTAAACTCCCTCCCACCCTCCCTCCATCCAGACACTGAATCCCCAGTGATTAAACAAGGGAGCTTGACTAAACCCTGTCTAGTTGCTGGTTAGTGATCTCATATTTTGACTATTTTTCCTGATGAATGGTACCCATCCATCACAATTTTTTGTTTCTGAAAAGCAGCAGGATGGGAAAAAAACACTGAATTGGCCATTTAAATACTTCTTTTCCAGACTGTCTGCAATTACAAAGGCTTTTTGAAAAATCTGATTCAAGATGGTTTCAATTATGAGCAATATTTTTAACCATACTACATTCTAACCTGTATGTTCTTTAGGTTGAATCTGACATGCCACAATTATTGTAATCACTTTATGATGTGCACATCAGACAAATAGAAAATAGAAACAAATACTGAATAGTTTCTGGCTGTGAAAGAGCCACTCTTGTGGAAAGCATGAGATCATTATGCATTTTTTTCTTCCATAAAACTTTGCTTTGGTTTGTAGACTTTTAGTTTAATGTATTCTTCAGCCTTGTGACATTTATAAAGAATATAAACCAAAGTCCTCTAAAGTAGCTGTGATGAATGAGTCTCCTGGGAGTAGTGAAAACATGGTTCAGCCACGCTGAGAGGCCGAGGTGATGAGCCAAGTACCTTCTCAAAGTCTGCGTGCAATTTTGAGGTCTTGGTGGTTGTGGTCTTTTCCTTTCTGCTCCAGAGAGGAAAGTTCTCAGCACTTCTGGTCCCTCTGTTCCTGCTTGGGAGCAGAGAGGAAGAAGGTGGTATAATCTTCACTTTGAGTTTCTCACTTGGTTGTTGTTGTTGTCACTTTGGCATACAAAGCAGTGACGGAAGCCTTGGCTGTGCTGTTGGCTCCTGACCGCATCCTGCCTCTTCCCTCCCAGCACCCAAACAAAAGGAAACATTTGACAAAAAGAGGTTTGATGGGAATCTCTGTCTTGTGACTCCTGCTCAGATAAGGTACAAGCAGTGAAAACATTTTACCCACAAAGGAAAGTCATAAATTATGTTGTACTTTGGTTCCTGTTTGCAGAACAGTATTTCAGACCCCTTGAGTTAGTTTCTCCTGAGAAACAGATGAGCATGGTGCCAAGCCTGTGAAGGCTTCCACGAGATAGAACACTGAAAGTTGTCAGTGTGTCACTGTTGCAGTGAAGCCTGCTTGTCTCTCATAGAAACTTTAGGGGGAAGAAGGAACAAATAAACAGAAGTGGTTCCTTTCTCCAAGTGAGTTTGCACATGTCATACTAGATGTTGTGATAGCCTGATAATACTTTATGAACTTCTTTTCCCTGCTGAGAGTTAAAGGTGGGAAGGTATCATCTTCAAAATGCTGAAGAAAACAAATTAAAGTAGTCCTTGTTCAAGTCAAATGGGTCGATTCAAGTCCTGACTTTTTTCTTTCTGTATAAATCATTGGGACTTTGCTGTGAAACTCAAAAGTCTTGGTACACTAGTACATGATCCCTTACAATGCAATTTGAAGTAGAACAAAGTGTTTGCCTTGAAATGATGTTGATGTGCTTATAGCATTATATTCTCCAAAATGCTGTTTGGTAACTCTTTATTCTGTCAGTGGAGTGCATCAGCTTTGAACATGTAACAACTGGTTGTGTTAAAGTATTTCTGGATGAATGGTCTATCAGATTTCATTTTTGACATGAATGTTTTGCTTACTGCCATTGTGTTTAAACACTTTTATTGCTCCATAAACGCTTGAGGTTGCTGTGATCATTAGCTTTTGGTCAGGCATGTTGATGAGGCACACATGCATGTTTTATTACCAACAAACAGTGTGCCATCATCATAACCTGGAATTAATCTTCTCCACTACTTTCCAAATAATATCCTCCTTTCCTGTTTCTGAGTCTCTCAAAATGCAATTATCTGTGCTGAAACATTTCAATTACTGACTCAGAGTGTTTATTTGAAGTTTTGGTGAAACACTTCAACCATCTTTGAAAAACAGTTGAGATGTAAATACCTTGGTTTTCCTTCCACTTTTTTTAAACTGGCTCAATAATAAACTTGATTTCTCATTGTTTATAGCTGAACCTTGAGATCCAGCACCAGAATGGTTGCTCTAATATCAGTAATTCCCCTTCTGCTATTTTTGTGAAATTTCACACAAATTTGGTCATTTTGTAAGAGTAAAAACTCACCATCCATGCATCCTCTAGTAGAGGCTGTGTGCAGGCAGGCAGGATCCACATACACTCAGCTGTTTTCAGACCAATGACACAGCTCTGTCTGGTGTCAGGTGCTGGTGCCAGGAGCAGGGGCAGGGAAGAGGTAAGGCTGAAGGTGAGGAAATGGAGAGGAAGAGAGCTGGGGCAAGGTGGGAGTTTGGCCCGGTGAGCTGGGTAGGAGCCAAGAGTTGGGGAAAATGTATTGGAGATGTGCTGTCCAGGCAACATCAGTGTCCGCTCTGTTCCAGCCCTGTATTTCCCTGTGCCTCAGTGCGGGGTGGCATGTGGGGGGGTCAGGTCTCTGTCCAAAGGGTGCTGGTGCAGCAAGAGAGGCAGGCAGTGGCAGAGTTGGCAAGAGATGGGCTCTTGGTCAGGTGTTCACCTCTTTCTTTGGAAAGCAGTGAGTGGGTCCCTGAAACTGGCATCCTAGCTGCTAGCCATGAGGTGGGTGGACTCCCAAATCCCAAGGGCAGTAGGTGTCTAGTGAGGCATTTGCATGTGCCACATGGATGCAATGGCAAAATGAAAGGAGGACAGACACCTGCAGGCAAAAACTGCAGGCATTTCTCAACTCTTTAACTGCATTTGGTCTCAGTTTATTCTGCGTAGAGGGGGAGCAATGCTGTCTAGTATCACAAGAAGACCAAGAAATCCACAAATAATTTTAACAGAGTCATTCCTAATGTGATCCTGTAGAGCCAGCCCTATGCATAGGCCCAAAAGGGATTGAGTAGCTTCAGGCCAGGAAGTAAGTGAACATGTCTTGGAGTATTGCCAGCTGACTGTCAGGGTTAAAAGAAATACCATTTGACTGCCTATTCGCTGTGTGGGAAAGGCTGTGCAAAATAGTGGACGTGGTCATGTAACTGAGGTTGGTATCACTGCTTTTACTGATGAAAACAGGTACCACAGAGATTGTCAGGGTATTCCAATGTCATTGCCACATAGTAAATGGTAGGGAGTCTAGTGTGTGTGTTCCTCCCAAAGTCACAGATATATGCCTTGGAAAACCTAGAGGCATTATTTTAATTTGAAATCAACCTAGAATTTTATGTAGTCAGTGCTGAATCTGTCTTAAGGAAGAGAGTAATTATCTGCTCCTTCAAACACAGTATTGAGAAGGTATAAGCACTCTTGAGACCACAATCCCATATTCTAGTACTGGAATGAATATAGTATTCAGGGAAAGTAATAAGACATCCTAATGTGTCTTATCTTTTCTCATAACCGTGATTTAGCTGCCTAATTCCATAAGCTACCATTTGAGATAAATGTAACTGCATTATATTTCTTGCTATTTTTGCTAGATCTTCTGGAAGCTTCCTAATACCTGGTTGAAGGGGATAGATAGCCCTTCAGCAAAAAGAAAAGGTGTGGGGGGGTTAGCTTACTGAAATACCAGGGCTTTGCTCTCTCCTCTTGCTTGAGTTTATGGACCTTTTACCAGCGTTCTTTCTCCCCTTTTTTTAAAAAGCTCATTTAGTTGATTTTTTCGGTATTTCTCACTGCTAACCCTTATGTCCTGCTGCTTCAGAGCAGGGGTCTCAGTGCCCCTCTTGCTAGTAGTGCTGTTTGCCCCATTCCCTGAGGAGGGAAATTCAAGGTGTGTCAGACTGCAAGAAAAGATGGAAGCTAAAATGTTTCACTGATGTTAAACTAATTCCTGTAAGAGAAAGAGCATGAACTGGGTAGAGCAAAGGTGAGGAAAGGTGCTATTTTCCCTTGGCTTTTTAGGTCAGGTATACTTAATTGCTCTCTGTAGGCAGCCCCACAGTGATATGGTATCTTTGAATCTGAATAATTTTTTTGCTGCTTCTCAGCAGTTATAAAAATTAAAGAAGGATTTTATGCGTGATTCTTCCTTGAAAATGCTTATATATTTATTTCTAGGTGTTTGTTTCTTTCATTTCTGTTTGTTTTCAGGAACTTTCCAATCAGTTGAGAGCTGGTGTCAGACTCCAGCCCTTGCTGGCTGGTCCTAGGAGCAAAGCGGATGATTTATTAATAATGCAGCTGTGGTGCCAGCGCTGCCACTGAGAGCGGGTAAACACTCCTCCTCTGCAGAGGGACAAGACTCTGTACTTTTCACCTCTGCAGTTATGTAAGGTGTCCTTGGCCATCTGTGTATTTAACTTGGCCCTTGCTTTTTCCATTTGTTTGCAAAATGATTGGCCATCAAAGTGTGAAATCCCCAACAGGGAAAAGTCCCAGGAAGCCCTAGCTGGACTGGGAGCCCCAGCAAATAGACGGGTGCAGGGTGGCCTGCAGTGAAAGCATGTTCCTGAGGAGCAGCACAGGGACTCCACAATGACATATCAGGTCACCTGGTAGCAGTTCAGAGCTGCTGGGCATCCCGCTTGAGAGCTGAGGGCTATGGCATGTTGGTGTCCAAGGCAGTCACTTGTTTCTGGTGTATGCTAGGTGTGCCCTTCTTTGTAGTGCGCCAGTGGATCCCTTATTGTGTCAGGGACTTGCTATGTCATACTGATGACTTTTCCATATGGTGAGACTATTCCAAATAACGGGCCTTTTCCAAGTCATGTTTAATTCACTACAACTCTCAAATGAAGCACCTTCTCAAGCTCCCTTGGCCCAGTGAATTGCTGTACAAAGCCAGTGTAGTCAGTTTTATAGCACTCTACTCCCATTTTCTTTCTGATCCAGTCAACCAGGCTCCTTACTGCCAAGGCGTATCTTCTGCTCCTTTTTGATACCACATAAATGGCTTTTCCTGAGGTGCGTTAACATTCCTGGTGTGTTCAGGAATGAAAGGAAAATGAGTGTCATTCTTTGGCATAGAGAGTTTTGAATGGCGTGTTTTGAATGGCTGAGAGAGCCATTGCCAGCACACGAGCCCATTACCTGGTCCTTGCTGGGCTGTTCATCTTTTGAGCTTATGGGCATCCCATCAGCAAAGACCTCTCCCCATTACTCACTATTTCTTTTCTAACCTGGATATGGTGGAGGATATGTGCTGTGGACATTGGGGGGTCAAGTCTGTGTGCTGAGCCACGGTATCACGCCTTTCATTTACAGGCTGCTGAGAATAAGGTGTCTCAGGGCCTGACTGTCAGTTCTGCAGTTACCCTTACCTACCTTAGCACTGCAAAGTGGTGTTTCCAGAGCAAGGGAATTTAATCTCAGTCCTGTTCATATGAGCAGGCTTGCATTCAAGTCAGCATATGTCTGCTTGCAGGTTTTTATGGGAATTGGAAAGGGGGTGGGGAAAGGGGTATGTCAGGAAGTAGTGCTGTGCTGTACCCATCTTCTTCGGTGTTCTGCTGTTCTGCTACACCACTGTTGCCTTTTCTCTTGCCAGCTGCCCTGCAGCCAAACAACTTACCTCTCTGCTGGGATTAATTCTGGAATGGCTACTTTTGTCTGCTCTTGAGATGTTGAGAAAATTTGAAGAAAATTGCCTCTTATCAAGCTCTTATCTTCTTTTACAGTTCAGTCAAGTTAAATTTAATGGTAGAGAATGTTGTTTACCAGGAAAAATCTGTGTCACCTTGACTTACTGTGTTGTCCAGCCCACAATTTACACATCTCTCCTCTGTCTTCCACAAAAACACTCAATCCTTGAGATGAGCAGGTGTGTTAAAGCTGCCCAGCCATCAGTTAACTATGTGTAACACTCTATCCTGAGACTCTATAAAGGTTTTAGACATTTCTTTCTGTAATGGAGGAATCGGTGAATATGTTGACTTCTCTGCAGGGCACAGTTGGAGGGCTTAGATCACTGCTCTGCTTTTGAAACCCATCTTGAGTCCTATGGCAGGCTGCATCCAGTCCTCCCATAGGGGAGCTGTGTTTGTTGGAGCCCTGCACAAGGCAGCTTTGTGCCATGTGAAGACTCTCACCACCCATGTAATAGAAATCAGACATCTGAGGAATTTTATCTAAATAAGGTTATGCTTCACTCTGCTTTCTTTTTATGTTCATTGTGTTGGGTTTTTCCCTTAAACTACCTGTTGGCTGCTTCTCATTCCATGGAAATTGTCTGTGTGCATTAGAGTGAAGATTTATTTCAAGGGTTGTCCACAGTTGCTTATGGTGTACTGCTGATCAATACTGGTAGCCAAACTTGAAGCTAAGATAAAAATAACTGGTTGATTTTGAGTGCCAGTGGAGGGGAGAGAATGGGAAAAGAAAAACAAAAGGAGCTACATAATTGGGGAAGAAATAATCTCTATTGCCCTATTATTCTCAAATTATTTCCAAGGCAGTAAACACAGAAATAAAATAAATTGATATTAAACTGTTGTCTCTTTCTTTGAGTTTTCTTCTTATTTGTTAGAATAATCTCGAGGATGTTTGTCAAACAATTTAGAATTTCATAAGTGTTTTTTTCTTTTTGCCATCTGCAATATCTGCCTGACTTCTTTGTCTTCTGAGCAATTTAATATTGGGTACACTTCCCTTGATATTGCAAGGCAAATTATTAAACCATTCTCTATAGCTATGCTCAACATTTGTTTGAAAGAGCATCTTGAGAGACTCAGAGCTCTTTGTGCATTGCAAATGTGCTCTTTAGTAGAACATTTTGTCTTTTTCCATTTAAATAAATATCTCCTATTAAGTCTTTAGTGGTAAGACTCTTGCATCATTTAGACATTCCATCTTTTTGTAAGGCTTCCATTTTTGTTCAATATTCTTCTATTTCTTCTGTCAGTTACAGGCAGTTCTTGTTCTCTACTTTTATGAATAAAATGATCATTTTCATTTTACCAGCTTTTAGTTTCTTACAAAAAATTGAAGTCATTAAAAGAGTAGCTAATGGGTTTTCTTAGCTTGTTGGAAACGGAATCAGACTGAAGTCACCTGAGAATTTTTTTTCTTCTTTCTTTTCTACCTTAAAGTAGCAAAGTGAATTTGCCTTCTACTTTTTTTTGAAACGGAAGTGTGTAGGTGCATATAAATATGTATGCACACTCACTAACTTTGGTGGGTGGACTTGCAAGGTAGCTTTATAAATACAGAACTGAGTTCTCAGCAATGTTTTAAAGTTGTTTTTAAGTTGTTTTTGTTGGTAGCTTTTTTCCTTTTTATTTTTTTTCCCCAGGAAAACAGATCCAAGAGCTAAACCATTTCAAGTGTAGTATAAGAGATGCTTGTGTTGTTTAGAAACACATTTTTTCCTTCAGGTCTTTGTGTTTGTAAGTATGGCAAATAGTAATAGTCTGAGGTATTTGAACTTGCTATCAAAAGCCTAATACTTCTATTAGTAGTCCTTTTGAATTATTTTTCAATTTCACAAATAATTCAAGTGTGCCCCATTTAAGATAAGGGATCTTATTCCGATCTCCATTTCTTTCTCCATTATATAAAATTCTGCTTAAGCTAAAAAAACCTGTGTTTTCATAAGCATACATGTTTGCAAGGCAATGTAGTCTAGATGTGAAATTATGCAAAATAAAAAGAAGTTGAAATTTTTTTTGTATGCCTTAAGGAAGAAATAAAATGCTACGTTACATTTTTTTTAAATCTCTGACTAGTCATTCTGAAGGCTTAACTAAATCCCCTAAGTCCTTGGACATATGCATAAATCTATGTGCATGTGTAGTCCTACAGATTGTGTGAGGTGGTGCATATTCACAGCAAGTGCAAAGGGAATACTTTAATGGGGCTGTAGTGTCTGGTTTTTTAGTTTCTGAGTGAAGTTAGGAAGCAGATTGACCTGCATAGGAAAATTGAATTCATGGATTGTGATGTTAGATAGAAATGCTTTTTAATTCAGTCTAAACTGAGGTCTGAGGGTTTTCCATGAGTGTTGAAAGTGCTGTTGATGATTGAACTCTCATGTACTATAATGTATAGGGAAATGCTTACATTCAAATCCTGTAGAACAAGAGGAATCATCCCACTCTGTGTATGAATACAGAGTGTTATCTTTAGTGTTTTGGGTTTTTTTCCCTTTTTTTTTCCTGTGTTTGAAAAATACCTTTTCAACTGGATGTTTTGGGCTGGTAGAGTTAGTGTGGCTGTCTATGCATAGGAGCAGAAGCTTAAGTATCTCAAAATACCTGCTCTCCTATTGACAGGGTCTATTTTTAGCCTCAGAGAGCACAGGATTATCACAATTGAAAAGTTCCTGGTTTATGCAATACTGAATTTTTTTTTTAATTGATTGGGTGAGGCCATGCATGTTCTCAATCAGGATTTTCTGAGAGGCTGCTGAGGAGGAATCTCAAAGGAGAAAAAACAGGTTTTGCTCTTGACAAAAACTCTTCCAAAGAAGTATTTATGCCTTAGGTACCACCCCAGCTGCTGACACAGCTGTCTTTGTGGCTATTCTTGCCATGTGCTGCCACCACCCTGGACAGTGGCGTGTGCTAGCTCCCACTCTGCTGGGGTTTGAGCAGTGTGTAACATCTTCAGTGGACGACGTTTATCTAAGCAGCATGCCCACAGCTGCAAAGGCATTACTGTTTTAAAATGTGTTCTGATCTTTACAGGCCTGTGCAAGGCATGCAGAAAATTTCAGAACTTTTATTTTTTGTGTGTGTGTGTAGGAAGGATAGGAGAGTTGTGGCATCAGGTGATTATTATTTTTTAAAAATTTGTGTGTGTCTTTTCTAACTCCAGCGAATGTTTAGATATTATAGAGTCTATCTGGAAACCAGAAAATCTTTTTTTCCCTTGTAGAACCAGTTGCTCAGATGCCTTCTAAAACCATTTATGACTTGGAAGTTATATACTTTTCTACTTTTCCCATTAGACTGCATAATCAATCTTGAGTGTTCATACAATTTCATCTGCATTTTGGGTTTAGCTTGTTTTCTTAAGGAAGCAGATTTTGCATAAATGCACTGTCCATATTTTTGCCAGCGTCATCCTCTCACCCTAATAACTTCTGAACGATGTAGCCGATTTCAAGCAAAGTTGCTAGAAGCAGACATCTCAAAGACATATCTCAAAGTTCTTACTGGTTATGCAAAAACCCGTGTCTGGGTAGAAGAGAGATGCAAAGTTTTACCCTATTAAGGAAGGGCAGGAGCGGGCACTGAGCCGCTCCCGAGTGTGGTCTGCCAGCAGCGTGCACGTCTTGGCCGGCTCCTCAGGACACGCACGGCTCCGTGAGTTATAATTATCGTGTGAGTTGTGTCCTGGGCTATAGTTAGCAGAGGTGGGAGGGTGCTGAGGGGAGAAGCAAGGAGGGAGGTGAGGTACAGTAAGGAGCTGGGAGTTTACAGAGAACCAAGTTGATCAGGGGGAGCTGGAAGCACCCTGGGGAGCGAGGTTTGGAACAAGGGACAGATGCCTGCAAGGCAGCAGGCCTCTGACTTTCTGCTTCTCATTGGATAACCTGTTTTTTAAAGGTGTGTCAGATGTTAGGCTATGGTGTGAGTTGGGGGAGTCATGCTCTGTTATTTCCCACTAATAGCATCAGTAAATTGCCTGAAATTCCATACCTGAGCAAAATAATTCTGGAAGTTTTAGTTGATTCTTGCCTTGAGAGATAGAAGAAATATTGTTTTGCCTTTTTTTTTTTTTCTGTTCAAACATCTTACTTTCATGAAAGATAATTTTAATAAGTAAAATCTAACTGATTATTACACATAGGCAATTCCCAAACTTGAATTAATTATTGTTGTTACTATTAGAGTAAGAGTAAAATACAGAAAGAAGTTGTGAATTTATGAAATATTCCAAGACAGGAAATGGATCCTTAGGGTGTTAACATGCAAAGTTATGGGGTGTTACTTCTACATTCACCTCATTTTGCTTATTTTAAATTTAAAACTCTAAGCACATAGCTAGCTTTTTAGTATACTCTAGTCTGTGGGCTGTCTTGTGGCATTGATCTTAGACAAACCACCTATTGTTCTTAATGGAAAAATCTGTTGATTTAAACAAACACCCAGTAGTGTAACATGGCTAGTTAAGAGATGTGTTTTTGAAATTAAGTGAGTGAGGTAGCAGCTCCCAAGACCATTGCCCCTGCAGAAGTGGAGCCTCTCATTGCTATGCCCTGGTATGGGGCACTTAAGTCCTCTGAGTTCCCAGTTCCTCAATGCACCCTTTCCCTCTTCCACTGCTTTACTGGAATGAAACCTGTGGGACAGCCTGACACAAGCCACAACATGTTCTGGTCTGGGTAATTAGCAGTAGAAAAGCAGTTTTTCTGTTAAGCCTTTCCATTATCTGTCTGAAATGTGGTGCTAGGCAGTAGGTTAGACAGCTCTAGAGGACAAAGGCAAAGAAATAAAAAGTCAGAGTTAGGTACCATCCTTCCAGGATGAGGGGAGTAACAGACTGCTGGGAATGTAATATGATGTCTGTTCATTGTTGCCATCCATTGCACATAAGGAGACAGCTCATTGAAAGTGATTTTTTTTGCATGAACTCCCATGGGAAGCGCACCACCACTTTTGATGTGCTTGTTGATAACCTTTACTTCATGGGTGACAGGAGTTTCTAGGGACCCAGTTTCAAACCAATCTGTCTGTGCCCTCAGTTTAAGGACTCTGACTCATGTCTGGGAGCAGGTTAAAAGTTGTAAGAAGCAATTATTTTTCCCTGCTGCCTGCCTTATCATGCTGAGTTTGTGCTGTCCTGTGCCAGAGGGACTGAATGTCTGTGGAACAGCTCCTAAACTGCAGTGGTTTTAAGATGCAGCAAGCCTTGCTCCAGAGGCTTGATATTGATGCGCCTCAAAGTTAAAAGTACCTGATTTTGTCTCTGCGTTTGTGATGATGTGGCCTTCTGGCATAGTAGCTTTTTACAAAGTGCACTCATTGATGGTGGCCCAACCAATAGGTTGAATATGCCCGCATGTTGTGTACAGTTGCCTCTTCTGCTTTTTGGTCGGTATGTGCTGCCATGTCAGTTGGACTTCATATTTGACTTTTTAATAAACAAAAAATTTCAGAGTCAGTACCATTTCATTTGACTGAAATGATTCTACAAGTTCGAATTTTTGTTTATGCAGTGATTAGTGGTTGGGAAATTGAGTATTTGGGGGAAAAGGAACAAAAAATTCCTTGTAAGTGTTTTCTTGCTACCATTGTAGATCCAAAAAGTAAAGAAGCTGGTCTCAGAATTTATTTAATTTTGGTAGTGAGGGCAGATTAATTTACTCACTATTTTCAGTGCTCATTCCACTGCCGTTTATTTTGGGTCATTTAATTTCAACAAGGCTTGATCTGTTTAGAGGGCTTTCTATAGCAGCGTGGCGGGACCACACAGCTCTTTTATAGTATGTATGTTCATTGCTAACTGGGAGCTCAAAAAACTAGTAAACGATGCACAGACATGAATAACTTCAGAGAGGACAGTACATTTTTGTACGGTTGGACTGTTTTGGAAGTTTTCAGAAATAGCCAATCTTTTGTGCACTGTGGGTTGCTTTGCAGAGCTTGAAGTGGTGGTATACAGTAACTGTGTGCTTTCAGAGGTAAGACTGAAGGTCTGGCTGAAGGCACTCTTCAGGTTTAAGGTATTTCTGAAGCCACTGTGCATGAGAGTTGCTCTCAGTCCTTGTTTAAGGAACATTTTTGATTCCATAGGTTGATATTTCCATCAGATTCAGTAGTTTGGTATGATTTTGCTGTTTTAATTTTTAGATTTGCTGTAGGAGCCGTTCATATACAAAATAGGCTAAGGTAAAATAGATCTCAGTTGAAAATGTCTTAATCAGTTGGCCTCATCAGCCAACAAAAAAGCATATGCTCATTGTCTGTGCTGAATCTGCCCCAGTTTAGCATTATGATGGTAAAGGCCACATTGCCCCCAAATGAAAGAGCCAGCTTTCTTTTGTGTCTATCAAATCATGACTATTTCTGGTTCTCCTCATGCCAGCTGACAAAGTAATGTTTCTTTTGTAATTCATTAAATCAGGCAGCATTAGTGATTCTCTCAACAGAAGGAAGGCCTGAAAGTGGCTGCATCTGTACTAGGAGGTTAAAATAGCACTAAGACCATTGTGCCTGAGTGCTGAGACCATTGCTTTTTCTTAAATTTTTAGCTTTCTTGCATTTTCTGGCTTCTGCTGTTTATCATACTCCCAGCAGCAGCCCGGGGCAGTTCAGGAAAGGACTCTTCTCAATAGTTTAATAGTGTGGAAATAGCTGTTTGCATTCCCATCAGCCTCAACACGGGAGAAGCTTCCTGAACATGTCTAACTCACCTCTGAACAGCTAGTTATGGCATCCTTGTCCAAATTAGAGGCAGAATCTGTACTGTTTTGGTGTCTAAGTCGAAAGTATAACAATAACACTAGTGTTGGGACATTTGAAGCCTGGTGAAGGTTTTGTAGTAGTGTGTGTGTGTGTGTGTGTGTGTGCATACACAGAGTCAGTGTATGTCTGTACTGTGTGACATTCCTGCATAGGGACCTGGATGCTTTCTTGACTATAGAAGGATATTCCTGCTTGTCTACAAATAGTAAAGCCCTAATACTGGTGAATAGGAGGTTCAAAAAGCACTTAGACACATATCAATTTGGAAACAACTTGTACAAGTTGAGTGTATCCAATGCAGTTTGACTAATGCTTTAGGCCCTCTAGTCACAGCTCTTAAAATTCTGTGTTTGTTTCTGAGCTATGTCATCAAGGAACTTCTGATCTCAGCAGGTCCTGCCCTGCAGCTGCACAACCTCCTGGTACACCCTATAATTTCCCTTTCTGGGGGAAAATATATCAGTGTGTCCTACGCCACTCCACCTATGTTTGGGGTCAGCTTGTACATGCATGTCCTCTAACCCCAGCCACTCCAAGATGACAGCCCACCTATATTTTTATTGGGTCTTGTTATCTCATAGCTGTCTAAAAACGCCTCCTTTCATGTTGATTGGAGCTGTCCTTTTGCTGTGTACCTTCAGATTTAGATCCATGCACTGCTTCTAAATTTAGACTTTAAAAGAACCACCTTTACTTCTTTTATACTTGTATGGAAATAGTTCAAAGTTGTGCTGATGTAATAAAAACAGGAGGCTGGAAGGCAGTGAACTGGAATAAGGGAGAATGTATGAGAGAACACAAGCAGAGAGCGGCAACTTTAGATCCTTACTGCCACGATCACACCATTATTTTTAATATGATGTACTTAAAAGCTGCATTTCTCTTAAAGAAAGTTTCAATTTGTTATTGATCATGTGATGTCATTTAATCAAAAACTTTTATGTTAAGGTAACACCAGATACTTTAGCCAGGATGTCATGAGAGGCAATTCAGACAGTCTGGACAGTTCTGAGATTATTAATTGAATGGCAGTGATCTGTACTTAACAATGAAAATGCTGATTCCCAGCCTTTCTTTTTTTTTTTCTGTGGCTAATAGACTTAATGATCAATCAGAGGTGGTGGGCTGAGGCAGAGCTCAAGGCCATCAGCTCCTCCCAGCCCTCCACATAGTTCCCAGGAAACTGTGTTTCATTAGTTCTTGCTTAGTTTATGGTGTAATATTTTGCTTGAAGGCATTAAACTATCATCAAAAGCAGCCGACTGATTAGTGTAGCTTCTTTTTCCAGGGTCGTTGTACAAGGGAGAACTGCAAGTACCTTCATCCACCAACACATTTAAAAACTCAACTGGAAATCAATGGCAGGAACAACTTAATCCAACAAAAAACTGCAGCAGCAATGCTCGCCCAGCAAATGCAGTTCATGTTTCCAGGGACACCACTACAGCCAGTGGTAAGTGTATTTCTCTGATGGTCTTAATGGTAAGTAAAGTTGAAGACTCTATTGACCTGCAAAAGTTCTCAAAAAAGTATCAATAAAAACAGTCCCTCTCTGTTTACTTAAGGAATGGTCAAGATGCTAGAGATATGCTCATTTATATTTGCATTTCAAGGTGTAATGGAATGTTGCTGTAGACTTGATTTATTTTCTTTTATCCCATAATAATTTGCATTTTCTCCTGTCTTTTTCCCCCCGTGATGCATTTCATCTCATCTTTGCAAGATTTTTATGTATAATCCTTCTGGAGGTAGAGATTTGTATAATAACAATAATTTGCTAGTAAGTAATTTGAGTAGGAACACAAAGTTTCTCAGGAGTCTATGAGTTTGAATAGCTTTAAATATTATTAAATTCCAGTACTGGGAACAAAGGTTAAAGGGTAGTATTTCCTTACTCTGTTGAAGTCTGAAGTGTCCAAGCATAAGACAGAGAATTGGTGGTGCTTGCACTTTGCAAACTCAGTGTTTTGTCTCAAGGTGATTCCTACAGTGCCTGAGACACAGGAGGTGATACAGCACTGGAGTCTGGCATGCATGAGCAGCATCTTTGGATATGCTCTAAAGGGATCAGTTGCTCTGGGCAGCCCTTGCAGTTGGGCTCCTCAGTGTAGCAGACTTCCAAACGATGGCTTGGCAAGTAATCTGAATTGAACTTTTCACACATGGCTGCTAATGATGTTTTTTCAATCTGAATTCATCGTGTAAGCCGTCCCCCTGGAGTGGGATTTTTTTCCCTAACTTGTGGCATCTGGAGTGTTGACATCAACTTCTGCAGTGAGTTTCCAAGGTCCATTTATAGTTTATCAAAAGACATAGGCACTCCTTATTAGTGTTTGTTTGGCTTGTTCCAGACATCAACATTCAGATTAGATGATTTAGTTTTCAAAGGGCCTTTGTCTTTCCATGGGCTACCACAGAAGTCAAGTGTAGGTATCCCAGAAGAAGACATCTGCCTTTGGTCACAGGAAGCTCACCCCAGATGTCTTTTTCAATAATGCCTTTGTAGACTTGAAACATCTACTGTCAGGTGGGATTGGGAATTGAGTGTCAGGACTCCCTGAATTTCTGGTACATGTTCATCAAATTGTATCTGGTGATGTTGACTTCCTAATGTGTCTTGATATTTCCTGGGGATTTATTGCTTGAGTTTTCACCAGAAAAACTTCTGATTAAGTAATAGATTCCACCGCTTAATATTATGAGAAGAATTGAAGTGGCAAAATTATGCTTTTTTCTTCTCATCCATTTCATCATTTGAACTTTACAATTTCATTGACGTAATGTTATCTGTACTGATTGCTGTGATAAAAATGCCAGATCTGTCTCACATAAATTGCCAGATTAAGATGACTCAGCCTTGACCAAATGGATAAAAAGTGAAAGAAAATTTCATAGAAGTCATTTGACGAGTGGATTTATTCTTAAAATTCTATCTGACACAAAGCTGTTATTTGTATTTCATTTAACACATATTGTCTTCAACATAGTCGAACCATTGTTTCATATAAATGTTCATTATTATGCTCTTCAAAATTTGGCTCATGTTTGACATATAAACTGGGTTGCTTGATATCAAGCAGATTTGATCACTGATTAAAACACAGCATAATACACTTTTAACTCATAAGGGCAGTTAGATGCCATTTCTGTATAGTTGATTATCCTGGTTAATCTGTATGCTCAGAGCATCTTACTGGTATTAAGTCACATCCATTTATAATTCAGTAATTGGTTCCAAAGACAAAAAAAAAAACCCAAAGAAAACCAAACACAAATAAAAAAGAAAAAACCTGCCTTCTAACTCCTGTGTTTTCTCTTGTGTATTTTCTACGTCCTTTGTGTCATACAGGCCACCTTAACGAGAAAGACATTTCTCCTTTGTTAAAATGTTTTGAAGTCTTACTGTTGTGCTGTTGTGTTTCTAGCTGCTGGCTTATTTGAGAACCTAATTTCTGAAAGAGCTAATCAGAGATGTGTCCTGTTTTTCCGCATAGTTTTTCCTCATTTATAATTATAGCTTCACTCTCTGGGGTACTCAGCTCTGCAGAACTAAAGCACTTTCCAGGTCTGTGCATGGTGCTGACCATGGTGATGTTCTGCCTCCACCCCCTGTGAAGCTGGGTGTAACAAACCCACTATTCTGCCTCATCACGGCTGTTTTAGCATCACACAAATGCTCTTTCTTCTGGTCATGACTTCACTGACACACTGTAGGAAGGAACAAAACAACATTTTTAGACACATATCATTCCCTCCAATCAAAGTTTTTCACATGATGAACTAATTTAAGCCTGAATAATCCCTTTCTAAATATTGTGTCCAGCTGAGATTATAGTATTTATTCTGCTTGCCACTGGTGACAGCTGAGCACACAAACGTTTGCAAAGGTGAGTTTTTTCAGTGTACGAGACACAGTAACATATAATTGCAGGAGGTGGCAAAATACAGTATGCAAACATACTGGAAGTTACATGCCAAAGAGCTCATTATATGTACTCTTATTAGAAATATGGCTTTAATATAGCTAATAATGCTTCAGCTATGAAATCTGAATACTTTGAAAAACAGCCTGTTTTCCCAAGAAAAACAAGTATTAAGAAAAAGCAATAAAGTCTATGTTATTTCTACTTTTAGATCTGTAAATAAGCATGCAGTGTAAGCTGGACCTCCACACAGATTCAGATTCAAAGTAGGACTTCCTTTACATCAGCAGACTCTTCTCCAGTAATAGAGTTACACAGGTGGTTCTTCGTGTGCTGCTGGAATGTGTTACGTGATTAAAGAAGAGAGGATGCTGTGTGTTTTGCCGGTTTTTTAAAGATTTTTCATTAAGAAAATGAATCAGTGCCAGAAGGAACAGCAAGCAAAAGACAACTAGTAAGCTATTGATTAAGGGGCTTTTTTTTTTTTCATCTTGGTGTGTGTTTTCCTTTTTCAGCCCACATTTCCGGTGGGTCCCACAATAGGAACGAACACGGCTATTAGCTTTGCTCCTTACCTAACGCCCGTAACACCAGGAGTTGGCTTAGTTCCGACTGAGATCCTACCCACGCCGCCTGTCATTGTTCCTGGAAGTCCACCGGTTTCAGTCCCCAGTTCAACTGCTACCCAGAAACTCCTCAGGACTGATAAACTGGAGGTACTGTGGACACCACTGTGGCTAGAAATACATTCTCTGTTAGGCTATGTGAGATCCTGGAGGGTGTTTTAGAAGCGAAGCTTAAATTTAGTTGCTACAGATAAAAAATTTGTAACCAGACGGGATTTCTGCACTTGCAGCCAGTGGTCATCAAATAATGTTATCTTTAAGGTAGTGTTTTTGATCATATTTAATACACCGACATCAGCACGAGTTTTCAGTTTTTGTAAAGTTCATCTCAAGAAACCTCAGGTATACGTGCCTGTAAAGGCATGCCTTGATGAAACATCTACCAAGCACATTTTTTATTTCAGTAATAATCGTCCTGTTTTTTCTGCACTGATGATAAGGGAATTTTATAGCTTTGCAGATTGATATTAGGGGAATGGTGTAGCCCTTCAGCCCTGAGCTGGCAATGGAGGTGTGGAATATTACCAACCTTGCACCAGGCTGAAGGGACAAGCCCCCAGCTATGAGCAGAGCCTCCCAGCTGTTGCTGGATCACTGTGTGGCTGGACTCAGTGGAATCTCTGATGCAAGTACACAAGGAGGCCAAATGGCTCTGGCAGAAATGAATGTCCTTTCCTAAAAGCCTAAGCGCCAGTGGCTGGAGCACATTTCTTCTTAGGAAAACCAGTGTGTTCATTCTGGCCATTTTTGAAAATTATTTTAAGTAGGCTCTCAATTTTGTTTGTAGACTCCATAAAAAATACAGTGCATCTGATGTGTATTTTCCCTGGGTTTCAGCAAGAGGAACTCCTTCCCTACCAGTCAACCTGCAAGAATACAAAGTGTAGTCAGAAAAAGACAAAATATTTTGTGATTACCAGCTAGTTTTGCAGGAGCAATTACATGAGTAAGTATTCTTCCCAGCTGCTTTCTAAACAGGAAAAAGGAAAGGCATTTGGGAATGCTTCTGTTGCATGTTAAGTTTATTTAGCCACAGTACCAGACAGCTCCCTGAGGAACAAAGAACATAAGGGTAAAATAGGAGCACTCCCTTCACCCACCAAGAGATGAAGGGTTTATTAAATTGAAGTTGCTGCAAAACTTGAACTAACAGGGGAAGGGGGCAGGTCTGTCTTCTGGGGGCATGGGACACTCCCTGCCCTTTCACGTTGCACCAAGCTGTGCCCCTGCAACGTGTGTTGTTTTGCACGTAGGTGTGCAGGGAGTTCCAGCGGGGGAACTGTGCGCGTGGAGAGACTGATTGCCGCTTTGCGCATCCGGCAGACAGCACAATGATTGACACAAACGACAACACCGTAACCGTGTGTATGGATTACATAAAAGGTCGTTGCATGAGGGAGAAATGCAAGTATTTTCACCCTCCTGCACATTTGCAAGCCAAAATCAAAGCGGCGCAACACCAAGCCAACCAGGCTGCAGTGGCAGCCCAGGCAGCTGCGGCAGCTGCGACTGTGATGGTAAGCGCTGGCATGTATGGCTGCCTTCTTTTTGATGCCTATTTTGCTTCAATTTAATGCTGTTTGCTTATACTTTCTTTTCTCTTTTGCCTCTTTTTTTATTCTTTTTCTTTTTTTTTATTTTGGTGAAAGATAAGAATTTATAAAATTACTGCTTGATGGGAGGAAGCACTTTCTTTTCTTTATCCCCTTATTTTAATGCTGTATTTCTATTCAAGACAGTGAAGCAAATGACATTCTATACCACTTCTGTTCGCTGCCTTAATTATACGTAAATTTGCTCCTAGTATTTCCAAACAGAAACAAAACTGATAAGCTTCAGTGTTCCCAGGAAAACAGGGACACATATGCTGTTTTAGCTCTTTGACAGCAGATATACATGTGGAAATTTGGAAGAAAAGCAAAGAGAGAGCGTTTGCTTCAGGGATGAGTAGTAGAACAGAAACCTGCATTGAGATTCACCACAGTCCACATTAGAAATGAGACAACCAGCCAGCCACTTTGGTTTCACTGTACTGGTAGAAAAACCAGGACACTCATCTGATCTACCATTAGTGCCTGCCTGAGGATGAGAAAGAACTGCCCTCTGTAGATCTACAACTATCCTCAATGACTAAAAAGTGTTGCCTGTATCTTTTTGAACTTTGGTTAGATGCTTTTCACACCTAGAGTCTTCTTGCCTCCCCTGCTATTATGGGCCAGTTACTTAAATCATGAGGTCTTAAAGTAGTAAACTATAATGGGAATCATTAGGAAAGAATCATTTTGGCTACACTCAGAAGAAAAGAGAGTGAAGGTTTTTATTTTTAGATATTTTAACCTCTTACTCTGAACTGTTCAGACAAGACAGCCCACCCCTTCACCAGGATTGGATACCTCTTACAGTTGCTACCAGGAAAGTTGATGAATTTACAGTGGTATTGATAAATAAGTTGAACGTGCAGGATCTGACTTGAGAGACAAAACTGCTGGCAGCAAATCAAAGAATCATTGTCCTCATTGGTGGCAGTGGATGAATAATTAAGCAGATGTGGTTTGTGGACTTGTGGGCAGTGCATACAATAGTTATAGACAATACAGTTATTCTCTGGTTAAAAAGCCTACCAGAAACACAATACAGTACAGTATATAACTACCCCAAGCTATTGTATTTAACAAATTAGAAAAGACCAGACTTTTTTGAGGGACAAAGGGTTAGTTATGCAAGAAAGTAAACCACCAAACAGAAGAATATTTCTTAAGTTTTAATACTCTTTCGCTAATAGTATCCACAGCTTTTGTTTCAAATTGGATGATTTTTAGTTAAAGTTTCCTGTGCTTGCAGAAATTGAATACCATCTGGAAATTAAAGCAGAGAAGATTGGGTTTTTATTCTGATTAGCTTCTGTTGTGCAATATTTGTTGTTCATTTAGAGAATGTAATATTTCTAGGCACTATACTGAATGAGAAAGGAGAGAGATGAGGGGATTAATTTTTTTAGGACTTTGGTAATGGTTGCAGATATATATCCTGTGGTTTTAAATAAGGCTTAATTAGAGTTGCATTAGCCTCAAAGCAAGATGAAGCATCTTTGGAAACGCAGAATTGAAATGTTAGCAGTCTAATGTCACAGGAGAAGGCAACAGGGACCTGTAATTCAGGGTAACATTTCGCAGAGAAATATGTACAAAATATTTCAGCCTGTTTCTCCTGCCTAAGCAGGGGATCTAGAGGAGATTGCCTAGGACGTGCCTGTTTGGTTTACTGAAGTCCCTAAGGATGGAAACTCCGTAACTTGAAAACGTGTTGCATACTTCCAATAAAAAGAAACGTTTGGGGTTTTTTTTTGTTGTTTTTTAATCTTACAAGTAAAAGGAATTTCTTTTATATAAATTTGTTTCCATTGCCTCTTCTCCTGTCCCTGAGCACTACTGGCTCCATCTTTACCCTGAAATCAGGTATTTGTATGCACTGGTGAGATTCCCCTGTATCTTCCCCAGGCTGAATCCAGTCCCTTATGAGAGTGTTTTCTAACCTGTACCTTTCTTGTACTGGGGTGCCCAGGCCTGCACAGAGTGCTCCATATGTGCCCTCACCAGGGCTGAGTAGAGGGGAAGAATCACCTCCCTCTGCCTGTTGGTGAGACTCTTCCCAATGCAGCCCAGCATGCCATCAGCTGCCTTTGCTTATGAGAGCTGGCTTGGTGTCCTCCAGGTTCTTTAAGGTCTTTTCTGCCAAGCCTTTGTGGCCCTCAGCGTGTACTGAGCGTGCAGCAGCTCTCTTGTTAGAGGGGAGATACGAGCCGAGACACAGACTTCTTGTTCACCACAGAATGAAAAGGGTCCTGGTTTATTCTTCTTTACAGCTTGGCCATCCTGACCCCAACTATTCACTGGCTCTGGCCACAGCACATTCCTACTGTAGGCTGCAAGGGAAACCTCTGACTGCAGGATTTTACCTGGCTAGACTATGACTGCAGGGTCCCACAAAAGGCTCTAACTGCAGACCCAGACTGACCTCACAGCAGTGATTCTCTCTCCCCAGGATCCTTCTTCTTCATGATTTCTCCTCCATGAGGATCCCCTCACCAGCTAACCTACTCCTTTTTATCACACTTATCTTTATTGGATATAGCTGTGACTCATAAGGGGAAAGGCTAAGTCGAGTAATTAACACAACTGTTACTTACAAGGGGCAAGGTCACCTGTATTCCCTTCTCCTACACCTCCCCAGGTGCACGTCTTGATATTGCTCTTTGTTGGACTTACTGAAGTTCCTCTGTGCTCATTTCTCCAGACTTCTAGGCCCTCTGAGCAGTAGCACTTCTATCTTGTGTATCAACCACTCCTCCTAGTTTCACACCACCGGTGACTGGCCTCCAGCTGGGCTCTGTGTTGCTGGTCATATCCCCTTTGAGCCTGCCACATGGGGCAATTGTCAGTCCACCTCCCTCTTTCCCATTTAGCCCATGATAAATAAATTTGTCTGTGAGGATGAAATGGTGTTGAAATCCTTTCTGAAATCAAGAGAAACACCATCCATTGCTCTCCCTTCACCAGCCTGCCAGTCTCATCATAGAAGGATATTAGGCTGGTTAAGCACAATTCATAAATCTATGCTGACTACTTTCCATCATTGTCTTGGCTTTCATGTGTTTGCAGATGGTTTTCAGGAGGATTTGCTCAATTGCTTTCCCAGGGGCAGAGGTGAGGCTGACCAACCTGTCAATCCTTAGACCTCCCTGCCTGCCCTTTTTGAAGATAGGAGTGTCATTTACTTTCTTGTAGTCTTTGGGAATTTCCCCCAGTCACAGGGATTTTTGAAAGATAATTAAGAGTAACCTTGCAGTGACATTGGCCAGCTCCCTGAGCACACAGGGTGCATTCTTGTTAGTTCCTATGGGTTTGTGTACATACAGATTGTTCAAATGTTACCTAACCTGATCATCCTCCTCCAAGGGAAAATCTTTTTCACTTCAGACTTTCCACTGGTCTCCCACTGGCCTGGAGGCCAGTCTTGCTAGACTGAGATGGAAAGGATTTTCAGAATCTCAGCCTTTTCCATGTACTGTGTCACCAGGTTGCCTGCCCCATTCAGCAGTGGAAACCCATTTTCTCTGGTCTTCCTTTGGTTGCTCAGAAGCCCTTCTGGTTGTCTTTCACATGCTTTGCCAGATTCAACTCCAGGTGGTCTTTGACTCTCCTGACATATCCCTGCATGTTCAGGCTGTGTCCCTGTTCCTCCTGAGCCATTTGTCCCTGCTCCTGCCTCTTGTGGGCTTTCCTTCTTTCATTTGAGTTTGGTCAGGAGCTCCTTGCACATTCATGGAGCACTGCTGTGTGGATCTTGTTTGAATTCCAAGAGACATTATAGCATACCAATGTGCCATATGGCAGGCAAATAATGTGCCTTGGATGTGTGATCATTTTTGATATTATCTTTATTTCCTTTTCATATCCTCTTCCTCTCCATCCTGTAGCTGTTGATTCATTGGTTGTTAGTTATGTAGATCTAATGTTGAGAAGGAGATAATCTGATGGGAAAGAAAGAGGCAAAGGAGGTTTTACTATCAGGATGAGATAAAATATTAATGCAGAAGAGCAAAATGAGCAGTTTAAAAGTCTGAAAAGAATGGGAGACTACGTGGAAGTAGGGTTGATGAGTATGTTTAGGAAGAGATCAAGCCATCAGGCTGGGAAGACTGAGACTGAACTTGCTGGGGAATATGAGGGGAAAGCCAGAAGAAAGCTTCAGAGTAGGGAGGGTGATGTTAAGAAGAGCATGGAGAAAAATTGGAGAAAGGCAATAATGAACAGAAAATAAGTTAACAAGTGAGATTAGATATGTATTTGGATAATAAAGGTAATTAACTGAAACACTTTACTCTTAGCGACATTGATTTGAACTTGTGGGCTTCATCATCGCATAATGCTGAATTCAGTTGTACTGATCATCTCTGTGTAGACTTTCCTCTGTGTTGGAAGCAGAGTGGCTCTGAGGGTGTGCCCGAGGCAGTGGAGTGATGTTCTCTGCAGTGGTACCTGCACAGTGCCCTGCTTAGACAGAAGTCTGTCCAGATCCCTGCTTCAGACTAGGTGTTTCTTGTTGTGTCTGGGTCTTGGGTCCAGAGAGATGAGCAGATCCTGTAGATCAGGCTGTGTAATCCAGAATAGTGCTAAAGAAGAGATGAGGAGGGTGTTGAGATGACTCATGCAGAGACAGGAACAAGGAATAAGTAAAATGAGGACCGTTCTGCAGAATACCTTGTTGGCATCTGATAAACTTATGACCACAAGGTGTTAGCAGGCATTTTGTGCCTTGTCCTCTTCCCCCACCTCAACTTTTGTTCCCTATTTCCACATACTGATTTCAAGGTAGATATAATCTGCTTATTCTAAAAAGAGCTAAATATCAGCTTGTGTTTAAAAAACAAAAGTAAAAATTTTGATTTCTAAGTAAATTTTTCTTTCCTTTCTAAAAGTTTTTAACAACTATTTACACTATAAAACTTGAAAGTAATATTTTATATTAGAAAGCTTTCTACAGAATGCTGTCATATCAGCCATAAGTTTGAATTTACTGTGAAAGACTACATAAATGTATATGCCTATGTACTATGCCGAAATACTTTCTTTTGAAAAATTAATAATGCTGGAATAGTGTCATAACTCATATGTTAATGTTGGCTTATGAACTGGGAGCCCAGTTTTACTCGCCACTCCTGAAGCTAGTACTGAAGGTTATAGCAAAATTTAGAAAGTATGTTTTCAGTTCTGAAAGATCTTTTTCCCTCTCAATGTAATGTGGTAAGTTACAAGATTAAAAAAAACTACAAAAATGATTCAGCTGTAGGAGAAAAGAAAAGGAATTAATGATAAGTTAGTGTAACTGGACATACTATTTACTCTGTTTTGTATTGGCAAAGGAGAACCTCTCTCATTTTGACCATTGAATGATTCACTTCTCTAAATTAAAAGACACTCACCTTGTAAGCATTGATATTAATTGCATTTGTAATGCATTGCAACTTTCACTAGTGTTTTGTATCTGAAAATGTAACCTCCCAAATGAATTTTCCCACTTCAAAATGTGACCAAACTAACTTATCAGGAATTCCAATAGGTGTATCCTTAAAACTTTCTGCATCTCTGTGAAGTGTTTATATGATGCTTAATAGTGTCTGCAAGCTGCTGTTTTACTCAACTTTCCTGAATTTCAAACATCTATATTTTACTCTCTTATATGCTTTTAACTAAGGTATAGTAGATGCATTTTTGCTTCGGTACTAATTCAAAATGTAATATTCATTTCTTTAGAAGACATTTTTGTTGTTGTGCATGCCTAGTGTTTTGTATGTTGTATATTGCATTCAGAATATTTTTTTCCTTCTCACCTATCCACAAATGCAATGCCGTTCCCATGACGCACCTCTGCTTGCTGTTTACCTGTATGTTAATTCGCTTGACTCCCATTGGCCCACTGCCATCATGTGCTCGCTGCCTGTTATTAAAAGACTCAGTCGACTGCCAAAGCAATGAAGCGACCTCTCGAAGCAACTGTAGACCTGGTACTTTGACCTTTCACCTTTTGCTTTGCATGTAGCTTTTTTTTTTCTTTTTTTTTTTAATTTTATTATAATTTTTTTTTTTTCCTTCAGAGAAGCAACTAATGAAATTTGTATCGCTTTACTTTTCAAACATCAACCGGAAATGATTTCACGTACTCGTTAATTTACCGGAAGCTCTATTTATCCATCTCATTCTCATACGTAATAGACTGCAGACGATTTAGTTTGGTTCCTAACACAGTTTCATCTTTTTTAAATCTCTCATGAAAAGTCGAATTGAGATAAAACTGCTTTTGTAATTGAAAATGCATAACGTAATCCATTAATCTGTGTAATAATAGGAAACTATATTTAAATTTAAAAATAAAAGAAAATACTTGGCAATGAAACACAAGTGGTTTTTTCTCCCTGTAATATTTGAAAACCTACTTAAAGGCAATGCCATTTTCATTGCTTTAAAGCAAACGTTTCTTTTCAGTAGTTGTGCTGCTACAGTTCTAGGTTAATAGTACCATGCTTTTGCTACCAATAACAAAATTTCACTCATTTTACATTGCTGTGCTTTGAGTTAATATGCATGGCGAGGCATCTTTAGCCGCTTTTAAAAATACTAAGTTTTTGTATTTATGTGTATGTTATGGACAAGGCCTTAAAAATGGCGCCATTTTAACTAACTTTCTTATTTACAGGCCTTTCCTCCTGGTGTTCTTCACCCTTTACCAAAGAGACAAGCACTTGAAAAAAGCAATGGTGCCAGTGCCGTTTTCAATCCCAGTGTCTTGCACTATCAACAGGCTCTTGCCAATGCTCAGTTGCAGCAACATGCAGCGTTTATCCCAACAGGTATGTTGTATCCACATTGAACTGGTTTTGTGTCCCTGAGGTAGCCTCTGTGTCAGGCAGTTGCACTTAACAGAAGGTTTTATTATGCTCCCTGCCCCACTTGAGGTGAAGTGTGCACACATGATTGCACATTATTTTAATTCCTCTTGCAAAGGACAAGAATTCAAGCAGAAATTTCAACATGCTGTTAAGCTGCTTTTTTGCACATTGATAGCCTTGCTCATCATTCTCCGGAGTTTTCCCCTTTTTGCCTACCGTAAATTGGCTGGATTTTGACTTGTATCTGTTTCCACTAACAAAAATGCTGGGAAAAGCACTGCACTTCAGAGATGCCACAGCATCCTCCTGCTCCCTCAGCTGCTGTCTTGCAGC
The DNA here is from genome assembly GCA_008694505.1 of Cyanoderma ruficeps. Taxonomy (NCBI): domain Eukaryota; kingdom Metazoa; phylum Chordata; class Aves; order Passeriformes; family Timaliidae; genus Cyanoderma; species Cyanoderma ruficeps. Next base: position 11,692,263 of record VZDJ01007754.1, read on the forward strand.
TGTGGGGATTTCCCCAGCCCACACGAGCACCCTGAGAAAAGGAACACCAGCCATAAACTTTCAGTCAATACCTGTGTGGAAGCACTGGCAAAACACAGCACTCCCCGCAGCTGCACTAAAGGGCTTTTAGGCATCAGATGCATTTTTGAGTTTTGGAGCACCACCAGAACTTTTCGTAGCATTTGTGGCTCCTAGCTGGGGTTATAATTCTTCATAGGGAAGATCTGAAGATGAGTGAATGTAATCTACATTTCAGTGCTTGGAGCTCTGTGAAAATCAGAATGTTCAGAGATGGCTTGACCTGCACCCTGGCTGGTAGCAGGGCTTCTCTTTAACACTGTGAGAGAAGGGATGTGCTGGGTGCTCGTGTAAGCAGTAACAACACAACCCTCTAAATTGTGTCAGTCACCTCCACTCCAGCTTCCCAAAGGAGAATATCCCTCCCAAGGAATTCTGTGATTTCATTCATAATTAACAAATTATGTATTTTCATGTCAGGGTGTTCTCGAGTGTAAACTTCAGAATAGTTTAAAACTACGTGTTTGCAAATGTGCTTGACATTTCAGCAATGTTATTTTAGTTTATAGAAATAATGTCCCTTAAACAAGGAATGAAAGGCAACACATGATGATTTCCCAATCTATCAGCATTCCCATATGTTTTTAAAGATAAAAAACAAACACAGATGGCTTTGACTTCATGGAATTTTTCTATAAGGCCTCAGTAACAACCTTGGAGCCTGCCCCCGTATTTGTAATAGTAAGTAATAGCATAGTCTTATTTTTAGCACATTGGTGCACCAGAATATCCATGGCAGAAAACACACTGACATTTATGGGAGTGTTTGAAAAAAAAATAAATAAATGGTGACACTGCCTGTTTGGACATGAATGGAAGACTGCCCTGTGCCTACAGAACATGCAGAAATTTCCACGAATTTATTTTACATTGAAACTATGAGAATTTGTAGCATGATAGGTATTTTTCCTTCTTAAGCACTCCCTTTCAGGGCTTATTGCTCTTATTTGCAATTGTCAAGGACTTCAAATTAACTATGGAAAATATAGTAGTTTAAACCTGTTCAATGAAAAAGCATTTGGATATTTCCAAGACTTTCGGAATGTTCATGCTTCCTTAAGTAGCTCACTATTTGTACTTTTTATTGTTTATCCCTCTTTCCAACTAATTGTTGTAATTCTAGTTTTAGCTGACAAATTTCTGGTGGTAGGAAGGCTGGATCTTGGAACCAAACCTTAAGGGCCAGGTTGTTGTCAAGCCCCAAAACAAGTGCATGAAAAAAAAAGAAGAAACAGAGGTATACAATAGCAGATGGAGCCCAAGCCCCAGAGTAGAAAAGCTTTCTTAAAGTGATGAACCTCCTGCTCTTTTCAAACACCATCAGCTCCAAGGAAGGATATTAAAGAGAGGAGTGGGGTATGGGAGGAGTTCAGGAAAGGGGAAGACCCTCTGTAAGAATGGGTGTCATGAGCTTTCCATTAAGGATGATGCATCTGAAATTCCCACATTTCCTGGGAAGGTTGGATTTGGTGGGTGTAAGGACTGTCATGCAACCCACGTCTGAGGAGCAATGCATGACATTATCCGTTGGATTTTAAATGATTATGTGATATTTTCTAAACTGGTATAATTTTCAAATGTGTTCCTTGTGTGTGTGTGCGTGTGTGTTAAATTTTAAGACAAGTTTTGCTGCTGGAATATATATAAAACTTAATTGTTTTATATAACTTCTCTGCTTTCTTAACCACTGGCTCCCCTAATAAAAAGTGTGGGCCTTGACTTAGCATGGCTTACCTCTGAAGTTCTGCACTTTGTTTGTTTTACATCAGTTTGATTGCTTTGTCACCTTCTCCTATTGTTTGGTGAACAATCTTTAAAACAGCAGATCTTTTCTCTCTTCCCTTTGCTGTTTGTTAGTGTTTCTATAGCCTCTAGAGGAGGAACTTTGTGTGTTCTCTGGGGATTGTTCTTGGGTAAGGTCATTCATAGTCATGCAAGTCCTTCGATGGTCCGATATGGGGCTGCCGTAGTAATTCAGCAGGAATACAGGAAGCATATTCGACTCTGTGTCAAATATGCACGTACCTGGCACTAGTCTCCTTGCCTGCTTGCCTTCACCAGCTTGCTGTATGCACTGTACTGGAAATAGGCTGATCTCTTTCTTTCATTTGGCCTTTCCAGAAAGGTTAAAGGTGGGCTAGGCACCAAAGCTAAACTGCATGGCAGGTGAGCAGTCATCCCACAGCATCTCTGAGGTGTGCTGGGAGCCTTCTGCTGGAATGTTACACAATTTGAGGTGTCTAGCTTGGGACTTGTCAAAGTACTGTTTTCTTTTTGTTAAGAATGGGTACATTAACATCAAACACAAATTTGGCAAAGCCCCTGCAGTAGAACATTGTCTTAATTCCACTTCCTTTTCCTGCCACATGTCAAAAAATTGATGAATGTTGATCTGTGCAACATTGAGCTGTCTGAATTATGCATTGAGTTCTATAAGTCCCAAATACTGTGATCTTTAACCAAAGACATTTTTATAAACAGGTTTTAAAAACCTGTTGCTGCAAAAGCACTAAGTGAAAGGATAGCATTAATAAGTAAAAAAGTTTATGAAATATCTTGAATATGTACAGAAACATGCCAAAACCCACACAGTATATACAGGAGTTTAGTAAGAACACAATCATCTTTTTGTGTGTAAGCAAAACTGTGAATGACCTTACAGTTTCATTTAACTAACTTACTTCTCTGTGGTTATGCTTGAATCTCACTTTGAATGTTAACTCTAAACAGCTAACCTGTTTCTTCCCTTTATCCACTTTTTTCACCTATCATTGCATGACACGCAGGGTCAGTTTTGTGCATGACACCCGCTACCAGTATTGGTAGGTTCCAAATTTCTTTATTGATCTCTTTTTTTATACTGTATATGATGTATATTCACTTGTTTCAAAAATCCTAGGCAAGATTTAGCCACTGACTAGAATTAAAGGTTCGTTTGTCCTTCTGGTTGACTTTGCAGAGTGTTTAGATTTGTAGATGAAAGCTGCAGTTTAGACATGATATCACCTGCTATAACAACTACACTGCAAAAGCATAATACCATGAATTCCAGTCTGCTTTTCAGTTCTCAAAGTTTTATTTCTCTTTATATTTTATATTGTCTAGTACTATAAAATCATAAAATACTGGAAAAAGCCAGCAAATTTCATCAGTGTTTTAAAGTTTCATAGTGGTGTGCCTATTTCTCCTTTGCTGTGTGTTAGAAAGTTTTATCAGCGTTTCCCAGACATGCCTACTTTGATCCACAGAGGTTCTGTTGAAACTTGTGATCTGAATCTCATTCCTTCTTTAAATATATTTGCAGCTTAAAATTAACATTTTGGGCGTGCAAAGTGGAAGTGCAGTGCAACAGCCTCTGAGACAAAAAAGTAATTTTTCTTTTATTGCCCTATCCCAGTGATTTTGGTTTTGGGTTTGGGGCCTGCTCACATAAACAGTTAAAATATCAAGCCTTTAAAACATCAAATTAATAATTCCCCCATGAAGATGATGATTAAAATTCATTCCTTAAAATGAGCAAAAGCAGTGTCTTTCACAAAATCGATCTTGCTTTTTTAGATCAAACAAAGTAGTATATATATATCAGGATAATTATTATAATCCCTCTCCTGATTTTTTGCCTCAAGCAGATGGTAATTTAACTCTGATGAAGTCGAACAGTTATGCAGTGCTAGTAGGAAAAAACACATAAATTGGATTATGAAGGAAGACAGCGAGTATCTAACTTACTTCAGAATGAAGATACATGAAAATAATTCATTTTTAATTGTGTTTAAAAATTAAGATGAACATTTAACAGTTTTCTTCCCAGTATAAAACACTGGGATTTTTTTAGTAGGATTTTAATTTGAAGTGCTTTATAGCTGTACTGGGGGAAAACAAATTACGCATGTAACAATCCGCAGGTAACGGTCTATTTTGGTAGAGGCCTCATTTGCACAAGTAATCTTCTTCATAGAGACAACACTTGCATTTTCAGTGGTCCTTGCTCTTTTTTTCTGGGAATCGCCGATTGTGTTGACAACCTTCCTTTAATTGTACTTGTAATAAGCTATTTTCCCTTTTTTTTTTTT
>VZDJ01007754.1:11696664-11844360 GCA_008694505.1 Cyanoderma ruficeps
TAAAGCTTTCTTTCACAAGATCCTGAACTCTAAATGAGTGCTGAGATTTTTATTTTAATTTTTTTTAACAAAAAAAATTCTCACAGAGAATTTTTTTTTTATTTCTGTGTTTACCCCATCAAATTTTACTTTTGTTTTTAAGTCGTTTATAGCAAGTGTTTGTGGGACAGGTTGCACTTATTTAGAGTTAACATTTGTTGCAAATAATGATGTAGCTGTGTTTTGTGTTGCGATGTTTGTACCTAATTATTGTGTAATTAACCCAGCTGGAGTTAGAATCACCGTAGTACTGGACTACTTACAAAAGTCTATTATTAACTCCTAAGTTTGAAAGGAAGATCATCTCAGGTTTCAAACATTCAGGTGTGCTAATGTAGCCTTCTCCATGAGGTGTGGAAATGACTAATTTGTAAGCATGGAAGCTGTCAAAAATCACAAACAGGACAAGGCAACTGGAAAGAAGAATTTAATGTTTTCTGTAAATACTAGTGATCAAAACAGCAATCAAGATATTTATGACCGTGCCTGCTTTTTATTTTAAAGTGCATTTTTTTAACTTGGGAATTATATCTCCCTAAGGAAGAACATTGATAGAAAGAATCCCAAGGGTTATTGTCTGAGGCAGGCTAGGAAAGATTATACTTTCTCCTCTTCTTCTGCAGTTTATGTTAATAGATATTTTCATTTTGGTTGGGTTTCCCCTCTTCCTGTAGGAGCTAATTCCCAGGGAAGACGTATCTATTGCAGCTTGGAGTGTGTAGCTTTGATTCCTCTCTTGAGGCAATTCCCACCCTGATGTGCCAGGAGAGGAGTTTGCACAGCAGTTGGGTCACTCTGTCTTTTCTGTTGCTCTGGGACCATGCTCAGGCAGTTCCACCTGAGGTGTGTTCACCCTCAGGTTCTGAGAAGTCAGATGGAAAAGGAAACAAGCAGATATACTCACCAGAAGAAAGCAAAGGGCTGTGTCCCCATCATCTTTGTTTTGTTCCTGGACAAACTGACAAGCTGTTGCAGACCCAGTAGAAATGCTGTTCTGTTGGTTCCTTCCCCTCCACTTGCCAAGGAGTTAGAGAGAAATCAGTGAAAATGTTTTGCTTAATAATATTATACTAATAGGTTTATTTTTTTTACTGGCATTCCCAAAATTATTTAAGTATCCCATGGAAAAATAGAAGTTGCAAGAGTTTATTTTTACTAATTTAGGAAAAATATACTACCTCTGAAATACATCCTACTTTCTTAAAGAAACACAGACCAGTCCATTTTCTTTTTTTTTTTTAAGGTTCATTTGCCAACATTGTGATGTTTTTGCTTCTAGCATTTTCATCAAAAGAGGGTTGTTGTTTTGTGCTTACTTTTCTGAGAACTAGCTTGTAAAAAATGCTTGGGATAAGGATGAAAGTGCAGCAGGCAAATGGTGCATTACACAGTCCTTCCCAGAGCTGTCTACAGCAGAAAATTGTTTGGTGGTATCCAGTGTAGTTTTGTGATCTCAAAGTAGTGACAGAGTGACTTGAGGATGCTAAGGGACTAAGAGAAAATGGGATGGCTTAGGGAGGGGTTCAGCCAGGGACCCTCTCCAGCACAGGAATGCAGCTGGGGCAGCTCCACCACCTGCACTCCTGAGTGCCAGAGAGGCCGACTCTGGCTGAAGGTAGAAAAAATACATGGATGCCTACAAAAGGACCAGTAAGTAGTGTTTTTATTTATTTTTTTTTTAGTTAATGGGAACACTTTCACACAATTAACTAGTGCCACTGAGAAGACAGAGGTGTGCCTTAATACTCTTTCTCATCTAGCAGGATGGCAGGCAGAGCTCCTTCTTTTCCAGTGCAGATTTTGTTTGCATTGGAGGATTACAATATTTCAAATTTAACAGACTTGTAGAAAGTGTCTGTATTTATCTAGTTGCCTATATTTGCGTGTGTGTATACATGCATAGAATTACATGTTGAAATGGATGGTTCAACAGGAGGCTGGGTTTTCACTTGTTTAACTTCAGCCATTTGTAAGTTTGGCATCTAGTTCATCTGTTTTCCTGGAAGTCCATGTTAGGGCAGGGTGAATTGCCCAGGAGGGTCCTGCCTCTGTCCCTTGCCTGTGGAATGAGTGTAGGTATGTTACCAAAGCTCTGCACCACTGGACGTGGAACAGATGAGCCCCACCTCAGGAGCTCGTTAGCTTCTGTAGCATGTGCCATCACAGTCTTCTTTTTTCCGCATTCCTGTGTTTGTTTTAGTCATTTTAAGTCTTTAAAAGCTACTGTAAAAAACCCATTTATTTCAAAGTAGAGAAAGTAGTTAGTAGTACCTTCTTTGTAAGAGACAAAACTCACAAGTTTTCTGTTTATTTACAACATCCTGAAATTGGAGACAAAGCTACAATGCTGGGAAAATCCCACAGTAACACTGTGGCACAAATTCTCAGTATTTCTTTAGCTCAAGAAACACAGCAGGAGCAGGTTATTAACTTGGTAATTAACATGAATTTTTTTTCATGGTCATAGTATTCTTTATGTCCCCTTGTATGGGTTTAAACTCTCCTGGGTATTTCAGAGAAGGCCTTTTTTATTCCCAACTAGATAAAATTTCCTTTTCTAGTCTGTGCCACGCTGCTTTACATGTCTGTGAGGTACAGTTTCCTCTTTCCAGTGTCTCTACCATACTTTTTTTTTTAACAACCTGCAGCCTTCAGCTTGTCCCATTTCAGCTCCCACAGCTTCTCCTCACAAGTGCAGGCATGAAAAGAAAGTTGTAGCAGGGATTAATCATTTATCTTAATATCATTTGGTTTAGTATTCAGACCTGGGGAAAGATTGCTGGTCTTCCTGGGATTGAGTGTGATGATCCCAGTGCCTTTGAAGCACAAGTAGAAGGGAAAAGTCAACATCCCAAAAGTTATGGCATCTCAGCTGATGGCTAATAAAACATAACTCCAATGGGTCCAGTAAATAATTTAGTATGTGCTGTCAGCTTGTATTTTGAAAAAAAACCCGCTGTGTCTCATGTCTTCTGTATACACTTTCCTTCAGAAAATAACACAAGTAAGAGCTCAGAATACACCTGCATTGGCACACATGGTCAGTCATGCTTGGCCAACAACTCTGGGCATTGTGTGTTCAATGTATGGCACGAGGCACATGAGAAGATTGTGTAAAGTTAAAGGCTGTACAGTGTACATCTGTGTAGGGTGACACTAGTTAAGAATATATGGAAAATTTGGTTTCTCTTGCTTTTCCTGACTTACAAAGGTTAGGTTTGAAAAATAATTTTCTTGCAGTGTACTTTAGAGGGGAAGAGAATTGCTTTGGCTTGATGCAATGTAAACAGGATGTAGCAAAAGTGCTTTAGCAATTCCTGTTTTACAAACTCTGATTAAAATCTTACTGTGATCATACAAGAGCTGGTGATGTTGCTGATCACTCAAGGCAGTGCCCCACTTACTGTAGCTTATAGGCTGTGGTGAGAGGAAATGGAAGGGAGGGGACTTCAGCTTTCCAGTGAAAGGCAGCTGGAAAGGTACATGTCCAGGAGCATGACTAGTCAGAGGTAAAAGACCCTTCCCCTTTTCCTTCTTCCACCCTTCACAATTGCTCCAGCCATTTGTGACAGGATGGGGGTTGAAGCCTCAGCTGCTTAACCTCATTTGATCAGTAGATGCTTGATGAACTTTCAATTCGGTTGTGTGGGGATGCTGACAGTGTTTTCTTGGAGCAAAGTTTGGAGTCGTGTGAAATGATGGTGAGAATCAGCATTAGGACATGAATACAGAGGGTTTGGTCCTAGCTCCCTCTAGTGCATGCATGTGCACAGAGATATGTAAAGTGTCCTGCTTAAAATATTAATAGAGTCTTTGTGTGTAAATATATACTTCAGAGATCTTTAACAAAGCTTTTGTTATTCCTTCAGCTAGTGGATTAGCAATACTCAAGCAAGCAAGGAAGCTCTTACCTGCTGAGCTTCACTCACAGGTAGAATCACAGAATCATTTTGGTTGGAAAAAAACCACTAAGATCAACAAGTCAACTGTCAACCTAGCATTGCCAAGTTCATCACTAAACCGTGCCCCTAAGTGCAGCAGCTACATATCTTTTAAATACCTCCAGGGATTGTGGCTGCTTTGGGTACTGTTTCAGTGCTTGATAACCCTTTCCATGAAGAAATGTTTCCTAATATTCAATCTAAACCTCCCCTGGTACAACCTGAGGCCATTTTCTCTCATCCTATCCCTTGTTACTTGGGAGAAGAGAACAATCCCATTTTGGTACCACCTCCTTTCAGGTGGTTGTAGAGGGAAAGGTGAATATTTACTGACTGTTTTTCTAGGCTAAGGATGTATAGTGCTGTAATTTCAAAATTATATAAAAGTCATAGATCTTAAGGAAAATTATTTTGGAAGTTTGTTTCTCTTCTTGTTTTGCTGTTTGCTTTGTGAGTAAATATAGGATTAGAAACTTGGGGAAAGATTAGATAGAGCCTACTTGGAGGTGAGGATGTTCATGTTAATGGAAATGCAGAAAAATGTGACTTCCTCCACTCTGCACACCAAAGATAATTTAACAGAGGATAGTTTATCCTGACATTATTTGAGAGAGATGTTATTCTGACTTTTGGAGCTGAAGTTCAATTTCCTTGAAGGAATTTCCTTCCTTCAGTTTATTGAAGTTCAATAAATAATGGCAAACACCTCCTTGTGGGGGCTTTAAATTTCTAAATCAGAAGGCCTCACTACTGTTCCTTTTATATATATATATATATANGGTGAGTTCTACAAGGATTGGAAGGTTAGAACTCAGCCCAAAATTAAGACACTTAAGTGTTAGTGTCTAAGTATGGGTGTCTACATGCAAGATACAAGTTTAATTACCCATTGTAGACTGTGAAGTTTATCAGCCCAGTCAGATGAAATCTGGAGAGTAGGCTGGCTTGTCCTTCAAAAGTCTCACAGGGCTTGGTTCAGTTGCCTAAACATGTGGCTGGTGACGTTTGAGATTTCCCTAAGATAACCTTGGATGTCTAGGTTACCCAAGACACTTTCACAAGCTTGGCAAATACAATACAGGACCTACAGACAAATTTGCACACCTACTTCTGAACTGGCAGCTGGATGACAGGCAAGAGACATTAACCCTTAGCCCAAGTGGTACTAAAACCCCAGTGAGCACAGGACCCAAGCCTGCAGCTGGTGATCACTTGAAGGGATTTCCAGGCTTTATTGCCTTACTGACTAGGTTGTGTCACTTCGGTGAGTGTGCTGGGGGGTTAAGGCACCAGCATTTCCGTGTCCTAATCTGTGTACTCGGGTTCAGTGAATGTTTCCATAGTTGCTGGCTATTAGAGGACATTTGCCAAATTTCAAACAATTCCAAGCAATGTGAGTCTTGCTCACATCACATCAGTTCAGAACAGTACATGCTTTATTTTTTTTTGTACCAATGAAAATGGGCAGAGACTGATAGTATAAAAATAGCATAATAGAGAATGCTGCTTAAAGATGTTATTTAGTGACATTATTCTACTGGTTATATGACCTTTTATCAAGAAGGAAAAAGTAAAGAACATATCCAAAAGAAAAATTAAATACTTAGAGCCTGTGTCTAAAAAGAAATATAAGATCAACAGGCTGTCTCTTGCTAAGGCTTGTGATTATCTGGCACAGCTGCTTTAAATTATGCATCAGCGTTTGCACTGAATTAGGTGGCAATTATGCAGATATTAATTATGAAATCATTCAGTAGCCTTCAGTTCTGTCAAAATCTGTTAGAATACAATGCAGCAAACATAAAAATAGTTATGTTCGAGTGTCACAAACAAAAGGACAATTAAAATATTTACCCCAGAATTCAAAAACTAGTTAACATAGTGTAAAATACAAACATGCCAAACTTTTGGGATTTGGGACACCATGTGTGGTGGCTTTGTCAGGAGGGAGCAGAGCCAGGACGTGCAGCAACAGAGCACCTCTCCTTGCCAAGGTGCCCGCAAAGGCAGCGCCACTCCCAAGGGAGGCAGATTCTTCTCAGACCAGAACATCACGAGGCATGACTCAAGGTGATCTCCCTTTCTGCACGAAGCAGTAGTGCCAGTTGCTCCCTTGTGCAAATATATCTTGGTGTCCCCCAACAAGGCTTCCTTTCCATTCCTCTGTAACCCCAGGAGGCTTTCTGGCAGGGCAGAGAGCTGCCCATAGTGCTGCTGACAAGGCGTTTAATGTCTCCTGTTCCCTTTCTTCCTCATGGAAACCTGCTGTACTTGTAAACGGGGAGAAAATAGCAATATACTGAGAGAATGATTTAAAAATCTGGTAAATAGCAGGAAATTGACTTTTTTTTTGTCATTTAAAAGCAAGCTTTTGAGAAGGAAGGTGGGAAGTGGAAAGAAGTGTTATTTACATACTTAGTGCCAGCATACAAGAACATTACAAATAAGAACCTATGCAAAATCCATGTTAGTGGTTTGAAAACCTTTAATTGCAGTTTCTGAGGGAATGAGGGAACAGGTAGGAAATCATCTCTTCTGGGAATCAATTATTCTGGGGATAATAAGTATCTAAACAATTTTGGGGGATTTTTTCTGATTGAAAGGTTTGGGTCTAAAAAATTCATAAAATTCTAAGTTAGCTGCTCCTACAGAAAATTCTGTTCTAACAATAGACAGAGTGATTTGAATCTGACTTGGAAAAGTTCAGAATAGGAGACAGAGGAACAGGTTCCATCCTCAGACACATTATCAGAGGGAATACTTCCAGGGAGCCAGCTCAGAGCAGAACAGTGTTGGGCATCTAATGAGCCCACCTAAGGACTGACCATCTTGCTTTGTACCTGCACCAGGCTGGAAAAACCAACCTATGTGACCCTTGATCATGAAGAATCATTCCTCTAGAGAAGGTATTTAAATAGCAATAGCTTGTCACAGTGGGAAAGGAAAACTTAAACTGCTTGCTGCTTCTTTTATGCTAGACACACAAGAATCACAAGCCTCATCTCACTCAAGTTATTTTGTCTGACACCGAGTTACAGGTAAGTAGCTGTGACTCGCAGACTCAAGAAGTGAGAGTTTCCAATATTAAAGCCCACAGCAAATCTTGAACATCATCAAGAAAACATCCTTTGGATTGCCTTGAAACAACCAATGTTACAAAATAAGTGGCAAAACTATTTTCTAAGACACCAGAGAAGCAAAATCAAAAGATTAACCCAGAAAATAAAAAGGAACTCTCTTTTAGTCCTACACGAACTTTAACTGAGCCTTTGCTTTAGTACCATTTTTGGCCTCTTAACATAGCATGTTGTTTCTTTGTAGATGATAAAAAGTTCCAGTTGGCTTGTATACAAAACTTTAGATTGCATGTTCATATGCAAGAAGCCAGTGGGGAAGAAATGGAAAAATCTCCGTTCTGTTTAGGGTTTTTTTTAGAAATTCTCCCATCATACCCCTCTCCCCCGGATAGGACTAAAACCTGACTTCCTCTAGTATCCTGCTAGATGGCAGTGTCACACAACATCAGCAGTAAGAAAAGGCTTCATTCTTTTATATAACAAAAGTCAAAACAGATTTACCTTCCCTGTTATAGAAATTTAAAGAAAAAATGTTGATGTTTCATATAACTTCTTTTTGTGTTCCTGCTTTCAATTATTCAATAACTGATACTTTGACAAGTGGACTAAAAGTCTTTTGGGCGTATATTTATTATTTAAACATAGGAAATTATTTCTGAGGTCCACTAATTTTGCACGCATTTGGGGGAAAATGAGTTTGTTTCATGGTTTATACACATGGCTCCATGTGAATCTGGGTTTTTCCATCAGAAAATTGAAAAAAAAAAAAAAACACAGGGCAGTGCGGAGCTCCAGATGTACTTGCCTGGAATTCTCCTTTAAAATAATTGCGTGTGGACATCTCTAGGTGCTCCAAGAACTTCCCCTTGAATTAAACTAAGATCATATTTTTATCTTGGTGTATGATTTATTGCCTACTAGAAATGCCAGTCTTTGGCTTTGAGTGTGCAGGAGGCTACACTGGAAACATCTATATATTTATTTTTATTGATTGTATCTGGATCAGAAATTGGCTAACTTGCCTGACTTCATTTTTGGTGGAATATTACCTGCCATGGCACACACTAGTATGTGTGTCTGTTTATGTGAGAGTAATCAGATGAGAAAAAAATTAAGGAAGTGGTTAGTAGTCAGAAGTCAAAAGGGTTAAGATTTCCTCAGAGAAGTTGTGAGTACAGTGAGTTTTCTAAAACTGACACAAGGTCTTAAAGTAACCTTGATGAACATAAATCTGGTATTTTCTGTGTCTGAGTTTAGTTCTGGATGTTGTCTCTTGCTTTGAAGGGAGTCTGAAGTGGAATGCCAGATTTTGGGAGAGGAGGGGTTTCAGAGTGGTGATAACTGCTGAGGAGTCTGCAGAAGTGCCGGCTGTTCTCTATGTGCAGTGGTGCCTTTGCTTAAAAAGGATGCTGTATGTGTAGTGGCAGCCTTATATTGCATGATGTGGGCATGTTTGGTGTCTAAAAGGAAAACACAAAGCAGGTTTTGTTAAAAAAAAAAAAAAAGCTAAGTGAGGAAGTTAGGGGTGAAGAAGTAACACCCCTGCAAGAGGAATATGGGCAGTTCCACGGATAATGCACAGCTTGTGCTTGGCCTTCACTCATTTGTGCTCTCAGTTTCTCTGTGCAAGCCTATTCTGGCAGTTTCTAAAATTCAAGAAGAGGAGGAAAATGACCTAAAAGTAGGAAATGAAAACCACAAATTGTTGCAGTAGCTCAGACCTGCTGGAAGGTAAAATAGAGTGGCTATCCAAAATAGTCATGGGTGCTTCTAAAACACTACAGCAGTGGTGTTCTCACTTCTATGTAGTCTGTCTACTGCCTCTGCAATGAGTTAAAAATAGATTTTGGTAGAATATATTAGAGTATGTTATGATCAATTTTTAGCACTGCATTATTTATTACTTTAAAGAAGAATAAATAAAGCCAGATTGCTTTCATTTCTAAACCAACTAATCCTCTGCTTCTCCAGAGTGAGTAAATACTTATTAAACTGAACTTAAATATTGTACATTATTACTTGAGTAAATACCTATTGAAGCTCATAAGCAAGCTAAGGATTTGGCAGCACAAGTGGCTTTGGTCTCTTCTTTCACGACCTTGTGACAAATAAATGAGAAAAATGATGCTGCTGAACCCTTGAACCCTTTGGGATCCCATAATTGCCTTGAATTATTTTTTTAGATCATCATGAAGAGCTGGATTGAGACAAGGTCTTTGTCAGTTTTTTGACACCCTGATAGTCAACAGCTTGTGCCTGATGGAATGAAAATGTGCAAGCAGATGTGTCCACGTCAGTGTGGACATCTGACCCTCAGCCATTTCCAGAGGCATACTGTCAACATACGGGACAGGAAAAACTGGGCACACTCAGATTTAGGGAAGAAAAGAGAGGATGGAGCTGGGCACCAGAATTATCATGTAAAGGAATGAATTATGAGAAAGCCAAGGAAGTAGGGCCTCCAGTCCTCAGGAAACACCTGATGCCGCCATATTAGACCCTGTATGGGCAGGCAGCCATCTGTGGCCCAGACATCTCACTTGCTATGTTCAAATCAGAGACCACCTTATTGATGAGCAAAGTAGACAATTATATTTGGGTTGCACTGGATTAATGGCAAAGCAACAAGAGAAAATCCTTTTCAGCCCAGGATTGAGGAGAGGACCGTGGATAGTGAATAAAACAAGGGATATGTCCATTAAATGATAATATGCTGGAAATGAGAAGGAGGTTTCAAGGGAGAAGGAGTAGCAAAGGAAAAAGTCTGCATTTAATGCAAGCAAGAGTTGGAGCTGGCTCAGGTGTCAGCAGCTGTGACAGGGGCAAAACCTATCCCATGGGACAGTGTTGGTGGGAGCCCTGGTGTGGGCAAAGTGGAATGCTTGGGATGGTGCTCCATGGAGGTGCTGCTTCAGAATCTGTAGGGAAGAGGAGGTGAAAAAGTCAATCTGTAAGGCTATGTAAAAATAAATAAGACCAGGCATAACTGATACAATAGAGATTACTTTCAGTAAGTGTCTGAACATTTACTCATCTTTTTCCACTACTAATTTAGGAAAAAAAAAGTTTATTTTGAAGAAAAGGAACAAGGCACATACCACAAGAGAACATTCTAAGAGAAAATGAAAAATAAAGACATGGAGGCATTTCCCAAAGGCATGGGGAAATATAAATAGTCCTGGGTTCCTTGTCATAGGGAAGAAATACTTGGTGTTACTTTTATTTTTAGAAAGAGGGAGAAGTTATGAGACAGCCTGATATGAGCCGGCTGTCTGAAAATATCTGTCATTTTTAATGTATACCTCAGATATATCTGACCAGTGTGCTACTCATGTGAAAAACATGAAAAAAGAAAGTGTCTCTGTGGAAGGGTTCATCTATCCTGACACAGGTATCCAAAAGCTAAATACCTTGGTGCAAACTGTTCACCACAGACTCTTTCATTTGGTGGAGGGCAAAAAAGCATCATGAGCTGATAATCTGTCTCATGCTAAAATAAGTTGCCTGAGGTAACTTAGGAAGATGTAAAATGGGTGACTGGCTGAGGCATTCGTGTCTGAAATGCTCTGAGATAAATCTTGTTTACAAGAAACTCCTATTACTACACTGCTTTCAAAATGGAAGGCTGAGCAGACCAGAATGTTTGCTATGTATGAATTAATTTTTGGAGGGGTAAGTGCTTTCCAATGTAGAGATCAAATACAATCTTAACATCTTCTTAAAATATATTAGGGCTTATAAAGCATACTCTATTTTGGAGTAATAATTTCAAAACTTCTGAAAAAGAAACATGTCAGTGGTAGATGCGAAGTCATGTTTTCCAGCTGATCCACTGTGACAGGTCCTTAGTTGAACAAGAGTTCATGTACACTGAATTCATGCAGAATGGTAAATTTTCTGTATTCATCATTGTATAATAAATGTGGAACTGGAAAATGAATTTAAGTCAGAGACTATAAAGAAGTTTTGTGAATTGTATCTTCAAAACAGAAAATCTTAAACCAAAGAGTATTCTTGTAATTTCTAGAACCTAGTCGTGATTCTCTGTAATTTGGTCAATTCCGTGAACTCTGTCAAGTAAACCAGTAACCTGGGTATCAGAAAAGAGTTCACAAAAATGGAATTGCTACTTTAAATTAAAAGATTTTCAATTTTACTTTTTAAGTCTTGAGACAATGACTGATCACAGCCACCTTTGCTGGGTCTGAGGAACTCCCAAATTGATTTATCTGCATCGGCAGTCGGTGAAAAGCTGAAACCATTGGCAGTAACATCTCTCTTGGTTGTCATTCCCCTGGATGACACTGCAGAACTGTATCACCCTTTTAAGCTATCCTGTCTGAATTTCGGGATGTTCTGTGTTGCACAAGGGCCTTAATGACTATTATGATCACTCAGAAGTCCTGAAGGTAAAGGTTGAAAAGAGCCATGCTCTGGTAGGAAAGAAAGTCTTGACATTTAGGAGCTGAAAATGCCACCTCTAAAGAGCTGGAAAATTTTAAGGAGCAAATTTGGAAAGCAGTTTGCAGAAATTTAAGTTCACTCTTTGTTCACTCTTAGTTTCAGAGAGGTCTGAACTACCATTGGCACAGTGTGAATGATTTTAATTTAAAGGGTAGACAGCTTTTTGCCACTTCAAACAGGTACCAAGTAAGAAGATGATGGAGAGGATACCTTTATCTGTGATTACCTCCAAAAAATGCCCTTTTCTGTTATAAAATCTTCTATGACATACTACTCAAGGTTCTGAGTGCCAGGCCATTCTGCTTATGTTGGAAATAGTCTTCTTATTAAGTCTTTTACTGCAGTAGCAGCAGGTGTTTTCTGGCATGTCTGTATCCACACCTGTAGATCTTGTCCATTCAGAGCATGAGAAAATGCTTTCCCATGCTTGGCCTGTAGACCTTTGTACATGGGACAATGCATGCTCATTGTATAGCCTTGGTTTTCAGGGCTTTTTCTTACATATACTATGGTAGAAGTGTCATGAGATTACATCCTGTTGCTGTGAACTATACTGTTATTACAGTGTTAGAGCAAATATGGCAAGTCATATATATGTGCATTTGAGATATAATTCTTCAAAGAAGAGTGAACATGAAGGTGGCTGGACCTATTTACAAGTAATGAGGGAGTGCAGACTCTGTAGAAAGTGTTTGCAGGGATGTTCCTTCTCCAGTACAGCTTCTCCTTTTTCAGCATGCAAGTGATAGAGCAATTAGCAGCGATGCAGACTTAGATAACCTCTACCTTCCATCACAGTTTATTACTTCATTTGTAAATTAAACAGGAGAGGTTCACAGTGTATTTTCCATGTAAAGTAGTTTAGCATTTTATGTTTCTCTATCAGACACAGTGAAAAAAAAAAACAGTGGCAGAAGCTGATGCCTGTGTATGTAGCTGTAGCAGAGTTGTGGTATCTTTTGAGAAATAGAGTGTGAACATGTAATTAAAGACTACAGGAGACATTTTACACTTTGTGGCTAAGGTTAAAAAAGAAATGTAGCTCCTCAGTTCTGCGACTCTGCACTGGAGAAGCTTGTTCTGAAGAAGAGACTTGAGGGTTTTTTCCTAGGAGGACTCCTACGTGTACTAGAAATAGCCGGGTGCAACATGCCCTAGTTACGGCCCTTGTACGAGGGGCGGCACATCGAGGACAATGTGGTGGAACAAGCCAGCTCCACAGCCACTGGCAGAGGGAGAGGCATGGCAGTGACAGCTCCAGCTGCTCCTCTGGCACCTGCAACCCACAAACAGGACATGCTTGCACAGAAAAGGAAAGTGTTTGCACTGTCTTCGCTGTTTTCCTGAGTTTTGACAGGGGGAGAGAAAAGGCGGGAATAGGGACACAGCAGTGAATTCTTTACCTTGGGCTTTGCCACTCACCAGAGGAGGGAAGAGAAGAGGTCCCTGCTCTTTCATGTTGCCCAGGACCCCTCTGTCCTGCCTGGCACACAGCAGGATGAGTGGTGCTTGGGTTAATCACAATGCCATGAATAGTCCTACCATTTTCCCAAGAAACAGCTTCTGCCTTCTCTGTCACACATTTTGGGGAAATTGTGAATGAACACCA
Organism: Cyanoderma ruficeps; assembly: GCA_008694505.1. Classification (NCBI taxonomy): domain Eukaryota; kingdom Metazoa; phylum Chordata; class Aves; order Passeriformes; family Timaliidae; genus Cyanoderma; species Cyanoderma ruficeps. The sequence continues at coordinate 11,709,795 of VZDJ01007754.1, forward strand.
GTATTGTGGCACTGTTTGACCAAAGTAATCTTGGCACAGTTACCTGTCTCCTTGTACTGTGAGGGGAAAAAAGCTATAGGAAATCCAAGTTTATCCCCTCAAAAGTTGGCTGACAATGTAGTCAGCTGCAGTGTCTGAAATTCTGGGATTTTACGGAGTAAAAACTTACTGAGAAAGTTTCAGGTTATGTCCCATTAAGTGAGACCTTGGGATCCTTTAAATACACTTGTGTGATTATGGCTAACCCAGTATAGCTAAAGCTGCTTTATTAATTACATTGACATGTTGGGTTGTAACATGCTAAAAATACCAGTGCTGGAAATCTTGGTCATTTCTTATTTTCAGCACAGCTGTGTTCTTTATACATATTGTCAAATCACCATGCTGGAGCTGGACCAGGGTTATCACAGACAGGGCTTTATTATTTGAGCAAAGGTATTTCTTTGTTATTTCAAAAGGAAACAGAAGATAGGCGATAAGCTAACAAACTCACAATGGGTGGAAGTTCATTAAAAATATATGGCCTTGTTGTGTTCATGATGTGTTTAGATGTTAAGTTCTTTGGAGCAGCAGGTGTTTGTACAGTGTCATTACAATGGGGCCTCACGTGTCACCAGATTTCCAGAGCTGATGGCAGTCAAAGATGCCTTTTTGGCTTGCTGGCAAGGTTGTTGGGGTCAGGGAGATGGTGCTTGTGTACAGAGAGTGAGGCAGTGCAGCTGTGAGGGGCAGTGGGGGTGATGGGCAGAGGACTAGGCCAGGCACCTGCCATGCAGAGCTGAGCGTGTTTCTTTTTGGTGGTGTGTATGTCAGAGGTAGTATGTTGCTGAAGTTACTTTCCAAACACCTTTCCCCGCCCCCCACTTTTAATATAAATATTACATTAAGCAGTGGTCTAGCTTCATAATACACAAGTAGGTCCAAGCACTGTCATGATTGCCTGCATACCACCTGCAAATACAGCTTAAAAGTATGCCTAGTGCCAAATGAAACAGGAAGAGCAAGCAATACACCCTTAATTCCTTGACTCGTGCTTAAGATTGGAGCACAAGATAGCAATGGCGTGATAAAATATCACACCCCTGCCTTTTGATATCACTTTCACTGACAGCCATTTCAGGCAGGTGATGGAAATCTGAACCATTTTCCAATACTGTGAGCAGGTGGAGTTGGTTGCTGAGCACATTGTGCATTTAACCTTCGCAGTATTGGAAGCAGGAGAGTTTGCACCTGTAAAACGATTGCTTCACCCTCCATTTGAGATACCATGAAGGTAAAGCAGCAAGGTCAGTGACTAGTTAGGTGCACAGAGGTACCACTATGGTAATCCCTCTAGAATCCTTGCCATAAGGAAGCGTGAGAAAACCTCTCAAGTTCACTGATCTGCAGTTAATTTTTTTAGGGCATAAGCAGCTGCCAGAAGTGCATTGAAAAGACACTTTTGCTTCGTGAAAACCTCCAGCCCAGTACATCTTTTTGCTTGCTAGTGCCAAGGAGCCCTGCCTCCACTGCTTCCTCTGATCATTCCTGACTTTCTGGGAGCACAGTGGGAGCTGGAGAATCGCCCCAAGCACTTTGAGCTCTTCTGGGAGGTGCAAGGCTTCCACCCCCCACTGCTCGGCAGGGTGCTGAGGGTGCACACCCCGCCTGTGGCCAGGCCCTGGATTCAGCACTGCCCTCCAGTACTTTAACACATAAAGTACTCCTTCTGTGTGTTCTCATGCACTTGAGGACCTGGGTGCAGGGGAAGACAACCAGGCGTGTGAGATGCAAGCACCTCCCAGGCTGTCTGAGGACACGGGGCGCTGTCCCACACGGGATGCTGTCCCACACATGGGACGTTGTCCCCACACAGGGCACTGTCCCACACAGGATGCTGTCCCACAAAGGACACTGTCCTATGTGAACTGTGCCTGAGCTCCCTTAGGCCAGTGCCGCCAGTCTGGGCGCACTGCTGTCCCTGTGTCACCTAAAAAAGCGCGATCACGCTTTCCCTTTCTCTCAACAGATAATCCTGAAATAGCCGGCAGGAGTGGAACGGAGTGTCACGAAGCCTCCCTGCGGACGGCCAAGCACGGCTACTGTACATACTACCCCGTCTCCTCCTCTCTAGAGTTGCCACAAACTGCATGCTAAGTCAAGAATTTGTTCTTATGGACAAATCAAAAACTCAAAAAAGCTAGTGCTGCTATGTCATATATGAATATTAAATATGGTATGCTTACTATACTCCAACCTAAAATAGTTAACTACCTGATACCAGCTGTGATGTTTCAAGACATAAAGGATAACATTTAGTTTTAAAGATTTTCTAAGCATAGTTTAATTATTGCAAATATTGTCGTTTCTCCATAACTACACCTAACGAAAATGGTCCAGATCAGTTAGTCTCGTGAGATTCCATCTTTATGAATCTTTCGAGCTCAGCAATAATTGAGTTGCATTGGCTGAAAACTTTCCCCAGTTGCAGGTTTAATTTTCACCCAAGCTATGATTCGGGGTTTTCTTCTGAGTTAAAAAAAAATCTTGGTTTTGCTCCCTTGGTGAGTTGATTCCAAGACAGAGGAAGTGAAACGCAGCCCGGTGTCCTGCACATCATCCTGCCAATCTGATATTTTTAGCCAGAAGTCCAAAGTAAAGCACAAAGTCTTTAGATGCACATGGTTGGTGTTTGACTTGTATGGAGAAGTTGCATTTAAATCATAGCAGAATAGCAGAAGAAAATTTTAAAAATTTTGCACAGTATGAACTTCATACCCCTTTCAATCCCCAAAAGAACAAAGTCTTGAGAATATTATTTTACGAGTATATTTATAATGTTTTTAAAATAGACTTTGCAGAAGTGCCTAAATTTTGTCACATCAGACTTGATGAAAGTGAGCCTGATGCCAACAGTCAAATCTCACCGGATGCGAATAATCTTTGAAACTCATAGTCAGGTTACCAAAAAGATCCAAGCTGTTAAGAAGTAATTTCTAGAAGTGTAAAATCAAACGAAATGAAACAAAACAAGACCAAACTAACAAAAGAAAAGGCAAAAAAGAAGGCCGTAGATGAAGAGATTGTATGATATGCTAATTTAATTAAAATTCCGTTGAGTCACTGAAACTTCATAGGTGACTTTAATCTAGGCTATTAACTGAACTAAGAATGTAGAATGAGATTCAGTTTAATAAATCATTACTGTATTTGCATTTTTTTAAATTGGATTATAAGATTGTAACCAGATTAGAGTGGAGAAAAAAATAGTTCTTTTAATTGTTTTCCTTTAAAAACATATTTTATGTCACAAAAATATGAAGATATCTTTAATACAATTATATACATGTTATATATACATACATACATATATATGGATGAAGCAGATTTTAATGTTGTTTACTTTTTTAAATACTTTGTTGATTTACAAGGTAATTATATATGTATAATTAAAAAATTCATTTGTTTGATTTGAGATTTGTTTCAAGCACTATTGTACCAAATATTTCATATTTCACATTTTATATGTTGCACATGTATCACATAAATGACATAGTTTTTAAATTATTGTTTAAAAAACAAGACAGCTGTTATAAGTGGATATTATGTATAATTGTTTGCAGCATAAGTTTTCTATGTGGACATTACTAGTGATTGCAGTATTTTAACTTAACCTCTTCAGATTGATTGTAAACTATTTTAAACTTTGGCAGCACTGCCTGTTCTGGACGACTGAAGGCACTAACCATATTATTATTTGTCTAGGAAATTATTTTCCAGGCTAAATCTTGTTTGTCCAATGTCTAATTACTATCTATTTATATATAAAGCTGGAGATTTGATCATCCGAAAGAAAAAAAATAATCACAATTCGGTTGTAAAATTAACATAGTGCTTGTAACGTTGCGTTAGTTTAATTTGTGGAAAAATAACATATCTTAACTTGTTACTTCGGCAGTTAAGGTATCACCATTATATACTATTAAAACACTAATATTTGTAGACTTTCTCAGTCATTATAACTAGGTAGTTGACACTGCAACTTGCCTATATCTGTCAAAGTTGTTTTTATTTTTTTATAATAGTTAATTTAGGCATTTGGGTAGCTTATTGTATAATACTAAATGGTAAATTATCCATGTTTAAATATTTTATGTAGGTAACTCTTCAAGACATCGTTTTGTGTGAACTTTTTATGTTTCGAAATTACTGTTATTCTATGTTTTTTACAATTAATCCAATATTACTATTTTTTGCCCATGGATGACGAAGCTTCAGATACATCAGGTCTTTCATCCAGATAAACTGACAGACAAAAAGAGAAAATGTATTTTTAATAGGAAATCCACTTTCCGACTTTATGACTTTGTAATATTCCTGAAAACTGTACAAGTACAAACCTACGCTAACAGTAAGGAGGCAATTACAGAGATGTGCAAATACGTGTACAACAGATTCTGCATTTTATTTATTTATAAAGTAATTTTATAGACTATTTCAAAATTTGGGAAGATCTAAAACTATTTTTCTGTATAAATATTATTTGCCAAAACTTTGTTTATATTTTAAAAAAAAGTCTAATGAAAATGATTAAATTTTAAATGCTTTGTTTAATTAAAAAAAAAAATACAACAATATAACCCCCAAAAGAACCATGAGATGGGCCAACACAGAGACAGTGAATACTGTACCTGGGACATGGTTTCAAGCGACTTGAGATGTCTCAGTGCTTATCTTCTTCAAAGGATACAGCACCTCACCAAAATACCTTTTTGTTTGCCTCTCTCATCCAGCATAATTGACGACACATACAATGAATATTTTGGCAACAGTTAAAAGAAACCCTTCAATTCACTCTTTTCCAGCATATATAATTACTAGTGGTCTGTTAAATAGCCATTCTATTTCTGTTGTGACGTTAAATTCATTCACCCAATGTACAACCACTGAAATAAAAAGAAGCATTTTAAAATGAAAGTGGAGTCGGTGCGATCCTTTCTTGTGGCGCGCTCTGGGAAGAGGGGCCTGGGGTAACAAAAAATCGCCTAAAGAAAGTGGAGGAATCTTTTTTAAAGTATTTATTTTTTTAGTTTTATTTTTTCCTTAATTGCTTCTTCAGGTAACAAATCTTTAAGTGCAATCCCCAGGTGCAGGACATGCAGATGCTGTGCGAGGAAGCCCATGCCCTTCCCTTCTCCTGCTGAGGATGCTGCACCACACGGCTCCAGCCTCCAACAGCCATCCCAAGCCCTTCCTGCCCACCCCCACATGCTGGGGTGTAGGCAGCCACTGGTAATTCCAGGGGTGTGGCTCACAATTGTGTGACCATTGTGGGAATTTGTGGTGGCACATCCTTTGCATCTTCTTTTCTTTCCTACATCTTGAAGTGTTACACCACCAAATAATCCCTGTTATCTGCTAGTTCCTCTGGAGAGGGCAGTATCACAGAGGAGTTGTGTGCCCACGGGCAGAGGTTGTATGGGAAGCTAGTGACAGAGGAGGGATAAAAACCTCTGGCTGGCAGCGCCGTGGTTTCTTCACACTGCCTTCTCTGATTAATTTTTTAAAATGCTTTTTGAAGAAAGGAAATACAATTCCTGCAGAATCAAGAAGAGTTTGTGCCATAAAGTTGTCTACACTTCATCAGCACAGGGCTGGTTTGAAAGGAGCCCAAAGTCACAAGTGATATGGAAAACCACCAGGTCAACCAGTCTTTTTGGATGTATCACAGACGTACTGAGCCAGAAGCCTGCTGAGAACAAGTATGTGGGATGGAGAGGAAAAACAGGATGACTTGCAGGGACAGGGAAGGACTGGAGGGCATTGTAGAGCAGAAGCAGCAAATGATTAAAATTCAACTCCTAATGACTCAGGAGCAGGAAGCCTGTTCGTTGACACTTTCTTATGTTAAACCCCACCCTGGACAGTTGTCAGCTGCCAAGGAGGGTCAGGACATGCCACTTTTCTTGTCTAAAAGCTGCTTTGTTTCTTGTCAACTTGGACACTTTCTTGGCATTGGAGAAGTGCTCATGGAAGCTGTGCGCTTTCAGGGGCCACAGCAAACCCACAGTGTCTGTACATGCCCACGTGCAGAGCATAACCCCTTCAGATAACATCAGAGTTTCCAAAATGAAGCAAGTTACTTCTAGAGAAGAGCCTTTAGAAACCTTTCATTTTCCCCCTTGCCATGCACCTCCTCATGGACAGTCTCTGGCCACTGCTGCAGCCCTCGTATCAGGCCAAGGGCTGCCGCAGGGTGCTGGTGCTCAGCATCAGCCATCAGCAGACTGCCTGGTGCACACACATGGCCATGCACCTCCCCTGGCCCCACATGGAGTAGCCATGGCCATAAGACTTACTCTCTATGTTTTGCTTGGTTGTCAGTTCAAAAGTCTGAAGTAATCTGAGCACTGGGGTGTTTTCGCAGTCCACTGGAATTAAAAGCATGAAACAAAAGGGGATGTGACATTTGAGGGATCAGAGCCTGCTGGGATAGTTTTGCATGTTTGTGTACAGCAAAGGAAGCCAAAACTGGTTGAACCTTGTTCATGCTGCACTTTGGGAGTGACTCTTAAGCAAGTTACTAAAACAGAAACTGGCTTTTCTTTCAGAAAGGGTTGTTTCACTCCAAAAGAGAGACCAGGAACAACATTTCTGTACTGTGGGTGAAAATAGATAAAAGGACTTGTGAGCAAGGCTGCTCAACAGCGCAGGCATTGAATCTCCTGCTACTGACATTTATTACATGAATTCATGGGACCAAAAAAAAAAACCTTGCCTGGAATTGCTGAACACCTTCTTGGCATCTGATCGTACAGTCATCTGAGCATACCATGCCCTTTATGCCTGCGATCAGTTCTCTAGCCAAGCCTTTTGTCCAGTAGCCTGCCTTTTTAATGTCATAATTGACAGTTCTGGAGGCATTTTACATGGGTCAAGATGATTCTTATTGCTGGAGTGGGTGTGTGTGAGAGCAAAATCACCTCAGCTGTTGCATTATTGCTGGTATGTAATGTATTCAAGCATATAGGTATGGAATAGAGAGTTTGATTATCTGTGAATGGATAAATTATGGAAATGCTTTCTAAATTGTTATGCTTCTAATTCTGTAATTCTAGAAACCATAAAAATTGTAGAAAATAAATTACATGTTTAATTACATGAAAATACCTTCTGCTGTAACAGGGGAAAAAAATGCAACACTAAGAAATGTGAAAGGGAGGCCCTGGTGTAAGCTGCTTATGCAGTGCTGGGTCGCAGTTACATTATTTCCATCAAGGCTCCTTGCAATGTGAGGAAGGCACTTGGCTTTATGGTGTAGGAAAATCACTACAGCAAAGATGCCCTGATCTTCTCATCTTCAAAGGGCTGGATTTGGATATTACTTCAAGGAAAACAAATTCTGGTGAGTGTCTTCCTTAGTCTTAATTGTCACAAAACAGTCAAGGTGTGGCCTGTGTGACTCCTCAGAGGGCCACCAGACCAAAGAGATGCCAGGATATGGAGGTGGCAAGGGTGACCACAGTTGTGTGAGGAACAGCCCCCAGGGATGGTCATGCAGGTGCTGCCTATGCTAAGCCTGAGCTGTTTGCATTTGCCATGACTGCCTCTCCTTTTCATGCAGAGTTAGGAGGAGGAAGTGCTTTTACTTCCTTGTTTTATGGTTGTAGCCACTGCACTGAACACCAGTGGAGCACATCCAGAGATGCTAAAATTGGTAGCTGACAGCACAGCTCAGGACTGCAAGTGGGTAAGTTTTTCACACTTGGAAAACTGCTACAGTGGGATCCAGCTTTCTCTCTGTAGCTGTGGAATCTCAAATGAGGCACTGTAGAGTACCCACTTGGCCTAAAGGTGCTGCTATGGAGGAGCACAGGTCTGGGTGAGTATGTTAAGTCTGCCAGCCCCATACAGGTGTCTCAGATACTCTACAACATCTTAGATGATTTTAGTCAATGAATCTCACCAGTTTTCACAGGCTGAGTGCAGTTGCAATGGGATGGACTGTCCCTGTACGCAAATAAATTGTTCTTTTTAACATGTGAAATGACTGTATCCTACTCTATCCAAATGAGTTGTTGCTTTAATTTCTGTCTCTAAGTCTTGATAACAAGCTGTTCTTGGACAGGCATTGGTAGAGCCTACACATTCATTTCTAGGTTTAAGATAAATGATAATGATGATGAAAGGCAAGAATCCCGTTTTGTGTCCTCAAAAGAGGGCTCAAAACAAAAGCTACATAAGCAAGTACAAGTGAAAGAGAACTCACATGGAAAAAACTGGTCAGTCTTAAACAGATTTCAGTAGACTTTCTAACTACAGAATGGGATAGAAAGCATTTTCCTTTCTACTTACCCTAAAGGTGGCTGGCTACTTTATACCCATTCCAGAGGAAATAAATGAGGTTGAACTCTTCTAATAGAAAATCAATGCACTCCTCCATGAGTGTGAAATTTGCAGGAGCAATCACTGGAGGAAATCCCCGGGCTGATGGTACTGCCCATTCCTCCACTGTTATCTCAGAATCCATGGTAAGCGCTTCTGGGCAGCAGTAGAAGCACACTGGCAACTCCTGCTGTGGCAAGGGATTTCTCATTTTATTTCCTTTCAATTAGATCATGAGAGAGGCTGGACTTAGGTATGTACGGGAACTTTTGTTTGGTGTTTTTCTCACCAACTTATTTGTTAGATTGGTTGCTCTGGGGTCCCCAACATAAGGAGGATGTGGACCTGTTGGAGTGAGTCCAGGGGAAGGCCACGAAGATGATCAGAGGGCTGGGGCACCTCTCCTGTGAAGGCAGGCTGAAAGAGTTGGGGTGATTAACTGGAGAAGAGCAGGCTCCAGAGAGACCTTAGAGCACCTTCCACTACTTAAGGGAGGCCCATAAGAAAGATGCTGACGGACTTTTTAGCAGGGCCTGTCGTGATAGGACAAGGGATAATGGGTTTAAACTACGAGGGTAAATTAGATTAGATATAAGAGAGAATTCTGTTTTTTCCAATGAGATGACAAAAAAACTCAAACAGGTTTCCCAGAGAAGTTGTGGATGCCCCATCCCCGGAAACATTCAAGGCCAGGTTGGGCGGGGCTGTGAACAATCTGGTTGAGTTGAGGATGTCTCTGCCCATGGTAGGGGGTTGGACTAGATCACACTGAAAGGTCCCTCCCAGCCCAAACCATTTATATAGAGAGCCTATAAAGCAAATTAAACCAAATTAAATCCAATTGTCACCCAGCCCGGCACTTTCTTACTTGCAGCCACTCTATTTGCAAGATGTAGCACAGTACAGATTGCCTGAACAGTGGCAAGTTTCTTCCTGAGCATCCTTTTCCATGTGCAGGCAGAACAGGAACGTGCGTTTACCACACAAAATTCAGGCCTTTTGCATTCAGCCCCAGGTTTCTTGTATAAGCAAATGGAAAGTGACTGAGGCTTTGCCAGAGGGTAACAACATTGAACTTCTAGGCAGAACTGCTGCTTCTGAAGCCTTTCCAGCCCTGCTGCCTACTGAGGTGCCTAGTATGACCCCTCCTACATCAAGCTGGGGCACACACCAAGGTGCTGTGCATTCTCCTACCTCCAGCTCCTTGCTCTGGCTTTCACCCGAGCTCTTCTAAGCATATATGCACCATGGGAACCTCATGCCACCTGCTGGCTTCCGTGCCTTTATTTTTGCCTGAGGGTGGTTGTTTTTTCAAAGCATCTTGTTCCCCTTCTCTTCCTTTGACTCTAGAGATGATGTAGGCTTTTACAGCATCATGTGGTCAGGGAGCATGCTGCAGTCCTTGCACCACTGCAGGACAGTAATGAACTTTGCCTTTATCTTTTATCTTGCCCCCACAGACCGAGCACGCTGCCTGAAAGATGAGATTATTTAAGTGATCTGTTCTACAGTTATCAAATACCTTTCCTCACCACTACACATGCACATTAAGGTGAATCCTTTACTGTTCAGAGAAATTTCAGGGGGGAAATGTCCTTTTGCTACTTAAGGAGAGGCATTTGCCAATCCTGTCTTAATTTGTACACAGAGGCTTTTACCTTCACCCACTTGATTCTGCTGGCCTTCCTTAGGAGACCCTTGGATCCAAATTACGGGCCACGATGTTCTTGACCATGCAGAGAAGTTCCTTGCAAGGTTATGGAAGCCCTTGTGAGTCAGTTCCCATGGAACTGACCAAATGAACTTCATAACTAAAGCAGGAAACCACTAGAGAGTATTTAAAGCATCATTTAATTACAGATTTGTTTTGCATGGAAGGTAAAGTAGTGTAAGCCTTCCCAGAGAGGATCTGACTTCCATGCAGACAATGTCTCGTCTGCTCTGTCCAACATTTTATGGTCAGGAAGAAGACAAATGGAGCAGGCTGACTGCAAACAAACCTCCACCACAGCAGCAGAAGCAATCTCTGCTTACTGTGATTTGGCCAGAGAAGTCTTCCAGTCCTTCCCAGTGAATGCTGTGCACAGGAAAGGTTTTGATGAGAGCTTCTTGGATATGATGGAAACCTAATGGAAAGCAGAAGGTGCAAAGCAGTGAGGGGAGATCTCGTGGTGAGAAGCCAGCTGGTGGAAACCAAGTGCAGCATTATTATTCTCTTATCTGCGTTTCATCTCCATCTACATCAGATGTTCACGCTAAGAGGCATTCCACCTTCTATCTTGGTGGAAAGGACTTCCTTTTAGACCTGTCATTTGGGAGTTTTACATCCTTTATTATTTGTTTCCTCTGCCTTTATTTTAATTTTAGCCATAATGCAGATGATCCAATGTGATGTGAGATCAGCCTTTGGGTTTTGGTGAATGCAGCAGATATTTACTCCTGGAGTATCAGAAGAACTGCTCTCAAATCCAAGTTTCCTGTGCAATATAATTATTCCTATTTAAATAAAGGACTCCAGCACTTCTACACAGCAGCACCTCTCTATACAAAGCACCTCTCTATACAAAGTGAGGGTTATTACCTCTTGACACAACTTTTTCTGCTCTTCTCAGAAAACAACACCATTAAAACCATACATTAGTCCATCAAAGTGCCTAAAATCAAGGATTGTTTTATATTCCTCCTAAAAAAAATCACAACGAAACTCCTCTATTTTCCTTCCCCTTATTGTTACTATTATTACCTCATGAATGCTCCAGAGAGAAACAGCTGCATAGCCTTTAGTTTTCAGCTTCTAAGACTTAGCTGGATGTGGCTTCATGCTCTAGGAGTCTATAGACTCAAGCCAATGTGCAATAAAACTAATAAAGAAAATGACCCTGATAAGATGTGGCATTTGTAGAACTTGGATTTAGTCTGCTCAGCAATGTAAATATGTCCCAAGGTGAATTTTATCTAGAAATGCATCCTGCAGCATCATGGTGTCAGAAACTCCCATTCACAGGGGCTGATACCCATTGAAACATCCAGAGTTTGTGGTGAGGTCCCTCAGAAGCAAGACCTGCAGCAGTTGATCTTCACTGGGATTAAACACTAACTACTAGAGCTGGATGCACAGCTGAAAGGAAAAGACTCAGGCTGGGTTACTTGAGCAGGGTATTAGAAGCTAGTGTGTGGATTCATGGACACTGCCCGTGCTGTGCAGGAGCTGTGGGTAGCTGCTCAGCAGTGAAAAGTACCCTGTCTCACGGAAATGGAAGTACCTCATCTTTTTAAACAATGTTTTTCCTTCAGGATCCCAAAGTGTGTGTCTGTCTGTGGCAATCACTACAGGGATAATTAGACTGGCTGTCAACAAGCCATAGAAGGTCTTCTCAGTTGCCTGGTGCTCTGTCCAGCAGATGACTAGATTTACCACAGGAGCATCCTACAGCCTTCTGGTAGAGCTGAAGGTAATGGGAAGGCCCAAAGGAGAGGACTCAGAGGCACAGCCTGGGGAATGTCTTCATTCCTTCAGCACATCCTGTGGCAGAATCCAAACAGCCTCACCAGCTGTCCTGTTCCTGCACATGAAAAATGGTATCACTGTAAATAAATAAAATCCAAAGTCCCCTAACCTATGGCATCAGAAGTAGCAGGACCTCTCTGAGAAGTTAGTAAGTATGAAGAAGGAAACTCTTCATACTCTACAGGCCTCTACAGTAAGTCCTGTTGGCTTCCTTTGGAATTTCTTCTGCCAAATCTCTGCTGTATGTCAGCACTGGCATCCCCTGTAGTCATCCCCTTGTGGCATGTTTCCTTCTGTCAAAACATGGAGGAATTGGAGCAATGCAAAGACAGAAATGTAAAAGTGTCTTTTTCTACCATACTTGGGAAACATCTCCATGGAGGACCTGAGGGAGCAGGTGAATTTTACAGGGCCCTTTCAGCCAGCTGGGTTAGAAGGGAGTCTCCTCAGCTGCAGCCCCTTAGGACGCCTGAAGCTATTTTTAAATCAGTAAAATTAAGAAGTCTGGGGGTTTGAGAGGCTGATTAGCTCCACAGGGCACCTGAAGATCTCAGAGGCAGCTGAGATGGGACAAAGCTTGCCTGCATCACACCTGCCTGTTTCTGCCCTTGAGTGTCCCTTGGCCATTGATGGTCCCTGTTCGGCCAAGGGGCTGCCAAAGCTCCTTATCCTTCAGAAGAGAGATCTGGCTGGATTTGTGTGCCCTAGGCCCTCGACCCTGCAGCCATCCCATTAATTGAATGCTGGTGACACAGGCTGTTCTCTCAGCTTCAACCCAGCCTCCCAGTAACTGCTCCTCAGCCTTTCCTGCTGTCTGTCCACACGTTTACCCACACGAGCACAGGACACAGGGCTTGGCTTGCTGCATCTTTCCCATACTAGAAAAAGCCCAAGACTCTTTTAGAGGATTTTAAATGTTTAGAGGCAAACTTTGCATTTGTTTTGATAAAATGAAAATAGCTGGAGGTTTATGATGATAGCAGCCTGCTGCTATGCCTGCTAGTACAGCAAACCTGCTGCAGGGAAGAATGGCTCTGCGCTCTGCTACTCCTGCCAGGAGCATCCCTGGCACCTCCCAAGACTGCTGCATTTTTCCTCTGGATAAAGCTTGGATTGGCACCTTTTGCCAGTCCTCAGCTCCCAATGTTTTTCATCACTGCCTTTTCTATCTCAGGGGAAAAATAAAACAAAAGCCTGTTCTTTAGGCATTTACATTCATAACAATTTAGCCTGCCCAGCTCCATCCCTGAGTGCCCATCCACCCACCCCTGCACAGGTAGAGCCAGTGGGGACCATTTAATTTGTTTTGTCCTGACACAAAGGAAGCATCTGTGTGGGCGCAAGGGCAGAGCTGCAGCACTGCAAGAGCATTTCTCCACCTCCCCCTGTGTCACTCAACAGGCAAGTAAGGGTCTTGGAGGAACAAAGTTTTCTTGTCATGTCAGATGTTCCTCAGAAGGGTTTGCACCTTACTTAGTACTGGAAAGCTCTGCCACTGCCTCTTTTGTCCACCAAAACAAAGTGCATTTTTTAGCGCCGCAGTAAGAAGACGGCTTCTCTCTTCATCAGTTTCCATCTGCAAGATGAAAATGGCAACAGCCTGGTGGGAGCTTTGCTGGGGAAAAGTGCAGAGGTGCCAAGGGCTCCCTTATCCCTGCCCTGCTTCACACAACCCTGCTTAAATCAAGGAGTAGAATGTAAGCATGGAGCTGGGACTGTACCAAAGGCATCATTTATTTTGACCCTGGCAGGTTGAAGGCTCTAGTATTTACACAGTGGTCCCACAAATCCCAGAGGTCATCTCCTTGGCTCACATAAATTAATGCAGCTTTAAGATAATGGAGTTTATACCAATTTATAGTAGCTAAGACACTGGCTGAAGGTTTCAAGTCCATAGAAAACACTGCAGCAAAGACTTCTTGCTTTTTAATCTCCTTTATGTCTTCTTAACTATACAGAGGTACTTAGACTACATATGCAAATTGAATTATCACTTTTTAAAATACTACACCAATAAATCAACCTGACACATGCCAGCACATGTATTTTCACCTCAATGGTGATTTTTTTTCCAGTGGAGGCATGACCAGACACTAACCACCTTGAGAAGATGGTCATGGAGTAGTTCTAGCATTTTCATCAGTTATCTAATACGCCCAGTATGTTCATCCCAAACCCACAAGGAAATCTGGTTGGAATCTGTCCCAGAAAAGCTATCCTGATAAAGTTCATCTCTGTGCAGTGGGACCAGATCTATATGAAAGTCCTAAAATAATTCTGGGAAAATCTAATATTATGGATTGGTTTGGTGTGTTGTGGGTTGTTCCCAACTTATTTTGCAAGCATCTACCTGCAGTTGTATCAGCTCTCACTGAAGGCCCAAGAGGAAATGCCAAGAGGGGCTGGACCTAATTCTTTGCATTTTTTTCCTTAAGCAAAGAAGCTGTGGTTCCTTAAGTAGGATATGCAGAACTCCTGCTTGCATACACCTCCCACTGTAACATACCTCTCAAAGGTTGCTTTAAAACAGTAGTCAGTGTTGCCTTCATGTACAGCACTGCAGACCTAAAGAAAAGTATGAGAGCTTTCTATACCTCCCAAACTCAGCTCCTTTTAGTTTTTCCTTGCATTAATCTTTTATTCAGCCTCAGAACGACTTTAGCATAAATTTATCATATTGGGTTGTCTTAAAGCATCAGCTACTGGGCTCAAAACCATAAGATTCCTGGTTTCTGTTAAAAAAAATCCCAACAATATATCACGAAGCAGCAAAAAGAAGCAACAATAACTAAAGATCCAAAGGCAAACCCAATAGTCAGTGTTGGCAGGCAATTATTTTCATGCCTTTAATGTTTAAATCTGAAGGCGAGCAGTTAGTAACTCCTATGTTGATAAAGTTCATATATAAACCACTTGATTCTGAAGCATTTAGTTAAAACTTCCTGTGCCACTTATTAGAGGTTGTGCTCCACAAGCACCTACAAGTAGAAACTCCAGACCTTCATGTAGAAAGAGACAAGTTACTGTACAGGTGAGAGCTGCCTCCCCACCCTCAGATCACCCCTGAATTAGCTCCTATCTATCTGTGCATTCATGGAGGGAAGGAGGGAGGGAGGCTGAGCTGGGCACACTTGTCCACTTCCTTGTGTACAGAGACAGGGTCAGCACTTGCTGACAAACTGGCAGCTGGGTCTTTTCCAGAGGCTGCCACACCCCCCAGGCAGTGACCAGCCCTCCTTAGACTTACCTCTCCATGTCTGCCCTTAAAACCTGCCCCTCCTCAGGGACCCTTCCAAGGCCTTTCCCACTGCGACTGGGATTCTTGGCAGAGCAACCAACTCCACCAGAACAAACAATATAGATCCAAACATTCATTCAGAACAAACTCATCTCTTTGGATATGCACCAAAATCACCTACTCAGTTTTAGATCATGTACTAAATTGAATTTATCTAAGTTATGATTGGATTACATGAAATCAATATTAAATGCTTCCCCTTTTTTTGTGGAAAGCATATTGGAAATCTTATTTTAATTTACAGTCTAACTCAGAGCAATTAAAGCATCTTACAATTTCAATTCTGAATATTTTGCTAAAAATAACCACATAAAAGAAAATATTAACTGTAATATTTATTGATGCCTACAAATCTAATGCTTATGAAATACATGCCCCTGATGCTTATACACTGATTATTATAAAGAACTTATTTTAAGTTTGACTCAGAAAAAAAAAGGCTGACTTGGGACAGATATTGCAAAACTTTTGTATCTCAATAAAAAAGACTATCATCATCTGAACTTTATCTTAATTCTGGTGATTGAATTGATTTATTTTTAAACATCATAAGGAAAAAGAATGAAAGTCAAATAGAATAATAAATTACCTGTTTTTAGTTTATTTTGCTGTTTTTTATATCTTGAAACTGTTTCAATTCCCCTGTTTTGATCATACATCTGAACAACAGTTATTTAACTTGACTTTATTAGTGGTGAGTATTTCTTACAAAACTTAAATATGCAGTGGAAGTTTTAATTAAAATTAATAGCACCATCAAGGTTTCTCATTTGCTTTATGGGAAGCAAGGAAAACTTTGTTGTGAAATGCCATAATACATCAGCAAAAGTCCACCAAAACCACTGAAAACAGTAAAAATCAGGTCACAAGTTAATTCATACTATTTCCACTTTGATTTCCTAGCACTTTGGGGAATGGCTTGATCAAATTTTCACTATTAATAAAAAGAAGGGCCAGGAGCAATAACTCTTTTTTAATTTAACCAGTATCTTCAATTAAACACAATGACCTTAATACATGACACGGATGGCCATCTGACTGCATAAAAGAGTTAAAAAATCATCATTCCTACCCCTCAACAAGTCATCCCCTTCTTTTAACAGTTAACCTGCAATGTTAGGAAAGATCAATAATGAGAAAGCTGTGGGGATCTGCAGACCTATCAAATTTTGAAATAAACCCATGAGATTGAAGCCACCTTAATGCTCCTTTCTGGTTAGAAAATTAAATTATGACTAAGAGAAGACTTTGGTATGCCTACTCCTATTGTCTCCATCTCTTTCAAACTGTAAAAAACCAGAAGAACCCAAACCCTGGGGACTGGATCACACAATTGAAAGTGGCAGGTACAGTAATTTAATGAGTACCTATTGGTGGAGCCACAGTAATTGTGTTCACACTGGTTGTCTTCTGTACTTGTAAGGTAAAACACATTAATTGAATCTCATTCTGCTGGAATGTAATCTCATTTGTTTTCCCTCGCAACACAAATCAGTCTCTTGGGAATCAATAGGTGGAGGGTTAAACTGTTTTAAGTTGAGGGTGGTGTTAACTCTGTTCCTCTTTCATGGCTGAGCCCCTGGCAGCTAGGAATTATAAAACAATTTGTATTTATATTCTGGGTTCACTTTCTACAAGTTCAGTGAGCTGAAATGGCCCTGCACAGGTGTCAGAGGGAGAAAGACAGTGTGGAGTTGGGCAGAGTTGGGGAGCTAACAGAGCCAACTTCCAGGGTCTGCTTTCACCCCTATGGATTGCAGCAAGTACAAGAGACTACTTCAGATTTTGGCTCTCTGACTCTATGCTTAAGTGAAGGCTATAAGCAACTAAAACTGAAGAGAAAAGAGTTGTCCAAAGAACGTTTCTGTTCATCTGGTTTAAAATCTCCCCACTCAGCCTGCTTGGCTGCTGGGAATTCAAGTGCTAAAGTCTCAGTTTTGCCAAGAATTTCCTAGAGCTTACCTCAGCTTTGTGAATTGTCTTCCCAAAACCAGGTACCAGAACTAAAGCATAGCAATACTGATGACCATCACACTTGCTACACTGGAGAGATCAGCCTCATTTACCAGCTTGGGGTGCTGAGCCCAGGAGGGTACACGAGAATGAATCCGTGCATGTAGGGAACTGTTAGCCCCAGCCAATGCAGACGTGTAATGATGACTGTAATTCATCACTGCAGATTTTGACTCTCCCTTACAGTGAGGTCTGTGGAGAGCTGCTATCTCATCTCATCTCAGCACAGAGCACCCGTGGCTTCAGTGAGGCTAGACACAGATACAAAAGTCATCTCACTCAGAGCTCACACAAGACTTCACCACTACAAAATACTCACCCATACCTTCCAAAACGAGGGCTTAGATTTGCTTAAGAGCAAAACAAAAAACCCCAGCAAACCCAAACTGGCC
The DNA here is from genome assembly GCA_008694505.1 of Cyanoderma ruficeps. NCBI lineage: Eukaryota > Metazoa > Chordata > Aves > Passeriformes > Timaliidae > Cyanoderma > Cyanoderma ruficeps. Next base: position 11,727,370 of record VZDJ01007754.1, read on the forward strand.
TACAATCAGAAAAGTTAATGAAACCTTGCTTCTGTAACATGCTCTTCCAGTGTGGTAAGTCAAATCCCAAATCCTAGTCCCTGGAGCAGGCTGGAGATGGTGCTGGCTGTCACTGAGGGGCTCTTGGGCAATCCGAGCTGCCAGCCGACTGCTGCCAGACATGATGGAGGTGGTCCAGCCTCCTTTGCCTTTACAGGTACACAGATAGTTCCTGCTCTCACCTAGAATGCATGAACAAAGCTGTCAAACATTTACAATTTTGCACTTGGTAAAAGAATGGGACAACTTTACTTACTACCAGTATGAAAGGGAAATTACCAGTGTGACCACCTGAAAATGCTAAGGATAAGGTAAGCCAAGTCCTAGTTGCATCCTTAATTTGATAACAACTTTATGGACAGTACTAATAATATAATCTAGCAAGAAATATTAAAGACTAAGCAAAATCTTAATCCTTAACACTTCCTAAATACTGTAATGACACACAGTTAGGAGAAATCCATGTGATGATGGAACTGCATTGACAGCCTGAATGGAAAGACATGATGGTAAGCAAAGGCAGAAAATCACGTTCTTCTACTAATATGCACTTAAAAGAACTCTTCACCATGGAAAACAAATGCACACCAGAAGAGTCTGTAGCACAGACAGCTCTATCTCATTTTCTTAGGCTTCAGGGTCAGAAGACCATCATCAGCTCTCAGAGGGAGGGAACTACAGATTCCCCCATCTTTCATACTGCTACACTTCATATTTTGCGACTGATTCTGTTAGTAGTGAAGAATTGGCAAACCCTGGCTTTGAAATGGAAATAGATTTTAGAGGCCATTTCCCTCCTTTAAATACATACCCTAATGCATAGTCAGAGGCTACAATAGCTAGCAAAAAAATTACAAACCAGCACGTTGGTTGCTGCACAAGATAAAAATTCAATATTTATTGAGAAACTCCAGGCTACCATAAAACAGTGCGGTAAGCCGCAGGCCACTGAAGCTTGAAATAAGACAGCTCGATACAAGACATAAAAAGACTTGAGAAGTGAGCAATAAAAATGAAGTTTCTAAATCCTAGGAAGCCAGCAAAAGCCCAGCTGTTCAGTGCAGGGGGACTAGATGCCTCTCGAGTCCCCTGTGAGAAGCTACAAGGGGAGTCACGCTGGGAAAGCACGCTGTGGGCTGAGATATTTGCCTGGCAAGCCTTGCCCAATTCAATCTTTTTATGGCAGGAAGTTTCTCTTTCCCTGCAACTTACTACCTTATTTTTTTTTCTCTCCTTCATCAGTAAAGAATAACAGAAGTATAAGCAACATGCAATAAAAAAAGACTGGCAGCACCTAAATGACCCCATGTTCTCCACCTCACTATAAATAACTCCACAAACTGATACTGTATTTGTTTTTAGGGCTGAGCCTCCAGCACTTATTAGGTAAAGTTTCAATGTTGTTGTTGTTCTTGTCAGATGAATTACAACCAGAAATGAAGTTCAGAAAAACAGAGCAATGACAAGATGTTCAGCCTCACAACAGCAATGGCAAGATCCTTGGGAACAGTCATTTGCCATTCCCTGCATCCAGTACCTCCTCCAGTTGACCATCCTACATTTTCTTTTACATCCTCCATACTCTATATACACCATTCCTCTGTATTTCCAGTTTCTACATTTCTTAGGTCCCTGCACACACAATTAAGTAAAATAACGTTTTGCTGCCCATCAAATCTAAGAGACTGAACACCTGGTGTAAATCTTAGTGGGAGCATTCCTGTTATCTGTTTCTGAACTGTTGCTTTCCCACCCTCCCCATCATGAACCAGCAGCTGACAGCTTTTTTTCCTGAGAACAGCTTTTTTTCTGCTGAACATCAGGAGGTTGCTCTGGTCTCAGGATGAGTCACGGAGACCCAAAACTCCTCCCTCCAACACTGATCACTTAAATCTGTTTTGTATAATTACATATAATCTTCCAATTCTGATGCACAACACATTTTAAAGCCTGTTAGATAAGTCCATTTTCACTGTTCTTCATGAAGACAAAACGCCCCACTGCACTGAGACAGGGCTTAGTTTTCTATCTAGGTTATCATCAGTTTGGATCTGTGCTTTTCCATCAGGGTTGTTCATGAGGTTAAATGTCTACTTGCTTGAGTTTGACTCCACCCTGCCTTACTGGTTACTCATAACCCTCCCCTGCATTTGCTTTTCCTAGGTTAATCAAACAAACATTCCCAGTTCACTCCTGTAGATAAGCTTTGTTCATCTCCAGTAACCCTCCAGGAAGTACCGTACAAACTCCTCTTTCCTGAACGTGATTTATCAGAACTGGATACTCTAATGTCTCACTATTACTTCTCACCATTTAACACATTAAATTCTCACCCAGAAACTTGCCTGTGTGCACACCACTGTCACACTCAGTTTCTTCACAACCACATTAAATTGGCAGCTTCCTTTCATCATTGACTAATCAATCCAGGTATTTTCCCATTACTCTGCTGGAGGGTTCCTGGAGTCACACTACAAATAGTTATTAATCTGTAGGTGCAGTATCTTGTATTTTGTGATAGTACACATTCTTGTAGGCTCATTTCTAACACTTGAAGGACTCAAGTCACCAACAGAAATCAGGTCATTCGTTGAAACTATTACTCACTTCTGATCAGGCTCTGCAATATTTACAAATGAATTCTGACAGTCCTGTAAAAAACTGTCCACCTCTTTGGTACTAATATATTTAAATCCCTCAAATACATGTGGTTTCCGGTTTGCTTTGGCAGCTTCAGACATGGGAACTGGAAGAAGCCTATAAATAATCTTTCTCATGGATGAACCAAAGCTATTGCCATCCTACTAAGAAAAATTGGTTTTGAAGCTTTGTAATTTAAAAAAAAATCCAAAACACACAGAAGAAAAGCCAAACAGTATGCCGAAGCAAAACACTGTAAGGGTTAAAATACTGCACTTGGCAAGCATTTAACTGAAAGACTCGGACAGGGACAACAAATGTGCTCCTAAAAGCTCTTAATACATCTGCCACTGCTGGGCTTGGAAACATCAAAACAAGCCAAAAAGGAAGCAGAGCCGGACTTGCCGGGAAAGCAGGCCAACACACTGGGCCTTAGTTCAGACGAAGACATGACAATGCAGTGACAACAAGAAACGCAGCACCAGGATTAGGCAAATTTCCAACAGCTTTCCGAAGAAAGCATCCCAACACCAGACTAAGGGCTCTGGCTGACCTTTAACCCTCTAATGGAAAAAAAGTATTTACTTCCTGTATCAAACAGTTCCAACCATTTATGTTCGAGAAAAAAAAAGGGGAAAAAAAGGAAAAAAAAAAAAAAAAGAAGAAGAAGAAGCTTTAAGGAATCTGTTTCATAGCAGAAAGACAAGCATACAAGCGTGAGCATCTTTCCGGAGTGACACCAGTTCCTGGGAGGAACTGAATTCCATCCCATCAATCACCTTCATTTTCCATACTGTTTTGATGGAGCACTGTACCCAAACTGCACCACCACTTTTTCTGGCCCTCTCTCTATCAGAAGGGGACGAGAAGGCAGGCACCCACGGGTACCAAACACCTCCGGCCGCTCCCCTGCAGACCGCAGTGCGTCCACAGGCGTCCAACGCACGCCGGATCACTGCCACGGATTTGATGAATCGCACTGAGTTTTACCCGCAGCAGCGGGATTCACAGGGCCGGAAAGCCGGCAGGTTTGAAGCGGCCCAAACTTACCGCGCCGGAGCCGCCTCCCCTCAGCCCGGGAAGCGGAACCGCGGGAGCCCGGCCCGCGCTCCCATTGGCTCGTCCCGCCCCCGCGCGCCCGCCCGCCGGCCCTTCCCGCTCGGGGCCGGCCGGGGCGGCGGGGCCGGGGGCGCTGTGTCTCCAGGGCGACGGCGCCGGGCGAGCGACGGCGCGGGAGGGACACGGGCAACGGCGGCGACAGCAGCAGCAGCGGCGCTACGGCCCGCCGGCATCACGTGCGGCCGCCGCGCCCGGGGGCAGGAAGAGGGGGAGGTGCCACGTGACGGGGCGGTGCCCACCCTCCTCCTCCTCCTCCTCTCCGCTCTTTCTTCCCCCGTCCCGCCCCGTTGGCTGTTGCCGTGGTGACACGGGAAGGAGGAGGCGGGGCCGCCGCCCCACCCCGGCCGCGCCGCAGCCCGTGAGCGCGGCCCCGCCGCCGGCAGCGCCGCCCAGGAGCCGCCGCGGCGGCCCGGAGCATCCGCCGGGCGGGGAGCGGAGCGGAGGCGGCTGCGGCGGCGGGCACAGGGCGGGGCGGCCGATGGCGGGGGGGTGAGGAGGGGCCGTCGGCAGGTGCGGGTCGGGCGGGCGGTCCGCGCTGGCGGGAGGATGCGCGAGTACAAGGTGGTGGTGCTGGGCTCGGGCGGGGTGGGGAAGTCGGCGCTCACGGTGCAGTTCGTGACCGGCACCTTCATCGAGAAGTACGACCCCACCATCGAGGACTTCTACCGCAAGGAGATCGAGGTGGACGCCTCCCCCTCCGTCCTGGAGATCCTGGACACGGCGGGCACTGAACAGTTCGCCTCCATGCGGGACCTCTACATCAAGAACGGGCAGGGCTTCATCCTCGTCTACAGCCTGGTCAACCAGCAGAGCTTCCAGGACATCCGACCCATGCGCGACCAGATCATCCGCGTCAAGAGGTGACTTGCCCGGCGGCCGCTCCTGCGGCGGCCGCGCCCGACGCCCACCTGCGGCCCGGCCCGGCCCGCCCCGCCGGGGCCTGCGGGCCTCCCGCCCCCCCCCTCCGTGCCCTCCTCCCCCGCCCCGGTGCCCGGATCTCCGGCCCGGGGGCTGCCCACGCCCGCTCAGGTGCCTGCCCCGCGGCTCCCTTCCCTCTCCCGCCTGCCTCCGCTCTGCCCTGGGCGGCAGGGCATTGCCCCCATCCCGCCGCCCCCTCCGGAGCCGCGCCCGCAGCCCCGGGCTCCCCGTGGGCGGGCGCCGGCAGGGGGTGGCGGAGCCGGGGGCAGGGGCCGGGGGCTCCGGCGGTTTCCGCCGCTCGCCCTCCCCCCAGTCGCGTGTGCGGGGAGTTTGGGGTGCTCCCGTATGGAATACGGCGGAGAATCTGGCCAGAGGCTGGAACCGTGGGGGCGGAAAAGCAGTTTCCCAGTGGTGTATCGGGTCAGCCAGCCCTCGAGTGCACTTTCTTGGTGGACGTGGTGTGACCGGTGTGCAGGGGAAGCACCTGGATGCTTTCGTTCGGCAGACGAGAGGTCTGCCTGTTCAGATACCTGCATAGGTATTTCCATGAACTTCCCACTCTTAGAAGTGCAGGGCGCCAGCCTCTTTCTCAGTGGAAGTGACGGCTGTGAATGTTAGGCCTCATGTATGCTGGTATTTCTCTTAAATTTCCCACGGTCTCGTTGCCAGCCGCTCTGTTAGGAGCGAGCCCACGGTGGTGAACCACCGGTGCCTACTGCCAGTTTGTTTTTATGATCGCTGCGTTGTTTAGATGTGCATCAATCAGTCAGATGTCGGCGGCTGAAATGCGGCCAGTCGCGCTAAAATAAGGGTAGATGCACCATTTGAAATCATAGCAACCGTTTGAACCGGAGCTTAGATGAGAAAATGCCGCTGGCCAGATCATCGCAGACAGAGGTCTGTTACTGCCCGTCGAGAGAGGCTGTAATTATATCGCAGAACTGGTTGTAGCTTTGGCTTGGACATCTGAAAGGCAAACCCTTGTAAATAACTTAGTTGGACCACATCTGTTGGATTTGCATCTTAATGTAGGGTAGAGCATAAAAGGTGATGATAATAATAATGGCTAATCATATGGTCGGGTATGGTCTGTTCACAGAAACTGCCATTCCAGACCAAGGCCTGGGGAAGATGTATTTTGAAATTGGGGAGGAGGGTGAGTAGGGGAAAGGGGAGGGAGGAGGCAAAGTGATGCTATTTTTAAAGACTTGCAACTTTTCCATAGTGGGTGTTTCTTAATGTGTGTCCTGACTTTTTCAGTGGAGATTTCTATAGACCAATGTAGTGCAGTTATTTTGAATTTCTTATGAAAAATGCATTTTCAGATCCTTCTATCCTTATCATTCTCACATACCTTACAGAAAAACGTTTTTCTTTAACTAGTTCAGGTAGACTTTATTCATTAATAAATGCTTTTGGTTTTCTTGTATTTAATCATCACTATAAATTCATTTAGCTTCTGAGTTTATATCTGTGGCTTTTGCAGCTTGCTTTGTACCTTGCTCTGGAGCATCTGCATTCAGACCCCAGGTGACGAGCTGTAGATAGGTGAAGCAGAATAGAAAGCAACTTGGACTTCCATAGTTACATTGACTCAGCACTGCTGAGAGTGGGTCTAAACGCTGCTCTCATTTTTCATCTGCCAGCTCTTTTACTGCAAGACTCCAGCTTTAGGCTTTTGGTTAGATATTTTGTGAGACATATGAGCAACATTGTAATCCTAAATTTCATTTATGCAGAGTAATCTAAATGCAGCTGAAATCCTGAAAATTTTAGCAAGCCCAGATAATTTTAATTGAGTTGTAGTTGAAAGGAATATGATGCATTAAAAGGATGTAGCTTCAGCAAGGGTACCAGATTTTTACTTGTTAACTTGCCTGATTTACATTTGTGGGTTGTGGTGGGGGTGTTATGTTTTGGAACTTAGGTTCGCAGGCAGTGTAAGACCTAATGTGCTGTAGACTTAAGCTTGCATCTTTTCTTACCAGCTGAACCTGAAAAATGCATATTTACAGATACAATATGCATCTGTACAAGTACTTCTAAATTATAATTTACATTTGCAGAAAGGCATTTAATCCATGTTGAGAAACAAATAATTGTAGTACTATTTTCTTGGGTGTTTTGGATGACAACTATATGTTTATATTGATACAAAACCATGTTCTGAAAATCTCTAAACTTTAGTTGTACCTGAAAACCAATTGGGCAAGTCTCTAACTGGTAGGTATCTGTGCCTTTTACATATCGTCCTTGCCATTTTGTTTTATTATTGGATGAAAGAATCCCTGTGTTATACCATAATTAGAGAGTAATTTTAATTACTCTCCCAAGAAGTAGAAAAGCCAGTTGAAATTCCCTGTTTGGGTTAAGAGATGCACACTTGAGTCTTCTGCTTCCCTGGTTTAACCACTCCATACCAGGCCAGCTAAGCTAAGCGAGTCCTTTGCACCACCTGATGAAGCTGAGTGATCTTAGAGGAATGAATGACATGTTCATGAATGAAAGAGAGGAAACAAGCGGGCCTTCACTTAACTCTGAAGCTTAGTGGTTAGAAGAGATTGAGATCACTCTTGCCACTCTAGTTTCTGTTCTCTTTAAATGGCTATTTAATATTAGCACATAAATAGGCTTAGTCTGAAATCCGGCTCTGCCAGCTTGCAGAGGACTCCCCTAATGGTAAAACTATGAAGTTGAGCTTCCTTGTGTTGTGTGTGTAGGCCTTGCATCCCTTTCAGTCATGGTGCACAGCTTTGTCAAGAGTGGAGGATGTCTCCACGGCTTTTAAACAGGTAGTTAAAATTCTTTCCTGGGAAATGTTTTAAATGTAAACAGTATTCCTCTTTTCAAAGTAAAAAAAAAAATGTTTAGATCTTTCTAAGAGAGAGTCCGGGTGCTTTACCTTCAGAAGGGAGCCCTGCCAGTTCTGAGTGGATGAGTGCACCCCCAGCAGCTCTGCCTAGACAGAGGATGAGGAAGAGGTTTCAGAAGTGCTCGCTGTACTCTGGGCTGGAGTTTCCTGCAGCACAGAGTGCTGCCAGCCTTGGATGAAGGATCGTGGTGGTACAAAATCACAGCTGCCATTCTTCTTCCTCCAGATGCTTCATCTGAAATGCCTTGGTCCAATCCCAGTTTGGGCACCTAGTACTGGTTTCTGGACCCTGCTTGTGCCAAATAGGTCCATTAAGCCTCATTTCTTGATTCTTGCATATGCTGAAGATTTGTACTGCTAGGAAGATGGAGTGTACATAAGGTAGCTTTGAAGACTACTTACTCTCTGTATTCAAGAACGATAAAGAGAATCAGCTGCTGCTTTACTGCCTCCTGGTGAGATAATACACAAAGTATGTTACCTGTGCATTGGTAGGTGTTGCAGCTCTTGGATTTACACAGGCTTAGCAGCAAAGAATTGATTTGTTTGTGCTGCCGACAGAACTCACCATAGTTTCACAATGAGCTGTTTTCTGGAGAAACCTTCTATTTGTGAGAGCAGGGCTAAATTGGATGAGTGGGCCCATGCCAGTGAAGGTCTGCAGTGAAGGAAGAAGAGAAGCTGTCAAAAGAACAGATTGAAAGTGGTACCCCACTTAGACGTCGAGGTTTAGAGGTAATTAGTGAGTATGAAGATTAGGCAGTGTGAATTTTATTTTTATTTTTGTGGAAAAACACTTTTGTGTTTGTCTGTTGTCTGTAGAGAGCTTTAGAAAGCTCTCTAAAGAGAATCTGCTGGTATTTACCAAACACTGAATTTTTATTTACCAAATACTGAATTTTAATTTTTAATATGACTGCCACTGTTCTTCTATTATGAAGGTATGTTTAAAACTCACTGGATATCAATTCTAGGTGCTTGCTTAGCCTTCAGTAGTGTGATTTCTCAATCTATTGTATAGGCATTTTTATGGTGTTTTTTTCAGTTGAATTCCATGAAATAGGAAAGTATTATTTCTATTCAAGCAGAAAACTAGAGCCTAGAAATAAAAATGAACTCCAAGTTAATTCAGAGTTCTTCACTTGCAGTAATTTCTCTAGATGTCTGACCTGTGCTTTAAGTACAGGACTGTTGTGTTCATATTTTAGAGACCAACACAGCGTACTTAAAGTGCTTTTCTCAAAAGTGCTATTTTATCCAAGTAGTGAAAAAAACCTCCTTTTCATTAATCTAATGCTTTTTCTCTAGAAGAAAAAGCCTAGAAAATTTATTTTATTTAGATTGGCTGAAAATGCAGACTAAATTATGTAAGTATATTACTATGAAATATCACAGAAATATGTCTTTGATTTGACGTGTTCTTCATGTAGCTGTGGTTTATGATCAGGATGAAAACCTGTCCCTCCCAGTCTAAGGATTCTGTGTAGTAATTTGAAACATACAAGAGATGTAATTATTGGAATTTATTAATTATAAAAATCAGCATCTTCAGTCAATGATAATTGATGTATTTAGTGGCTTAATGGTGATTAAGTCTGGAGAACTATATTTGAAATTACAAATTGCTCAAAACTTTAGTTGAAAATATTGCTTTTCAAGTACTATGGAATCAAAGTATGGTTTTTATTCAAAGAACACAAGACCTCTTTAAACAAGGTTGAATTTTTCAGTTTTCTGAAATTCTATGTATGTTGCATCCTTATTTTCAGAAAGTATTGTTTCTACTTTTGAGAAGTAATTGGAGAATTCTTCATAAACACTGGTATAACACCTCCAACCACAAACATGGCTTCAGCCTTTCAGGAAGAAATGCCGAAGTGTTTGGTAGAAGTGAAATACAAAAAGTCCTGTTTCTTCTGAAGTGTACTGTGTGCAAAGCTTGACAAATGTCTAGGGATTTTCATAGGTGCTAGCTATGTAGAGATGGCAGAAATAAGCACACACTGAAATCTTTAAGTCTTTTTAGCAAGAGTTATTTTTCTTCCAATAATCTTAATGTAATGGATTGAGTACTCACCTTTAGGCAAAAAAGGCAGAGTGGGTAAATGCATGCCCCCATTCTCCCCTTGGCCAAGCTCCCAGCCACTCTTGTGTACCCATCAGATGAAATTTAGGACTTCATTGGAAGAACTGATTAACAGATTCTAAATGTCAGCAAATGTTTGTACATATTTAAGTACAATAGAAGAACTCTACTGCTCTCCCTTTTCCTTTTTTTTTTTTTACTTAGCTAAGGGACACCTCTGGATAGCTGCTTATCAGGTGGGAACCTCATCGATTTATAAGAACAAAATGTAAATACTTTAAGCATCTGTAGAGATAGAAAAGAGTGGTAGACAGAAGTAGTGAGTCATACCTAATTGACTGTATATAATATCAGAACCTTCAGCTGTCTGGCCATCTCTTTATTGTGTTTTATTGGGGAACTGATGCGTAGACTGTCCTGGAGAAAGTGTCTGTAATAGAACGACTACAACTCAGATTTGTGCTCTCGTGTTTTTAAAGTAACTTTAGAGACCAAAAGAAACATTGTATAGAGTTTAGATTAATTTTTTGTGTGTGTGTGAATCTACCTTTGTTTTAATTTGAAAGTAATGAACTAATTCTGTCAGATAAAATTATAGGTTCCTACAAGTCATCTACAGACAATCCTCTAAAAATGCCTCTGACAATGTGCAATTTTAAGCTATAGAAGATTATTTTAAAGTTGTTTGGCTTAGTCTTAAACTCAGATATTTCAAGGTGCTCATGCATCTTCAGAACTTATAACATTTAATGTTCTTCTGTAGTAAGGTTTGAGTTTAATTACATATTTTCAGAGTTCTCTTGACTCTTCCCTCCACACTCTCCCACTCTCACATTCTTAATAATCTGAAATACTCGTATTACTTTGAATTTCATTGAGTGGAAAAATTAAAAATTGAAGACAATGCTTATAACCAGAGTGTTCTAATGTGCTGGGGTTTTTTTGCTGTTTCCCTGCTCCCTTACCACCCCCACGGCCTAGTCCAGATAATTTTATAGGTGTTCCTTCCCAAGTTTTACTTATTTTTCTCTGTAAGGTAAAGTGACATGGTAGTTTTCATATATGAACACTGAATATAAATATTTTTATCCCCTCCTGCTTTTTAGGTGTTCTTTGGACTTTTATTGAAAAAGCCAGGTAGGCAAGCTCCTTTTGTATGCGTGTTTAGTTTAGATTGTGCTAGTTTAGAGTATAGTGCCTCTTTTTTTTTTTTTTTTTTTTTTTTTTTTTNNNNTTTTTTTTAAATGCCTGTATTCCTTAGCATCATCTTCTGGGTTTGGATCTTAATTGCTGCTGTGGCTTATGTTGTTGTAGAGATTTGTGGATAATTTTTGGATAGCTACAATTATCGAATAGTAGAACAGTATGTGGCAAGACTTCTTAAATTTGTTTTTGGTTGTGCAGTATTGCTTGATTGTGTCTGTGTTGTAAAAATGCTATTTAATGTGTTAAAGGCCAAATGTAATCATGACTTTAATTGCTTTCATAACTTAGTTCAGTAATATAGCATTAATGCTTGGGGTTGAATGTTTCCTACCTTGCTCTTCATTAGGCAGTTTTGACACAGATTTTTGAATATTTGGAAAATTTTATTTTAAAAAATCATTGCTTATTAGAATTTCTAGATTTGCATTTGAATTTCTGTTTTGCCGAGAGGACAGTAATTCTTTAAATACTGTTTTTTATAGCCAACACGGTTGGCAGTAAGTTTAAGATTTTCTTTCAAAATAATTCTTCAGTTGGATAGTGTGTGGAGAGAAATAAGTTTCATTCTTTGGTCAAACATGAAACATTCTGGGCAACATTATGTTTAGTTAAAGTTCTTATGTTATCAGGCGTACTTTTAGACCAAAATTTCTAAAATAGACATTCTTTGGCTGTTGGAAGTTTTTAAATAAAAATGTGAAATGTCTGAGTGGGTGGATCTCCCAAAAAAAGATCAAATCCTTCCATTAAATTTCTTTTCTAGTTTTCTTCTTAATAATTGAATGTCAAATTTTTATTTCTTGTACCTAAGAAAAAACATGGGGTTACTGGTTATTTAATTTCTGGAGCATTACAAGTGTTGCTCAAACATTTTTTTTCCTCCTTGTAAATTGTGTAGGTGGTATGTGGTGATAACATTTTGAGAGAGAATAGGGAAGCAATTGGGACTGCAGTGCTAAATTATCCTGGCACGTAGTGACGTGTAGAAAGATTTATGGATAAAGATTTTAAGGTAACAAGAACTGTAGCTATCTGCTGCTATGGGCTCTCTTATTCATTAGCTTACTTCTGCACTGTTCTGGGTTTGTTTTCCAGAGGTTTCCAATACAGGACTACTATTCAGTTTTTGCTGCACTAAGGCAAACACTATAGTCTAGGTACAGTTTACAATGATGAGTGCAACTTGAACACTTTCTTTGTCAATGGATTGGATGCATTTTGGCAGCTGTGTTGTCTTAAATCCTAGTCTAGACAAGAGAATTAAAGGTGTGTTATGAGCACGTTATCCTTTCTGAACATTAATGTCATGGGACTTGCTCAATTAATTGGGTGCTATACTCTTCAAAAATGCAATGGTGAATATATTTTAATTCTTGGCTTTGTTAGCCCTAGACTAGGTGAAAGATCAGATGAAGGACAGAAAAACAAATGGAGTGTTTTTTAGAGTTTATTAGTTTGTTTTGAAATATTGCTTGTGTCTTGTAGATAGAGCTTTAACAATTTAAAAAAATATCTTCTGCAAAAGCCATGGTAATGAGAAAGACATTAAAGCATTTTTAAAATATTAGGATGTAATAGTATAGGGTAGTGGTCTGTGGTAAAATAAAATACATTTCTTACTTTGTAGAATGGTTTGGGGACTTCCATTATTGTTCTGGTTAACAGGTAGCCACCTTAACTAAAAGATTAATAGTGTTTGAGATTCCCATGTGAGTTTCAACTCAACTACAATTTAATTTGAACTGGAAATAAATTGGATAGGGCACTGAACTTAAGTGCTCTGAATGTTGTGAAGAAGAGCTTTGATCCTGGATTTCTAATTGCAAGAAAGGATGCTTTCAAGAAATAGCCAAATAGGTCACCACTAGCCTATATGCATATCTGCTGAATTATGAGCAAGTTTTCATAGGACAATATTTGAATTGTTTGCCCTCTTACTTCTAATATATTTTACAGTAAAGAGTATAAGACAGGACTGATCAACCTACTTTAACTGATTAGATCTGGTTGCAGTGTCCAGCATTGCTGTAACATCTTTTTAACTCCTGCACTGCTTACTTGAAACGTTTTATAAAATAATTGGGCAGCTTCTGTCTTTTCAAAAAGCTGTGAACTTTATAAGACCAATATAGAAATGCATAAGTTCTCTCATTGAGAATTCCTTTTCTTTTGAAATGTCCATTCTATGATTTTAATTTAATTTATAAATTTTAGAAACTCCTTGGTTTTGGTCAAACTAAACAATGCATGCAAAATGTTTGGGGTTTATACCATTTTCCCCAGAATTTATAAATTAGAGGGGGAAAAAAATCTGGAAAAAAAATCTGGGTTTTTTTCACCCATTTCATTCTGTATTTAGCAATGCAGAATGCTGAACAAGTGTATTTTTTCGAACTGTGACTTCAGTCCTAATTTGTTTACTGCTACTTGTAAATACGTGTTTTTAGGAAGGTATGTTTTCAGTCTGTGGATTACTTTCTACTGCAGGAAGAACTTGGTGTATTCAGTTTTTCCTAGTAGTAGTCTTCTATCTCCAGGTTCAGAATTTGCCCCTCTTCTGCTGAAATAATTCTGCCGGAGACCTGTCACACAGTGGTGTTCTCTGGTTTAGTTGTGGGGGTTTTTTAGCTTCAGGAATTCAGGTTGGGGTTTTTATTAATAATTTGGAGGGCAGAAGATGATCATGTTGAACTATTTCTTCTGGGGGATTTTATCAGATGCCTTTCATACCCTTCTAACCCCACATAGCAAAAAATCTAACTGGTCTGTTTGTTTTTCAGTCTCTAGTTAAATCCAGGCTCTCCATCTCGGTGCTTAAAGATGGCATCTGCTCTGTTAGTTTCAGTGCAGTTAGAGTCTTAGTAGCTGACATGCAGGTCACTCCCTACAATGCCTGGAAGAGAGAAGAATGAGTCACCTTCTGTTGGGTTAAGGCTGCTGCAGTCCACTGACAAAGTCCAAGTGATAGTGTGGAGTGAATTCTCCCATTGCTTTCTTCCTTTTGGGTGTGGTGTTAGGTTTGGAGGGAGGGGAGTGGGGGTTGTCAGTGTGGTACCACTTAAATCTGTTTGGTCTGCTTGGATTCTTTAACAGATAAGCTCCTCAGGATGCTTGGAGGCTTTGGAGGTAGGAGAGGTTGGTTTCATTATTGTACCAAATGTGCAGGATGCAAGCAGGCACTTCTGGCGTCGATCTTCTGAACATGCAGTGCTCTGGAACAGATGCCTTTTTTTAACATATTTTTCCCCAATGCCAACCTTCTGTTTTTATGCATTTCATTTAGAAATAAATGAGACATGGGCCTTAAAAGAAAAAAACACTAAGCTGTTTTGGGTCATTTGCTTAGGGATCTGCTTTACTCATAGTATTAAGTATAATACTGTTGCAGCAAACCACTCAAACTACCAAGTCATATATGCAGAATCTTTTCTCTTGAGAAACAGGATTGGCCACGGGTCAAAACACTTAAAAAAATGGGAGAGGAATGGAAGTCAGTATATCATCATGAAGCAATAGCTGACCTTTCCTGAAATATTATGGTCACCTGTTCTAGGGGAGTCTTCTGGTGATCATTAACTATATGGGATATCAATTTTATATTTTCGCAGTAACTTCTTAATCTAAAGAGAATAAGCAGTCCTGAGAAATCACTTGGTGCCGGTCCTGATACCTTTCTATTTCTTGTACATCCGATCTTTTTCTGTTGTTCCTTTGGGATCTGTGAATTTGCCTTTGTATTTGTACTTACCATCATAGTGGTACATCTTCAACATAGAGATTGAAAGAGTATTTTCTAAACCTCTCTTGCAGTTTAGTGGTTAGAACAGTCTTCTGGGAAAAGCAGATGTGAAACTCCTGTGACTAAAGGAGGTGTGTGGTGCAGGTCTGTCACTTCATTGATCAGGGTTGTAATCACTGTTCTATGTTAAATGTGAGAAACAGCCTTGACAACACTTGCTTTTATTCCCAGGACTTTCTGTGGAAGTGATATCTGTTGTGGGTTTGTTGACTATCTTACTATTGTTGTGTTAGTAGACTCAGTAAGCAATGTTTAGTGAATCAGGCCTCTTGAGGGACTTGGCTGCTTGCATAAGTCTGCAGAGACCTTAGGTGTGTGACCCTGTTTTGGTTCCAGTATGTAACTCAGCTGGGCTTGCACAGCTCTAGGCCTTCAGACAGATACCTTGTTTTGACAAAAACTTTGGGTGCAGCTTTTCAAGAAATTTAGTGGAGAGGAAGAAATTTTGTGGCGCAGTCTCTTGGTCATGGACCTCTAAATGCTTCTGTAGTACCAGTATATTTATCTACCTCAGTTTTGCTTTCTCACAGAGAAATATTTGCCATCAGAATGAGTAAATCTCTCTACCTCCTTTTTCACATCAACTTTATTCTGTATGTTTTGAGCAGTGAGTTTCTGAATGCCTTTGTATGACTTTTTTAGTATGGAAAATGGAGTAGGCTGCAGACTTGATGATCAAATCATCCACAGCATAGGCCTAACAAGTCTTGTACTTCAGATGCCTTCCTTCTCTAGGAGTTCTTTGCACAGCTGATATTATATTGCTGTTTATAAAATTTTATTTGGAGTAGATTCTGCTTGGATGTCTATTCTTATACAAATAGTTGTCTGAGAGATGATAGACTCTTTCCCAGGAAGAAACTGGAGAGGAAGATGATATCAGGATAGCTGTTCAAGAGTCCATAGAGTTTTAATGTTAAGTATCAAACAGGAAGAAGCTTAAGTAGTTTGCCTTCATTGGGTATCTCTTCTGTCTGTCTCTCAGTTTGGTCGTCTGCAGCCTCACTTAACATTAGATGCTGCAGATGCTCAGCAGTCTCTTTTTGTGCCATCTGTTTCTCCAGTAGCTGGTATAGGTTGGCCATGTGAGAGAATCAATAGTTTTGTGCTCCTTGGTCCTTGATGTTCTAAAAAATTTAGGCACAATGGCACATTCTAGAATTTTACTCAATCCAAATATTCCCAAAATTCATTAAAACTGGGGAGCCCCCAGGCTGCCTGCTGGTGTGGTGCATGTGTGGCTATGTTTTGATAGGAGTGGGGTTGAAGAGTCCTCTGCTGCCTTTAAAGATAACATAATGGATCAGGCGATAATTTTTCCTGAACTGCCTGAATGGATATCTAATAGTCTCTCCTTTAATCTGGGACCATACAGGATGCAGTTGTTCCATCTGGGATTTTGTAACCTCTGTTACTTAACAAAGTATCACTGTCTTATTATGTAGTTGCTGCAAATTTCTAAGTCTGTTTTGCTATCTAGCAGGTTTTAGTCAAACTTCTTGTAACTCTTATTTCTAATACTCTTGTAACCAGATTTCTTAGCAACCAAAATCAGATACTTGCTGCTCATCAGATGAATCTGTTAATGACTGTTGGCAAGGCATGCTGTTCCTATTGCCACTCTGAGCTCGTTTTTACATTGTGGGAATGGTCCTGCTGCCACCAGGCCTTTTGCCCCTGATTTTGCACTGACCATGTAATTGGAAGACTTGCCCCTCATCTCTGTGAAGGTGGTTTTCAGCAACCATGATGAGCAAATGCAGTCCTTGGACAGCCTCCTGATCAACTGGAGCTATTGTTCCTTTCATCTTTTTGATTTACACTGTTGGTTACACCTGTAATTGCCAAGAGCTCGGCTATTGGGTTGCAGTGGTCTGTAGACAGGACATGTGAACATTTAACAGGAAGCAGGGCCCTTTCTCAAGGGAAGGAAGTGACGGGCACTTGCAGATGATAGGCACCCTCCATCACAAGACTAAACTGTAGCAGGCACGTTCAAAGGGCCCTTATCTCTAAAAATTGTATCACAAGAAACTGAAAATAAACATCATGGTAGCTTGATGGTGGAAAGGTGATTTATCCAGACTGCTTCATCTTAGGTACTTTAGTAACTCTTAGTAACAAATCCATGCTATTTAGGGTTTACCTACCAAAGTTTACAATGTAACTCTCTTATGAAAGGGAAACAAAATATACAGAAAGCTGCCATCAAAGTGCTGGAATTTAAGATGTCCAAATTGCTCTGGAGCATAAGGAAAAGGGAAGGAAGGTGCTAGGAATTGCAGGGCTTGCTAACATGTCCCTAGGCTTGATAGGGATACATTGGAGAAAAAGAAACAACTGTGTGTGTACAGTTTTCACCTCTGGAAAGAATTGCTGCATTGTAGGCTTTACAGAGGAAAGAAGTATGATTTTTGAAAAAACAAAATATTTTCTTTACATGGCTTGTCAAGAACTTGATCATTCAATATAATTGCCTTACCTATTTTATGAAATAGGAAATTTAGGAAATAGGATATTGCCTTTCCTATCTTTTTCTCACAAACTATCTTTGGTAAAAAATACACCAAAAAAAAAAAAAGAGAAAAGCATTATTTTTTAAATGAGACAAGTATATTCAAGAAAGAAAACAAATAACCTAAAGGTGTGAAATCGCATAACTTGGTGAATGTTGAATTCTCCTCCAGATGGTTTTTAGTCAGAAATAGTGACTGCCATCGTGGTAGCTTCATCTGCCAGAGAGGGACAATGGTAAGCTCAGCCTTGGATGAAAGCTAAGAAGGCGCAGCTTGAAAGTCCATCATTACTCTAAAATTAAGCAGTTGTATTACCTTCCTAGCTGGGATAATTAGACTGGTAATTTAAGTTTACATTCTTCTCCAAGAGATGATCAAAACGTTTGCTTTGAAAGACTTTCTGTCTGTCAGCAAGAAATGTGGTTAGATTAAAAGGACTGGGAACAGACTGGGCTTCACACCTCTGCACACACCTTCAGATTAATTGGAATGGCCTTTCTGAATAGGACAACTTAATGTGGAAAAAATAATTAGTGAACTATTTTCAGGAAATTCTAGTTACCAATTAGTGATTCAATGAAGAAGGTGTAATGGACACTGGGGTGTGTGTATAGTACCTTTAAACATAGTATGTTTCTTAAAAGAAAACCTTCTTTTTCCAATATTTCAATATTTTTCAGATATTTTCTTACTGTTACTTTTGAGGGTTAAGTATACAAATTACTATCCTTTCTGAACCTAAAATCTGACAAATAGACATGTAAATATTTGGGTAATAGTTTGTTTCTTAGAATAAAATAAAGTACTTTTTTTAGAATTGTTTGCTCAGAAAGAGAGACAGTTAAAATGTATGTGTATGTAAGGCATAGACACAAATACATTCATATATGTACACAAGAGGTTTTCAGTCTTTCAGCCATCTGGAGTCAGGACTCAGGATAAAAGGAAAAAAAATATATGAATTCCATCAAGTTCTGAAGTCATCTTCGGTTTAAAATAATTTAAAATAGGCTTTGTCTACACGTGAAAATTCTTTCACCAAATTACTTCTGAACAAGTTTGTTTAAACCAATGTAAAGCCACATTGTTTGTCTCATACCTAATATGAGCAATTTTAAAATTGGTATCCATGTGGGAATTCGCAGCATTTTAAAGAAGTTTCTTATGTTGGCCTGGCTTGTTTGTGTTTTCTCCCTCTGAAAAAAAAGTTATGTCAGTAAGAGATGTAGGCACTGATTTGGTTCTGTTTGCCTCTGTCACACACCCGTGCACTGGTTGCTTTTTCTGTCAGCGAGCAAGGCCCATCCTCCCCGTCTTGGTGTCTCGCTGGGTGACAGCGGCCATCAGCCGGCACGGCCACTGGCAGGACGCCAGCGCGGAGCCGCTCCCCTGCCTGAGGGATGCTGACAGCTCGAGCCTTGGGCTCTGACCCTGGCACTGCTGACACGGCTTTGGCACAGCCAGGTGGCCACATCCCCAGAGATGCTGCTGGAGTCCCAGGGGCCAGCCTCGCTGGTAGGGTTAACAGGTACGAGATAAAACGGGCTGCAGGGTTGGCTGGCTGCCACAGAGGGTCTTCGTGGACAATAAAATGACTGTCAGACAGGTTAGTAAAACTCTTCTGGGAAAAAAGAGCTTTTTATAACCTAGACTAGGCCCAAGGAAATTAACATTTATATAGTAGTTAAAATATAAATAGCTTGACATTTGAGATGATGAGTGTATCTGAGTTTCTCATTCTAGCTGGCTCCATTTTGATAGTTAATCAAATATTAAATTTGAGAGATACATACACACGTCAATGTATGTGAGGAAAAGTAAAATGTTTAGATTTCACTGTTTTATTAGATACCCTGTATTTAATGTCACCTTATAAACAAGTTCTTGCTAAGAAATTTCTAGATATTTGAGTGGATTATATTCACAACACTGATTCAGAAGGAAGTAGTCTGTTGCTTATCTTTAATTAGTACTGGTCGTGTTGTAGAAAGAATGAAGAACTCTCCTAAGAAAAATATTTCTGAATTTTATGCTCAAGATAGAAGGGAGGTTATTAGGAAATTTTTCCCTATATTTATCTTTATTCCACTTAGAGGTAGCATGTTGGAGGCAGTGTTTTGTATCTGAAGATGAACGAAAATTTATTTTAGTAAGAATAAACAAGTAACAAACAATCAAAAAATCCTGACAGTTCTGAAGCTCTTATTTCGGTCTGTTCATCTTTAGATATGGAAACAGTTTCACTTAACAAGATGATATACACTTTTTAAATAAAATCTCTGGAAAGTTGAGGTGTTGAAGATGTGACTTCTTAAACCTATGGAGAATAAAACCTTCTTGGTGTTCTGTTTATTCTAAAGTTCCAATTATTTATAGCAGTCATATGGTAATTAGATAAATTGGTCTGTAAGATAAGGGCCACCAACTTTCTGAAGTCATGGCAGAATGGTTTTGCTTACCAAGTTGAAAATAAAATGTCCTGGTAGAAACTTGGCAGGAGTGAAGAGGCTTTCACAGCATCTGCTCAAGTCAAGGCCTTGGATTTTTTCTTTGTTGGTAGAGAACAGTTTGACTATGGCTGAAAGGACATGAAATCAGAATATCATTTCTGCAGTAAAAGAGCAAATGATAACATTTATACTGTTTTGTCCTGAATTGGTTCACTGTATCAGTGTGGTCACTTGCTTAGAGTTTCTGTAAAATAGTCCATCTTTTGAAAAATATCCAGAGTTGTACCCTAATTGTACCATTGTGAGGAAGATCAAAAAAAGAGCATTTTTTACAAAGTTTTTTTATGTGCATTGTAGAATGTTTTTATTAGCTAGAAGGACATTAAGCTGTATTCTTCTTTAGTTTCTAGGGCAACGAAAGTCTGCTTTGAACTAGACACACAAATTCTTTTCAGGCTATGCAGTATCATAAAAACTCTGGTATCTACCTGCCTTAGCTTCTACATGGCGACAGATGAGAGAGCAGACGTTCAGGCCAGGTTGTTTGCCAATTAGCCCTGTTATTTTTGCGTTTTTTTCTTAAGTTTTAGTGACCTGCAGCTAGGTTCATTGCAATCAGTCAAATTCTTTAAAAAGCAAATAAATAAAAGCCTCTGTGGAACTGCAGATTGTAAAAGTATGTAATGCTCAATTCTGCAGACTAGATCGTGGCAATCAAATTATCAGAGGTGAATTTTGTGACCCAGGCTTGCATTTCAGGAGCCAGATCTGGGTAATGCCAGAAGTCAGGAGCACAGACTTTTTGGAGTAAAAGGTTCTTACCTCGAGATGGAAAAGAAACTGTTTCTTTCTCTGTGGTTCCAACTGGACAGGACAATACAGTCGTTCCTGAACACTAATCCTTTGGAAGTGGGTGATACTACTAAGAAGGTTTTGTATTAATTGTTAGGCCTATTCTTGAAGACTGTAAAAGTGTGATTTTAATGAGCTAGAGAAAATCCTATTAGAATAGTTTAAACTAGTTTTGCAGGGGAATTTTTATCAGTGATTATAAATTGGTTAAAGTAATGCAAGAGTGTGTTGGCTTTGAAGAATGAACTAATACTTTAGAGGACTATAATCTTCTGGCCCTTTTAAAATGCATATGCATTTCACTGTTTTTTGCTATTTTTACTTTATGTATCCACTAAGAAGTTTCACTTTTTATACTTTAAATAAACAGGGATTAAGAGTTTGAAGTTGTCATTAACTTATGCTTGAGCTTTAGTTAATTCTGCAAAACCTGGTTAGTTCATTTTGCTTTCAAAAATTCTAAGATATATGTCTGTCTTGAGTCCTGTAAGTATGATTATGACTTCCTCTACATAAATGAATAGTTATAAATATTTATATAACTTTGTCATTTGTTTCTCAGCCCATTTTCTACATAAACAACCATTATGCAACTCAGTTGTCTGCTTGTCTCATCTTCCTCCATTACCTGCTAGTAAATTTTGAACTCTACAGTGCTATTGAACTAAATTAAACATTAGGACAAATTCCCAAAGAGATTGTGGAAGGCCTGCCCTTGGAAGTTTTCAAGACTGAACTGTGCATGGCGCAGAGGAAGCTGGTTGAAATTTCCTGGCTGACCTTGCTCTGAGCAGGGGGTTGGAGACTTCCCAAGGTCCCTTCCTGCCCAGATCAACATCTGGAACAAATTAGAAATCTAAATAATGATTAAGTTCTGTCAGAATTGTTGGTGGGAAAGATACACTGTCACTGCTGTAGTTATGGAAGAAACTGGCACATGCTTAATCCTAATTATGGACTGGAGAATGGTGAGGGGAAAAGCTGTAAGCAGAAGGAAAAACTAGAGCTTTAGATAGCAGCATTGATAGACTTTGTAAGAAACTAGACCTACCATTGTAGTCATAAATTACTTTACAGACTCTGTGCTTTATACAAAGTCTGGATGCTGTTTCAGCTTTTTCAAAAGGATTATTAACAGTATTTTATTGCAAAGATATATATTTTTTTAGCCATGCTACAGGCATGAACTTTAATATATCTGAATTGGTACTAATCTCTTTGGTCACTGTTTCTCCTCTGTCGCCTTTGTCAGTGCTTGCTTGTACAGGAAGTTTACAGTATATTTTAAAATATTACAGTAGTTTGTCTAAACATTTGCACATCAAGATATCCTTCTGAGAGAAATTTCTTGTGACAAAGCATGTATTGATAGATAAATAGTAATGCATTTTAGAGTCACTGTTTGAACACAGCAATGTAATAACTTTGAACTATGAAACAATTGGAATCCATAGATTTATATGATGTGCAAGAGGCTTCCATTGCTTTTAATAGGTATCTGCATTTTTCATTGCCTTTGTAGAGGAACTTCTTCAACCCCACATCACCAGAATAGGCAGGTTTTATGACCTTGTAGAGTTTTGTACAGAAGAGCAAAGGAAGAGGAGAAATCCCTCAGTGTCAGCATATGTTTTAAGATATTGTGAGCCTTTGCAGTTTCTGCTCAAGACAGTGATATTGAAGTGAGGTTACCCTGACTTTGTCCTCAAAGTTGGTGTTCTTGCTTCAAGGCACACCTAATCCACCAACTTTATTCTTTCTGCTGGCAGGTTTGATGTTGGCATGGAATCTGCCCTAATCTTCTAAATACTTGTAAAGAAATCCCAAAATTTTGTGGTGTTATATAGCTTATTGCTGAGAATAGCTGGGATGCAGGGTGCTTTTTCACTTAAAAAGCAAGCAAAACTGCAACTGCATCCTTCAAGATGTTCAGATTGCCTCCATCACTAAGGATAGAAGACCTCAGAAATGTTTGTGTCATAGGCAATAGAAGTTAAAGTTGACAACTCTTCTCTTCAGATGAAGAGCAAAGGTACAGAGTTCAAGGCACTTGCTAGAAATTGCACAGGAGGTCTGTAACAAGGTGTGAAACTGAACCCACATCTCTTAAATCACATCTCACCATTCCTCTTGCTTGATGTTTAATGTTTTTGCTCTAAGACATCAGAGGATAAAATTTAATTATAAGTGGTTATGTCTGAAAAATGTGGTCATTTAAAAGAAATGTCTTTTCTTGAGACTTCAGAATACAAAGAAAAGATAGATGGTTGTCTCTTTAATTTTACAATCTTCTCTATGTTCCACATTAGGTAGGTACTGAAAGCCTTGACATATCCAGTCATGCTCATTTTATTGGAATAAACATTAGTATATTAGCATGGATATAGCTTAAAAATATTCAAGTTAAGAAAGCTAATGTGGTTATTAAAAATAATTTTCAATTATGGATGTAAAGCTTAAATAATAAAATGTAAGGCCTAATTTTGAGGATGTTGAGCTATTCCTACAGCTAGTAGCAATAATTTCAAAAAAAATTAGGTGCTCACCTTTAATGTCTGGAAATTTTTTGAGCAAGAACTTTTTTGTATTTAAGCAACTATAACATGCCTCATAATCTGTTAGTTTTCTTGACAAGTAGACTTCTTTCAGTATGAACTGAGTAGAGAGACAGGAGGTAGATGAAATTGATGCAGCTGTGAGGATCTCAGATTTGTAGGACATTCTGATTTTCTTGTTGCTTTTATAAACAAGGGAATTAGTCACAATGGAAAAGATCAGGTAAAACATTTGCCTTGTATTTACTTGTGGTTACTGCTTCCTAAGCTAAATCAAGGAACAGAAAACTCCCATTTGAAAATTTCAGTGTTTCTGAGTGGCTAAATGTGCCAAGCATTTCAGGTTTTCAACAAGATGATGTTGATGCTCGCTTGTGTAAGATGAGGATTTTGATTGGCATAGAGAGGGAACTCAAGGATTAAAATCTTGTTTGGATATACTCCCAGCAAACCTGCTGCTAAGAAGGTAGATTTTATATATCCCTTAGAGTCTTTTCAGTCTTGATAATAGACTTCAGTGTTAGCTATGAATTTTAATGATAGATACTAGGGAGAAGGTCCTTTTTAAGGTGAAAAATAACCTCTTGTTTGTGAAGGCTTTTGAATATCTGAAATGGCAGTAGATGAGAACTGAAGCTACTTGTGTCATTGGCTCCTTGTCATCCCCAGCACTCAGAAAGCTGTTTTCCTTCACCTGTTCCAGAGCCTTACTTTGAGGGGAACAGACAGTGTCATGGGACATAGTTTAAACATTCGTGGAGTTCTGCAAGCTTAATGAGAAAATGTCTCCCTGACATCTTAATGATCAGTAATTCTTTTTTAGGACTTACTTCAGTGACTAGCAAACCCTTAAGACATGTTGATAGACCTTTGAATTTTTAGATGTTCTTGACATTTTACCTTAAAAAGATGCAGGTAGAGCCAAGGGTAGGCTCTATCTGTAGTGACTTGCAAAAGCAGGCTGAAAACTTGGAAGGAATTTGTTGTTACTCTCGTTCTATGAAATCTTAGATGCGGAAAATCCTCTGTAGCTAAGAATTTTTCTCTGAAGGGAATGGAAATGACCTGTAAAGATCTTCGATGTCCTCCATACAGAGATGATGTGCATCATCCTGTTACATCTGTTGCAGCAAGCGAATGTTGGTTTACTACATGGCCTTTGAGTGTGTGTTGGGTTGTACAAGCCATGGTTCTTGTCCCTTAGAAGGTCTCAGCTGTAAGCTGCCTAGGAATAATATGTGCAAGTGCTTTGGTTGAAAAGTGCTTATTGTGAGAGTTGGGAAGCAGATATTTATAGTGCTTCTGTATGCTGTGGTTGGTTGTTGTGTCTTGGGCTTTTGCTTGGAATTATTTCCATTAATTTCTTGCAAGCACAGCACCAATGGTGAGCCAAACTGGCAAGTGAAGCCAGCTCTAACACCCACAGAACTGAATTGGCTTTAAAGTATTTTATTTAAGCTGAGGGGATTATTTCAGAAAGTTTCATGTACAGGAACAAAGTTTTTGAAGCCTCCTCAAAAGTGATATGGTGTGATGTTATTTATTATTCTAATATTACCATCCCAAGTTGTTTTGCAATTATTATTTAATTAGTTGTCCTGTGAGTAAGTACAATTATCATGACTTTATATACCTCAACCTATCCATCTGAAGAGTTTGTTTTCCCAAAGGCTATGTAAGGAGTTCATGTCAAAGCCTAGAATAAAATGTTAGATCCCAGTCCTGCAATTAGGCCATACACTGTTCTTTATAGCAAACTGATTCATGACTCAGCCACCTAATTGCAGTGGGACTTCCAATAAACTCTGTAACATTTACTCATTTATAAAAATGATTTTAAGACTTTTTTTAGTTGGGAGTTGTTGCTTAAGAAATTAAATCATTACACAATATAGCTTACAAAACTGAATATTAAATGCAATTAATTAGTAAACTGGAATGACTTGTTTGCACCAGAATCGTGGGAGTTTTACCGCTGTTCTGTATGGTTTTGCCTGAGAAGCTGAAATCGTTTCCATTACAGGGAAAAGTGCTCAAACTTTGCAGAAACCTACCTTTGTTAGATTTGAGTATTTCTCCGACACATTTATACATGTATACAGTTAATGACACATCTTCATTGGTGCCTATTTGCAGGAGTCCATGGAAACATAATTCTGCACAATGACCCCCTAATGGCTGCAGTTTTTAAAGCTACCGAAAAACAAAGAGTTAGGGTTTGGAAAAAGTGAGATGTCTCCTCTGTCTGTGTGTTTTAAGGTAGTAATAGCTTGAGAAGTATATATTTTTTTTCCCTGCTGCTTTGGTTCAAGAATTGGTAGCTTCAGCAAAGGGTTAAGATGGTTTCCTCCTTGAAAATTCTGTGGCATTGCTTCCTCTCATCCTGGTGTTTGAGAGGCTCAGAATCGGGCTGGGGAACACTATGTGCCTTTTCTTCTCCTCCATAGCTGATGTGAGTTTTAACTATCAAGGATTCTGCATTAAATATCCAAGTAATTACATGAAAGGGATTAGAAAAATTCTTGATAGTTATACTTGGAATATGTTCTTCCTCTACATGAGGAAACTGCTTGTTCAAGTTATGACAAATTTTACTGCAGGCAATCAAAGTTTGCAAGTTACATTACAAAAGGATATTTAGTTGTATTTAGTGTGAATTTGTAAGTAACTTGAATTTGTAGATTTAACTGTCATTTCTGTTACTTTATTTCCTATTACCCGTAATTCTTTTGCTGTGTATTTTGGCAGGATTCATACCACAAATTTTTTGTAAGTCTAAAATTAAGAGTAATTATTTTTTACTGACTTTTTGATATTATTTGCATCATTTTCAACACTAATATCTTATCCCTTAAATTAATTTCCTTTTTGAAATGCTATCAAAAGTGCCAGAAATGCATTAAAAAAATAAAAGAGAGAGAAGCAGGTCCTGTGTGTAGAAGGTAATAAAGGTGATTTAGTACTGGACACTCCTTTTGATTATTACTAGCAGTTACCCCGTATAGATACCTTTTGTATTTCAGTGGTCCCAGTTTTTATCATATAAAGCTGTAATAATGCATCTTCCCAAAGACTACAACAGGACTAAAACTTGTTATAAAAAATAGTCTTTAAGAATACAGGGTATTGTCTTGGTTTGTTTTTATTAAACAGAATGATTTGTTGAAAATACTTGGGCCTATATAAAGCTCAGGAAAAAATCCTAGGAAAGAGACACCGCTTCCAGAATGTGAAATTAGAAAACAGGAACCTGTTAGTACTTTTTTTCTACTGACTAGTACCACTCACACACACACACAGAGTGTAGAAATACTGGGCAATCTCTACTGCTGTTTAAGGGAATCAGATCAGTTTATTAGCCTTGGTGTATGTTTGGGGTGTTTTTTTTAATTCTCGCTGGTTGGATCTTCATTTTTATTATATTTTCACTGCACATCGTATTTGTTTTTATCTTTGGTGGCAGTTCTAACCAGAAATCTGAGAAGTACCTTGTAAAAGAAGTCAGGTACTGCCCATATTTTTCTGTGTATGATTGAAGGTAGAAAAGCTGTGAGGAAAAAGTCTCTGAAGATCATTCTGATACCATTCACCTTGAAGCTTTCTAAATGTTTTAAGCTGTTATTTAAAGTATACGTAGTCATCTAAACAGAAATGTGGATGATGTGTGTGCCGTGTGAGGAAAGATAAAATATAGAAATATTTATTGCTGTGTGACATATAAGGCTGTATGGTCAGTGGTGCAGAACTGGGTCACATAAAACATTTTAAGTTTGTGTATTTATTGATCTCATGTGGCTTTGGTGGCCATCCTCAGGAAAACTGAGAGATTTATTGTGGGCTGTTGGTCCCAGGTGTTTATTAAAGATGGGTAACTGTAGGTTTTAGCACTGAATTTATCTAGAAATAAGAAATACATTCTGATTGACTTTTATGGGGCAATGACTGTACCTTGCCAGTATTGGAAACCCTAGATATGATGGCATTTGACTCTGCACCAGTGTCTTTCATGGGGCTATAAATGACTGCAGTCCTGTTATCTCTTCAAGAATCGCCACTGCTCCATATCTGTCATATTGGAGCTAAAGATAGTGAGATCATTTAAACAGGGTGAAGTGCCTTGTTCTTTAATCGTGTTCTGCAAACACGTGTAATTGGTCTTGCAAAAATTTGTTCCTGAAGAGGTCTTAAAAAGTCAAACTTTCCCCTCCTACATTTGAGAGTGTTTCTTACAGGCTCTGCTATATTTGCCCTTGAATACATACTGTGCTGCTTTGATACTGACAAAAGTGGCAGCAATTCTTATTTTCAGGTGGCCCTCCTGCTTTTCATTAGGAATGATCAGTGCTGCTGAAAGCTTTTCAGCCATACTGAGAAAATTGGATTTTCCTTCTCCAGAAATGAGCAGAACTGTGCCACTTTTCCATTGCTAAGGGGACAGGCAGGGGCAGATGGGCTGTAGCAAAAGGCAGAACTTCTGCCCAGCTCCCACTGTAGGCTGAGATGCTCTCTCACAGATCATGTGATGGAAGCAGCAGCCTGGATTCAGGACTTCAGTATAGGTGGTGGGGTTTTATCCTCTTTTGCTCTGCTAAAAATATTTGTAAGTTAGATCTTACTAGAGGAAGGATTTTTGAATTCCTGTGTTTGATTTTCGTGGTTGTATGGAAGGGTTCTGCATTGCTGTTGGACATTTCAAGGTGGCTCTCTTTCTTTATTTATTTGTTTTTTCCTTTGTAAAGAACCTGTTTTTCTCTAGGCCACTGAAATTCAACAGGGTGAAAAACCTGTGAAGAAGAGATGTTCTTTTTCTCTTCAAATGTCATTAGAATCATATAATTCCCCCACATCTGAGAAACTGCCCTTCTTGTGGTGGGCCTATGCTGCCACATCACCTGAGTGGGTGTGCAGCATCTGGCTCGTCAAAGCTCTGAGTGTCACGTGGAGTCTCCAAATGAAGGCAGAAGTTGCCTCCAGTGAGATCAGCAGCTCTAGTAAGGAGAGTATTGAACCAGAGGTCTCCCCCACACTCATCAGAAAAAAAATGCCCAGCTTACAAAGTGAGGCAAGAAATTCTGGCAATGTTGAGAGGTAAAGGGTGCAGAGCTAGCTTGAACTTCAGAGCTTGTAATTTGGTGTAGTCTAGAGCTGGATTTTCCACAAAGTGTTACCAGAACTCAAGAACTGGAAGGTGCGACGATCCTTAGGCCTCTGAATGAAGACACACAGTTCATCATCCTCTTGGTACTTGGGGAATATTATACACAGAAGTCTGGTCTGACTCCCTCTACTCAGCTTGGGTCTGGCAGGACTGATACTGAGCTGGAGCTCATAAGTCCAGCTCATACCAGAGCCAGTCTTCTACTCAGTATCTATGGACTGTTTTTCCATTATTTGCTGGATTCTAGATAGTGGACACTGACTTTTCTATGTAGAAAGATAAATTGTGTGTATTTATTATGGACACGCATAAGTATATATAAAAATCTAAAATCACACAGAATATATATATATAATGTATTTTCTCTGTAAAGTTAACTACTCAAAATCTAGATAGTACAGGGATGTATTCTGCAAGAGCAACTTTATTTTTGATAGGAAGACATAAAGAGAACTTTGCAGAAACACTTTCTTACACATTTCAGTATCGTAAAGTTATTGGTTATTGGGTGAATCTGAATTATAAGGTGAATAAGGCTATCGACTGTAGGAGCTCATTTTAGGTGGTGAAGGTAGGTAGTGAATTGGGTAAATGCAACAGGAAAAGCAATACAGAAAATTGCTTCTATCTGTTCCACATAATAGTTCCTAGATGGTTCTGTGCAAATAAATTAAATTAGGTTTTTCACATCTTTTCTGTCAGCTCATCAGTTCTTTCTGTTCTTCAGTACAAAACATCAGGGTTTCCACTGCTCTATTTCCCAGGTGCTGAGTCCTCAACAGCATACAGACTCTGACATAATTAGTTGCCTACCTTTTCTATGGTTCCTAAACCTTTTAAGCACTTAAGAATTTTTCAGTGGAACTGACTATAAGTCTGCAGCAAGTGTGTATGTGTTTCCTGATATGTTTCTCAACAAATAGGACTGATCTCACAAAACTCAGAGAGGTGATCTGTTTTAATTCTGGCTCATCTGTTTCTTCACTTGGCACTGCTCAAGTACCTGCTTTGAATTTCTCAGTTCTACCAGAAGGCAAGCCAGTGGAGAGTTAGAGGAAGTTCAGAAATCAAGAAATGCATTGAAGGGGTGCCTTCAATTTTTCAAGGATTCTGTTTTCACTGAAGGATTTTTTTAATGCTGTATAGCAAATACATCTGAACAATAGAGATAAGAGAGCAATTCACTATTTCTTTTTATCTGTTGAATGTCATCTATCTTATGTAATTTAAGACTATGCTATCTTGTGTTTAAACGCAGGAGGACAGATTTCAAGATGCTTGTGTGTATTTTGGTACTTAATTAATGGCAGCTTAGCTCTTGCAAGAGTTCCAAACATATCATTCTGCTAAACACTGCATATCCACAGAGTAAGAAATGGGTTGTGTCTCTTCATATGGTAAATGAAGGCAGGATAAATGGTAAAAGTGAGGGGAATTCTCTGCAATTATCGATGACTGCCCTGGACTATGGATTAATTTACATTCTCTTAGTAAGCAAAGGGGCATAACAAAGTTTAGAATCTCAGCTACATCTTATGACATAGTTGGATGAATTTTTGATACTAGTCTGATGATGTAAGAGTTGCTGATGTGGTTTGAGACATTATTGGCCTTTTATCCTTTTGGACTCTGGGGGAGCCCACTGTCCCTGCAGCAGAGGCAGCAGGAACACACAGGTTACCTGTTCCAGTGCAGAGTGGTGGCAGACAGGGAAACAGGCTCTTTCCCTCAACCAGGTGAGGCAGATGCACCAGCACTGCTCTGCTGCTTTGCCTGGCAGGCAGGGGGGACGGGTGGGAGGGATGAAGATGTAATAGGTGGCTTAAGGAGGGTATCATCCTCAGCTGCTGCAGCTGTCAGCTGCGTCTATTGTCTGTCCACAGTTCAGTCTTACTCCACTGATTTGACTCAAAGCAGTATTACTAAGATAATATGAAGGAGAAAATCAGGTTTAAGAAGGTACTGTCTTGCTTCTCTTAGGTCTGGTTTGAGTGCTAAAAAATCATAATTGGTTTTTCTCTCAGTCCTAGTTTCTTTTATGAGAAAACCTGTGTAATAGTATTTTGGAAATAGGCCCAGTGTTTTCTTCTCTTTTCTCTTTTCTATGGCAAATATGTAAATTTAAAACCTGATGGAACACTTAGTTTCACATCTGAAGAAAGGTTTATGAATGTGAGGATGGAAAAAAGAAACCAGCAGGCATTTCAATTTTGTAAAAGATTTTGGCAAGGATTTCCTCACAAGGAGGTGCAAAGTAACAAATTCCTTCACAGCTATATGATCTGTTGTGCTGTCCAAGTTGATTATGAAGCAGAACTGTGATAGTATTGCCTGAAACTTAATTCTGATTTTTCATTTGTCGCTTCGATTTGTTTTTCTGGCATGATTATGTGAATGCCACAAGGGAGAGATATACATTCTGTATTATTTAATATGTGTTTTTATGTAACAGTACTTCTGTCTGTATGCAGTACTTGAAGTGGGCTACATTTCCTGAAATTTGGATTTAATTTACTGGTCCTTTGGTTTTGTCTCGTTTGTTGCTATTCAGAGAGTTCTGTGTATATTCACCAAAGATAAAGGTACTCTTGAAAGGGAGAGTGTTGTGTTGTTATCCCAAGCAGGAGATACAAAATACCTGTTCAGGGAGAAGGAGAATGTAATGTTGAAGGGAGGGTTTGATGTCCATCCTGTTCTTACACTTGGAGATTGCAAACAGAGAAAATAGGGTTATATTCCTCATTTTTGTAGTGTGAAGGTATTCCTGGCGTATTTCCTGAAGGGAAGGAAAATTCAAAGAGGAAGATTTTCGTAGAACTCTGAAAGCTCTGAGGGGAACAAGATATGCAACAAATTGCTAGAATGTGAAAAACACACTTTTTTCAAATGTAAAATTTTTGTTTTACATCCAAGCGTCTCATTCCTATTGGGTCTGTACTGTTTGCAAATAGATTTTTTTTTTTTTACTTTAAGAATGTTGTCATTTTTTAAAATATAATTATTGTTGTTGTTTTTGTTTTTAAACTATAGGTATGAGAAGGTGCCAGTAATTCTGGTTGGTAATAAAGTGGACCTGGAAAGTGAGAGAGAAGTATCATTGAGTGAAGGCAGAGCCTTAGCTGAAGAATGGGGCTGCCCCTTTATGGAGACCTCTGCTAAAAGTAAAACAATGGTGGATGAGCTCTTTGCGGAAATTGTTAGACAAATGAACTATGCAGCACAGCCAGACAAAGATGATCCATGCTGTTCTGCATGTAATATACAATAGCATTAAAAATGACCTAACCTGGACTTAATTTGCAGAAATTTTGTAAGGTGGTAAAACTGTCTACTTCACTTCCTGGTTTGTGGGTCACTTGAAATACATCTGTAGTGAAGTAGCAACATTAACTCAGAGCTGAGCATTGAAAGTCAATCACTGACTCTGAATATAATTGGGTTAAATGACCACATCTCACCCGTTTTTTCCCTTTGAGCACCTGCAATTTTATGGCACAGTCAGTTGATCTACAGGGTCGTTCCAGCCGAACATACATGTGTTGTCATGTCAGACAGCAACAAGAGCAACTGTTTCCGAAGAGGACAGAATCCTTTTGGAAATGGGAGTTGAAAGCAGTGGAGAGGATATCTCTGAAGACCTTTCATGACAAGCATAAGCATGAAAAGGAGAGCCAAGTCTTTTGGTGTCTGATTACCACGCTTCAGAATGGGCACTATCACACGTGGCTGAGTTTGTTCAGTCAGTTATGTTGATTTCACCAGAACTTCTGACAGTGTTGGAGGAAAAGGCTACCAGAGACCCATATAGTTTGGATTCTTTTCAAAATCAATGCTATTATTTCTACACTTTATCCCACATGTTGAAATAGAAAACATTGAATCAGTGTGTGAAATGAGAGGCAAGATCTGGAAACAAGTGACGGGTGAAGAAACAGTCTGGCATTGGAATGTTTTAATCTTTCATTTTGCTGCTCAAAAATGGAGGATCGCTTCAGGTTTTGGTCTACAAAAAGCCAAACAAACCCTCTGTTTACAAAGCAGGAAGCATCTTTATTTTCACTTTACTGAACCAGGAGGAAGCAACTGTGATGAAAAAAAAATTGCTGAGCCTTACTAACAAGGAACACTTTAATAGATTAACTAGTACCATCTTGTAAGGAAAATTAAGCCATGTTTCATCCATATGTTCCCTTCTGCAGAAACCTCGTGGGACAGTATGAACATCCTGCATTTTTAAGTTTGTTAAAGACAACAGTTTTTCTTGCCTTTAAGGGCTACATTCTCTGGTGTGATCCCAAACTAACCTTTGAAAATCCAGTTTGCTATTTGATAGCTTTAATGTTAAAAATTTAAATTGAATAACCATGTGAAATCATTTGGTTCAGAGGTGAAATAGTTACGGCTGTAATTCCTTAGGTGAGTGTGGAAATGGCTCTTTAATTGCCTGACACACTATTCAAAGGTTGCCCCAATTATTGGAGTGTTTAATGGTGGGAGCAAATATTTTATTTGGAAAGGATGCTCGAGCTCTGACTTGCTAGTTTCATAGCAGTGAAGTATTTATCATTTGCATGACTAATGGCACAGAAATACCTATTTCAAAGTCTTACAATCAAAGTATAGAGAAGTTTTCAATCGCAATGTTTAGATTTTAAATGCTGGAGAGATTGTCTTGAGCTGGATCTTTTATAGGTAAAATTGGCCATAAAAATACAGTCACTGAGCCTGTGGTCTAAATAACACCATGCGTTTATTAGTTTTTAAATCTTGTGCAGTAACAGTGTAGTTCCTTGTGTTTAAATGAGTGAAAATAGGGGTGCTGGGCTGTGTGTGTGTGTGTGTTGAGTGTGTATGTGTGTGTGTATATGGCCCTTAGAAATGCTGTAATTGGAGTTAGGTTCGAGAGTTTTGCCTCCATCTGCAGAACTTCCTAAAAGCGCTCTCATCTGCCACAAAGGACACTGGAGTAGAAAACACTTTGCAGATTTCCATACATAAATATCCTTAACATTTTGAATTATAGTTCACTGGATGATATCTAAAGAAAATCATTCACAGAAGAGAACTGGCCAACTCTGCCCTTAATCTTTCAAGACCTTTCCACAACCAGTGTGACAAAGGGCATTAGATGTCACAGAACATTAAGCCTTACTAGAACGTAAATGTAGCCCATTTCCCATCTACTTTGCAGAGCTTTTGTTACTGTACTTTGTTCTCTTAGGGAGATAGGCACAGCATTTATTTCTGGCATCTGAATGCCCATTTTGGGTGCTCTGAATCGCCCTCCTAGAGGCACCTACCTCTTTCCATTGACTGTATAGCAAACTTAGGCTTTTAACTCTAGTCCTCCAAGTCACAACTCACATGCCTAAACTAGATGGTATGAATGTTCTCTTACCACCCCCTGCCTGCCCATTGTGTCAGCTGCCATGCTTAAACAAGGTGTGAGATGTTGGATTAATGATATTTCAAGGTTTGAAATATCTAGATTGGGAATTGGTTAATCAAGCAGCACAATCCATCTGTAAAAGAGCTTGTCAGTGTGAGATCCACTGTGTAAGCCCTCGAAAAAAAAAAATGACAAAAAACAAACCCCAGAAACCAAACCAAAGCCAAATTTCAAACTGAGTTGGAAGTGCATGTTATGGGAGGTTATTTACAGAGATGTGAAAAATCTTAACTCACAGACTGTTCATTGACCAAGAAAATGGCATGAAGTAGAGTATGAACAGCCTAACGTGAAGTTCATAATATAAAGCAGATGGGCTTTAAATATAGGAAAAATTGCACAGTAAATTTTTACCAAAAAATATTAAAGAAAATATCTCCCAGTTTTGTTCCTTCATTCCACTCTTACATTTTCACAAGCATAGGCCATATGTAAGCTACCATGCAACTTGGCTTGGGGGGGCAAAGCATAAGTGTTGTTTTTCATTGTATAGTTCTGAGGAAGTAGTTATGCACTATTTGTATTTCCACTAATGTGAAGATAGTGGAGCTTGAATCAATGACAGTTGCACTCGACAGATTTTTCAAGTTAAAGGGGTAGCAGAAAGGGAGGTAGGTGAGCCACACGGCAGCTGCATGGCCACCCTGCGGGAATCACTGGTCTTGGGTCACTGTTTCATTTGTACCCTGATAGGATTACCAATTATAGTATTTGAAAGTTTCTTATAACATGCCTTAAAATATTATGATTTGTTCCAAAGACCCACTTTTCCTTTGGCTGTTCTTGTAGAGCTTTGTACTTTTCTACGAAGACAGCATTTCTCCAGTTTTGTTGTTTTTTTTAAAAAAAAAAGTTGCAACTTTTATTCTTTTAAGCTATGATAGTGAGAGCAACTGTTTCCTCTTTCCCTTAAAAATACACACAAAAACGATTGAAAGCAAACAAACCAGAATCAGATCAAGAGTATTAAATATACAGCTTGGATTTTGTTTGGGTTTTTTCTGTTGTGCCCGTCCCCCTGCCCACCCCTTCAGAGCATCAAAAAAAAAAAAAAATTTGGTGACATTCTCTGTTCTGATTCTAGCCTCTCCCTAACCCCAGTGCTACAGTTGCCATTACTTTTCTGTGGGAAAACTACTGGTATTTGCTTTCCTGTATAAAATGTTGCCTAAAGATGTCAGCCATTTGGTTGGGGGGTTTTGTGCATGTTTGTTTTTAATTTTTTTTTTTTTTTTTTTTTTTTNTTTTTTTTTTTTTTTTGCCAGTGTGCCATCAAAGCACTGGTTAGGCTTTAATTGTGAAACTCCGCAACAAAAGCAAATGTTTGACAACTGCAGGAGGCTTTTATCTGCATTGTTGTGCATCTGTTAATTCTTGATCAGGGTTTGAAGAAAGACTGAAGGGGGTTCTGGAGTCAGACTTAACACTGTTGATTTGGAGTTTCCTAGGGGTGAATTAATGTATTTCACAGTTAATTGTTGAGCTCTAATACAACTGGCAATTTAAAATGGGGCAACAGTTTGTTTTGTAACAATGTCAGTTGTTTAAACCTTGATGTTTCAAATAAAACAAGAATTGTACATAGAACTCAATGCAAACTCAGCAGTTGTATTTGGAGTTAAATTATTTTAACAAATAAATTTATTTAATGAAATCTTCCTTGCATTTTCTGTATTGTCCATTTTGGTTTGATCAAAAACTTCATCCAGAGCTGATGGGGGTGCCCAGTAATTTGAAACAACAACTCTCAACTATATTCAGTTCAGCTAAGTATTTCCTGCCAAAATGCTCTTCTGGTACAAATTAAATAGCAATAAATAAAAATCAAATATAATTTATTTTGGATGGGTGGATGTTGTAGTCTAAGTTATGAGCTTGATAAAGAGCAACAGCAACAGAGGGGGGTTTTCTGTTCACTTTTCCTAGTGGGATACACACTGACAGCAATCAGTAATACTCATTATTTGATAAGATACAGCTCTTGCTATGGCAAAAGAATAGTGCTTATTGTAAATACATAATAAAATGTTCTATATACAAAAATAAAGTGACCAAATAAAAACTTGTTCAATATATGATATAGTTAATATGCAGAACTACTTTTATAGCACTGAGACTGCAAAGGGTTAAAGAAGGATTGTTTGTTATATCAGCTGTTCAATTGATGAGTGTTTTGAAGGCTTTCAGCATCACACAAAAGGAGTTAGTGTTAAAAGAACTTCAAATACAATTAGTGTTGCAGAGATTTATAAATGAACAGTTGAGCTAATGCTAACAGGATTATTCTAGCTAATTGGCACTGATCAGCAGTTACATTTTAGTCATGCCAGTATCACTAAAATACCCTGTTTTCAGTAATGATGGGTGCTTGGTAGTCTCTTGTTTTCATGTCATGCATGCCTTAAGGAGCAAGAAGCCTGAGGCTGGCACATCTTAAAAAGCTTTTAGTTCTATGGATCATATAGAAGGCTGACACATGCTGCTAATTGCATGTTTTTGATTTGCACATTCATTCTATAAATCAGTTCCAAGGGAACTTTTGCTGATGGGTTCTTCCAGTCCAATTAGCTTAGTAATATCCTTTTGTTTTGCCCAAGAAGATACCTATAGAGAGACAACAGGAATTCATTGGGCTGTTCTGAACAGTTAAAAAAATGCCAGTGTGTGACATGCTCTGTTCAAATAACTGAACAGCTAGCAAACTTTGAACTTTTTACTCCTAGCAAATGCTTTTTCTGTCTGTCTGCACTCTTCCCCCCTCTTTTTTTTTTTCCTTCTATCTACTGCAGGAAGTTTTTTACTCTGTAAAATATTTTGGTTGGATATAAAATCCTCTTATCAGTCTTCCACAGGTATCAGTCTAACTGGATCACCAACCTTTGGTCATTATTTTTGTTGCTTCACCAGGGATTCACTGGACTCCATCTTCTATACCAAGTTACCTCCACTAGTATTGTGTCCTTGCTGTTTACCCTGTGCTTTATATCCATCAAACATCTATTTTTCTGAGTGCAGGAAGAATGATTCTGAAATTGCTGAGATTGTGTTTATTGCTCTGTCTGGCCCATAGCCGTATAGTCATCTCTTCCTTTGGCAGGCACCATCTTGGTCATTCTCATTTGAGAAAGAAATTTCCAGCTTCCATTGATGCTGTTTGAATGCACCAGTGTCCTACTCAGTTGTCTTAAACATAATTCCTGTTTTGCCATAAAACCTGCAGAAAGAACTTCTCTTGTGTTTTTTGCTAATAGCAGTCAGACATTTGGAACTGCAGGTTTGTTTCATACTAGGGAGGTCAGTTAATACATCTGGATTTTGACTCCAGTTGTTTAGGGCTTCATTTGTCTGACGGTCAACACGTTTTTCTTCTCATATTGGAAGTAATAAGTACTGGGGTAAGAATCATAGGCTCATAGATGATTCAGATAGAAAGGGATATTTAAAGTATATCTAGATCCCATCCCCATGCCATGGGCATGGATGCCTTCCACTACACCAGATTGCCCAAAGCCTGGCCTTGAACACTTCCAGGGATGGGTCATCCAGAGCTTCTCTGTGCAGCCCATTCCAGTGCCTCACCATCCTTCTTAGAATCTAAACCTGCCCTCTTTCAGTTTGAAGCCATTCCTCCTTGTCCTGTCACTACAAGCTCTTGTCAAAGGTCCCTCTCCAGCTCTCTTGCAAGCCCCTTTTAGGTACTGGAAGACTGCCAGAAGGCTCCCCGGAGCCTTCTCTTCTCCAGGCTGTGGGTTGCATTTACAGGCTGGATTGCAGGTGGGTGGAAGAAAAAGCCGTGTTGATGTGAGCCAGGCACTGTGCAATACTGAAACTGCTAACAGCACATCTTCATTCCACTCTGCTGGAATGGTTTTTCTGTGTATTTTCAAGCACATGCTTTGTGGTCTGACTGGAATATGAAATAGTCTGTGGGGCACTGAGAATTTATTTCAAGTTTTTCATGGTGCAGTGACCACATACGTAGACAACTGGATAACAGATCTGGCTGCTCTCCTTAGGAGTGTTTGCAAGGCCAGACAGCCACGTAGGAGTCTCACTGAAGAATGGAACAGTGAGGTGGTTAGCTGGCAGAAGTGGAGGAGAATGGGGGTGGATCTAGGTTAAAGAGGTGAATTTATAAACCTGAAAGACTGCTGAAGAAAAATATGTAGGTAGACTGAGTGTTATGTTGAATGGTAGAAATATGAGTATTAAGATTAAGAGTATTCTTGCACAAAAATGCTTATTAGGTAGATCAGAGAACTGGATCTGGGGTGTAGCCTTGTACAAGACATTTCATTGAAATAAGTATAAAGCTGCTTCTTGAGATGTTGTAGGGAAAGATTCCAAATTTTTTCTTGCTTTAGAATCCTTGTACAGTTTAATAACCAAAAAGACATTAACTTCAAATATCATCCCCAAATACTTGAGACATGGGACCTTAGCTTTCTAGTTGTACAACATGGCTTAGGAAAACAAAACATCCTTTCATCCTACAGCCGAGAATATACTCTAGATCACAGCTCTTTTGGTTATTACATAGACTTCTTTTTGCTATTCACCCTTTGTTCTTGCAGATGGAATAATCAAACTAAATAGAGGTTGCCTGGCACTTTCCAGTAAGAGACAAGGTGATCTTTTTTTTTTTCCCTTTTCTGCTCTCCAAACTAATTAGTAGAGCTCCAGTTTTTTCAGGATGATCTCTCTGTCCCAGATTTGAGGGTGGTTGTTTGTTCTCAATTTTTTAATGATTCAGCTGTTTCTAAGGATAAAACAATGGAAGATGCACCATTCTGCATGTGCTAAATTCTAGAAAACATTCTGTCAAAACCCGGCACCATTCTGGTTTGAACCACTGGGAAATGGCCCAAAACCCCACTATATTGGTACATGGATCTAAACTTTACCAAATTATAAGCCTCTGAAAAAATGGTTCCCCCACTATAAGAAGGGATGAAAGTCTGCATCCAGACTCTTCGGCAGGGTTGGATATGCTTTTTGCTCTTTGTATTTCATATATAGTAACTGCTGGGTGCAAGGCACAGTCCCCGTCTGTACACACTGGCAGAGAGCTGAGAAATAGAGTGGGAAAGAGTGGGCTAAGACTTCAGCAGGGAGGATTTCCAACTCTAGATCTTAATGTCTCATGTTTAAGGAATAGAAATCAGCATTGCTGGCAGTGAAGTCATCTGGGAGCAGATTCAGAGGCAGACTTCATTAACACCAGTAGTAGAGGAGTGGTCTGAACACAGGAACCTCATAACCTGCCTGATGGCCTGTCACCAACGCAGGGACACAAGAAAAACTTCCCAAAAGTGCTAGTGCGATTTTGCCTAGAAGTCCTTGCCTAAGTAAGGCAATAGTAAGTTAACCTTAATAATATTTACTGTGTGAGATTCTAAATACAGAAACACAAATAGTTGATTAACGCAAAGAAGGTAAGATTCTGCAAAGCAACATAAATTTTACATAAGTCTCCTATTGATAGAGAGTAAATGGATGAGGACACTCAATGCTATGTGAATTAAGGTGCTTCTCAAATTCTCCATGAAGCCTCAAGACTTCTAACAGGTGCTGCTCTAACAGGGCAGGATTCCTTCTAGGCCTTTGTATTTCTCTAACTGGTTTTCAGTAAAGTATATTTTTTTCCTGTGTCGTTCTGTTGAAAGTTTTTTGAGGGGAAGACAACACTTAAATGCAGTATTGATGTAACATTTAGCTTTGTGTTTTAAGATGAGGGAGAACACCAAAGACTCTTCTGGTTCTGCCTAATTTTTCAGGAAAAAATACACTGTGAAGACTCAAGAAGTATTCATAAGAGTTGGCACCTCTTTATTAAGGGAACTCAATCAACCTTTCTTGATGAAGGTGTTATTTGTGGTTATTTCTGGGAACATGCTTATTCAAGCAGTCAGAGATCATGAAGAGTGGGTGGGTACTTACAGCGTGTTGTCTACTTGTTCTCCTTTTCAACCAGAGAATGTTGTGCATGACATGCATGATAGTTTACTGAGATAATTCCTAATCTCTGCATTTAAAATAAACCCATCAGGTGAATATCCTTAATCCAGCAAGACAACATCCACCTGCAAACAAGCTCTCTGTGATGGCTGTGGATCACAAACTCTCATCTCCGCATCAGATCTAAAGCAAAATGTTAGTTTTCCTTGGCATTTTTCATGGCTAGAGGAAATCTGAAGAGCAATAAACATAGTTTTCTCGCCATTAGGTGAGGTATCCCCAGTTTCAGAGCTCTTTGATTTGTCCAGAAGCATACACTGGTAAAAAACTTCATATTTGTCAGCATGGAGGAAGGATAGTAACAGGGAAGATACACTGCTCATAAAGGTACACAGCTCTTCACTCCAGGCAAGTCACCTCTGCCCCTGGGTGAACATCATGTTCTCATGTTCATCTTTTTTCTATGTGGAAAACAATTTGTTTCGTGTAAGACAAGAAAGATTCTTCCTCCTTTATTCCTTTTTTTTGTCTGGGTTTTTTTGGTTTTTTTCTAATCTTGTATAGGTTTTGCACAAAGCAACCACTGTGTGCTCTTGAATCAATAGTTCATGGCAGAAGCTGCGTCTCCCCTGCTCTCCGGAGATATTCTGACTCAGAAATGTACACAGCCTATGCATCACTGAAGCTATAAACCTAGTTTGTTTATAAGTGGTAGAGTTTTCCAATAAATTATGAAACCACACTTTCAAAAAGTTCACAATGCTGCTCCTTATTAAACTTTTTCATTTGCTCCACATTTGGCATGTTTGTCAAAACTTTTAAAACGCGCCAATGAACAAAAAACACCAAACAGCAAAAACCAAGCAAACAAGATAAAAAAAACCCAGTACAAACCAAATTCAGGATTCCTCATCTTGCTATCTCCAGACAATTTAAAAAAAAAAATTCAGCTACTATTTGTCACCTTTAGGTGTCCAGAAACCTATAAATGCAAATTAAAAGGACAGAAAAGGAAGACTTGGGGAGGGGAAAAATTCTTACAGCTCACTGATCTTGGATGGCAATATCAAAATAATCCATAAAGTTCCCTGATCAAGTATAAAAAGGAGATGGTGGAAGCAGGTGGTCACTTGGGACTCGATGGCAGCAATGATAAGTTCTAGAAAAAAGAGAGTTCCCTATTGTCTACGCATAGAAGTCTCCCTGTAAGGAAGTGTGTGAATGAACAGTGTCTGTCACACCGTGTGGGCGCTGGGTGACGAGCAGCCTGCTCCTGCACTGCTGCTGTGAGTGCCAAGAGAGCTGGATTAGCATTGCAGCAGCTGCTACATTCACCTTCTTTAGCAAAGCTTCCCTGCAGACCACAGGGGGGACTTAGTAGGTTTAGAGACATGCAGCTTCTTTAACTGACCATGTAATGGCTGCTAAACTTGCATTTTCCTTGAAAAACCACATTCAGGGGCTGTTCATCACAGAGTAAGTGTAGGGGGGGCCATCTTTCTCTTCCATGTGTTAGTCAGGAACTGCAGGACCAGATCATGCTGAATACTTGTTTTGCCTTGAGGAGCCACCATGGAGGATATTCCCAGATAAGCTGGGCTAATCAGGCCACCCTGAGTCAGAGCTTACTGCTCTGCTACCCTGTGGGAGAGGTATGGCCTATGCTTCCCCCTGACCAGCTGTGTGTCAGTATGACCCCAGCTACCTCTGCTACTGGATTTCTGGATCAAAAGTCTTAGCCAGTTTTCTGCCACGTCACCCAATATGGGCAGTAATTGACTGACCCAAAGATCATTTGGTAGCTCTTTCTGCTCTGTGTGAGAAATAATCTCTGAGATCAGCCCTCTTAGACTAATTAAGCAGAGATCCCCTCTAATCCCCTTAGAGCAGACCTCCCATTGCCTTGGCTTTGTGTGGACAGACTCCAGAAAAGCTCTGGCCACTGCCTGATTGCTGAAGCAAATAAGGGCTGCCTGAGAAACATTCTGACTAAGGTGTATTGGGGGGGCAATTCAGCATCCTTGCTGTCAGCATGTTTGGGTGCATTAATTTCTCTGAGTGGCACAAAGAGCAAAGCAGCTCAATGCCCCAGGTGCTTGTGTGGGTTTCCAGCACTGTGAAATGCCCACTGTGCTGTGCTGCACTGTGGGTGCATTGCTACCCCAGTTTCTCCAGGACGTGCCTCCTGCACATCCCCTGACAACACCCTTAACAAAACCCGTGTGCTGCTGCCTGCCTTGAGCTGCAGACACACCACACACAGGGTGGCTGGCCCTGGCTCTTGATGCACCTGCCCTGCCTCCAAGCCAGGGATGAAGTGCTTGAGGCTGCAAATGTTATGTCACAGCCCCAGGAGACCCCATCCAAAGGGACTCACCAAGTGAGATGCAGAACTTAGTTCCCTACTCAGAGATTTTCAGGGTGTGCAGAGAGGATCTGGCCACCTGCAAGTCACTGAAGGTGCAGCAGGTGATAGGTCACCTTGTGTCAGGGCACATGGGATATTTTCCCTTTCACTACCAGCATACCTCTTGTTCTTCAAAGAGTGGAGTATTTCTTACCTATCCATTTACCTGTCCACTTCTCAGTAAGCACAACTTATTGTCACTGGCAAAACACTCAATAGCGGCTCTTCACACTAATAGTGACCAAAGCAACAACCTGAGAGGGCAGGAGTTTTTCCTGTCATTAATTAAATAGTCATGGAAACTTGAAAGTTGGAGGCTCCTACAGAAAAGCTAAATCAAAATCAAATTAAACTTGGCAAGGCTTCTCATCTAGGGATTACAGTACAACAGCATTTGAAATGTTCTGCCAGAACTAGTTCAACACTGATGGTAAAGCTGATTTTTGAAGGCCTATCTTAAAAGTCAGTAAAAATTAAAATACCCTGGTAATGTCTGTTGAATGCTTTGGAGGAGGTAACCATTGATATTCAGTTAAAGTAAAGTTTCCAGCTAAGACATTTTTCCAACTTCTGTTTTCCGCACAACTATTTAAAAATACTTTGGAAAAGATGAGCAGTCACATTTTCCTCAGCTGAGTGGCTCAATGATGAGTTAGACTCAGGAACCTAGAGTCAGAGGATCACAAATGACCTATCCTTCCTTTTCCTATTGAAGCAAGGAGATATCTTTGCACATGGGCCATGTAAAGTCTGGGAATAAGGAATCCTTTCCTCTGCTGATACTTAAGAGACCCTTTCCTAGTAATTTATCCAAATAAGCACGTAAGCTTTATCAGCAGTCTTTTGTTTTAGTGGTCTAGCAATCTCTTGTGGTGAAATAACAGATGTTTTGCCTTCTTTTCATGGAGTTTATAATCTATATTTATATCATGCTCTCAGGCAATGAGCTTTAAACTTTTGAGTGAAATGTATTCATTATATCCTCATTTCATGCTTGTGGAAAGAAAGTTGTAGAGACAGATATTCATCCAAAGGAGTGTTCCATGGCCCAACAGATCCCCAAACTCCCCTCACTGAGAGTTATTCCGTTAGTAAAAATAATTGACAAAAAAATCAAACCCTGAAACTAAATAAACTCAAAAGACCATTGGTTTTGAAACCACCCTGCTTCTAAGTGCATCAGCATATATTGAATGTAAAGCAACAAGGGAGGAAATGAAGTTGGCTCTATTTCTGTTTGTTAAGAAAACTTGGAGCTTCAATCTTTCTTCTTTCTGTGTTTAAAAATCCTGATGAAGTAAGAAGTGGTTCCGTAGATCTTGATGTACTTAGAAAAGTAGTCTGGGTAAACATAAATTCTACTCTAGTCCTTTTGGTGCTGTATGTGGCCAAAGAGACAAAAAGCATTTCAAGCGTTTGAATGGGGAATCTCCTGGAAAGGGACAGCCTGAATAGAGCCAGCCTTTGTGATGTCTGGGAAACATGAGGTCAGGCTTAGTAAATTGGCAGGAATTATTTAAAAGAGCTGTTACAAATGGAGAAGGGTACATTTTTGTGTATTAGAATGTTTCTGCTCACAATTTTAATGGTCAGAGGGAATAAAAGATGCTTTTTCAGGGGGTATCTCTGCATTCTGGCATAGTGGATAGAAAAGAGGGAAGCAGGGATGGAACTACTCTCTTGCACACATCTTGGTTCTAGATGCTGAATTCTTTTCCTGCTCTTTAAGTTGTGGGGAAGAAGGAAAAAGAAACAGAGCAATGTTTTGTGAACCTGATGTCAGAGAAGGCCCCTGTAAAAGCAAGCTCACCAGCCTGCTTGGCAGCTATGTGGTGAATAGTGAGCCCCTCTAGGGACTCTCCAGCCCTCACTAAAGGAGGCAGATCTTCCCACATCAGGTATTTAAGCAACCAGTGTGGTGCACTCCAGCTTAT
Organism: Cyanoderma ruficeps; assembly: GCA_008694505.1. NCBI lineage: Eukaryota > Metazoa > Chordata > Aves > Passeriformes > Timaliidae > Cyanoderma > Cyanoderma ruficeps. The sequence continues at coordinate 11,771,328 of VZDJ01007754.1, forward strand.
GAGTGCATGGGACACCCTGAATGGACTGAGGAAAGAGTGATTCCACAGACTCACTCCTGTCTGTGCAAAACTCAGGAGAAATGAGGAGAAAAGTTTGTACTAATAGTAACTGCCTTTACTGATAGAGAAATTTTCAATATAAAAACAGCTACAGGAGACAAGTCAGCATGTGAAACTCCCCCACATAAACTGTGCCAATCCAATAAAATCCATTAAAAAAAGGAAAGCTAAGTGGTCATTCTTTCCTAAAGAGGAAAGCAAAAGTGATAGCAGAAATGCCTGCTCTCATTATCAAAATTGCCTGTGTCTGAGAGCTGCTCTGAAGGGCCCTTGTGAGGTGATTTGAACTGGCAGTCTCTACTGGCATGTACCTACTGGGAAATGCTTTCTTGAAGCTGCTAAAAACAATTTTTAAACCCTCCCCATATATTCAGGCTGAGGCCAGCTGATATCTCCCAGTAAATTAGTTGGCCTGAAATGGCCTCCAAGGGAGGAAAACAAAATGGATCTTGTTTTGGACCCACACACCTTAGAGTTGGGCAAGGAGAAGGAATGCAGACACCAAAGTGTCTTTCCAGATGGACCTGTCAAAGAGTTCAGCACTGTCAAGTCAGGGCTGGTGTGAGGTGGCTGCCACTCCTGAGGAAGTTTTGGGCCTGGCCTGAGCGGACAAGATGGAGAGATAAAGGGAAGGAAACACCCAAGCAATTGCAAGGTCCTAGCTGAGGTGTTTGGGCCAGCATCACAGCAGAGACAGTGCCCCTGTGGGGCCTGCTGGCCACCTCTGCTGGCGACAGATCCATCATGGCCCAGACTCCTGGGCTCAGGGCCTCCTTCCCAGGGCTGGGTTTGCTGAGCTACAGCCACAGGCACTTGTCCCTGCTAATGGGAAAATGCTGATAACCAGTCCTCTGCCCCTCCGTCCACACCAGTGCTCGGTCCCTTGTGGAACACCTGCTAGAACACTTCCTTGGGATGAAAGCCTCTGCTGCCAAGGCTACTTTTGTTTGTAACCTGTCAAATGAAGGCTGTGGTCAGGAAGGCTCCTGTACCTGCATCACAAGCCACATGCTCATTTTGCAAAGCGTGCCTGTGTGTCCTTGCTTTCCTCTTCTTCGTCACTGAAGAGACATCTTTGCATTTCGAGGGAGAAAATGGGCACAAGCTCCTCCAAGGCCACGTGCAAAACTGACACTCACAGCCTGTCACGCAGGTGATAATGATTAAAAACTGGAAGCAGCAAAGGATGGCCCCCCACCTGACCTCCCTTGAACACAATCAGTGAGGACAGCCTTACGTGGGTGACAGTAGCTGCGCTTTATTCTTCGCTGCGCTCTTTTTCTCCTCATATTTTTGGGCTAAAAGCAGCTTTTGTCAAAGCCCTCACAGCCTCTGCCACCATCCCCCTTAGACAGGTGATAAGTTTTAGTGACAACCTGCTCTCCTTTCTCCACCCAGTAGCTTTTGAATGAGCTCTTCCAGCCCAGGAGATGTTTGTTTAATGTTTGCTGTGAGCATTGCCTGTGCTAATTGAGATTCTCGGCACTGAGGCGGTGTTGACGGGATGCAAGGTCACAGGGTGTATCTATTCCCTGATTGAGCATGGCTTTTGGAAGAAACTTCCTCTTGCCAGTGTTTGACATGAATTTGAAATTCACTTCCAGTGCCTGTTCTGCAGGCATTTGAAATACACTGTTTTGCAAACCCTCCTGCAAAGGTTGGTTTCTGGGTAGCAAATGTGACATAAGCCTTTGCAGGCTGCTTTCCTCTCTGTGAGCCTCTTCCATGGCCACGGGAAGGGTAATATTGAGCCTCTGCCTCCTGGAGCTACGCTGGACATTCTTGGACTCAGATCAAGTGATTGCCACATCTTCAAGGCTGGCTGTTGACTGTTTTTCCAGCCGCAATCATAGGAAATAGTACTCTAGAGCCAAAAGGGGGGGTACACTCAAGTGCTTCCATGAAATGCCACCCTGCTTACAATGCAGAAACCTACAGTTTATCTTCCCACAACTCCCTTCTCTGCTCAGAGCCGGGTGCTGTGTGCTGTCGGGGTCCTCTTCAGTCCCAACAACTCTGGGACTTGGTCAGCAAAAACCACCTGGCAGAGGAGCTTGCTGGCACTGTCAAACTTCTCATTCCTACTCACTTAGTGAAGGCACTCAAGGCCCTGAAATGGCAAGAGTGAGCAAAAGATGCTTCTGAATATTAACTGAAACAGGCAGGAGACAAAGGAGGAAGGAAAAAGTGTTCATTTTAGTGCAACAAGAGGTGAGGAATTGGGTATGCTCTCCTTCCAAACTCGCAGCAATGATGAATAGAGCTGTTAATGACCTGGAACAGCAATTCAGGTGCAGAACTGGCTGGTAGCAAAATATACAGCTACTTTCATAAATACCAGGGAAGACTGGGAGGTTATGGTCCTAACAGTGAAAGCTAGATGCATAGCACAGCAGAGCGTGGAAATCCTTTTCAAGTTGCACATGGAAAGGGATAATTTGAAGGTTTTCATTACATACAGAGCGTATGTCCTAAAGTAACTCAAGTCAGTTTGACCCAGGCATCATTGCACTTCATTGTGTTCAATATCCTGGACTCCAAATAGACACCAAATCTGAAAACTGACAAAATGTGGAGCTTCTTTATAAAACTAGTGTACTCCCACTTGAAATACTGTAGAGCATTATTAGCATGCCATTTCACATCATACATCAGCAGCAGCAAAGTGAGCCAGAGACAAGAATGAAAAGGATTAGCGATACCAAAACTTCTGCAGTCAGCAGTGGAAGAAAAAGAACTGCTCAAGACAGAGATGAGTCTAATATGATGAGACTAAGAGGTGAAGATGTGACAACTGGTGAGTAACACAGTGCATGCAGATCCAGCAGAGTCCGTGCACCTTCTCATACAACTCCAAAGGGAAAACATCTGAAGACAGCAAAAATACAAGGCAGTGGAGTTTATTGCATGAGATAACCATGGTCAAGGAATTGAATCTGCTGAAACTGATACAACACTTAAATGCATAGTGATGGGAAGGAATAAAAGCACAGCTGGAATCATAATGCTCCAGAGCTACCCAAACCAATGTCCTGAAATTTCAGTAGCCACTGCTGGACACAGGGGAAAAGACAAAGTGCATCAAATGCTCTGCCTTGGGAGAGTTGGTCCAGTGGAGTCAGTGAAATGTTCTTTATATGTTTGTGCCAGGAATAGCACCCTCCTGAGGAGGTGACCTCCTCACCAGTGGCACTGACAGTGCAGGTGTGGTCCAAATGTGATGAACACAACCTGAAGGAGAGCAAAGGCCTTTCCAGGAGCACCATCCCTGCTGGATCTGGATCTTTTAAGAAAAAGCAAAAGGCAGTAAAGCAGAAAACCCTGGCTCATTCTGGAAACACTGTTGATGCTTTGCATTTAATCCTGCCATTATTAATGACAGAAATACTTTGGCAGCTGGTGGGTATCTGGCAACCCGCACATCTGAGTCAGATCTCCATGGAGCACCTGCTCCAAGCTAGCTCTAGCACCAAAGCATTCTCCTTGTTGGAAACCTCCAGGGAACAGCCAGCCAGAGGACAGACTGCAGGTCCACTGGCTGAGAGAAGTTTCTTGCAAGCAGGTTGGCACAGGGCTGCCCATGAGCACTGTGCCTGTCCTCAGACAGCCTTCACAGCCCAGCAGCACCCTCAGCAATGCTCAGGTGGGGGTCCACAGGCAGTGGCAGCTGAGACAGAGAGTAGAGGTTTCCTGGGACCCTGACACAAGTGCTTCAGTAGTGTGGAAGTCCTGTCTGATGGTGCATTGTGAAGTGCCTGGGACCATTATGCTGAGATCCAGCAGCTTCATCACTGTCAGAGTGCCATGTTTCCCCAGCTTCAAAGTCAGAGAATGGGGCAGCAAAGCACACACCTATGCAAAAAAGGCACAGAAAAATAATGTCAGACGCTTAAATTACAGAGATCTTCAGAGTCTGAGGATCTGTGGGTCTGGCAACAAAAGGCATATTTTACACTATGAGAAACCACCTTCATAACCACCAGCTTCATAACATTAACTTCATAAGGGTAGAAGGGAGGGGGAATGGGATGTTCAGCATCATGAAAATCAGGATTTTTGGAGTGCATATCCTACATCTCGTCCTATTAAAGCCGATGGGATGTTGGTGACCATCTCCTGTGTGCAGCAACATGCCTTAGAGCAAGGAAAAGTATAATAATGTATTCTTAAAACTCATCTAAAAGTATTCAAGTATTTGCACATATAAACCTTCAAATCTCCCTGCCAGCCAATTGTGTAAGCTGATCTCTGACAAGAGCAATAAAATACATCTAATTTTGAAATGCAGCTTCTTGGTTAAGAGATGCTATGTGGGGCTGGGATGATCCTAATGTATGCCATATGCAAAAGGCAATGCTGACCTTGCGTGCCAAAAGAGGCTCATTTGAGCTTTGCATTACAGTGCTGTGCTTACAGGCAAATAAAGATAATTTCTCTGGATTGTAACTATTTGCTTTACCAGCTGTCTCTCAAAGCACTGGAGCAGATAATCTGAATGGCCTGGCAGCCATTCTGTTGCAAAATCATTGCTACCCAGTTGGCTGCCATTAACAGCAAGCAAAGATCAGCCTTGCTGGATGAAGGTGAGCTGACCATCATCTCAAATGTGCTGCTGCATGGTTGTGGCTGCACGAGGGAGAAAGGCCTTCTCGTGGGAATGCAAACTGATGCAAGAAGCACGTGTCTCTTCAGGGAAAGGGGCTGGCAGCACCTGGCCTGTTTCCAGTGGTCCCATCAGTGCCAAATGGTGGGCAAATACAGGCAGGTGCAGCCCTCTGCAGGCTGGGGGACTCTGTGGTAAATTCCTGATATGAGTAATTCAGGTACCACTACCCTAAGCAGTGCTGCAGGAGGATCCCGACTAGGATGGTAGCTGATGCCAGCTGTCTGCTCAGGGCAAGAACACCCCAGAGAAGCCCTTCAGCCCAAATGGGGGCCCAGAGGCTGGCGCTGTCTCAGTGTTCCCTGTGTGGCCAAATCCTTCAGAGCGTTGTGCTGGCAGAGGATGAGCAGGGTGCCAAGGAAGGCACCCTGACCCAGCTTCAGCTCAGCACCGAGAGAACTGTGAATGTGCTGCCTGTGAGCTGTGCTTCCCCTGCAGCACTCGGTCGCATTTGGAGCTCCGGGGAGAGGACTGGACATACCCAGCACCATATGGCCTCAGAGCAGACAGAACAGAGAGGGCAGCCTGGTGCTGCCTTCACGAAGCAGCAGCGCTTCCTTAACTTGAGTTCCCACCACACTCCACTCAATGCTGTATGAGCTGGTGCATTAAAAATAGCACCGTGTGCAGAACCAGGCAGAACAGCAGGGTTAGCCACACACACTGCTTTTGCTGCTGTGAGAACAGGACTGTCATGTTCAACGCACTAGTAGAAAAGGTGGGTGTGGCACAACCACCCAGACCCCTTCCCTATTCTGTCTTTTTCCATTCCCATCCCCAAAATATTTTAAAAAGATGCTAAGAGGTAATTTTTCAAGAAGAGACAACTAATACTGGATGAAAGAAACCACACTATTGCTTCTTCTGTTCAAGCACAACAGGGTGACCCAACTACTGTTCCAGAAACATGCATAGCTAAAGCAAAACCTATTTCCTTCTACCTCTAGCTCCAGCTTCATATCCTAGAGTTAGCATAGGCAAAATGAGCTGTTTGTCAGGAGAGAACTTTGTACCACTGGAAAAATGTACCTGGCAGTCTCCCCAAAAATCTCATAATTTTTAATACAGCTTTCATGTTTGTTTTCACTTTCCCCTTTGTTAAACATTTTAGGCAACTCAAATGAAGCCCTTGCCATCAAACCAGCCTTTTAGCAGTAATGACATAAATTACATTGTTCTCCTGAGCTTGCAGCACCCAGCTATTAAATCTAACCATGGGAGTTTGGCAAATCTTTTCATGCATAAGGCAGCTGTTTCCTTTCTCCCCAGCTTCCACTCTCCACCCCCTTTTTTTGCCTTGCCTGAGCACGATGTGCACTGTGAGGGAGGCACTGTACCCAAATCCCTCCACCTCAGGGGCTCTGCACAGAGCCACAGGGCTCCGTGAAATGCCTCCCTGAAATACTCCGTGCCCACAGGGAGATGCAGACCCGCTCTTGGTCCCAGCCTGTCACAATTCTCCAGAAGCACAATCTCAGGTGCCCAGAGTGGTTTCATGGTACAGAGCTGGCAGAAGCAGCATGACTTAGAAAGTCACCTCCATCAACCAGGGGCAAATCCTGGCTCCTGCTGTTGGGACACTCCATCTCAGTGCAGCATGGCTTGGGGATTTGTCATACTGGTGCTTGGAACATGCTGCCAAGATTCTGCGCTCAGTCAAACAGTCCTGAGAGTTTCTTTGTTTATGTTGGGGTTCTTCTGGAAGCATTTTGACTGTAGTTTTCTCGCTGTAGTTATCTGTTCAGGCTGGGCTACCTTGGACAAGCTATCACCTTGCAGAAGCTGTGGCTGTGCATATCCTTCTTCAAGGGGCGCTTATTTTCATCTTCAAATTGCCCTGCCACCAATGGATATTTTCATGCTGTGCACAGTTACTCAATGAAAATGCTCTAATGCAGGCTAAAAGATGGTTAATTTGCAATCAGTGCTGTTTAATATACACATGCAAATGGTATCGTGCCAGTCATGTACTTCCCCTTAGAATGGTTGTCTCAAATGGGGATGCATGAGATGGCTGCTGCACAGGGCACTCCTGGTTATTCTTGTCCCCCATGTGGTATCAGGACAACCTACCAGATGGATCAATGTGCCTGGGGACACTGACCTGCTCCCCATTGCCATCCTTTCCCAGTTCTGCTGCTGCATCACTGCCAGGTGGTGAAGAAATGGATGGGAAGCCCTGTGCTCTCAGATAGCATCTCCCAGAAGGCATCAGCTGCAGACTCAGTGAAGGAATTGAGGACCCCTGTGACTGGTTTGGGCCTCTCTGCAAGGGAAAAAGTGAAACACAAACCCAAGCCTATTTTTGTTCAGTAAGCTCTGGCATGAGCAGAGAGGATTTTCTCCTGATGAACTTTCTTTTTCTGTGCAACAGCAACCAAAATAAAAAGAACAGCACTTAAATGGGGTTTGTTAGTAGACAAACAAGGTTAAACAGGTTAAGCAGTGGAATAAATGTCTCGGTGTTCCTATCTTGGAGCATATAGATGCCTGAATGTTCCTGTGAGACATATTTGCTGGTGCTGCAGTGCAGAAAGACAGGCACTGCAACCCTTCGCCTCAACAAGCAAAACATATCTGTGCTGGGAAGGGAGGGAAATGTTTTTCCTCCTGAGCTTCAGAAAGCTGGTTTTGAAACAGAGATTAGAGGTGTCAGTAATGGCAAAGAAAATGCACCCCCCCAGCAGTTCCACTGGGCAAAAGGAGCAGCAGCACTCAGCCATTCTGTCCTGACTGACAGAGGTGGGGATGGGGCCACACACTGACATAGATGCCATCCCCAGTCCAACACATGCTCCCTCCCCAGACACTGAAGAGCATGAGTAATAGAAAGGAAGAAGTGACCATTTCCCCACCCCTGTGTCTGCCACCCAGCAACTGTGCTGACCCACCCCATCTGTGGCGCAACCTGTGGGACAGGAGAGGAGCAGTTGCTGTTCTCCCTCCAGCTTTGGCACAAGAGGCATGAGGTGGGGATTGGAGTAGCTTCTTCAGCCCAAGGATGGATGGGGAAAGTGTGTGGTGGGGGGGACAACCATTAGTCTTGGCTGGGTCTGTGACTGACCTTGCAGAAAAGCATCCAACTGTTCACTGAGTGCCCGGGTTTATGGCTATAGGGATTTAGAAAACCTTTAGAGAAGATGAAGGTTTTATCAGTCATCAAAGACAGGATTTACCTGTATTTGGTGGACTCCTAAATTTATTCCTCTCACCTTCCAGTGTATACCTAAATCTGAGTGTCTGAGTCACTCTTGAGGCTCCATTAACTGCAGTGGGGTGTAAGTATCTGATTTGCCTTTAGTTTTAGATGTGCATACTTGGGTGAAATCCCACCTCAACTGTTCACTATTTGCCTTTGATGGGCAACCACACAGACAGCCCTGTAAGGGATTGTGTGAGTGCTCCAACTCCCTTTCAGTGTGAGGTCCTCAGGGATTTTAGCAGAATGAAGGGCTGCCACAGTGGCATGGAGAGTATCCTTATGGCTCTGATGGGGTCCTGCCCTCATGGTGACAACACCAGCTAGTGGGGAGTAGAGTCTGCTCCCAGGGGGGATGATGGTTATTCAAACAGCTCAGTCTATGTCTGCAAAAGCCTTTTGGTCTGAAGGCTTGTTTTCTTATCATCACACCAATGGGTTTGCTACTGCTCTTCTTGGATCACTTCTTTCCTGCCTGGTTATGTCTGGCCAACCCAAAAGGTGCAATCCTCCATGTGATTCCAACAAAAACTAGTGCCACTGCTGTCTCAACACTTCCAGCCACAGCCGGGGGCCAGGGCAGATGAGTCAAGATCCTGTGTCTTGTACATCTACACTGGCCTTGATAACCTTAAAAGATAAAAGCCATGGGCACTTACAGAGACAGGTAGACACAAAGGTTTATTCACAAAATGAAGTAAGCAACCTCAAGGTTCAGCAAATAACTGCTGAAGAAGTAAACTCCAGTAAAAGCTAAATGGAAGTGAATTAATGCAGTTAATCTACTTTTCAGCTTGATTAACTTCCACCAAATAATCAGCAAATTCTTATAAGTTTTTGATAATAATGTTGAAAAGTACTCAGGGGTCCAGGACAAAGAAAACCCATGTGACATCCCTCATGGCAGCACAGCATGCATACAACGTTCATCATATTCTTGCTGCAATAATAGGCATTTCCAGGAATGGGACTTCTCTTGGCAAAGGGACTTCACCTGCATGCCTAAGCTACCAGTCCCGTGGGATAAATTCTGATAGGCCTAGAAATAAAAGAGTTTTCAAAAAAAAAATTAAGAGAAGGAGGTTATGTGAGACTCAGTAAAGCCATTTGCTTGATTTTACTACAGAGACAGAGAAAAGCAATTTAAAAGCAGAGATATCAATGGACAAAGAATGAGAAAAGGAAGGAGAGAGGGAAAATCCAGCTGTGGAAAAAAGCTTACATATAGCCTGAAGTGTGGAGGGGGAGGGACTGGGCCTGATACAGGTAACAATGTGCACAAGATCAGAAACACGCAACTGCAGTGTTTGCACACTTGTTAGGGAACTGGTCGAAGGGAAGAAAATGTGGATATGGTACAGACATGTGGAGCAAAAGCAATGACAGATAGATAGAAGATAATGGATGGATGGATAGATAGGCATACAAACAAATAAGCAGAAGAACAGTGGCCAATCTATGAGCTGTTAAGGAAACAGAGAAACCAATGTAAACAGAAACAAGGGATGTTATCAGCTAATTTTGGAAGAGATGATTGGGGGAACTAGGGACTGTGAAACAGACTCGGTGTGCCCTGCCACACACTCCGAGCAGTAGCTTTAGAAGTGGGTGAATGCTTTTCAGTGTCAGCAGAAATAGACACTCTTGGGAATCATATAATTGAAAAGACCTGAAGTTCAGTTACTATCTGGAAAATAGTTCTGCTAATAGTTACGAGCCCCAGGTATTCTTGGATGCAGCAGTTCACACATCATTGAACCAAGCAAGGGTGACATTACCTCAACCTATTTTGTTATCCATCGAACTGGTTATAGAAAATCTCTTTGCAGAAGATGACCTTGGACCAAGAGGGCATGAGCAGATTTGGTTTAAGTTAACAGAAAAATAAGAAAAGTAAATTATAACAATATGCTAATGAGAAAAAATTCTCAAAGATGAACAAAATGTTGCATGCTTGGGACAGGAGGCATTGCAGTTGACTGCTGACAGGGTAGGGTGGCCACAGTGACAGCAGCCCCAGCTCTGTGGGAAGCCCTGCCTGGTCTTGGCTGCACCAGCACCATCCATATGGGCTTGGGACAGGCAGCTGGGAACCCATTAGAGCATTTTGTTCTGGTCTTTGCACCTCATTGCAAGCAAACCAACAAAACTTCTTCAGAGCCACTCAATTCCTCCTGTTGATTTACCTTCCCAAATGAAATTATCTGTGAGATCCTGACATTCAGCTTCCTGCTCAGGTTAAAAGGAGTAACAATTTATTCAGGTCTCAAAAAATAAGAGACTAGCTTGGCACTGCAATTCAATAAGAATAATTATCTAGACTGCAGGGTCAGAGCCAGGATGACTAATGGAAATGTTCAGAGAAATGGAAATTACCGCGCTACAGATGGAAGCTAAACTCCAAGTTTAATATATTCCAGCTAAAAAGACCAGATAATCTCCATCCCCAGTGATGAGGGAACTGGCCCATGAAATTGGCAGTCTGATAGTAAGGATTTCTGATCTATCAAATCAGAGACAGATACCGTAACACAGGAATCCAGTTAATGTGAGAAATGGAAAGGAGGGTATGATCCAAGCTGTTTACATACTCATTAATCCAACGTCATTGGTTTACAACCCTATAAAACAAATCTTGAGTGAACAAATAATTTTCAAGTAATAAGACACAGCAGAAAGTGAAGCTAAAATGTAGCACAGGCCAACCAAAGGTCAGTGAGATGGCAAGCTTACTGGCTCAGGATGAACAGACCCGAGAGATAGCTGCAGCTTACTTGTTACAAATAGGGGGGCAAACCTGTTGCTCATTCTTGGACTCCTAAGCCTTGGTGACAAGGCAGGAGGGTGGTGGTAGCTCACACCTTGCTGCAGGGAGGCAGCCTTGCATTTCTGGACACTGGAAACTGGGTAACTGAGGCTGCTTTGATCACCTTTACTGTGGTGGAGATACATCACCTTGTCAAAACAAGTACCGCTCCTACACCAGTAACTCTGGAACAAACAGCATCCAAAAAAAACAAAGCAATTTGGTCAGAAAGCCCATAGCTATCTTGAGCTAGCAGGTGAATGCCCAGCCATTGCTTCAAATTCTGTGAAAACACCCATCTAAAAGGTAATTTCTGTTCTCAAAGTGCAAAGACACTTGGAACCTGGACCTGCATTTGTAGCAAGCAGGCAACTGTAGAGTCTCAAGCTCACAGAGGAAGGGCTGGGCTCTGCTCTACAGTCAGGGACCTTTCTTTATTTGTGGTGCTCAGCAACTCAATTTCTAACAGATTTGTTGATATACCCAGTCCTCATGTTTGCCAGCATGAAAATAAGATGGATTTTGTATGCAAGCCTAACATAAATTTTAGCAACTCTTTTCTTCTTTTTACTCTAAAGAGTGATTTTTCCTTTTTCTTTTAGAGGCTGCTGGCAGACAGCCTATGAGACAGTTTTAACATGGAAATTTTGCTTAACTTAGATTTGTAGCTGTGGTGGGTTGACCTTGGCTGGATGCCAGGTCCCCACCAAACTGCTCTATCGCTCCTTTTCCCAGTCGGATGGGGGAAAGAAAATAAGATGGAAAATGACTCACAGGTTGAGATAAGGCAGTTTGCTAAAGCAAAAGAGAAAGTTTGCATGCACACAAGCAAAGAAAAAACCACAGCTTTACCCTCTACTTCCCATTAACGAGCAATGCCCAGCCGCTTCCTGGGAAGCAGGGCTTCAGCACCCTTGGCATTGGCTCTGGAAGGCAAACACTGCAAATAATGAATGCCTCCCTCCCTCCTCCTCTCCTTAGCTTTTATATCTGAGTTGACATCACATGCTGTGGAATAACCCTTTGGTTGATTTGGGTCAGTTGTGTGCACTCCAAGGATCCACCTCCAGTCTACTGATGGCATTAGCACTGTCACTGATGGGGCCTTGGCCAGCAGCGGGTCCATCCTGGAGCTGGGCATTGGCTCTGCCAGACATGGAGGAAGCTTCTGGAAGCTTCTCACAGAAGACACCTCTGTAGCCCCCCTGCTATCGAGACCTAGCTATGCAAACCCAGCAAAGGAGATTTATAAATGCTTTTCCCATGAGACCAATGTCACTGCAAGGCCACACAGACATCCATGCTGGGACATGGCAGATGGGAGGGATGGGATGGAGGCAGGAAGTGAAATACTGACAAACTTCGCTGTTCCTGCAACATGTCCACTGCCCAGACCCTCAGACCTCAAATCCCACCAGTGTTGCACAGAGTGACAGGAGGCATTTTCAGGGTGTTTTCTTGCCACTGCCCAAGTCAGTCCCAGTCTGAACAAAAGATTTACCAAGTCTCATAACTATTCACAAGAAAGCCTTGGCTGAAAATGGTATTTACAGACTGACATAGATGTACAGAAAATATAGGTATGTGCCAGCACTTCTGTGGAGCTGATCTGCCCAAGTGTTCCATATCAAACTGCACTTTAGTGCTGGAACTTTGGTCCTTGTTCAACAAACTGCAGATCAAAATGAGCTGTGCAATCTTCTGCTGCTATGTTAATCAATTATCCCTGAGATCCATGACTCAGTCCTTGCCCTGCCATAATGCTCCCATGGACAGTAGTACTGTGGACAGTCGGTATGTAGAGGATTAAGGATTTAGTCCTGCATTAATTCTACTAATAAAGACAAGTTAGAATAAGATCAAGGAAAAAGAAGTAGGAAAAAGCTAAAAAATATTGCTGGGTTGTTTTACCAATCCCCCTTTGTTCTGCGCTGACTCATGAACTCAGAAAAAAAGCAACACGATACAGACATTTGCAGCTCCATAAACACAAGATCTGGACAGCACCACTCAGAATGAGGCTCTCAAAAGAATTGTTTTCCTGTGTCTCCTCACTTCCTTCCCTTGCTCAAGACACTTTTTCAGACACAGCTTTTTCTCAGACATAGTGCCCCAATTCTTCGTTTTTTTGTGCTTTTGCTACTTTATTTTACTGCAGAGCGAGTGTTACACGGAAGCTCAAGTAGCTCGAAGGAGTACACAGGAGCTTTCCTGAACTGCTTGTCAAAGCTGATTGTCAAGGTGCCTGTGTTATAAGAACAGTTCTATTAACTTTTGACCTTCAAAAATTGACTCCCAGCTCCATGCCTGGCCATCTCCTGCATCCCAGAGAGTAGCAAGGCCAGCATTTACTTCCCTTGCAGCTACAAGAGCAGCCGTGGCTGGAGCTGGGACTTGGATGCTCCACAGCTGCCTGCTGTGCCTGGAGCTGCAGGAGGAGGTAGCTCTGGCTGTCACAGGAATGACCAAGGTGTCCCATGGGAGCAAAGAGCAAGGTCCTAGGGAGGACTCAAGGAACTGAAACCAAGTGCAGCTTGTTCTGGTTAGGTATTTCATGCCCAGAAGCATTTTGATAAATCCAGAATATCTCCTTAGACCATACTGGGAGGGAATTGTTTGAGTGGTTGGTTTGTTTGTTTGTTTTTAAATGTAGGAAGAAAAGAAAATCCTAAACATTTGGAGCAGATTGAGATCTTTCTTTCTAACATATTTTCTTTAACTATAGGGATGTGTACAGAAACAGGCATTTTCTGATATGTGGTTCTAAATAAATGTTCCAAAACCTTTTTCTGATGAAAAAAAATCCCAGTTCTAAATTAATTTTTTTTTCTGACCTAGAAGTGATTCTTTTTTCCACGGGGAACATGGTCCATGGGGAAACTTCAATCTTGCTTCAATCTGGAACCCAAACAATGTCAAAAATCCTGAATCTGTAGCAATCTGGAAATTTGGAAACGCACCAGAGGAGTTTGGAGACTTCTATCCCTTGTGAGCAGGCTGGGAAAGGAGGGCTGCACTGCCCCACAGCAGATTCCCACAATGTATAAGGTGGAAAACCAGACCCCAGAATAGGTTTTGGGGGAGTTGTGTCCACCATAACTTTCTCACACCAGGACTCAGGGCATCATATTTCCTTTGGGATAATAATCATAAATTTGCCATGGCTAAGAGCTTTCCATAACATGCTGGATGCTCTCACCAAAATTTCTGAATTGATTGAGGAATAAGTGTGGCTGAGGCAGGTGCTCTCAGTACTGGGTCTCCTGTGCAAGCTCATTAGAGCATCCTCCATGATGCATTTTTTACTTCTACTTTTACACAGGGAAATCAGTAATTTTCTTAATTCAGCAGATACATGCACACAGAAAAAGACGTAACCAACAGCTAACCTACTCACAGTACCAGCAGACAGTGACTGTACATTTGAAAGTGAGTTATAATCCATTTGGCTGTAGTGTTATCAAAATCTAACTACATACATATTTATTTTAGCTTCATATGTATTTTTCATGTAAATACAGATTTAAAGATTTTTTATATGAGTGTATACACACATGCACTTATATTTATATATACATAGGTACACTGCATGGTACCTGTAGTGTTAAGCTCACTCACACCCTTGGAAAGGGTTGTTATCAGGAATGGTCAGGGTGAATCATAGACATCTAAGCACGTGAATATGTTCGTGTTTTACCCAGGCTCATTAGATACCTATTCTGGATATGATTTTACAAAGGACAGTGATAAGTTAAAGACAGCATCTCCCTCACAGTGTTAAACAGAAATACAGGCCTTTGAATGAAACCAGAGCGAGAAGAAGAGCATGGAAAACCAGATGAAACTCAATGAGTGTTTCAGGCCACTGAAAAAAACCCCAAAATTTGGCATTTCACACAGGTATGGTGTCTGCTTGGCAGACTCTGACTTTCCTAGCATGTTGACCAGCCCCCTCCAACACAGCTGACTAAGGAGGCAATGTCATCCCTTGAATGTGCAGTGCTGATGGAAACCACCTACAAACTCACCTTTACCTTCCCCTCCCTGGCTGCCACTCCTCCCTCAGGCCATGATTTGGGAGCAGTGCCATGCAGTGAACAGACTCACAGGTGCAGCCCTGTGACATTGTCCTGCAGCCCGGTGCCCAAAGGCACAGCTGTGCAGATGTTTGATGTGCCCAGGGGTGAGCCGGGCTCTCAGCCTCGGTGGAGATGCTAAAATACTTGTAATCTGAAAGTGCCTCTTCTCCTGTGAAGGGGCAGCAGCACATGCTGCGCATTCAGAGACCAGCACACAGTCTTTGGGCACATCTCTTCCATCCCAGGATGACATCTGAGCAGCAGGAAAACAATTTAGTGGTGAGGCAAGCGGCTCACAGGAGGAGGAGAAGGAAGAGGTCATTAAAATCCTATGATTTTTTAAGCTCTTATGAGTCTGATGCGAGATTCTCCCACAGATTTGCCACCTCTTTGACCTTAAAGCAGTATGTTTACAAGGTACTGAGTGCTGGAAGCACTGAGAGTGCACCAGTGTACGGCATCTCTTTGCATACTGCAACATTTCCTGAAGAAGATTCCAGCATGGGTTTTTCAGATCAATTCAAGTAAAAATATTTCTTGGCTTTTAACCCCTTATTCTCTTTGCATTTGCTAAACAGCTCAGGGAGCTCTTTTGGCCATAAGCATGCTGCGTTTTGAGGCGCCCTTGCTGTTTTAGGTCCGCCAGACAGATGACAGCAAAAAATGCCAAGCAGTTTGGAGTGAGGCAGCACGGGGCTATTTTAGGTTGCATGATCCTGTCTCAGACCAGTGGCAATTTGTTTCACCCTCCACAGGGATTCCATTAGTGGGGTGGAAGTCTAGATCCATAAATTATCAAAAGTTTTTAGATACTGTCATTTCTTTTTTGTTCTCAAGCCTGCAAACACACACAAACACATTTAGCTGAGTGCAGAGAAATCCCTCTGGTTTCAGTAAAACTAATGACAGTGCCAGATAGTTGACAGTCATGATAGGCACTGCATCAGAGCGGGTTTAGCCTCTCTTTGTGAGGAAAGGTGGAAAGAAACAATATAAATAAAGCCCAAACAATGACAATGCTGATAATCAACAGAGGGATTTGTGTTCTCAGAAACTCAGGTTTGGGTCTCTATGAAGAGAAATGACTGCATCTATTAAAAGCGGAGCTGGAAAACAGTTGGTTTCCAAGATGATGAACTAGTAACAAATAATTTCAGGAGGGAAGGGTATTCTGTAGCTGGTTGGAGACAAATATTCCAGAAGAAAACATGGATATAATGAGCAAAGAGAGGAGCAGAATAAAACATAGAGAAGATGCTCTGGGAATACCATTAAATACCGCAATAGGGATTCTAAAGCTCTATAAATTGTCAGCTGACCTCATGCAGCAGAAAGGAAAAAATGTGAACTGTAAAGGAAAACAGAGACTCAAATGGAGAGACAGAGCACTGTTTCTATAAGCCCAGCAAAGGCAGCTTTCCTGAGTTTGGGAAGAAAATGGATCTGCTTTCCTTTATTGTCTCTCCCGAAAGCAATTTCAAGATTGAGCAGCCCTTCCAGAAATTTCTGTGCACATGGGCTGTTACACATCCTCCTCAGGAGCCAGGCCCTGGGGAAAAAGGTAGCCAAAGCCCCAAAGCCCCTCTGCCATGACCTGGGACCTGCAGACAGACCCAACATCTTCTCACTCTTCCCATGGCCCAGAGGAGAAAGAGAATGAGGCCACGTTCCCCCAAGGGCTGGTGGCACTGGCATGGGTCTGGCACAAGAAGCACAGTTAGACTCCAAAAGTCTTCACTCCAACTTCCCCATCATCCTCATTCTGCTCGTGAGTCCCTGCACTGTGAGCTCAGCAGCATGGCTCATGTGGAACATGCCCTTCTGTTCCCTCAAACCTGTGCTGGTAAGACATGAGAGGAGGAGGCTGGACAGTGTAGCTATGGAAAAACAATGTTCAAGAAGTGCAATAACATTGTTAATGAGATTGGTTTCTTTGCTGTGGTTGTGTCACTAGTGAGGACAGGGGATGGGATGAACCTTGTCCATTCATCAAGGCCTGAGGGCCAGAGAAGGAAGAAACATCAAGTGTGTTTTTGGAGAACCTCTCCAGTCCTGCAGATTCTCAGGTCACAACTGGGGATGCTGGGCCAGCAATGGTGTCTTGTGCCTGAGACCTTAATCCACCCACCTACAAAGCACAGCCTTGTTCTCTTACCCAATTACAAGCTCCAGGCCCAAGGGCCATGTTTTGCGAGGAAAAGCATGAGAGTGATGTCCTGGCTTGTGTAGATATAGGTACAAATTTGGGATAGGATCTCAGGCCCACTCTATTCAGGTAGTGCTTTACTCTTCTCCCAGGTAAGGGTGGTTTTTTTAATTAAAATGCTGGCATTAGCAACAAGTAAAACAAGGAGTTCAGCTGGTGACCCTGCTGGGTTGGTTAGCCACTCTGCTCACATTCACACCAGTGCTGAGCCCCAGGGCATCTCCTGGACTGAAAGGGCTGCCAATTACAGAAACTCTTGGGCTCCATCTGATTTTTGTCAGAGGGGGACTGGACACCCATTGCAAGCATGTTGAAAGCATATGCCTCTGCCACAAGCTGGGGAACACCCACTGAGCTCCCCAGCCTCAACACACAGGCCTTGGAGGACAGAGCTTTCCTTGCCACAGACCTGCCAGACTTTAACCACGGAACCATTAGTATCACCCTGCTGGCTGTCCCTGCAGGAGCTGAGGAAACAGATTCACAAAGAAGCACTCTCAAAGCTACCAATCTGCTCTTAGCAGCTACAAGAGAAGAGCCTATAATACATAGGTGTATATATATATACACACACACACATACGTATATGTGCATATTGTTATCAGCAGGGTGCTGATGACATCAAGGATGGAGGGTTTTGCTGCATGGACAGGAGTCAAGCAGTCCATGGGGACAGAAGTTGCTCCTCTCCTTCCTTTATGTAGCTGCTGTGTTTACTAAGACACGCGAGGATCAGTCTCATAGGCTAAAAGAGGAGCATGAGGACCAGCAAATATGGCAAATATGGAAAGTTCAGGAAAGAGCTGGTCATCTTTCACGAAATCACAGAGAATACTCCTTTCTTTGCTTCAGTCTCATTTCTCTAAGTGAACTTCAGAAGCATCCAAGTTACCATTTTGCCCCTTGCTCACCGTGGCTGGCGAGCAGCTGTTTTGGTAGCAAGGAACAGAACAAGCTGTGTGTTCTCCTCCACACCCTTGTACAGGCGTGCTGGGATCTGCGTGGCTGAGGCATTTCCTTCCAGGGCTCAGTGAGGAGGTTACCAAGTCATGTGGGTTGAGAGGCACAAGGGCAGGGCAGGACAGACCTGGCCAGACTTGCCCTCTTCTTTTTGCACTGCACTCACAGAGGGCTGTAATAGAAAGTTTTTGTAATCAAAACTGGAAGAAAACACCTCCCTGAACCTACCAATATTATTTTTTATGATCTCTAGCATTGCTGTAGCCTTCTGCACCTCTTAAATTAACACTTGCAAATCGTGTGGAGATCCTCATAGGTCACTTGTTTGTCTTTTGGTTTCCAGTAATTTAATTTTATTGTTCATTATGTGGCATACCACTTTATTTTTGACCAAAACATATAGCTGCGAAGGAGAGAATTCTTCACCAGAAGGGATGAAGTGCCTTGTACAAGGCTGCAGTAGAACTTCACACATTCCCTACCACCCTGCCAAGGTCACAGGTGGCTGAGCAAGTATAGGATCAGGGCTGCCTCCACACTGGGGAAGAAGTGCCCCATCTTTGTCTGCTATCAGCCTCTTTGCTGAAGGAGGGTTTTTTACTTTGCTTGGATTCACGGCAAAGAAAGAAAAGATTTCTCCCAACAGAGCCCAGGAGCTATGGAGGCTTTGAGGAGGGGCAGTTCTGCCTCAATGAGGACCAGTAGTCTCTGTTATAGCACTTGATTTTATGCTGTTTTTAAAATGTTTGTAATGTTTTAGGCGTTTATCTTTCCTTAACCAGAATATAAAAGTGTGCAAATAGGAAAGGAGAGGCAGAGAGGGTACACAAAGGCCTTGTACAACTGATGCCAAAGGGGCCTCTGTGTGGGGTAACGTGAATTGGTGTATGGGGAGGTGCTTTGTTTTCATCATGGTTTGGGTTTTTGTTGGTTTTGGTTTTTTGGAGGGTTTTTTTGGCTTTTCTTTTAATGGCTAATACATTTGTTGCTGAAGGTTTATTTTTAGCTAGAAGAGAAATCATTGTTATGCCATGGCAACCAGAATTGGGAGGTAAGCTCCCAAAGTGGTCTGACTAAAATATATCTGAATGCATCCAAATTGATTAAATATCCTAAAAATAAAGATGATAGCTGTTAGGATAACACAATGCTGATGTTTGTGATTTAGAAACACAAACAATTTCTGTTATGACTTTTTTTTTCTCCTAGTTACTGGCTGTGAAGGGAGGCCTGGAAAATCATTACTGATAGTCATAAATGACAAATACTGCCAAAGGATTTGCAAAATGGGTGGGATGTTCTGCTGGTGATGCGAGGAAATTAGTCTTTCTCTTTTGAGATGCAATAAAACCCTCCTGCAAACTGTGCTTGAGGATCCAGCTGCAGTGCTGAGCTGATCAGCTGGTGGGAGTCAAAGGACCTTGTGGGTAGGTTTTTCCCCTTCCTCACAGGAGCTGTTTGATGTGTGCTGAGCCAAGTCCTGGCTGCAGAGATCCTGGTGCTTGTTGGGATGTTGGGGGTCATCCCTCTCATGTACCAGGCAGCACAACACCTCTGGGTCCAGATGCCCATCATGCTTCATGGTTTTCCAAGAGTGTCAAAGAGAAGAGCTGCACAGAGCCTGACCAGAGCCCCAGACAGCCCCATGCCTGGCAGCCACCTTGGGATGCTGAGAAGATGGGAGTGGACAGTGGTCCCCAAATATCCTCCTGGTGACTGGCTATTGTAGGCACTTCTGGACCATGGATGTGTCATTGAGTTCACATGCCAGCATGTGAAAACATTGTCCTTTTGAGCTGAGAAAAATGGAAGGCCTGGAATACCTGGGTATCACGGGCGACCCCCAGCTGATGTCTGATGTGTGGGCCTCTCCATGCCAGTAGATCTTAGGGGGACCCCAGCAGTGCAGGTACTGGAGCATGAAAACAAACCAAGGCAAAATGGGGCAGAGTCAGAACCAGAACGAGGGGCCCTGAGCCCAGGAACTGGGCCCTGCATCCAGCAGAGGCGGCTTCCAGAGGGGGGAAGACACCAACACAACCCTGTCAGCCTCTCCTCTGCTTTTGTTTCCTATTGGAGGCTCTTCCCCATCACTGGTGGGAGGGAAATGGTTTCCATGAGCATCCATTTAGGTTATGGGTCTGACCTAAATGGGTAAGGCCCATTTTAGGAAGGGGACCGGGAGCAATGGAGCACACACGTCCTACGGATGGGCAGATCAGGCTACTATTGCCATGCACAGACCCTGACTAGGCGAGGGATGAAGTTCCTGGTCATGAGCTCTGGGTTGTTCTGAGGTAGTCAGACTTTGCAAACTCCAAACAGGCATTGTCAGGTATTTGGGACTGGAGGTTTTGCTATGAAGCCGCTTCACTTTAGGCTGTGGTAGACCCATTCACTCTGAAGTGCCAAGTCACTCAGGCAGGAAGGGACATCAGATCTCACGTCAGCACTGGCTTCAGACCATTTTACTTTGTCCTATTGGATGCTGGAAGCCTCCATATACAGACACTGCACAACTTGTCAGGGCAACTTGTCCCACTGTTCAATCACCCTTGCATTGTTTCTGTTTCCTACACCTAGTCTGTCCCAGCTTCAGGTTCTTTCATCCAAAACATTCTCCAATATCAAATGCATTTAAACTCCTACTCTTTATATCCTCTTTCAATCTGTTAATTGAGCTCTGAAAGTCCTCTTTTCTTGCTGCCCATGATCCTAGAAAAGAATTCAACCAAAATTATAGTAGAGGCTCTGGAATTAAGACTTCTTTCCCAGCATCTCATGATTTAGTACTGCATAATTTTTGCCACTCAGATGCTACTTGTATAAAGCAAAAACACTTGGGTAATATTGCCATGGTCCAGAAAACAATTTAGACAATGCTGGTTTTCTTCTACTTGTGGCAAACTGTCTAGACAAGTATGAAATTTTGACAAACAATGTCAATTTTTGTGAATTATTTACTATTTTCAAAGAGCATTTGATGTGCTGTAGTATTTTTTAAATTATATGCACAGCAGAATTCTTACATTTTGATTAGTGAAAATAATTTATCCTTAGTTCTAGTTATCACAGAAACAATAAGGTCTGTGGGTTTTTTTAATTTTAAAATATATACCCAAAATTATATATTAATCTTTTTCAAAAGATGCTCCATAATTAGACTCCTCTCAACCTGTTCTTTACAGATTTTTTTTCCACCTTTTATGCGCAGTAGTTGGATTGACCCTCTGTTCTGTTATCTATTTAGAGTTGTTTGACACCATGGGCAATACTCTTAATGAATACACTAGTAATTATGCACACACTTAGAAAATCAAGCCTGAGCACAAAGGTGAGCACCAAGTCTGAGCCAACAAAGTTCTCACATGAATGTTTCAGCAGGCTGGCATAATTTCCTCCCTTTGCAAAGGCTGCAGGGATGTGAAGCATTTCAGAAAAATAGACCATCTTTGGTCCAAAGAGGCTACAAAGAAAGGCCTTGATCTTGCAAGTGGCTTTGAGCAGATTTCTGAACCTGTGTGCATCCGATCATGGCAGCATGAACTAAGGGCCCAATCATGGCTCTGTGCCTCAAAATTTGCCTTTACTGAGGGCTGCAAATCTAGATGTGAATCTTCACATATGTTTGAGGGGAGTCATGCTCTTCCTTGTTCCAGGTGGGTGTCCTTTCCCCTCTGATCCCCCTGGACACCCTGGTGTCTACACATTGCTCATTACAGTCCATGAAATACTAGCAGCTACTGCAAGGGATGATGATGGCTCTTCCTGGCTCAAACTCCCTCTTCTCACCCTGGCCCAGGCTTAGTCGTGTCCCTGCCCCAATCCCCAACCAGCAGAAAGGGAGTTTTCTGCCACTTCAGCTCCCAGAAGGGGTACAAGGCCATTAGTGGGAGGTGGACGGAGGAGTGTGAATGTTTTTTTTTGGGGTGGAAGTCATTAACTGGGAGTCGATGCGTGTTACCCCACACTTCTGTCACACCCAGGACAGGAACCATAGCATGGACTGGGCCCAGGCTGGATGTCTATGTGCTGAGGGCATAGGTGTGATTTTAAAAGGTAAATATGGACCCAAATAACAAATGGCCTGAGCTTAGGATGAGCCATTATCTTCAGGGTTTTGCTTGAAGTCTCTAAAATATTTTTCCCCAGGGCTGTGAAAAAACAGGATGTTCTTTCAGAGCAGCAAAACCAGGAAGGGAAGCATCTGTGGGATCTCTTTCCCCTGGAACTGCTGCTAGGAGGGCCCAGGTCAGCACCCACAACAGGGCAGACATCAAACCCCATAGATTTCAGCATCCCCATTCTACCAAGGTGTCCACCTTGTATTTCCTTCTACTACACATCCCCTCCTTTCCTTAGGATAAGGGTCAGGTATGGTCATGGGGGCACAACCCCTCCCTTGCCCAGGGCCTATTGATGTGGTTGTTTTTGCTCCCCATTTGTAAAGCTCTCACCAACACCTGGATTCTCAGACACTGTGATAATGAAAATAAGATAAAATAGCACTTGGTTCATTTGGTGAAACTAAAATTGATTTTTAATTTTTAATAGGTTGACTCATCACTCGTGGGCATTGCAGACAGTAGTTAAAAACTACTTTGCACTGGAGTCAGAAAGTCAGAACTAATTAAAGAATATGTCCACAAAAGCACAGCTAATAGACTGAAGGGAAGACCTTAATTAGAAATTTGGGAGGTAGTAACCCTCCTGTTAATAATGCTTAAATGACATTTGGGAGCCACACAAAATAAGTAAACAGCTTCTCTCTGCAAAACTACAGCTGAAGACAGGAGACCAGAAGAACAATGTAAATAGGGTCTGGATGCTGCCACTCCAGAACTGAAACCACCTCCTCCTCAAAGCAGTCTTCAGGCTTGCTCTCCACCTAGTAACAAGCAGCACTGCAGCACTTAAAAAAGTCTGTAGAGTAAGGCAGCAAGGTGACTCCAAGGACTGCAAGGCATGAGCAATAGTATGCAGAAGCTGGAACACCTCAGCCTACACAATATGACTTACCTCCGCTCCTAAAGCAGAGCTCCAGGCACATCCTCAGTTATCTGGCAGACACAGCCAGCCAGGGCTCGGGAGAAACGTAACTGAAACAAGACAAATATTTTAGGCATGTTGATGGTGATGCAGTGATTTCATAATGATCCATGCTGAAAAAATAACCAGGCTAGCAAAATAGAATGTTTTACTACATTTCATTTCTATTCAGAAGAAAAATTAAATAAGAATCTGCTTGTAATGTGCCCCTCAACACAAGCCTGAAACTCTCTATATTAGAAACCTGGACAGTACTGTAAATCAAAAGGCATGCTTTCATTTAAGCTGCTGTGACAGACCCTAGTGTAATCTGCTCTGGCAAACCATCCCAAACTCCATCCACCCCCCCACTCCAGACAGTTCTTGTGGCAGCAGCACTGGGGCTGGCATAGCTTGGGGGGAGCCACAGGGTGACCTGAGACCAGCTGCCACAGCAGCCTCACCTCCATCAGCACCAGCTCCCCCAGCACCTGGAGCCAGGGTAGGGAGCGTGGGTGCTGAGCATGCTGCAGGAGTTGTCTTTCGACGAGAGCTGTCTTGGAGCTGAGGTATTAAAAATAACAATTGACGTGTTCAGGCACGACAGCTCTCATACAAAAGAAGTTCCGTGAATTTCACCATACGTTCTGTGTTGTGGCTGCCAGCACAGAAATCTACCTAAATTACCACATTGTTTGGGGGAAATAATCACACAGATTTAAAGTGTGATAAAATAATGCAAAGGAAAGGTTTCCACTATTTTTTAGCACATTACTGGAGGATCGAGAGCTTCTGTCCCCTTTCTCTTCAAATCCATGAAACAAGAGCAGTCTCAAGTTTGAGGTGTTTCATGATCTCTGGATGTTGTGAGCTACATAAGCCAGAAATATCAAAATGTTGAGTTATCTGTTTGTTGACGCCTGGCAGTTTCATAGCACCCTTTCCTAGGCACGCCTTGCAAAAAAGCATAAATATAGTGTACCAGAAATATTTTAAAATGGAAATTTTTATCAAGGTCACAGTTCTTGCATATTTCTGATTTTCATTAGCAAGCCAATTTTATTTAAATTTTGGAGAACTTTCAACTAGTCATTTAAAAAATACTAAATATGGGTAATTACATGGGAGAACACACTAACAGCAGGCTTATCAGAAGTCTCAGCCAGGAGCATCCTTCAGTGTTCTGCATGTTCAGCAACTATTTCTTTCATTCCCCCAAAGCAGCCACCACAGCAGGGGAAAGATGGGAGCCTAGTTACAGCCTGGAAGCTGCATGTGAAGGATTTAGGGTGTTCAAAGTCTTTCACTTCCGGTCTTTCTTTGTGGAGTCTTGTCTTGGGGGTTGACAGAAGATTGGGTTGTGTTCAAGTAATTTTTCTCATTAAACTCTTTATTTCACATTTTGATGTCCCTATCTTTAAAGTCAAAAAAAAGGTAACCCTCGGCACAAGCTATTACTGGCCTTGAACAGCCATCAAAAACCTGCAAGCTGTGATATGAAAATAACTTAGTACCATCTTCCACCTTCTTTTTGTAGTGGAGGGCCTCTTGTCACCCTACCTTTTCCTACATCTTTTAAAGAATTGGAAACCTCACAGTAGAGCAGTACCTGCTGCATCCCTGTTCTTGAGGAGCGAATGGTCAAAATTTTGCCTGAATCACCGGTAGGAGAGACCATTTTGATCTGCTGCTTGATACAGGTATTTTCAATCTGCATTGTTGTAAAATAAAAGGTTGGTAATTTTTGTTTAAACAAGGTTGTTGTGCCCAAACATCTCGTAGCAAAAATACGATAGACATCAATGGGGAAACTGGCATCTCGCCACCAAGGAAAACTGAGGATAATCTGTGCATGTGCCCTCGCTTTGCTTCACAAAGGCCTTCAAGAGAAGAAATGAAAGGCAACGTAGCAGGCTGGTATTAAGCAGCCTCAGCCATTCAGATACTTAGCTGAATTATCAACTTCATCTGAAAAGAATTCAAACCAGACCATTGATGGTAATTATCAACTGCACTCTGTGGGCTTTCGGTCTAATGAATACACAAATGAAAAATCAATGGAGGAGGCTTCCAAAAATGAACATGGCAACAATCTTGATCCTAGATTTGGCTCAAAGACAGCTCCTCCCAAACCAGCTCTAAGGCTATGTTCTTACTGTACATTTCTGTTGTTCCATTGCAGGGCTTTCCCTCTGAGGAACTCATTAGTCCTTTTATCCATAAAATAAATGCAAGTTTAATTTTCAAATTAAAATAGCATTAAAATAATTACATCTCCAAATCCCCAGTTAAAAATGATAAGAGATCAAATCTGTCAAAGGCTGTAAATGATTCCCCATCTTCTGAGGGTCAATTGAAAAATTTTTCAGAATGAAGCAGCCACACTGAATAAAACTTTAAATAAAGAGGATTAAGCTCTGCAAACCACCAAACTCAGCTGAACTTGCAATTCAACATTATGAATTGCCAAGTTCATCTCTTTTTAGCTGCAGAAATACAATATACATTTGTCTTTTTTACAAAGAGGTTCTGCAGCTCTGAGATGAATACACTGTAGGACTAACAATGGCTAATCATGTCCAAAGGCTGGGGGAAGGCACGAGTCCTGTCCCTCTGGGGTCATTTTGCAGGCTCTATTACCTCTGTATGGCACAGTCAGGCAGACTTCTGCTACATACCTGGTATCAATTCGGAATGATGTCTCGCCTGGAAAAAGACCTTGGCAGGGAAAAAGTTCTGTTTCAGCCAGACTTAATTATCTGTGAATTCTGAGGAATACTCGCTGCTTGAGAGAAAAATTGAGAAAATTTGTGCAACCACCAGTCAGAAAACCATGCAGGATGGGGAGGCACTCCCAGCAGTCAGGACATGCTTCTGAGGTGTGACGTGGCTTAGATTTCCTTCTTTCACTTATCTTTTGCCCCAGGCCAGAACCTTGGTCTATCTGCATCCTCCTCGTATTTCCACCACACTGCTGAATAGAACATTCCATCACCCCACTGCTGGTGTGCACAAGACCAACCATTTGGCCAGATGAAAAGAAAGCATTTAAATAACATTTGGGAGTCAAATAAAATATTTAAATTGATTCACAAAAGGCTTTATATTTGTCCATAATTCAGAAATAGTTTGATTTGGGACGGATCCAAAATGAAATGTTGCATTTGGTGTAATCACAATATTGTAAAAGAAGTGATTCCCACAGCTTCTTCCTCCTGTCAGCAACTGAAGCTGATCTCACATGGCACATTTTGTGCTGCTGCTGCCTTCATTGATTAAATTTTTCTTCAACCAAGTAGTTGCATCCACATGCAAGTAAGAGTAAAACTTGGCGTGATCTTTTAAGGAACTTCAGGTCAAGTCATAATCTGGCTGCCAATAGCTCAGAGGCAAACACATCTGCTATTATCCACTCAGCATTAGTTTGTCTGTATCAGCTTTCCAGCCATAGGAAAAAAACTGGTAATTTGGAGGCCCTGGGACAGAGAGAAGTGGTTGGATATAGACTCAGGCATTCTTAAAAATACTTGCTCTTAATTCCCAGTATGTAATACCTGCTTTCACCACACTCAAAAGTGACTGAAGAGCAGAAGCAGCAAACTTCTCACAGATCCCTCACAGGTGCAGAGCAGCTAGCTCTGTTTGGATAGTTTCTTCCTCATAATTTTTAAACCTGTCTCGAGCTCCTGCTTCTAATTTTGTGTAATGTTATCACCCCAGAAACATCTTGTATGGTTGGTTAATCACTGCAGCCAACAGAGGACTTCTTACGCATTTCCTTGCACTCTGTCTCTTCTGGTGCTCGCTTGGTTTGTTTCTTGAACCGTGGCTTGATCAGCACTGAGACATGCTGAGGAAGCCAAGCTCACTATTTCCCTGGCTGCAGGCCACAAGAACCTGGGGATGCTTCACCCACATGGGGTATGATGTCCAGATGACTGTGGTAAGACCATAGGGACAGGTTTTCTGCCATTCTGCCTGTCAGGGATGATTATTGGCACTGCTGACTTTCATCTCTGAGGGCTGGACCGCTTTTTCAAGGGGTCATTAAAAACTGGAAAATCTAGGCACATGGAAAAGCAAAGGCAAAGGAAAGCAAAGTTTCTACAGTGTCTGTTTCATTTTGACTTCACTGCTCTGAGCAGTTTGCACCTTTGAAGAGGCAAGCCTGCTGAAAGAGACGCACCTTCTCCATGTGGGAAGTATCTTGTTGGATGCTTGTATTACTCTTAGCCCCTACCTGGAGCAGGTAGCTCAGACCAGCCAAATGAGAAGCACATGAAAGCTAGTGAGCCCAAATCGGTGCCTCCACAACTGGGAGAGTTTCTCAATTCCCTGTTCTATGAAGTGGAACAGTTAAGTATAGCTTATCCAGATAAAAAGACTTTCCTTCTGAGAGCATGAATTAACAAGCAAGTTACAACTGGTGCCTGATTTTAAGCCTATATCTCTAGCATATCATTAGCTGGGTTTCTCCTTCTTTTGGTGTTTAAAGCCAGGAAACCCACCATGCCAGTGAGATCTACGTGTCAATCCCAGCTGGAAAGTTTTGTGCCCCCACAGCACCCACCTGTGTCCCAGCTGGAAAGTTTTGTGCCCCCACAGCACCCCACCTGTGTCCCAGCATTCAAGCCTCTTTTCAAGCAAAATGTAGAAACAAAACCAGCAGAAATGCAACCCTCATCTGTGGGAAAAGATGGGTGGAGACATATTGCAAAAATTATAAAAGTTCTGCATTATAATAAACCCTTGCTCTTGGAGACACATATAAAAGAGGTTTCATGGTTTCTTGCTCTGAGAAGTGGAGTTGCAGTAGTTAAAGCTTGTTAGACTCAGGAAGTTTCAGAGCAGTTGAAGGATGAGATCACTGTTCTTCAAAGAGCTGTGTTTGAGCACGATAAGGTAGGAAGGTGCAACTATTTCCAGCCTTTGGTCAGCTGACCCTGAGCTCACTGACCCCTGCATGGTGCTACACTCAGCAGAGCTGGAGCAGCCTGGTTCTTCACTGTTGACAGTGAAGGAAATGTATTCTTCTCTGTAACCAGCTGTGTATAAAGTGTAGTAAAGAGTTTTATGGAAAGAAGCTGTAGATAAGATCATTTCAGACCTAATATTTCTCTAGCAGTTTTACAGCACACTTTGAAACTGAGCTTGATCCTTCTGTCGCAAAGATGCACAGAGTAGCTCTAGAGATGCAGAACTCTACTGCAGAAGCCCTGGTCTGCTTCCCATATATCGCTGCCAAGAATGCACAGTTTAAAAGTAAAGGGAACAAATCTCTGGGGGAAAGAAAAATACCAGTTAAAGGGACCTCTTACAGGGTCACCACAGGGCAATTTGTCTTCTCATGTCTGGTCACCTGACCAAGATGAGATCATCACCCTCTCTGGCATCTTAGGAGGAGCCAATGCAATTAACTTTGAGGAGAAAACAGCTAAGTCTTGAGGTAACATGTGCAATGAGAGTGACATGGCAAAGTCTATTGTAAAGCCCGGAGCTGATCCTAGGTGTTCCCAGACTGTCTTTAGTGCCTCTGTTGTGGAATCAATACAGATAAATGAGGTCTTAGATTAGCTTTATTTGAAATCATATATGAGTATCGTAAAGCAGAATGGTGCACAGGTTATTGCAGCAGTATGTAATTACTTTGATTTGACCTATTCAGCTGTATAGAAATTTCACTTGAAAAAATTCACTCCTTGAGAGACTGGTTTTCGACAAAATGTAGCTGTGGCATGAGGGCTTATGGTTGCTGTCTCCATCTCCAAAAATAAGCGGATAAATTAACAGCTTGGCCCAAACTCTATTTGTGGCTGAATGATAGCCTGGGAAGGTTATGTTGAGCACTAAGGTGGGCACTGCTGAGCATCCAGATCAGCCCCAGCCAAGGTGAGCAGCAGGAAGGGTTGCAGCCATCTGCTGCACAGTTGGTTGACCCACCTGGGATTAATCCGTTCTCAAGAGGACATGCAAGGAAAAGGTGTCAGTGTCCTCCAGCCTACCACCAGTAATTAACTGGCATCATTGCTGATATTAATTGATACTCTTGCTGCTGCAGGAGAGAAGCCAGAAACCAAGCAGGGATGTCTGTCTCCTCCTTCTGAAAGTGAGCTCCTTGCAACTTGGGCTGAGATGTGTTAACCAAAAGGTGAGAAGAAGCTGTGCCCAGCCACTACCCAGATGGTACCTGCTGTATGGCAGCATGGAGGCTGCAGTCCCACAGGGGATGCCAGTCTCACTGAGGACATGAGCCACACAGAGGAGGTTTGGGAAAGCCTTGCCATCTGGCCATGAAAGTAAGTAATGCCACAGTGCCACAGCAGGTGTGCAACAGATGCATGGAAGAGTCAGAAATTTGGTACATTTTGCAGGCAACTGTTGTTATTTCAAAGCCATGTAAAGTGAAGACATTTGATCCATCTGACTTTACAGCCACTGTTGAACATCACTGCAGTAGCTGCCTGCTCATCCAAGTACCCCATTTTGTACAAATCAGAGGTTGGCTTTTGGACATACTTACTCTGATCCTACTTGTCCAATTTTTCAAGAACATTTGAGTAAAAAGAATAATTGCCTTATCACTTATTAGCTCCAAAAGTGATGATGATGCTAAGGAAGGCTTGGGACAAAAAACAGGACACTGCTCCTCTTCGGACATTGTGATGGCTGATGCTATACTGCCCAAAACAGTCAAGCAACTTTCTCTGTGAGAAGATATTAGAGAATGGTTACACTGACCAATGTTTGTCCTGCAGATGTGAGCAACTCTTCTATGCATGTTCCTGCCTCTTCTTTGGCTCAGGTGAGCTGGGTTAGTGCAACCAGCTGGAGCCAGGCAACCACATAGCTCTCCTGAAGCCCCTGAAGGTCTGCTTGTCCCACCCCCTTTGCCTCACAGAAGTGTGAGGAGGAAGGGGTAACTTCCCTTGAAGAAGTCAAGGCACTTAGCTGGAGTCAGCATGGTTTTCCATCAGCTGATCAGTTTTCAAAGGGAATGCTTGGCTACAAGCAAGTCATACAGAGGGACCAAAACAAGACAGGGAAATGAGACAGAGCTTGGTGGGGCGAGCCTTGCCCATCATGCTGCCTTCTTGGTGTCTGCCCCCTGCAGATATTCTTTCCCTGCAGCCTTCTCCTGTTCTCTGGCTCGCAGAGCCCACAGAAGTCCAGCCTACATTTGCCACATGCCATGGGAAAATGAGTCAGTCATTAAGGCTTTTAACAATGACGCAAGCACAACTGACACACGTGTATCTAGTGCGTGGGATAGGAGCAGCAGAAAAACGTTGTACCAGTGACTGATGTGCCAAATTTCTTTTTACTTGCTGCAAAGAGAAATTGTGTCCATTATGGGTGCACAGTAGGCTATTTTTAATAGGTTGGGGTTTTTTTGATAACTGCAATTTTATAGTAATCTGCTCCACAAATGAACCAGTTTGTGTTCTTACAGAAGAAAAAGAATTATTTTTTAGAAAGACCAAGATAAATGAGGCATGCTTAGCTATTCTGGTTCATGGATTTGATTTCTCTGTCTTTTCTGAAAGATGGACATTTGATAGGAAACTTCTGTCATTGCTTCCCTCACATTTGTAGGGGATGAATTTGCCTCTTATGTAGTTACTGTGATGTGCCAAGGCTAGTGGCTGCTGGTCTTATGATTATAGAATTAAGATAGATGATCTTAAGCGTGATTTGGGTGAGGAACGAGAGGCCTGCTCATCTTTCAACCAACTACATCTAGGTGCTGAATTTTGCATGCTGTGGGGTTTGCCTGTATTTTGTTTGCTTGTTTTCAAGAAGTTTACAGTTCCTCTGTATCCTGTATTCTCAGTGAAAATCTGGGCCTCTTCTGGTATGTAAGCATTCATGGATTATTATGCTTCAAGGTATGAATAATTCTCACAAATGATAGCTAGGCTATCTCAGCCTGAGAGAGATATCTTTTTCCACTCAGTTTGGAGTTGCTCTGTTAAGTGCAGGACCCTCAGGATGGCCTTGCAGACCTACTTGCTGCTTCCACCTGTTTGTGTCATCTCCCATTGCTCATTTTAGCAGATAGAGACCCAGTCACAATATATATGGACTGAAAAGTGTGAGAACCAGAGGGGATTGTTTCATGCCAAGCACCTTTCCCCTTGTCCCTGGCTTGTGGTTGTGGCTAACCAAGTGATGCATTGAAGGATCTCAACTGACAGTACTAAAAAAAACCACTATAGAGCTGCTTTCTCCTTGTGCTGAGAAAGGAAGACCTGGGGTGTACCCAGGGCATCACCTGCTGCTTTGGCCAGAGCCCTACCTAGAAACTTCTCCCCTTGCTCTGGCGCTGTTATACACCACAACAACACAAAGACTTCAACTTCAGAAGGTTAAAAAGTGACTCCTTTATTCTTGGGATGTGTTTCCCTTTTTATACTATTTTACACAGACCAATTTGATTGGTGACAAGAAGACAAACTTCTCCAATCACATTGCTCAGACCAGAGGGACGTCAAGAAGAAGCCCCTCCTAGGAAAAAAATGTAAACAAATTTACCATTACAAAAACATGTCTCTTGTTTACAGAAAATTCCCTGGGAAAGGAATTTCAGAAAACCAAACCTCTCAGGCACGAACCAGGGCTGCATTGCTCTTCCCTTGCTGCTGATTTTCATAGAAGGAGGTAGCACTGTGAGCTGTGTCTGCGTTACCTCAAACCCAAGGGAGGCTTTGGGAAGTATATAGCATATAATTCCCTGGAATAGTTCTCTGTCATCCAGGAAAGGATGGTTTCTGGAGTGCATCCTGGTTGCTTACAGAGAGCAGAGAATTTGTAGCTGGAATTGCTGAGGGTGTACAAAGGATCTGGCAGACTTAAAGCAAAACCTCTCTGCAGAAAGCATTTGGCATCTCTTCTGCCCAGAAGCCCATATACCAGCGCACAAATGGGGCTCTGCAAATACCCCCAACACCTTTACCAGGAGCAGTCTATAGCTGTGTGCATTACATGTGTGTATTACAGCTAACTAAGGCATTTTTTGCCATTCTTCTTTGTCTTGTATCCTTGCATCACAGGAAAGCATATAAAGAGTTAAGATATAATAATAGATTCCACAGCTTTTTTTTTCTTCTTCTTTTTTGGGGGGGTATTTTTTTGCAAAGGCTAATTTAGATACTTAGATTTATAACACCGAGCTGGGAACATTTTATAGGACCTCTGACTTAAAACATTGGCAACACATCACTGCAGAGGTCTGCTTTTCCTTTTCAAAAAACCTTGGAAATATCAAGCTGGAACAGCCTGAGACGGTCAGCCAGCTGTCTGCTATTTGAATCCCATGAAAACTCAAATACAGCTGCAGGTTCAACTTTGTTCTGGTCAAATATGGCAGTCCCGGAATGTGCTCCTTTACATTGGGGCATGAATAGTGTCAAAATTAATGCTATTCTCTTAGCAGTATGGATTAAAAGCTGTTTGACAGTTCCCTAAAGGCATGAGTGAATGGGGAATTATTCAGGAGTGGATTTCTTTCTAAGGAGGTCCCACAAAGATTAATTACTGACTCTTTTTTTTCCTGCTGAATATTTTAATCAGTGATTTGGTGAGAGAAACACCAAAAAAATCAAAACAGAGAAACTTCAAGGTGGCCATAAAATCATGCACTACTTTGAACAGAAGAAACCCAAGGGCATTTTAACACAGCCAAATATGTAATTGAAAACCTGTAACTGCAGGACATAGGTTGCCTTACAGAACTCTATCTTGCAGATATGTTGAGATACCTTGGAAAAGACCTGAACATCTAAAATATGCCCACTGCTATTCAATATCCCACGCTGCACCAGCAGGTCTGAACAAGCCTTGATCAGAGGCTGTAGAACCAGGACAGGCTCCAGGAGGAGGAGCAGAAGAAGGAGGAGGAGGATGCATCCATCATACTTGCATCAAATATGATTATTGCCACAGTCGACTATCCATTACCTGTACCCTGGTCAAGCAGGACACTGAGAATACGAGGCGTGTTCAGGAAAAGGGCCAAAAGACAAGGAATGTGATAGGAAAAATATGCTAAATTATTAAATAATCTCAGAACTCCATCAGTTTTACTTAAGAAGAAGGAAAAATATGATCACAGTCTACAACTACTAATGTAAGGAACAGAAGCTTGAAGGTTCTTTATTCTGCAAAGAAAAGTGTAACAACAGGCAGTGCCCAGCTGTTGAAAACAGAAATCTTCAGATGAGAAACATGGCACAAATCATTAAGTATGTGAGTTCTCTAAGTCTGCTTAGCTTGTTGGTTTCTACAGTACTGGAAATTTTAAAATTAATTGAATGTCTTCTGGAACAGATGCTCTTGCTCCAAATAATTTGGAGAAAGCTTATCATCTGCCATATGCAGACAGTTAGAGAGGTGGCCAGTCGTAGTTCCCCCTGGACTTCTAATTTCTGAGAATAAATCCCAAATTACTACACATGCTTGATACTTATTTGATGCAGCACAGAGCTTTGTCACCTACAAAGGTGAGAGCTGACACAACCATGCCCTGGTGCAAGAAGGGCTGGCTTGCTCGTTTACTTGAACTGAGACACCTGAATTCTGCTCACAGCCTATTTTGGGCACCGGTTACATGAGGGCAGCATCCTCAGCAAGGGGACACAGGCCTCTTGTGCTCCCACTCCAGCTGTCTGGGAGCTAGAGCAGGGCAGGCTGCCTGTGGCTGCTCATGCCTGCTTGCCAGGGACCAGGGAGACATCCCACGCTTCATGTGATCCGACCAGGATTTGTGAATAATAAAGGCTCACTTTGTAGTGAACGGCCTCGATGTTCTCCCAAACGCAGGAATTAATTCTAGCACCATCCATGCAGCTTTTAGCAAAGAGAACAAAAGGTCTTGGAAAAGCTCCTGAACTAGTTCAGTGCAAAAAACAACACATAAAGGTACAGGAAAGGATGAGGCAGGAAGATTTTTGTGGTTAAATCTGCTGGTAACATTGACATTCTGCAAGAACAGCATTGTTGGGGGATTTTTTGTGCTCCCTTGCTTTTTTGAGAGTCCTGTGTCCTTGGTTAGAAGGAAATACCATCCTAGGGTGAGAATATTGGAAGCAGAAAATGGGTTTTATTCATACTGAGAATTCTAAACCATGCCAGTGCTGACAAACTGGGAAAAAAAAAAAGAAACGAGGAAGCTGGTATACGTGTAAGGCACACTGTGAATGACACACTCCTAATAAAACTAATTCCCTCTCTGAACAACAGCAGATCTCACAAAAGCCTCTCTCCTTTGAACAGGAAAGCCTGAATGAACTAAGAAACTGTGCCTCTCATATAACCTTTGTGTATGAATGAATCATAGTTCTAGTACAGAAAGTTAAAAAGAGGTCTTTTAAAAAAAACTTATAGTGAGTTAAACATAAAATTTCCACAAAAATCATTCAATAGGTTCCTTTTATTAATCTTTATCTTGCAAATTCCTACTATCCTGTCCTATTTTGGTCACATTTTATTTCCTGTGTGAGGCCAAAAAGCTGCAATTGGAGGGCTTCTTTAATGTATGCTGCTAGTGTGTTGATATTTGCATAACAGTAGCTTTCAGGGAGGCGCTTGTTTTTCACAAACTGCACAGCTTCCTCACATGGTATGAAAATCTTGATTGGATTTATGTCCCATTAAAAATTCCATCCCTTAGGCATAAAACCCTGCAGATAGCTCAGCAAACCTTCATTTTCATTAACAGCCCCATTGAGGTAAACACAGCAACCAAAGGGTGTTGGGTGTAAGCACACACAAACCCAGGCTCTCGAGTGTGATTATCCATTCATACCTCAGACAGAGGAAGGATGGGGGATAGAACAAGGGGAATGTCCCATGACAGCTCTCTGCCACAGCCCTCAGCTGTGAATCTAAGATCTGCTTGAGAAATGCAGATAGCGACCATGCAGATAGCAACCTGCTCCATTATTTGAACCTATGAATGGTCCAGCAATGCTCAAAATTATCTCTAATGTCACATTTGACTTGCATAGCGTGCAAAACTTGGGTATATTCATTGTGGACAAGAGAGGTTTTTCCCAAACATTTTTATTCTTCACTAGTTAGTTTTGACAGTAAGTGATAACTAATAGATAGTGCTAATCTATTACTGAGAAATTCTTCTGCTTTTCATGTTGGTTAAATTATAGCACTTTCAGAAATAACTAATATATAAGTTATTAATAAATCCAACTGAGAAAAATCACTAAATCATCATGACATTCTTATCACAGGTCCAAAATACAGACTTCACTGAAATCTAAAGAGAAATTATTATCTACATAAGGAAAATTACCAATGAAGGTAGAGCATGGTTCATTGCTTCTGTTAACTGAAGAGTTCAAGGCAGATAATTTATTTCACAATTGGCATATTAGGTTATTCAAGCTAAGCCATTCCTCAGTGTTGTACCATTTTTGTTCATAGACATCTGCAGAAGAAATTTTTAATCTTCTGAAGTTAACAGTAAAACTCTGACTGAAATACCTGCCAACGAGGTACTGACTTTCCAAACCTATCTGTGTTTTGGAGCTGGAAAATGGTTGTTTGCATCAAACCCTCTCCCAGTGCAGAGGCACCACCAGCAGTACTCCAGGGTCACTTCTCACTTTTCCAGGAACAAGACAACTTGCTTTTGTCCTGCCAGCAGCTTGTGACAATCAGCACTATCTTCTCAAGTGTGGTGCGCCAAGGCCCATTTCCCTTCCCTACACCACAGATCAAGTGTGCTGGCCATGATCTGCAGCAGCACAAATACAAACTCTCTGGGAAGGGGGATACCCTGTCACCCTGCCAGCTCCAGCGTGCCTCTCCATGATGCACTGGGTAAGTACCACAAGCTCTTTGAAGTCTGCCTGCATGCCGACTTTGGCCATCTTCCCTTGGTCTTTGGTTTATAATATACAGTGCAATATCTTGAATCTTCTTCTGTGCTCATTCCTCATTAGGAATAACCACATATTAGCCTAGCAAGCAACCCTCCCAGCCATAATTATTCCAGCCATTAGATCTTTTTCAGCCTTCATTACACAGTCACACAGATTTGCATTATGACTACATTTGTTACTCTTATTTTGACACATAAAGACATGCAATATGTGATGATGACTCAGTCGTCATTATCCCCAAAATTATTGTATTTAAATATATGGAGTCTTTCAGCATCCATACATAGTCCTCACTCTGCCATTTGCTTCCTGCAATAATATTTGCATGCTTGTCTTTCCATTTCACATATATAAATTTCTTATATTAAATCTGAGCAAAGTTAATAATCCTGAAAATGTTCAAAATCAAAAAGCATTATAGTTTTAAAGCACTAAAAATGTTAAATAACCCTTTTGCAAGTATGTATTAATCTCCATTTGCGTAGCCTCTGAACTTCAACACTTTCCTTTATTTTCATTAGAGCAACACTGGCTCCTGACCATAAACTCAACCATAAGTTGAATGTGTAACATACCTAAAGACTCCTGGCCTTCAAATGAGTTGGGCTACCATAGATTTTTTTTTTTTTCTCACGATTTTTGCAGGTCTGCTTCTATGCCCTTGCCCATCTCACATTAATGCAGCAGCGCCCAGAGGGAAGGAGGAGGTGGGACTGAAATGCAGGCACCTATAATGTCCCACACTCTGTTCAAACACAGAATCCAGGGGGACCTGCCCGAAAACTTTTCAGGCCAAAAGGGCAGGAGAAGCAGAGTGAAGGAGCAGAGGCTCAGAGGAGCCACAGCAGCTCCTCTGACATGCTGAGCAGCCCAGTGGTGTGGTCAGGTTTAAGATGCATTGTTCCCTTCTACTACAGTGCAAACCAGGCTCGATTTCACAAAAATTCATCCTACAAAACTCCTAGTTCACGACACAGTGGAAATTATCATATATTTGGCTTAGACTCTGGGGGTTTTCTTTGTCATGGTCTTGTCATTCTTGCTCCTCTATTTTGTTCTAATGAGAGCGAGTGTTCCCCCCTTTCCTTTCTCCTTGTTTGCTGTGCATTTCTTTCCCTCTCATTTCATACTGGGAAAAAAANAAAAAAAAAAAAAAAAAGACAAGAAGCCTTTTTTATTTAAATTTCAAGAAAGGCTTCTGAGCAACTATTCATACAAGGAGTCAGTCCTCATCTTCCTGTGAGTTTCACCATGTTCCTGGACACCTGATGATGTCCTTTTTTCATGGTGTTCTTTGGCATCCCTCATGAGGCAACCTGCTGCCAGTCTGACCATATCCCTGAGCTGTGCCTGCCCTTGCAATCCTGAGCATCTCCTACCAGGTCTGTTGTTACCCTGTGCTGTCCCAGGTCTCAGAAATCCTTTTCATCTTTTTTTTTAACAGCTCTGACTTCAGTGAGCTACAGTTGGAAAGAGATGGCCTGGTGCCCAGGTGCAGTGTAACAGAGCATTTAAGCAGGAGCTTAGTGGAGGTCCTACTGAGTGAGGTTACTCTCATGTTCTGTCTCAGATAGATGGAGAGCAGAAGGCTGAACATCTCCTGGGCTTATGCCTTCCCACCTACTCTCCATAACTTAGGGCAGAGCTGCTACCAGGAGTCTTTGAGTCATCCAAAACCTTTTCACTCTGCTTCTGTGTGTATCCAACTTTTGGAAGTCGGCAGTCTGCTTTTGAGAATCACAAAACTAAAGTTTAAATTTGTGTTAATGATGTCTCCTATTATGCTTCCAGTGCTAATCCTTCACACCTTACCCTTACTCACCATCTTCATTACCCACTGTCCCATACTGAGTAGGCACTGTTCTGATTTTTAGAAGAGCAAACTTTTTAAGTATGTGGAGCACTTCATCTTTCCTTCATGACATTGCAAAGTGCCATGGCCACAGATATTCAGATATGAAAAGACTCAATTTACATTAAGTAAATGACATGACTGAGCTGTCCTTGCTTTTATTCCTACTAATTTTAGTTCAAAGTATCTTCCAATACAGTACAGATACACCTCTGCAAAATAAAAGTGTTCCACTTGGTGACTGGCACTTAGGGGAGGAAAGAGAAAATTGGCAGCAAACCTTGTCTTCATACAGCTTTGGAAGCTGCCACAATTATTTCCATGCCTTTGTACCCTGAAAATTACTATTTTAAACTAAAACTTAGCAGTTTGAAGAGAGAAATGAAGTGTTTGCCTTGGGGTCCATTCTGGAAGTGGAGAAGAGGCATTTCAGATCTGTTTCTCAGCCCATAATGCAATAGTACAGCCCAAGGAATGGGAGTCAGTTTTACCCAGAGAAGGCTATTCCCAGATGGAAGTGCCCTTTTATATGTGTCTGGCTCCTCTGGGATGGTGTGCTGGCCTGCTGGCACAGGCATTTTAAATGTTGGTACCTCCAAAACCACGTCTCTTGAAGCAAGGGACACTTCAGGTACGTGCATTGCCACCGCTGCTGCAATCAAATCTCCTTTAATGATGTATCTGAACAGGCATCCAGAGCACAATCCATTCTATGCCTTTGATTTAGCCAAAGCTCTTTCTCTTAGACTTTGTGTGCTTAAAGGAAAACATTGTTGTAAAAAAAAAAAAAATCTGTAATACTTCAAGAAACTCACAGCCCTTAAAATTAGATTTGCCTGAATAGTCTGCAGTCAGAAAAAACCTCCCTTGCCTCCTCTTTTGTCCTTGCATGGCCTCTTCCATCTTCTCTGCTCTTTTTGTCTGGGCCCTTCCTGAAGCTTTTCTGAATCATGTGTTATTGCATTTGACATTTTTGGTCTTGGGCTGCGTCACTGATCACACAGAGAGGAATTCAATGGCCTGGCTTCCAGGCTAGGCTGCAGTTACCTGAGGTGACTGCTGTACCCTGAATCAAGCACTTCCCTATTTTTTCCTGTGTTTGAGCTACAATCCCAAACAAGGACCTTGAACGCATCATTTATCATCATACAACCAGCAATACGCTTCAGCATCTCATCTGAATTTGTATTTCAGCCCTGTAATCCACTTCTAGGTGCTTTCAAGAGGTTCTTGCACATTTCTGTGGTGTGCAGGAGTGTTTCAAGATTTATGGTTTCTCAGTGGCATTTCCATAAAATGATTGCTAAAAATTGGGTGTTGGTATTTCTACTGCAATAAAAACTTGGGCAAGTTTTCCTTGCATATGGAATGGTTTATTCCCCTTTCTCTTTTGAAACCCTGATTTACAGTTAAACTGGGAATCACATCAGAAGTTAGTTAGCCAGAAGGAAGCCTCGTGTAGTTTTTTGGGTTTTTTTTCTAGCTCTGTTACAGCCACTATTGTCTTTATAAGTAATGCGGGTACAGACAGCTTTAATATTGTGACAGCTCAGTGTATATCTCAAGCAGCAAGGAGAATGCCATTTGTGGTTTTGGTTTTAATGTTCATTTGGGGGTGTATTGATTAGAAAATCTATGGCTAAAGTCTATAGGGATTTCCTGTGGTTTGACACTGGAATGTCACCTTAGATTTCCTGAGAAATCTGTAGTATTTATTTAATAGCTTGATGTTATTTATCCTGCAAAGAATTTAGTACAAAGTAGCTTAAGAGGAAGGACAATCATCATTCTATTTGGCTTCAAGTTTGCAGAGTTACAGTCTAGGAATCATATATTTTCTATAGTTTTCTTACGAGTCTTTTGAACTCAGCATGGATACTTTTTTCTGACATAAAATCCTGAAACAGCTTTCAAAGAATGCCTCGGTTTAATGTTATTCTTCAGCATATAACGAGTGTTGGAAGGAACATCGACATCAGAAAAATTGCTGCACTTCTTTCAACACGCTAACAGTTGGATTTTGCTAACTGCCAGAATTAGACCTTTGTTAGTGTTGTGGATCTACAGGTGCGACGGATTCACAAAGAAGGGGGAATTGTCAGACCAGTGAATCAATCTGAGTCATACAGAAGAACAATCTTTCAGTGTCACCGACAGATTCAGCTGCTCACTCCATGAAGCTGAAATCCATGACATAGTTCATTTTTCAGCTGTTGAGCACATTCACATAATGTAGCTCATTCACTATGTGTTGCCTACTTCACGTATGAATGTGCATTCACTGGAAAAGCCCATGAATACCCTTAGGTTTACAACACAGATATTGCAGTGTGGTACATTCAGCTTATCTGTATAGCTCTAGGACTCGTGTGGCAGCATGAATTAATCAGAAATAGAATGGTTTCCAACTTGAAAAGATACCAAAATGCTATTAAGAAGATTTAGTCAGTTTTAGTCACACAAAAAGAAAACAAAAGGAATCAGAATTATTGTATGGGATCTCAGTAGCAAATTTTCTCCAAGCCAAAGCTGGAGAAAAATTTTTTCTTTTCCCATCCAGAAAATAAACAGAAAAGAAATCCTAAAAACCTCCATAAACTGATGTATTATTATATTAGCCAAGTTCTTGTAGCAGCAATTTTCTGACAATATGGGTAAGGCAAAGCTGGCAAGTAGAATGAATACTTATTAAGTATTACTTAGTAAGTATACACTGGTACCAAGTATGCCATCTACCTATGAAAGGTTTCCTTGATATTCTTTTCTGCTTTTCTTTGTCACCAACTTTAACACATATTTATCTCTAGAGTGAAAAGCTGCATGTCATCTGAAAGGAAATCTTGCCATTTTCTGGTTAAAATGCAATAACACTGTAATACTATCCCTGTTTTGCAATTAGATAGGCCTACTGTATTTCCTCAGATCTGTCTTCATGCCAAAATAATCAACATATTAACTGCCCTCTGCTGGGAGGGCAGAGCTAGCACTTGGCTGTCCTCATAGTAGGTGGAGAGAAGAAGCCCTTCCATTTTCAGTCACTGATTCCTCTGCGTTTATGGCAGTGGTCCAGAACAGATCAGTTTCAGGTATGGAGAAATCATTCTGCTCTGGTCTCTGGTGAGCTCAAGGCCTGTTTGAAAGCCAAAAAAACCCCAAACCACTCAGTATGGCACTACAGATCTATAGACTTCAGTATTTTCTCCGCATCCCACTATTTCTTCTGTAGTAACAAAACCCCTCCTCACTGGCTCTTCTGCCTCCAGCCTCAAAAGAGATGGGCCAATGCAAATGCACATCAACACCCTTCCCAGCAGGCTGAGAGGGACCCTGCTTTCCTTGTGAAGGGAGTAGGATGTGCTATCACAACTTAACACAAGAGTTCTGGTAGAGCAGATCCTCACTCTTTGGACCAGAATACGTATTTGTCAAAACTTGACAGCTTTTTGGTCAGTAGGGTATAATTCTACTTCTACAAATTTTAATATTGTTCTGATGCAGCCAAAAGGAACAATGCACAGACCTCTATAGAAATCCAAGACAAAAACAAATTGCAAAAGAAAGGAAACAACAAAACAAAGAAAATAATTTTAAAATGTGGAACACAAGGAAGCACAGTTAGGTACATTTCAGGACTTCTATTTCATCATTCCCTTCTGCTGT
This sequence comes from Cyanoderma ruficeps, assembly GCA_008694505.1. Lineage (NCBI taxonomy): Eukaryota > Metazoa > Chordata > Aves > Passeriformes > Timaliidae > Cyanoderma > Cyanoderma ruficeps. The sequence goes on from VZDJ01007754.1 coordinate 11,812,740, forward strand.
GTGGGTGGGACGTAAAGTGTGTGTGGCTCTGAGCATTCCAGTGGTAAAACACACAGGGGTCTGGACAGTTGCTTCTCAGTGTAAGGAAGAACATAAACCCATTGCAGCACAACTGTGTGGAAGCATCACAAACTATCCATATTCCCTGCAATATCCTGAAAGATCCTGAGGGATCTATTAATCAACAGGAATAGTCACTTCAGGGCTTACAAAAAAACACACACATTATCTGAAGAACAAAGGTAAAAGTTGACTTTACTTGTTAGTAGAAAAATATTTTGTAATTTCTAATATTTGGATACTTACTCCCTGTCTGAACAGAGGTGTGGGAGCTTCTGAACAGAGGTATAAACATGGGGAAAATACATGCCTTATCTGAGAAGAGATGAGGCTCATTAAGTATCCTGCCTAGGGCAATCTGACTGACTGTGGAGAAATTTGGCTCTTTATCTGTGGGCTGGGGTATTTCTAGCAGAACAACAAACACATCTGACTCAGTGCAAGATTATCAAGATATCCAAAGTATGGAGAAACAGGAGTTAGTGACCTCTCCAGGAAAGTAATGGGGAGGACCAGGAACCCAAGTCCCACAAAGGGAATTGACTGGGGGCATTCTGATGCTATCTGTTCAGCTGGAGGAGGGGGGAGGATGAGCATGAGTCAAGGACATTGTTGTCACCACGTGCAGATTCAGTGACCGTTCTTAATGTACCTTAAATAGGAAGGTCAATAAAAAACCAGGAGGTAGAGGAGCACCATCAATTAAAGTGGGTGTTGCAACAAGGATAAGGAAAGCAAAATTCAGTGCTCAGGTCAAAAAGGGCAGAGCATCTGGGCTAGAACCTTTGTCTAGAAAGAATATGGACGTACAACTGCAGGGCCAGTAGCAAGGGTCTTTGGTACTTTTTCACATCTCAGAGATGGTGTTGTTGGAATAGAGAATAACAAGTGGGGCCTTTCATGATGTATTTTCCAAGCAAATGGGAAGGTAGTCTGTGCTATGGTGGATCATCATTCTGGTCTCATCAACTCTGGTGGATAACTGTTGTGATCTCTGACAGATAAGGGCTTTAGAATTGACTTGAAAGATAAGAAGTATCAAAAATGCAGAGAAGAATGAAAAATATGATTAAAAAACCCATGGGTTTATCAAAGGTATATTATATGTGGTACGTTTTCTTTTGATGGGATTGATTTTTCATAGAAAGGAGATATATATATTGATTCTATAAAGCTCATGGTACTTCGTTGCATTGGAAACCATTAGTACAAATTAGCATTGGGAGAGGAAATGTAAGGGAGAAGAGAGCAGATGAACAGAAGACCAGGCCAGTGAAAAGAGACTTGTTGCCTGGAGGGAGGTTATGACCAGAGTTCTTCAAGGTTTCATCTTGGGGCTGATCTTATTTAATATTAGCACAAATAAATCTGATGCGAAGTAAGTGTGCTATTGAAATGTGCTAAAGATATTTAGCTACGAGGGTTTAAATATCATGAGTGAAAAAAATAATGATTTTGCAGATTCCCATAATCAAAGTGAAATTACTTGCAAAAGTCTGAAAGGCAGGAATAATGTACATCCAGACAATTAACAAGATTTTCTGCTGTAAACCAGGAAGAAAATGCAAAAGGACAAAGGAAGGAGTATTAGTTATCATCTTGATTATGATAGGTTACCAGTCTGATGAGGCTGTGAAAAGTGCAAAAGCAACCCTCAAACATTAATTTATTTAGCAGATACGGAGAAATATTAATACCACTGCATTAGGCAGCAATGAGATATCATCTGTACTACTGCGTACCGTAGGAGTTACAAGTTCAAGAAAAATGAATGTAAGCTGAAAGAACAAAAGGCTATTGGGAAAGTTACATCTAAAGAACAGATTAAGAATGTACCAAAAAAAAAGAATATAAGTGGAGTAGTTAGCACCATATTTTTCTCTGTCTAAAGAAGACAAAGCTGAGGAATCTACTGTCTGTGCATTAGGAAAGAATTGAGTCAGAGAGTGTAGAAAAACAATGTTGTTGCTGCAGTAACAGCAACAAATAAAACAGCAATAAGCTGCCACAATAAAGTGGCAAAGAAAAGCATGTGACCTGTGATGATTTTGGATTTCCCTTTGACCTATGTAGTGCAGACTGTATTTACTTTAGTCTATTGTGCCATGAATTGCCTAGGTTCTCTGTCCTTGTGCTGCTTCTTCTGCTTCATAAGCAACCAAATCTGTTCTTTCACACTAGAAAAAGCAAAAACATGTAGACATCACAAAGCCAAGTAAGAACAGCATTAGTCCATGCAGTTCACTAAAATGTCAATTCTAGGGGATAAATGGACAAATGGATGTGACTGCTCTCTGCTGAGGAGCCAAACAAGTGATCCCGGCAGGTGAGATGGGGTGAGCTGACATGGGGTACCAGCCAAGAGATCATGAGCAGACCTCAAGGGATCTTGAGTTTTGATACCACCAGTGACCCAGTACAGCAATAAATAGACATCACCCATTAAAGAGCTATGGAGAAAAAATTTCAGTGGCTGATGTTGTCACAGAGCTGATGAAAGGCCAGGACAGGCATGGCAAGGCAAGACAAGGCAGGAAAATTCAGCTCTCTTGTGTTCTCTCATTCATGACACATGATGTTTTGTGTACATGTACTGTCTACAGTCTGATGAGTTTAGTGCTGAGAATACATGTATGGCTCTTAATACATCAAAAAAAAACCCTCTTTTATCTTAGTACATCTCTCAGGTAATCATGATCATCACAGATATGAGTAATATTATTCCTCTTAATATTTAAATAACTAGATATAGGAAGAACCATTTGAATGAATCAAACAAAAGTGGAGGCTGCAGAGGTTTTGTGCAATCACCCTGAAAAGGAAACTGCCTGTCAGCCCTCCTCCTTCCTCATATCAGCATTTCTCTGCATGCCCTCGAGAGTATTTTGACATACTGCTTTTCCCCACCATCCTGTATGGGTAAAGGAGATCCCAAAAACTTCACAGAGGTTTTAGCTTCCAGGGCTAAAGGAGGCTGAGAGATACCCAAGCTCACTTGGGATCTCACCGGCACTGGCAGCTGCCAGGGAAGGAAATGAAAACTCTGTGACTCCTGGGATCACAGTTTGTTCTGCATCCAAGGCTGTTCTTGACTACCACTCCTCTTTGGGTTGTATCCCAGGTGTGTTTGCAACTTTCTTTCATATTCACATGCCACACACAGAATTGGTGCCTAGACAGCAATCTTTGTGAGTTCTCCTGTAATAGAACAAGATCATGCTGCTTCCTCCTCTGGGGAGAAGGGAAGGTGTTAGTTGCAGTACAAAAGCAGAGAATAAAAAATAGTGGGGGAATTTCTGGATGTTTGTAGTGTCTACCCATCGCTAAACAGTTGAAGAAATGGAGAATTGTAATGTACATGCATCAGGTGTCTTGGGACAAAAGGCAGCCCACAATTTCTGTGTTTTAGGAAATACGCAAAAAGAAAAATATGAAAAGAAGTCAGAATCACAGCAGAAGGAATGATTCCCTGTTGTTTGATAGATTGCATTTGTCAGCTCTTCCCAACACTGGCCTGATTCTGTACTTTTAGAATTGTTGGGAAAATTCCTGCTGACTTCACAAAACCCAGAGTTTGTCTGGTGCTGAGTACAACCGAACACTCACACTCTGATTGCTCACCCCATCACCGCAGCTTCTCAGCATATGATATTGCATTTCCCCAGGCTTACCAGGCAGCTTTTGGTGTGCCAAAAACAGCTAATCTGGAAAGTAAGCAAAATACTGGATCCTTGAACATAAACTATGACAATCAATCAGCTGGGGGAAAGTCAAGCTGAGTGGGAAGAAAGGGCAGGAAAAAGCATCTGGAGTGTATTTAAAATTTGAAACACTTTAGTGTATATAATCACGGCATGTAATACACACGGGACAAATCTTGTGGTGATCTTTCAGGGGAAGTTCCCACTTACATCACATGCCCTGTGCCTGTAAGTCATGGAGGCTGTTGTCTTCTCAGAGTTCCCAGGTTTTATATGTCTATACTATATATACATGTCTATGTAGGATGATACTTCCCAGGGGAGACCATCTAGAGGTGGTGAGAAAGCTTATGTATTTCAGTGACCCCAAGAGTTATGCCGCGGGGGGAGGTTGACTCTTGGCAGGGCTCCTCAAGCCTCACATAGGGAGCTAAATTACAGAAAGACAGGAAAGCCCTCCTTGAAACCAGCTAGTAAGTAGTGAGGTAAGTACTGAGGGCAGAGAACTCACAGAGCAAGACTCAGGCAATTGTACAGGAAAAGACTTCTGTTAGAATTAAAAACACAGAAAAAGAGGTAATATGTCATTTTTCTAGATTATGAGCATCAGCACCTTCACCAAACCTGGACCAAATCCGACTTTTGTCTCCACTCATACTGCACAATGGAACATCTCATGGCTTCTTTTTTCTTTCCTTCTGGCAATGCCCGATTTTTTTTATATATACAATGGGTTTAATATCTCCACACACACATCCATGTACATTGACTTTAATTTTGTGTAAATTCTTCAGTTATTAATAACAGAGTCATACTGTTATTTGATACACCATTGCATAGCTCTGGGTTTGCAACTTCTCTGTTTTCAAACTTACTGCATCATGAGCTTGTGCAAAAACACAGAAGATGGATGGATGGATGTGGGTAGTCACTAGGAAAGCTTGATTGATGTCCCTTGAGGATTTTCATATTCAAAAGTGAACAGATGAGTGCATCCTGCCATCATGTCAGAGTCATTCAGGATGAATTTGCACCCTAAATTAAACTGCAAAGTGTTAAGACAAGAAAGCAATTTTGGGGTAAAAACTGTTCTCACTGTATTTTAGAATCACTTCATGAGTTCTGTATACCCTGACTGTATAAATACACAAACATATGCTGAAAGAATATACATCTATATATATGAAAAATATGTAAGTATATAAATATATGTGTGTGTATTTATGCATATATACAGTGTGAGGTTACGAGCAACCCGGTGGCAGAGGGGGCTCATCAGCCATTCTTTGAACCCTCAGGGCTGACTGTGAAGCCCCTCAGTTTGTCACCTGAGGCCAGGGACATGCTGCTGCATGAGCGACTGCCCAGCATGTGCCTTTGAGACCAGCGGGTGGGAAGCCAGTTAAATAAATTGTGTGGGAGTTTTTTTCTTGCTGGGGAGCTCCAGGGAGAAGCCCTGACAAAAAGAGCAAAATGAAAAAGTCAGCCGGCAGGGAGAAAAGCTCCCCAGTGTTTTGTATATTTCTGGGGAAGTGTAAGGATGTTGAGACCCAGGAAATCAGGGACAAAATGTGAGCAAGCTGCCAGGCTGAGCCTTTGAAAGGGCTGACCACAGCAGTCACACAATTTCAGCCAAGTGCTGGGCCTGCCATGCCCCACATGTGATGTCCCTCAGGAAGGGTCTCAGGAGGTGGAGATGTCTTCCTCACATGGTTATCCTGTCAGCTCAGGGACACTGGCATCCAGGACAGCTCCTGTGGCCAGTAACAGCCACATCTTTTGGATCACAGTCCAAGCCCCTGCTCTCTTCCACCCACAGAAGCAATTTGATACAAATACATGTAAATGAAGCATCTATGGATTTGTTTTGGAGATGTGCCAACTTGCTGTGTGGATTCAGTTGCTGGGACTATCATTATCTCTCTTGCAGATGTCCTCTGGCGGGATGTGGCCAGTAGGGATGTGGGACAGATTGTCTCAGGGTCTGCAGGATGTGGATCCCTGTCATCATGCCCATATCAGCGTAAGTTACTGTCATATCCTCAGGACAACATGACAAATCCTTTACACTGGCTGAGTCATCCTGAAGCTCTCCAAGGATTCCAAATTCATTTTCAGTCTTCAGTATACAATCCATATTGTAACAGTATTGCTTAAAAAAGTGCATGGAAGAACTTTGCATGTTTGTATAATTAATGACCTGTGGGAATTCAACCTTTGAGGGTGCATAACTTTATTATCATTGTGTTCCTGCATTTAGTGAGGTGGCTGTCACACTAAAGACAATTAAACTGAAGCGTGTTTTCACTCAAGACTGGTAGCCAGCCAGCTGGGCAGATAATCTCCTGATGCTCCACACTTTCTGGGGAAATCCTTCAGTACAAAGGGTCTGGCTGCAAATCCCAGTACTGTCTCAAAATACTTGTGCATCCTCAACTACCTCAATCTGGTCCCATGGAAGCATATTTCTACTGCCCAGGCCCAGGCTAATTTACCTCTCTGTGCACTTCACAATTATCTCCCGTTCCAAGGTCTTAATCAAACTTGGGAAATCAGGCCTTGCAGCAAAACAGAAGAAAATTTTGAATCTGAATTTTACAGGTGGGAAAATAAAGGTCATCTGTTATCAAAAGTCAAGATTGCTGCTGAGTCTCCTTATCGAATCACAGGCAATAATTTCTTCTCTGCTTTTAAAAACAGAAATGAAATCCTATAGGCACATGAAACATGAGGGAGGACAGTTTAGACAGAGAATGAATTGATATATTTCAGGATTTCTAGGTAAATAGTATGATATTGCTACTGCCACAATACCAAGAGAAAAGAGATGGGAAAAAAAACAGCTTACCAAATTTTCAAGATGACCAAAGCAAGCCAAAAGCAAATTTCTTACTAAAGAGCAGAAGATACAATAGTACTTCTGGCTAAAACATGCAACGCTTAAGCTTGGGTATGTGACCACACGTTGATGTGTTTGTGTATGTAAAGGTACATGTGGTGTCTCCTCCATTCATGAAACATGAGCCATCTGCTTTATGTCTTAAAAAGTAAGTGCAGATTCTCTTCCCCCAATGCCATGTAACTGATGGAAGTGGCTTGGAAGGCCTTTTGAATAACAAATAATGTTGATTATAAGCTTGCTGGTTCTAGCATGTGCTAAACACAGGCAAAGACAAGCTCTGTGAATTCCTGTATGATTGTGCTTGCTTAGCTTCTGGACTGCCTCCATTGTGTATCATTGTACTACAGTACAAAGCAAGTTCCTGTAGCATATAATAAATGTAGAAAGATGACATCCACCAACAGTCCCCACTCAGACAATGAGATAAAGAAAGAATTGAACTCTGCAAAAAGAAAGGCACTATTAATAGAAACAGGGTGTATTTCAGGACATGTTTACTTGATCACTGATAATTTGTGGGGCTCTTGAGTGTGGCAAGCCCTTGCTGGGGCCAAGCATGCAGCATTCCCAAACCCATTCACAGTGGTGTGCTACCCTCAAGAACAAGACATGGAATAAAGACAGTTCTCCATTCCTACACAGCCAAAATCTCCAATCAATGTTCCTGTTCCAGGCAAGCCTGGGGCTTCACTGTGCTCCTCATACAGACTCCATGGACTGTCCTACTTCCTTTTCTGTTCCTATGGTAGACATCCATCCATGCAGTTCCGTGGCCATGAGTGCACAGCCAGTAAAACACTCATACACTTCTCTTTACAAGCCTCTTTTTTTGCCCATTCCTTCCTGTTTAATGTTTTCAGCTGCCAAGCATTCTTGATTTTTGCTACTCATCTGCTTTCCAGGATTACTGCCCATACTGCTGTGGCATCATATCCTGAAGAAAGACGGGTGCAAGCCTGTTTCCCATTTGAGTAATCCTGTTGTTCAAGCAGGAAGGATGATTTCCTTCTGCCATCCCTAGAGGCTCTTCACTGGTGACAAACCTAGAGTTTTACAGTATTTATAACAATGATGAATTTTCAAGCAGAGACCATCAAGTAATGTAAATCAATATGGCTTTGCTGGCTTCAGAAGAGCAATGTTGATTTACTTCAACCAATGATGCATCTTTGTCTGCCACAACAGAACATTTCTCTCGGAAGCAAATTAAACACAGTAGGATTTCAGGTGGTTGGGTGGCTCCTTGGATTCCACCTTTTATTTCTCTTCCTATCATTTTTGTCATTATCCTTGCATTGCCCATAAGGTTTTCTGCATGGCTATGCAGTTACAACTTCACTTGATGAAAACTGCTTTAGCTTTGACACATAACACATACCATATTTTTGACTTCTGCACTTCTATTAGTCAGGCAGAAATATTAGCTTTGGAGCCGCTGTTTTCCAACCGCCTATCTCTGAGGAGTCTGGAGATAAGACTTTCTCTCCAGTTCCACCCACTGGGAAGTCATTAGCACAGCTCCCTTGCAGGCATGAAGTCCTTATAACATGCTGTTCCCAGGCACGCTCTCTCTCTGGCTTGCCTTAGTATCATGGAAATGTAATTTTTTCCCCTCCCCATTGGTACTTCACTCTCAAACAAGCTCATAGTTTGCTGTGGTATGCTAGAATAACACATCCTAGTCCTGAGCATAATTGGATCCATATCAAGCCTGTGATTTTTTTTAAGGCTTTCTCAACATTTTACACCGTACAGTGCCATCATTCCTCCCATCTGGTGACATGACTCTGAGAAATATCAAAGAGCTGAGAGACCTATTTGTCCTTAAGTTGCTGTTTCCTTTTTTGAACACTGGCAAAAAAAGTCCAGTCAAGTGCCAGAGCTAGTCTATTGTTAATTTCCAATTCAATTAAGCACATAAGAAAAAGGATTTGAGCTTGGCAGTTGTTGCCTGGAGGTCCTGGTTAAAATAACCACATACAGGAGCTATTCAGGTAAGCAAAGGGCAGAAATTTGGCTGTCTAAAGTTTCCCTTGTTTTCCCTCCTCCCCTCTCTCTGCTCTTTATTCCTCCAGCTGTCCCCTGGCTCCTTCTGGCAGATATGTTCCCACATTTCACATCTTTGGTGAGGGTTTCAGCAGTGCCTCCCAAGAAAGTCATCCTCACCCTCTCTGACCTCACTGCAGGGGCCAGCTCAGTTTGAATATTTTATCTTGGGCTAGGTATTCAAGAAGAAGCTGGACAGAAAGACTCCTCAAGCCTTCATAAGAGCCTGAGCTGTGTTTGCAGCCAGGGTGCAGGCAGTGACATGCTCCCTGACCCCAAAGGAGCAGTGAGGATGAAGATTTGTGTGTGTGTGGGGGGGGGTGCCAGGTCTGTGTAGACCAGCTTAAAATTAGAGCCCATCCAAATTTCAGTGCCTAAATATGTTATTCACACATACACATACCTACAGCTCTAAACAGATTAATAATTAATTGGCATTAGATAAGCAATGACAAGCCACAGAAAGCTTCGCCAAAATATTTGTACTAAAAAAATGAACTATCTACTTCATCCCATAAAAGGTCTCCAGCCTGTAGAAGCAGTTGTGAAGAGACTGTCTTTAAGAATGGTGGAGGTCAAGAAAGACCATGAGGCACTGGAGGAGTGATTCCCACTGGCAGCCTATACATCTCCTACAACATCTGACATAAGTATTCCTGTTTTATTTGCACGCTGTTTCTCTGTAAATGGTTCATTCCATGTATCCCTTCAGTTACTTCCCCTTTGTTTTCTCCCTAGTTGCAGTTACATGTCAATCATTGTGTTATATAACCCCGGGTCCTGTCCATCACTCCAGGACCTCGTCCTGTGTCTGGAAAGTTCCAGAGAGAGCATCGAGGATCCCAGCTTCTCTCCCCCACATTACCCTGTGGGGTTGTTACTTTGTATGTCAGTTATGCTCAAAGCCTCTCCCATGTTGTAGTTGATTGGATCCCTGCTGAACCCATCCCCCTGTTCCACCCCCAAATAAAAGTCACTGTACAAGGGTGCTCCTTGGCTCTGCTGAGGCGCAGCTTGGGGCAGCACATTGGGCTCTGGTTGTCCCCCCTGTGGGGGAATAAACCCAATTTGGTGAACCCTCCTCGGCATCCCTCTTTCTTTCTCCTGCCATCGTTGCCTTCAGCCTGAGGACAAACTAAGTCCCACAGGATCCCAAAGGTGATCTTATCACTGGAAGGTACCTCACTTGCCGTGGTGCCAGGGCTGGCCAGAGTGAGAGAACCAGCGCACCACGACACGTATCTGTTAGCTCAAACCTGTATCTGCAGTTTAAGGGTTCCTGCTGCATAGCTCATGCTTACTGCAGTGCACTTTCCCAGTCTCTTCTCTGCAGCAGGACAGGAATTACTGTGTCCTCTAGACAAACACAGGAGATCTCTCATTAAGGGTAGAAATGAGCCAAGACACAGACTCTCATTTAAAAATGTGAAAAGGGTCCCAGTTGATTCCTTGTTACAATTCAGTTATCCTGGCCCCAAATATTCACTGACTCTGACTACAGGAAGACCCTACTGTAGTGTCTGACTGCAGACTCTGACTGCTGGCTATTGCCTGCTGAAATATGACTGCAAGTATTTCCTTGCCACCTCTGACCACAGGCTTTTACCTAGTTCAACTACAGGCTCCAACTCCATCAGACCCACACTGACCCCAAAGCAGATCTATTACAGCAGCAACTCTCTTCCTTGTTTCATTCTTTTTGGGGTTTCTTTGGATTGTTCCTTCCTCCTCAGGGCTCCTCTACCTCCTCCAAGTCCTCCTTCAGTATCTCCTTCAAAATCCTCCCCTAACTGGCCAGCCCACCCCTTTTATCACATTTATCTTTATTAGTCACAGCTGTGACCCATTAAGGGCAAGGCCATTACTCTTCTTTGGTAATTAGTACAACTGTGACTTCTCAGGGGTGAGGCTGCCTGTAATCCTTTCTTCTACACCTAAACCCCGCTTTTGTGGGAGTTCTACAGGAATCTCACATCACTATGTGAGAATCCAAGAGGAAAATTTTACCTTGGTAACACTTAAACAGCAAAAAAAAACCCCTCAAAACAAGGAAGCAAACACACCCACAAAGAACCCGAGAGATCAAGAACAAGAAGGACAAAGGGACTTCTACAGGGAATAAACAATTCGGATACCTCTTGCTTCAGACAAAGGGGTATAAACTACTTGGACTATCTTGTCTTTTCCCTCTGCTGGCAGATGTAGGGCTTACTCATCTACTTTTGTTTCAAACAAGACTTCCCTATCTGGCATGCAGCTGTGGAAGTACAATGAATTTACATGAGGAAGGCTCCTAGCAGCAGATTTGTACAAACTGGATGACATTACCAGCAGCCAGCCACATGCTGCTTCAATAAGCACTGTTTTTTATTATTGAACTGAAGGGGACCAGCTCAGCCAGGGTTAGAGGACTGAGCACTGCTGGCTGGTGTGAAGTCAAATGTGCAGGTTTCACCCAGATCTGGGCGATGACAGTGATAAATTTAAGGCAGAAAAAGACACAAAAAAGAGTTCCACCTTCACTGCAGAAAGCTGTAATTTGGGAAATCCATCTCAAAAAGCACAGTGACTCTTATCATCCATCTTACACTTAAACTAAGCCTATAGTTCACTTATGCTCTATGAGCTTTTTCATGTTATTCTCCTTTTCCTCACAGAGAAACCACCATACCTGTGCCTGATATGGAAGTTCAGGCAATGGAGATGGCTGGGAGAAAGGTTTCTCTCATGAGGAAACAGCCTCAAGTAGTGCCAGAGGAGGTTTAGATTAGATGTTAGGAAAAAACTTTTTCAGGAAGGGGGTTATAAAATACTGGAACTGACTGCCCATGCAAGTGGTGGAGTCATCATCCCTGGAAGTGTTAAAAAAACACTTGTGTGTCAGCCATGGCTATGGAAGACATGGAAGCTGTGGTTTAATGGTGAACATGGTAATGGTGTGAGGTTGATGGTTGGACATGATGATCTTAAAGGTCTTTTCCAGCCTTAACGATTCTATGGCCATCTGGAACCTGCTAAGGCAGGACAGTCCTCATGCCCTTGCCAACTAGTGCGTGGTATGAATTTTCTGGAGCAGCCTTTGTCTAGCTCTATGTTATTCACAAGGTTCTTCTTGCAAGGGAAAGCTTTGAAAATATGCAGTAGCACCATTATTCCCAGTTCTTACCTTCCCTTAGAAATATCATAATCCCTTCCACATTCTCGCCCTTGGCTCTACTAGGCCATGTGATAAGATATTTTTAACTCCAGCCCTATGAAATCTCAAGACTATTGTCCAAAGTTTTAACTTACATCTGCTTTTCTGTGCAGTGGATATTAATGTGCCTGACAGGCAGTGGTTTCATCACACAAGCAAGCTCTCTATAAATATTACTTTCAAGAGCAGCAGGAGAGAGCATTCAGAGGGGAAGATGTTAGCAGACTGGGAAGCTGAGACACGTGGCTCTAAATCTTGTTCTGAATTTCAGTTTTCTGTGAATATTGGGAGGGCAGACTTCAATTCTGACGCAAGAAAGAAAATTGAAAACATAAACTGGCAAAGAAGGCTCAAGCAACTCACATGAACCACAGGGCTCCTCAGATTCTGTTTTTAGCTGGGGCTCCACTCTCACATTCAAGCCCCATAGAGCCACATTCCAATAAACTTACCCGATAGAAGCCTTCTCTTCTGACATATCTTTTATTTTGCCTATCAGCAGTATTGCCTAATTATCTCGTGCTCTTTTTCCAAAAAAAAAGTCCAAGTGACTTAGCATGTATATATATGCAGGGACACACATATATCTGTATGGAGACTGAAATGTTCATTTGGGCAGGGAAAGAAAGTCTGCAAAGGGAAGGAGGTTCTGAAGTCGTGCTGTTTTTGTAGAGGAAGTAGTTCAGATGGCCATAAATACCCATTGTCACAGCAAACTATTTGTATCAATTCTTAAAGCAATGCATTTTTTTCCGGAACTGAGTTTTCTAGCTTCCATATGAGGATGTCAAGTGTAATAGTTCCACAAAAGTCAAGAAATGACAGGTACAGATTCTCTCCTATCAGCCAAACCTGTCAGAAGATATTAAATTGTTTTCACATGAATTGTTCTTGCCAAGTTCGACTTCATTAGAGCTTCCAATGCCCAGCAACAGCTTTAGTAATTCTTCCAGTCAATTTTAGGAATTGAGGTTAAGCTGGCTGGTTCTATCTCTTTCTTTGGGAAATTAAGTACAAAATTTTCCCGTTTCTGATTTTCTAGAGCCGCAGTCTTTTTCTAGAAGCTCTTGACTATGGCACCAACAACTCCTAAACTGCTGGTGGTCTCTAAATACATTGTGATGAATTTTATCAGATACCGAGAAATGGAATTATGTATCTTATGTACACATTCTCTGTCCCCTTGTTGTTATCCTTCCTACTTTCACAAAGGGCAGAAGGAGAACCCAGCAAACTACAGGCCAACAGACGTCGTCTCAGTCCCTGGTAAGGGGATGGAACAAGTCATGCTGGAAATCATTTCTAGGCACATGAAGGACAAGGAGGAAATGAGCAGTAGTTAGCATGAATTCACAAAGGCAAGTCACACTTGGCAACTAGACAACCACTTATGATGAAATGCCCATCTTGTAGGTGAGGGGAGAACAGTGAATGTTTTCTTCCTTGACTGCAGTAAGGCTCTTGGAACTGTGTCTGATAACCTCCTCATAGACAATTTGAAGTATGGGCTGGGCAATCAACTCTAGCTGTCTCTGCTTGAGCAGCGGGATTGGACCAGATGAGCCATGCTGTAATTATCTTAATACTTGTTTATATTAACTTACAGCAAAGAACTCAAGATTTAGCCATGAGCACCTTGGACTTGGACTCCTGACAAACAGCACACTTCACAGGACACTCAGTTGGGTCATAAGATCCTCAAAGTGAGGACACCCAACCATTTTCACCATTCATATTCTCCTAAGAGTGCTTGTAGTGCTTGATTCCAAGGGAACAGAACACCCTGAACTGGATCCAGTGGTCCCCATCCAAGGGAACAGAACACCCTGAACTGGATCCAGTGGTCCCCATCAGGCAGGTGGCTGCTGTGGAGGAGAGGTTTTTCCTCTACTGCTGATGCAGCCCCTAGAAGTTGTTGTCTTTATTTCTCCTTGGATATCTCTACTGATAAAATCTGATGAACGTGAAAGTTTCTCAGCCTAATCTACAGCTGGAGGGATGCATCCAGTGCCTTTACTCTTGCACCTTTTTCCCCACCAATTCCATGAGCTCAGGGAGGGAAACCAGCAGTGGTCATGTGCCATTAACTTTCTAGGCCTCTTTGCTGTCCTTCTGATAATTTTTTCCCCAAGTATTTCCAGCAAAGACTCTGATAAACCATTTCTTGCTCATCTCCCAGGAGATTCTCTTAAAATACTCCATCAGTGTTAAGCAGAGTGTCAGATTCTGTTATTCTAACAGTTGTCTCATGACTTGAAAACATTTGCATTATTTAGGAAAGAATCTAGAAATATCAACAAACAAAGCTCATAGAGCATATTTTACAAGCTCGTTAATTGTACAGGCATCAAACATTCCATTGTACTTTGGAAGATTAGAGTGTTCCTGGGACTTCTTTCATGTGTGTATCAGGACAAGAGTGGGGCATGAATCTGAGTCCAGGCATAAAAATAACCGTAACCTAATTCAGCTCTGAAAACCCTAGAAATTTAATGTTTGAACACAGAAATGCAGAGTGACAGTGATAGTCCAGTCCCATCTAGTTTGTGTCTTTCAGCTTCGGGGACACCCAGCAGGTGGAACTGGTGGGTACGACTCCAGGTTGTTGAGATGCACAGTCTCATGCCCTCAATTACTCTCATTTGCAGCTGCACACAGTAAAAACATGGAAATGTCCAGCTGTATGCAAAAATGGACCATGATGCAAATACACACAGAAGAGTTTAACACAGACATCTCATTTTAAATGATGCCTGCTTGACAATATGGCCATCTTTGAATGAAGGCAAGGAGAGGATCCACTGGCTGGAAGCAGTGCTCAAATGCCCAGCACCAGCCTGTCTCTTTCATTTGTTTTATTTCAGTAGCCAGGAGTATAGCCAGGAGCTTCAACAGACAGGACATCACCAAATCTTTGCTAAGACATATATTGAAAAGTGACTCTCCAAAAATATGAGGGTGAGAAACATTAAGTGGAGCAGCAGATTCTTGTAAAATTACAGCCAGCTCCCACCCCTCTAGAAACACTCGAAATTTGCAAGTGCCCCTGTCAGATTTTTACTGCAAGAGCTTTTCTCTCTTACTTCTCCTTTCCTGCCTAAATATCCTCAGGCTTTTGAGTGATTGAAACCCACTAAGAAAGACAGATGGCCTTTTGATAATATCTAATGGAATGTGTAATCTGGAATTCCCTCCCATGCTGAACTCTGTGACCCAGAATGAATATGGGCAAATTTCAGAATTCTAGTTGAATAATTAAATGGAAATATAATACAGTAATTAAGCTGTTCCATTGCAAACTTACACAAGAAGAGACTAGTACTGGAGTAAAATTGAGGATTTTACATGGGCAATCAGTTCAGTACAGAATAGAGTACATGAAAAATATATTCTAATTTTTAAGACAAAACTACATGTAAGGTAGTCTTCTTTCCAAAATAGTTAACTAATTGCATAGATTAGCAGGGTCATTGCAATACTCAAATGCATTATGGTCTACTCTTTCAAATGCAATTAGGAGCATTCAATTTAAGGACCAGCCTAAATGGGCTCATTTTACTCCATTATTTCAATCTAGCTAAGAGTAAATCAGTGAATAAATCAACATTTCACCATTATCTGATTGTTATGGGATTAACAGGAAGCTGATATTACCAAGCAGTTCTCTATAGACTGGCACTCCACTGTAATAAGCCGTGTTCTGATTAAGCTCCTAGAGTGCGTCTGCACTATTTTATATTTCTGCATATTGTTATGTGCTTCTAAAAAGTGACAGTGACTGAAGAGGTTATTGTACTGATGCCTTAAGTTTTAGCTTTCATGTTTTTCAGATACTGTGCTGCCTAGGGGTGTAGATCTCAGCCCCATATTAAGTGCTAGTAAGCTCTCTTCACAGAGTAGGTAGACAAAACAAATCCTGTTCCTGCTGAAGACCAAGGACAACTTTCAGGCCCAAAAGCATAAACAATGATGGACTGAAGGGAGGAACAAGAAGGATGAGACCTCACAACCTGAAGTTGTAATTGGACAACTAAACACCAAAATGCAAATGGACCAAAACTTATAAAAGTATAAGGTCTCATGACCAGCTATCCATTTTGTGACCATTCTTAGTCTGCCTTGGGTGTAGTCCTGGCCAGGCTCTTATCCTGACCAAGGTGTATCTTAAAGGCCTTTCAGTAAATAACTGTTCTCTGGCTCTCTTCAGTCTCTGTTTCAGATCAGCCTTCCCAAGGCATCAATACATAGCCCAGATAAAGTCTATAATGCTTTGGCTGTTCCACAGAGCATATTTGTTGTTTTCTTCAAGCTCCTCTTCGCAGCGTTTCTCCTCTGCATGACAAATCAAGCTTACTGACTGTATTTGCAAGCCTTACAAGCCTTTCAGTCCTCAAAATATGACTAGGAGGAATTAATGACAACAAAAGCTTATAACCCCAAACACTGACTTCCTGAGCTAGAAAAATGACTGCTGTGTCTGCTAGGAATAAAAATGCTTTTCCCTTTAGGTAGATCAGCTCATGGAGGGAGACACATAACAATTACCCAGCACGTTCCACAGGTGTAAGCATCTGACAGTGTGCTGCAGGCAGGCTCCAACCTGTCACATACAATACTGCAAGGATTCAAGTACAGTCACAGAATTTTTATGGAGGTCTTAATACCTACTCAATAATGTCAAAGTGTTTGCCGTTTCAGCAAAGAGGTCACTTGCATGGGAGTCAATGAAGTTAACAAGATTTAGAGGAGCAGAGACCATTATTTGGGTTTCTGTAGCACATTTTGCCCCGACTTCCTCACAAAAGTTACTGCCCCCATATAAGGTGTTTCTATCAAAATGATACCAGGTTATGTAAGAAGGCAAAGGGAAATTTCAAGTGAAACTACAAGATGAGCTGCCTAAAATGATTTCAGTCCACAGCTGATGGACAACAAGACACAATGAATGGGCACTGTTAACATGTGCCTGCAGTTTCAGTCAGAGATGGCCATATCTACCCCATAAACAGACCAGGAGACAGCTGAAACTTTTTTACAAGATTATTCTGTGTCTACAGTATTAGCAAGGCAAAGGACAAATGGACTTAAATTTTCTGGATGGAGCGATATCACGCCAGTGCAGTAAATGTAAACCCCTCCAACATGATGTTAGAAACACCAGTAAATAAAAGGTTCTTTCATAGGTGCATCTTAGAACAAAAACTTTTGTCGCCTAATGTCCCTCAGAAGCATGTCATAACCCAGACTGAATTCACATACACAAGAACAGCACTATCTAGTTGCCAATAGCAGGGTTTCACAAAACAGTCTTCCCATCTTCAACCCCTCCATCTTCACTAGTAAGGAGTATCTTCAAAACCATATCAAAAATCAGCTCCAGAAACTACTATTTCTGACTGAATATAAAAATCATAAACTCAAGTAGAATACTTGTTTTGCAACACATCAGACTCTGGATAATCCTTCCACAGAAGTTTGCTGACAGGATTATTTTTAATTTACTCTGAAGTATTGTTGGATGCAGATGGGTATCACACCACGGCTCCTGATGCGAACAGAGGGCAGCCACCTGAACTGCATTTTCTGCAGACCAGGATTCCAGAGTGAGAAACTGGACTGGGACCAGGACGTCTGTGGGTGGACAAGAAAAGCTGAATTATGGATCTCTTTCAGGCTCAGGAGTGAGACAGGTATCAAGTAAATGAACTCTTTCTAATGGTGAGCAGATGAAGACACAGAGGCAAACTTAGGAGACCTTGGGAACTTCAGAAGAAAAAAACCCAGAGTTCTCATGGGGTTTAGGCATCTTCAAGGTTTACTGATGTCCAGTAAGTGAAGGCCAAGTCACATTCACACCCAAGGCCTGGAGACAGATACTGGGCTGTGTCCAGAGCTGCCCAGCCTTGCAGACACACTGTGTGAAAGCTGATCAAAACAGTACCACAAAAGTCCTGAAAAATAAGGAAGACAGATCCTAGAGGAAGATCTTACCCACATGGGGTGGTCAAAGCCTCAGACAATGCCTGAAAATCCTCCACATCTATCTTCTTCAACGAGGTGACTATTTCACATAGTTCTTTACCTCCTGCATTACACTGTATCACTTTAGGATGCAAGGACACTGAATTGTCAGTTTTTTATCCAAGTTTCTATGTTGTACAATGGGGAGAAAATGGAGATGGCTCTTTCAACAACATAACAAAGTGTTCTAAAAATGGATACTTTCAGAATAGAAACAATTTTAAGGAAAGGTTTGCAAATTCTAGTTTAGAAAACACTGAGAATATTTGTGTTGACAGTGAAAAAAGATTAGTCAATAGCATAATAATATAAAATAGAAATTAAATAATAAAAATAATATAAACTACTGAAATAAGAGAAATGAGAATATACTGATAGGTAAGTATTGCTCTTACAGATGGAGTAGAGTACTAGTTCTGCCAGATCATAACCTAATTCTTGCCTTCTTGAAACAATATAAAGAAATAAATCATAACAGCCTAGAAACAGCTACTATTTTTAAAGATGCAGGAAGGAGAATACTAATTCAGAGGTCAAACCTTTGGGGCTTTTATTAACAAAAATTAGCAAAAGTAAATGATGCTGTGACTGAAACATACTGGGGGGATTTGTTGGAGCCAAACTGACCAAGTACACTGCCTTGCCTGCTCTGTTCTGCATAATTAACTATCTTATTAACTAGACAATTGATTCACTGCTTTATTGATTGATTGTTGCATTCATTCTCTCTTTCGGCTTTTTGTTTTGCTGCCAGCTTTATCAGTTTGATTGCACAACTTTCTCTCTAAGTGATTCATTCCCTAATCAACTCTCTCATTCACTGCTGAGCCTGTTTCTCACCCAGTTCACTGCCCGGCTGAATCCCAAGCCTTCACCTGCCTGATGTTCTTGGCATTTGTGACAAGTTGTGGGGCCCCTCAGGGTACAGATGAGAGATTCTGTTTGATGCTTTGGACATTGGGAGGTTTGATATTTATTCTACATGTGCCCGAAGAAAAACTGCTTTGTGCATCGACAGTGATCGGATTTTGGTGTTCTGATAGAGAACTGGAGCCATGAAAAGTCATGCTAAAGGGTCTGTAAAAAGCCAATGTTTCTTTGTTTACATGGATGCCTCTTTTAGACAGCACACTTGTCTACATGACAACTGACTGCTATCATACTGCCTGAGGTAAAACTGCTTTTCAAATCTTAATTACAGAAGACAGGCAAATCTGCTTGTTGCAAATCTCAGGGAGGGTTTGCAACTCTGACCTCCTGACTAGCCTGGCCAGCTGACCAGCTGAAAAGGGCAGCAATAGTCACTTAAAAGTTAAATCAGGGTCCCAAGGACCTTGGCCCTTTCGAGTACTGAATACCTCTGTGGAGAGGGGATCCACCTCTGCTCTGTGCAGCCTGTTTCATGCTCGACTATCCTTTTTGGAAGATTTTTTCCTCTGTCTCCACCCAGCATTTTCTCTGGTGCAGCTCATTACTGTCTCCTGTTCATGCTTTGCTGTGCACCTCTCCGAGAAGGTGGGTTCCCTGTTCTCCATAGTTCCCTTTCCAGCAGCAGATTACAGCATTTAGATCCCACCCCTGTAGGCCACAGCTTCCAGCAATATGGCAGTATGACAGCAAAATGAGAAACTGCCAGCTGCTGAGAGCAATGGGAGGGAGGAAGAAAAAAAATTGTCTGGACAACTCCAACCTGGGGTTAAACTAATAAAACCACCCTGAGAGATATCACACATGGGGAAAGGGATATGTTGGGCACTCTTCTTGGATGAAGAATGCCAGAGGACAGTGGGAATAGAGAAGATTCCCAGACTTACCAAGGTTACTCATAGAGACCAGAATTACCAAACCCAGGGATGGTGGGTAAAGAGTTAACAGGAGTGTGTTGTTTATTTTGGAGGGGGAGAGGGGGGAGGTGTGACTGGGAAGCTCATAGGTATCCACAAAGCAGCCTTGCCCAGAGGATGACAACCACCTTGTTTCTCTGCCTGTATCACATGTATAACTTGCCTCTGTGTTCAGGGAGACCTGGAGGGTTTCTTTGAATCTCAACAAGAGGAAGCCCCAGAAAGGAGGGAAAGGAGGATTGACCAAGCCTCTCCAACATAGTCCTCTAAAGGTGCAGGAGTTTTTCTTTTCCCCTTTATTATTTGTTATCACCAACACTGAATCCTTTCAGCTGCCCCTACTCCATTCCACCATATCTTCAGTCCTTCAATTTTACTTGATTTTTCACCTATCACCCCATACTTCTACTCCTCTTTTTAGGTAAATTCAATGACAGCACAAGCTATAACGTGTGACCCTTTTCCATCCTCTTGTCTACTACAGTTAATACTCCCTGTAAGCTTTCTTTTTTAAGAAAGTGAGTTTTAGACTGTCACATAACATGTCTGCCAATTTTTCCTAACACTTCTTGATCCAATTTGGCTTTTCATCTGAATATGCAGCAACTGAGGACAGCCAAGTTCCTACAGGTTCTGAGAATGCTCATGGCCACGCAACAAAGGAAACTAACTTAGTGATCCCACTGTCAGAAAAACAGACCAAATTCACACATTATTTATCACCTGGCAGCTGCTGGAAACCCAAGCCACAGGAACATCACTCCTGGCTGGTGACAGTGTTTGGTTGTGCTTACCAAGCAGAAGCACTGTAGGAGACATGAGCGACAGCTGGAATATGGCAGAGGGACAGCTTAAACAAGATGGGACACAAATCTGTAGGAAATTCTGCTCAGGGAAATACATGCCTTTTAAATCCATGAGAAGCTGCCCAAAATAAAAAACACGTGAAAGATTTCCACTCAGGGTTTGGTAAATGACCAGCTGGAACCATTTACTTAAAATCAGATCTATGATTAAAATCAAACTTATGCTTTTCCAAATTCATAATAGAGGTTTTTTTATTTAATTAAAAACTAAATCTAAAATAATTTAAAGCATCACTATTGTTAATTAGGTTTTTTTTTGTCTTAATATGAGAAAATAGCTACAGGCAATAGCACATTTTGTAAAATATACATCCCTTTACCTTGGAGAACATGGTCTCTGAGTTTAGCGAAACTGCATTTGGAATTAAAGTTAAATGTGCATTTATTTATAAAACAGAGATTGTTTTATTTTGGAACAACTTTTAGTGGCAAAAATTCATCAAGAATACAGTTTCATTGTAAAGTGCTAGGAAACAAAACCTGCTTACACTGGTATCAATGTACCTAATGAATGCAGATCATCTTATTTCAAAAATGTAGCCAAGATCCAAACCAAGCTGGTGTCCTACACTCATATCTAAGCATCCCAAGGAAGGAGTGTCAAAGGTATCCCAGTGATTTCGGTGCTCAAGCCCCACAGACCCAGCCACAGACACTAGAGTAGCCCCAGCAGTGCTGGACCTTAATTCCTTGGCTTTCTGAAGTGAAGGAGATGCAGCACTCTTACAACTCACCCTTTTTGCAAGCACTTGCCTTCCAGTGTTTTGCACAAATGCATGGCTTTCTAATGGCAAGAATGTCAGTGAAACCCTGACAGGGACCCATGCTCTCTCTTTCCACAGCACATGTGAACTTCTCAAATCAGAGATTTCTGAGAGAAGAGTAATTTCTCTGAGAAATTTTAGGAGGTGTTAGGAAGTAAACTGAAAAGGCAGCCAGAGGTCTGACACTTTTGAAGTTCAAGATGATACAGTGTGAACATTTATAAACATTTCAACTTACAAATGGCTTAATCAGCAAATCAAATTTAAGTGTTTTACATATCTTTTTTAGTCTGTTTCACTATATTCACACCTTAACCTTCCAGGCTCTTCTGAATTCTCTGCCACCACCTTCCTGCCTACCGTCGGCAAAACACTCCACACCATGTCCCCCAGCCTTTCTCTGAGCATCTTGCTTCATTTTTACCAATATCAATTTTGGAAATTCAGTAAATTAAATCTTTTTTAAATAAAATATAGAAGACCACATCTCTGCAACAGCATCTGTGTAGTGTCTGACACTTGCTGTTCACCACCTCCTCCTCTGTTCTCCGAGTACACACAGGTTTGCCTCTGGATACTTGTTGTGTGCAAAAATATAAACATAAATATAATTTTCACAATTACAAGACTAAGGAAGTTCAGCACAGAAAAGAGTCATCAAACAACATGAAACACATGATCAAAGCCTGAGAAACAACACAAGGGATCTTGTCTTCTGCACAACAATGACTAAGCTTCAGTCTTCCTTTTAGTAGTCTTCACTGTTATATGAGGAACATTTTCAGACCCTAGAGAAGGAACTAAGGTCCAGCCACCTCCAAATGATTTCCTCCCAGTGGGGATTTGCCAAAATTCCCCCTGTTCAGGAGAAGCACATCCACCCACAGACCTGGCACAGGAGGACCTTCCCAGTCTAGCAGGTCCCAGCCCTCCTGCATCCATGGCCCTCAGCCAGGGCAGTATATAGAAAATAAAAGTGGTTTCGAGATTTTGGTTGTTAGTAGAAAAAGAAGTAAGTAGTGAATCATTTTAAAGATCTTCCTCTCTTGCTTCTCTATGCCTTTTGTGAAAAACACATCACCCACTGGACAAGATGTTTACTAGCAACCCTTGCTCAGTCTGTGCAACTTTTGTGGAAAAACCGAGCAAATACATGTGTAACTAATCCTTTGTCTTCTATGGGATTTGCTGATTGCTGAAACAAGGGGTGGGGGGAGCAGAGAATAAAAAAAAAAGAAAATATAATTTCAGGGCCAAGAAGTTTTATTTGGTATATGTTGTTTTCCAAACAGAAAAAGTATTGTTTCTCTGAAATTAAGGACAGATTGAATGTTGTGTGAGGTCTAAACCAGGATGCATGTTTAATCATTTGAGGTTAGGGAAAAAGAGCAATGGGCCTTCTCTGATTAAGGTGAACCAGGCTTTTTCTTTTTTTCCTTTTTTTTTTTTTTTTTTTTNCTCCAGCTCTTCACAAAGCACGCTTGTGTTCAAAACGAGATGTTTTCATAAGCAAGCTTTTGTGTACAGCAGAGCTTCAGCTGTATTTCAGAAATTAAGAGTCATCCATCTGAGATTCACTTTAATGACTAATTTCCCTACCATAGAGTTTAAAGTACAAAGAACAGCCACTGACTGGCAGAGCCAAGCTTTCAGTTGCCATGCAACACCCTTGCCGCAGGTTTCCCTTCATCTTCTAGTGCTTTTACTCTGGCTCTGTTCCTCATGGATGAAAGTTACGCAATGCTTTCTAGATACTTAACAGCAGATGTATTAAATTTCTAATCTGATATAAACCAGACTGCAATTTTCTACTGAAAAAAGTCACATCAATGAATTTAATAATGTTTTAAATTATAGTCTTTGATAGCAGAGTATCTAGTTTTCAAATTTACATTATGCGGATTTTCCTACCATGTGAATCAGCGACAGCTCCCTTTTGTCTGTGTCTTCTTTTAAGTGCCTGTGGGATTTGGACGATATTTCGTGGGGAGAAAGAACCCGTCCAAAGCTTTGCAAAGCCACCTGTCCACATCCTAGCTGGTGGCAAACACAGAGCCCTTGGGGAGGCAGAGATGAATGCTGTGGCTCCTGTGATGATAGCTAGCTAGTCACCTCTTCCCCTTCGTGCTGACCAGACTGGAGACACAGGCTGAAACCTCTCCATCTGTGTTTCCATTGTAATCAGGGTCAAGGGGTTTTGCTATCAACTTCAATCAGATTTGAAGCGAAGAAGTAGACGCAAATGACTTGATATTTTCCAATGAGACTCTGAGTCAGAGTTGTCCATGCTGCTGCCTGTTCAGAGAATATCTTGCTATTTTGCAAAAGAGCAATTTAGTATTATCAGTGGACTGTAACCAAAATTTAGAGCAATCTAGACATATTAATGGAACTATGCATGCATGCAGGGCTCCAGAGTAGCTC
Organism: Cyanoderma ruficeps; assembly: GCA_008694505.1. Classification (NCBI taxonomy): domain Eukaryota; kingdom Metazoa; phylum Chordata; class Aves; order Passeriformes; family Timaliidae; genus Cyanoderma; species Cyanoderma ruficeps. The sequence goes on from VZDJ01007754.1 coordinate 11,836,564, forward strand.
TGAATTGGCATAGGCAACCATTTCTAAGCACAACAGGCACCAGCCATCCAGAAAACAGTGCTGTCACATACATAAAGATGATTTCCCTTTCTCTTTCCTACATGGATGAATGCACAAGTTCTCTTGTGATGTTTCTGAAATCTGTTTTGAAAACGTAAGAGCCTAATTCTATAAATTAGTGGAACAGTTTGAATTTCACATAGGCTAAAACCGGTTGTGAATTTTGTCTTTTGCCGTGATGATGAATATTTATAACTTTTGTTCTGCTATTTGAATAATAGAATTACATACCAGTGGGTTTTACAATAAAATGCATTTTTGAAAATAGACTACTTACAGTATCTAAATTATGTTCAAAAATAGTCTAGAAAGATGCTGTCTGTCCACTATTTTCTTCAGTTTTTGACCTCAGATTTGTAACAAGTATTACCATGTGACACATTTGTATGGATTCAATGACCCTTTCGACACAAACATTAGGCTTTGTAAGGCATAAAGCTTAATAGGTGAAAGCCTTTTCTAAAGGCAATAGTGCTTTAAAATGGTTGCCATTTTATAAATAGGGTTTTGCTTTTTCTCACTGAAAGCTTCACTCTGCTGCAGAGGAAAGTGCAGGTGAGTCAAGAAAACAGGATAATTTTCATTGCATTCAGAGTTTTTGAGTGAAAGATAATGTGTTCCCTGGTTCTGAGAAACCTCATATAAATCTTCTCCTGTATAGACTTTCCTATGGATCGTTCTGGTTTTTAACAAGCAGCTTCTCCTCTTTCTCCCAGATATTTGCTGGCCCAGGCTGGTTCAGTCCCAATAGTTTCAATGGGAGCTTCTTATGGCCATCAGTCTCACACATTTTCCCTGTTTGTCCTTAGGTTCCTGTGGAGAAGAAATGCCTGGGGGTCAGAAAAGGGCCCTGCTCGTCCCTTGCATCCCTGTACATCCAGCCCTGACTTCAGAGCTTTGTTGATTAAAAGACAAGTGGACTGCCTTCAAAGCAATCCATATCAAGGTGGTTTTCTTAGCATTTTGTGTCCTTTATCTTTTTTCCTTACAGCTATTACTGGGTTGGGGGTTTTTTTGTGTCCTTGTCATAGCAAAGATTCTTATCTTAAAAGATAGTGGTCTTTATCCAGGATGTAGGAGAGTTTTTCCCTTTGTTGATATGCCATTGATGTCCTGCCTGATGGATCACCAACTCCATGAACTATATAATCTTTATGTAAGTTTGGGGAATCCTAAAATTAGTGGATGGCTTGGTTTGGAAAGCATGTTAAAGATCAGCTGGTTCCAGCCCTCCTGTCATGGACAGGAACATCATTCACTAGACCAGATTGCCCAAAACCCCATCCAGCCTGTCCTTGAATACTTCCAGGGATGGGCCATTCACAATTTCTCAGGGCAATCAGTTCCAGTGCCTCACCACCGGCCCAGCAAAGAATTTCTTCTTAATATCTAATTTAAACCTACTCTCATTCAGTTGAAAGCCAGTCCCACTTGTTCCGCCACACCACATGCCTTTGTAAAAACTCCCTCTCCAACCTTCTTTCAGTCCCCCTTTATTTATTGAAAGGCCGCTTCAAAGTCTTCACGTAGCCTTCTCTTCTCCAGGTTGAACAACCCCAACTCCCTCATCCTGTGTGCACAGGAGAGGTGCCCCAGACCCCTGCTAGTCTTTGTGAACCTCCTTTTCACTTGTTGCAACAGGTCCACGTCTTTCTTGTGTTGGGGACCCCAGTGCTGGATGCAGCACTGCAGGTGGGGTCTCATGAGAGAGGAGAAGAGGGGCAGCATCACGTCCTCCAACCTGCTGGTCACACCCTGCTATTCATGCAGCCCAGGATCTGTTTGGCTTTCTGGGCTGCAAGCTCACAATGTCAAGACATTGAACTTCTCATCAAGCACGAGTCCCAGCTCTGTCTTCAGGGCTGCTCTTGGTCTGGATTCCCCAGCCTGTGTGCTTGGGATTGCCCCAACCCAGATGCAGATTCTTGCACTTGGTCTTGTGGAACTTCTAAAAGTTCCAATAGATGCACCTGCTAAGCCTGTGAAGGTCCCTCTGGATGGCATTCCTTACCTCCAGTGTGTCAATTGCACCACACAGCTTGGCGGTGTCGAGAAACCTGCACTTGTACAATCAGTGTTCAGCCAACAGAGTCAGTAAGTCTGAACATAAAATTTTCAGAAACCCTTCCTCCAGTTTGGACTGACAAAACTGAATAGTTAAGTGCATTTGATAAGACAGGCTGATTATTTTACACAGGAGAGAGTGTAATACATAGGCTTTTCCTAAGGCTCATTTTATTTGACAGAGATCACTTATCTGCAGATATTTTTTCTTGCTCTAAATAAAACCACTTCTTAAAATCTTTGCTTTATGCAGTTTCCCAAACTTAGGATTCACTTTTACAACAGACAGCCTGCTAGGTAGCTCTTATGGCTCTCCAGTGCTCTGAGGGTCATACCAGGAATGTTAATCCAATGCCTCACAAAACAGAGTTTTCACTTCTGCCATTTCCACCATTTGTTTGTGGCCTCCCAGACTTGGGAAACAGAGGGATACCTCTGCATAAACCAGGTCTGCATCCCTCCTGTACAAAAAGAATCAGGGCAGATGTTTTCATCACAGCATTCACCCCTATCACAGACATGGTGGATGATCCCCTTCAGGAATAGGGAGGGGATGCACACATTGCACTCATGTCCTGTTGCAGATGGGCCCTGGTCTGCCTTGTTCAGTGGTGTCAGCTGAGCCTGAGAGCATACTGCCAGCTTTGCACAGAGATACTGGGTTCAGAAGCATGCAGCTGCCAATGTTTGCTGTTTCCAGGATGCTAATCTTGACTTGAGAGCTGGCTGCATTCCAGCAATGCACATCTTTCCTTTCTGTATAACAATGGGATGAACCATTTGACTTTACTGTGTAAAATGTGCCACTGCACACTGTCATGTCTCTGTGTGTTGCCCCACAACACCATGTCCCCCTCAAAAACAGCAGCAGAACAAAGCAAACCACAGAAGGTCAATATGCCAAAAATACATGCACTGACCTGGTAGTCACAGTGTGCTTCCCATTTGTTTGTGATGCAGAAGTTGTATTGCAGCAGCCTGTGTGAGGGAGATTTGGGCATCAGCATCTATGTGCATGGAAACATTCACCTGTGTACACGCCCATGTGCTCAAGGACAGATGATTTTGTTGGGCACTGTTGCTCATAGTCTTACAACTCCTTCCTCTGTCATACAGATACCATATCACTTTAAAATCCTGTGGTTTAGCCTTCTTTATGCCCCTTCTTTCTCAGGGAACCTTAGCAAGAAATAAAACTTTTTGCTCTCTGTTTAATTTCTGCCTAAGACCAGTAAACAATCATTAACATTTATACTGAAAATCCTGGAAAGGAGAATCCCCTAAGTGTCATTTAAAATAATTACCACAATTTAAACAATTGTAGTAAGAAATAAGTTCACAGATATCTCTTACAATGGTGAAACAAACATTTAACATTGGTTAATCTCCTATCAGTCAGGTGAGAATTGATTCTGAATAGACAAGAAAGTCCATATTTACAGTAAATGAGAAACCAATTACATGAAGAGAATTAAATATGTAGCTTGTGAGACACTCCAGTGTATATGTTGAAGGACAAAACAGGAAAGATATGAGGGTATAATGAAGAAGACTATACAGTACTTGACAGTGCAGAGACACATACAAATGACATGATTTTATAAATGAAGATGTGTAAATTGGGAAATTATTTCCTTAGCTTGCAGTTATGAGAGCAGATGCATAGGTAAAAAAATATTGTGGATACCTGGTTGGAACACTATCAAAAATATCTCCAAACCATAAGAGGCTGAAAAATGTATTTCCTTGAAACCTTGTTCAAAGCATCAGTTTTCAATTTTGTTCCAATTAATAGCAAAAGCTGAGAAGAAACCAAGGTTGAAGTGACTAGAACTCTATTTTTCTGAATACAGAGCAGCGAGATTTAATCTTCTACCTTGGGCACCAAGTCAACATTTCAGTTAAACTGTGGTAATTGTGGTAATCCTTTTACATGGACTTTTTAAATTTCTGCAGGTGATGCTATTATATGGACTACCTTAATGGTGACACTGTAACTGAGACACAATAAATATTTAAGTAATATATTTAATACAGCAGTAATAAGGGAGAGAATAAATTCTATTGTTCTAGAATGGCTAACAGTACAAGAAACCCAGGTCTAAACGGAATTTGATTTTATTTAAGGATAAGCACTCCTCTTTTTCAGTGACTGCCCTCAACTTGTAAACATCAAGTTCCAAAATACCCTACATGTCTGTCAAACTATTTCTTCCATAAGATGGATAAATAAATGTAGCAATTTGTTGTTAAAATTATACATACTTATATAGCTTAGTGTTAGAGTAACATTCAGAATGATCACAGCAGCCCAACCCACATCAAAGACAGAAGAGAAACTGTGCATGAGACTGTGGAACTGTGACAGAGGGAATTGATATGCATATGCAGTGATGTGTCCCTTTTTGCAGAGGTGCTGCTGCTCACCCTTCCAGCAATGCTGCACTGCACTGGGGAAAACACAGTACCAGGAGTTTCCTGAAAAACTGCAGAAATCTCATAAATCCACAAAAATTATTGAGATTTTTTTTCCCTAGCATGTGTTTCCTCCTACAGATAAGACATTAACAACACTCTGGATGGAGTATTGCCTTTTAATATTAGGCTAAACTTTCAAAACTTGCTGTGCAAAAGGTCTTGGCAGCAGAGAACTTTTACCTTGCTAAGTTCAGTCCCTGAAGGTCCTGGTTACCTGAGACACCTATAGTAATGATTTGCCTGTCAAGCTGACTTTATTTGTGTGGGTCCAAATATGAATTCTGCATTGGTGGATAGACTTTATCTCTTTACGAATGTTACTTTGAAGTAGGAAGTCACAAAAACTATTTATTATGATTGATTTCTTATTTAAAATGTATCAAAAGCAAAGTCTTGGCTATCTCATGTTTTAAACTGAAAAGTCTTTTCCAAAAATAGGATCAGATCCTTTACTGCATTTAATCACAGTGACAGCCAGGCTGTCCTGGTTTGGGTCATAGATACCGTGTTGGTTTTTCTGACTTGTCTGGCATCAGAATTGAAAAATTAAAATGCTGCCTGGAGTGTTCAAAATGATGAAGCAGCAAGTGTCTCCTCAGCATCAGTAAGATCCATTAAAGATTTGCACTGTGAACTTAATGTGAGAACAGTCCTCCCACTCCAGGAAAATGTGCATAGAATGAGAGAATTTTTTAGATTGAAAAAGACCTTTAAGATCATAAACCCTAAACCCAGCACTACCAAGTCCACCAATAAACCATGTCCCTAAGTGACACATCTGCACATCATTTAAATACCTCTAGGGACTGGGCCTCAACCACTTACTTCTCTGAGAAGCCTATACCAGTGCTTAACCACCCTTTCCATGAAGGAATTTTTCCTAATAGCCAATCCCAACCTCCCCTGGACAACTTGAAGCCATTTCTTCTCATCCTATCAGTTGTTGCTTGTGGGAAGAAGTCGACCCCTGCCTCACCAGAACCTCCTGCCAGGCAGTAGTGTGGAGGCCTCGGACCCAGCAGGAGTGGCTGCTTGTGATGCCCTTTACCCAGAAAAGCATAAAGCCCTGTTGCAGGCCCAGCTGTGGGACAGCCTTTGGAGGGGCTGAGGCACAGGAGCTGGGCTCAGTCACTGTGTGCAAAGCGGCCATCTAGCCAAAAGTGCTGTGTTAGCACCTTCTGACATAGCAACTGACACTGCTTATCAGCACAATGTGGGCTTGACTGTTTCTGCCACAGGAGTAGCCAAGCACCCTAATTTCCTGGATATCAAGGCCAGTTTCAGACAAAGACAATTTGAAGCCAGCCATTCATCCTGGGACAGTAATGTGTTCTCCATAGGGGTTGTATTCATGCTGACTGTTCCAGAAGCGTACAAAAAGACAGTGTCTCCTCAGTAAATAGCACTGTGGGAAGAAACCACATCAGCCTGTTGTTAATGCTGTGTGGTCTAAATGCCAGTAAATTCCTGGATTGTTTTATAGGTGTCAGTCACCTATAAAAGAGAATCACTCTAAGAGTTTCTAAATGTGCTCAACTTTCTGTAACACCACTCACAAAAAAAGAAACCCAAACTGGGTCTTCTAAGGAGGTCAGCTGGTCTAGCCCTCTGCACAGAGACTACTCAGAGGCTTTGCCATCACATTGTCTACCTTGGCATCCCTCTGGCCCTTGCTGCATTTGGATCTGGGATTTCCAAGAATTACATTTGTTTTTTATTTAAAAAGCATTTCATGAGAGTAGGGTTCATAAGAACTGCTGGTTGGATAATTCTGTGTGCTTATGTCACATCTGCACCAGTATTTATCACTCCCAGAACAGAGGAGGTGAGAAATTGGACAAGGAAGATGGAGTTGTTTGAGTTGTGAAGCCACCTGTACTATCCAAGGACATGAGAGGCAGGGACTTTCAAGTGTGGGTGGTATTTTGCTTGGTAAATGGCTTTTAAGACTATAGCAAAGCACCCATGAATAGAACATGTTTCAAGACCTTTCTGTCCTCCAAGGCCTAGTATATTTCAAAACCCATGTCCCCATTTGTTTAGGGGCTCACAGTGGAAAATCTTTGAGAATTGCCAGCCTAAACCTAGGGCCAAGAATGCCCCTCTGTACCACTTTGTTTTTTCAGAGGTGTTTTTCCTGTCTGACCAAAAGTAAATTTTTTTCATCCTACTTATAGGCTAAAAATAGCAGACTAAGACATTTAAAAGAAGATGCTCTGATTAGCACTCAGTGGCATGGTCTGATGATAAGCAGCCTCAAGGGTTTTTTGCAGTGCAATCCAGACTTATCCTTGCTCCCCAAATATGTGTGAAGAATGCTAAATTTCCAGCAGCTGCACGTCTTGTCCACCATGGCCCTACCAGCATGCAGGGAGGCAACCAGCCCAGGGCTGCAGCTTCTTTGTGGCCTCCCTGTGAGTCACCCTGAGCAGCTCCTGCATGGCCTTCACTGGCTTTGAGTCGATGCAATAGGAGAGCAGTCACAAGCTTTTTGGGCTGCAGCTGTGCTCCAAACACTGCCCAGCTTTGACTTTTATCTAGTCTTCCAGATGTTTTTGCTGACAACAAATGGGCCAAAATGCTCTCATCTGCAAGCACATCACTTCAGAAAAACGTGGGGGCAAAGGAAGAGATGAAGAAACAGATGAGTGCACACTCTCCCAGAACGCTGGTCCTCCTTGTCTTCATTGCATCTCTGCTAGTTCAGGTGAGTTCAGGAATGTATCTGTCAGGTTTCCCAGATGCCTGAGCATGTCTGCTCAGACAAGTTGCTTGATGACAGTGCCAAAACTGTCCCCATTATCCTATGTCTCCTCTTTGAAAGCAGTGTCGTGGTTTGAGGAGGAAGTGAGTTTTTTTTAAGAAACTCAGGTCAAACCAATCAGTGGCCAGGTTGGATATTGGCATCTGTGGTGGCCACTGAGAGTTTGGACACGCCTCTGAGGACACAAGGGGTTAAAAGCCAGGTCTCCCGAGGCACTTCCTCTTTTTTCCTGGTCCTGCTTCGGCAGAGGAGCATACTCCTCTTCTCCCGCTCAGTGTGGCAGGCTGAGCGGGGGGGGGAGGGGAGCCAGGTAGGCCCAGGCCCCAGTGGGGGGAAAGAGTAGGAATGGGACAGGAGCTGGGTCAGGATGGAGGGGTGGAGACCCTTGGGTGCCTTCCGTCCCCCGTCCCTGTCCCCTACCCCCCCTCCCC